>CM068369.1:388307509-389542509 GCA_034769895.1 Magicicada septendecula
TAAAATGAAACATTCATAGTTACTCACAGTGTGTTTACAATGGTTTAATTATACTTGTTTAAAAAGAATTCCCTTATATTAAATAAATAAAATAGTGAGGTTGATAATAATTAAATGCTAAATTAGCTTAAGTTGAAACGTAAAGTACAGCAGTTGGTTGCTTGATAATGGTTATCGTCTGGTTGAAACTGGCAGTAAAACTTCTTCTCCAGATTGCAGGTAGTCTGAGTGTGTCACGTCTCGTAATGTCTGGACAATATCATAAACAAAAATATACTTTTACGTACCTGGTCGTGTTTACCAGAAGTTCACTAAACTGTCAACTCAGTTTACAAACACCAACTCACTTTGGTTGCAAGGTTAGATTACCTTGTTTATTAATTAGTGGGCGCCACACGGATTTATTCAGGGAAAATCCCGTGTAAAACCCACACATAGAATTACTGAATGATTAGAAAATTTAATATAATTGTGTATCACCTTTTGGCAATGCTATTCCAAAATATTAAACACAACGGAAGGTTGTTTAAGTTTTTAAAAGAAAATATTGAATTATCCTATAGAAATAAATCAAATCAAGTGATGCTGTTAGTAATGGGTTTTATTTATACCCTCATAGAGAATTCAAAAACAAATATAAAGCAAACATACAAAATTGTACAATTATAAATCAGTTATTATATGCCTTATACGGCTTGCTCAGAACATGAGTTATAAATCTGGCTAAGTCCAGATGTTATTTATTGTTAACATTAAATTTATGAAAATCTCAGATGTGAATTCTTTGAGACACGAAAAAGAATATTATGCCTACACAATATCCAATAATCTTTTTGATATAAAATTGATCAACAAAGTTTTTAGGTTACTTTTATAAAGTAAACAAAATAAAAAATGATCCGTTGAGAGATCGCGCGTTCATCAACGCTTGCTTTTTTAGTGACAAAATTTATCATGTGAGAACCCTTACAACTAACATATAGCTTAATTCATAATAACAAATTCATATAATAAATTGAGACGTGGTGTAATCTTGAAATGTTTCTGTGTTTTGCGTCAGTACAGACCAGTGTTGAAAGATGTACAGGTTATGGCGATCAGATAAAAATTAATAATAATTGCACTGTTACCTTTTGAGTTTTAATTATTTAATTAAAACTTATTAATCACTTCAGTAATCGGATTATAGTGATTACTGGGTTTTGGCACTACACTCGCACAAGAACAGAATAATGCGATCATCTTCTGATTAAAATGGATCGTGAATGATGACAATTAATTATTCCTGTTCATTATTTCCCGCACAAAATTAAAATGATACTGCACTTAATCACTGTTGTTTGCTGTAGATTAACTTGAAGTAGTTGTTTCTTGGTGTTGAATTATTTGTTTCGATGTAATATGTAGATGACGCTAATCGTTATTAAAAATGTAGAGATGGCGGGCGCACGTCTGTGCTATATGATGGTTGGTAAGAGTCTGCCTCAAAATTGGCTGCTTCGTTCTTATATACCCCGTTCTTTGATCGGTCTTAGGTAAAAATGTTAATTACTAACTAATTTTCTGATTGGCTCTGGCAGGTGTAACAGTATGACGTATCACTTTTTGGCAGTTGATAACGGTTTTTTTTAACCGTCAAACGCTGAGGTGACAGATAGCTGTCATTGTTGTTGTTATTCATAAACAGTTTTCTGATGCATATTTTGAAAATGATGCTAACATCTCTCCCGCACTAAATACAGTTGCGATTGGGTTGATATAATTATCAAATTAAAGATCGTTTTTTCTTCTTTAATTTGATATCACTCGATATCGAATTACTTTCACTTTGACCGACATTGTTATAAAACTAATGTTCGGGTACATCACTTTCACTGTCGTCTGCTTTTTCTGAATCGCCGATTTTACACTTTTGTTTAATATTGTTTGTGTTCACATATCATTTTATTATTCAAACGTTTATGTGGGAACACCATTAACTCTGTACTGACATTTTTTCTGAACATTATGTGTACACCTAAACTCTATACATTGTAATGAATGATCCTACTTACTATGACATTTCGTCTTATGCTAACTCGTTCTAATCTACTATTTAACAATTGAAATTATGATCAAATATATTGTTTTAATAATGTTTTTTGTTATGTCAGGGCATAACCATTGTTCGGTGTATTTTAATTTACACTTATGTTAATTCTCAATAGTCAATTTACTGACTAATACTTGGTCGAGGCGTTGTTAAGACATATCGCCTATATTGGAATTTTGCCTTAATAGCACTTATTGGTTCTCAATTCGGTAATTTGTGGAGGTATCTTATTTGTATAAGATTCTCTCTTATAATTAGTTTTTCTTTCTCACAAGTATATTTGATGCTGAAATACATCTTTGTTCTCAATATGTAGCCATTGTTAAATTTAGTTTTGGCATTCATAATTTACTAGTCATTGGCAAATTTATTATCAGCAAAATGCTAATTCTGATTTCACAGTATTTAAATGCTTATTAATTCATTTTTTATTTATATATAACATTCGGTTTACATCAACTACTGACTGGATTGACAGCTGAATGTAAATTTACTCTGTCCATCAGTTTGTCTTAGTCTTAGTCTAGTTGTAGTGTCAAACAGTCTTTGGGTTACTGTTTCATGTGGCACTTCTGCTTCATTCTTCTTTCTTGATTTCTCCTTTCTTGGTTATTTTTACTATTATATTCCTATTTACATTGTTGTTTTGTCCTTATAAAATCTGATAACATACATTTAGGTTAGGTAACATTTTGTTATGTTACATATACACCCTCTTTAAAATTGATCATTTGAGAAAAATTTATTTTTTATAAAATTATCAATTCATGTCAATTTCTTAGTATACTCTTATAGTTTTTTTTTCTTGTACTCTTTGATTTTTTAAACATACTATTGGTGTGTTACTCTAGCTTGATTTTTGTCTAGTGATATAACTCTTTACTTACTAGTATTTTCAAGTTGCTTACTTTCTAAGGCATTTAACTACAATAGATCTCGTTTCTTAAGTTAAAAATTTCCTGTCTTATTCACATTCTACTTTCTTATCACATATCTTTGCATTCGTGATTATCTTAATGGTTATTATAATTCATACCTCACAGATTCTTTCATAATAGTCCTTGATACATTAATACAATATAATTCCCTAACTGTTGTAGAGGTTTCGGAATCAGGGTGGCTCACTATGGCTAACATCCTCTGCCGTTCCTCAATACACATTCTCAGATTCAGAGGCATTACTCTTCTCTGTCTGAGAAAAAAATAAACATTGCACCTGGCAATAGTTGCACTATCACAACTCAAAATAATATCACATATCATTCATATTCAATAATATAATATATTCACTATAATATTCAAGGTATCAGAGGTTTTCATTTAGATCACATTTCCATCTTTATACTTGCTAACATACTTTCTTTCTTACAGGTAATTATTTCTTTTAGACTTGATATTTTTAGCTATGTTTTTATCAGCTATATAGTTACTTTTTGTACTAGTTGACCACTTGCTTTGGTTCGCTTGAATATTCGTAAGATTATACACTTATTTTGATGCTTATAGTACTTATGCATTTGGTTTGTTCTATCTAGAGTCTACAATATTTTTGTTTTCACAATAGTTCATTAAATCTCTCTTAACAAGTTATATTCATCCTGAATTATCAGGGCTTACATTGATTGTATACTAAATGGTTTTTTGTTTGATGTTCTCTGACATATTCTGGTGATGTACAATATTTAATAATTGACAAACATTTTTCTTTCCTTTCATTCCATTATAACAATAGTTATCTTTACAATTAACACTCTTTGTTATTTTTCTTCTCTACTCCTTCAAGTGATGGTGGTTTTCACTTATTCTGGATGATTTTACCTAATATACAATATTCTATAATTACAATTTCATTTGACAATACAATAACATACTAATATCTAATCTTATAGATATTCTTGGGGTTTACATGGTTTGTTTTATAAACATTTATTTTCTTCCTTACATTCCATAATAATGTCCTTCTTTTATTTTACACACTTTGTTATACTGCCTCTCTACTCCTTCAAAGGTTAGTTGGGTGAACCTTTATTCTGGACGATTTAATTTAACATTTGAGTTTTATGAGAGGTACACAATAATCATTTTATAAACATTAAGTTACATAGAATATTCATTTGGATACACATTTTTCTCTAAGTATAGTATAGTAATTGTATTTATATGCCACTACTGGCTCTTTGTGACATAATAGATGTCTTTTTCTTATTAAATCATTTGATTGACATTACATAATTTTCTATCCTTTGGTCTGATAGATCTGGTTCTTTTTCACCAGTAACAAATAGTTTGGCTTATATTTTAATTCTACACACTTTTGTAACTTGATAGGACAAATTGATTAGTTATAGTCAATTAGTTACCTTCAACATTTTGTAGCTTAACATCAAATGAGTTTGTTTATAGTAATGGCTTTTTAAACATATATATTTTTTCTTTTATACCCTAAACGTTCGGGTGATAACTGTTGCTTACTACTACATATTATCCGTTCTTAATAGTAATTATTTTTTAATAGTCGACATTCATGGGGTTTTTTGTGCTCTTCCACTCTATTGGGTCTATGATTGGGGATGATTACGTCATACAGGTGTCCTTTCCCATATCAGTTTTCAGTATTACATTTTCGGGATACCTTACATATGTTCAGTACTAGTGGCCTTGGAGATACCTTCCTATCAGGCGGTCCTTCCATTTGGCGGCTACCAGATAGTCATTGGCTCCCCGTTTCCTTGCCTTCTTCCTCTCATCATCCTTGGTATTCCTGTGTTCATTGTACTCTGGGCCTTGGCCATTATTGATGTCTGGCCCTTCTTCTAATCCGGGTTGACCTTTGTTCATTTCCTGGTTGGATTCTTCCATCGCTTGGTCCCTCTTCTTCCGCATTTCCCTTATTCTTTGGGCGTACCCTTCAATAAGCTGGTCCAGTTGTTCTTGATAATTTTCCTTTTTCTTGTGACGCATCTTCCTTTTAGGAGTATTCACTTTAAGTACCTCATTGTTTATGACCTTCTCCGTCATAACATAGTTACTGGCATGTAACATTGTCTTAATCGTTCCGTTATCTGGGTTATTAATTAAATAGTTTAATGGTTGGTTATTCATTAAGGAGTCAATTGATTTTGTTTGGTGTATTTTATTTGTCGGTATATTTAATTTAATTGGATACTTATTTAATTTTTTACCCACGGTTTTATGGTGATTTACTTTTAATATTTTTATGAAGTCTTGTTTATACTTCTTACCGTTGATCCTTGCTCTATGACGAATAATTGGGTTGTCCACGAAGTTAATTAATCCACTCCTAGTCATCTCTAATATTTCCTTTGTAATCCTTGTCTTCTTAGAGCGTATTATTCTTTTTATCTTTGTCTCTTTCTCTCCTGTTTTCTTAATTATCTTGTTCTTCACATTTTTAATGATGGCTTCTTTAGGCTGAATATTCTCTTCATTCCTATGGTGTGTATCCTCAGGCACCAATGCTTTCGAGTCTTCTTTATTCTCAGTTTGTTTACCAGTGTGTTCGGATGGTAGACTTAACTCTTCTCTCCACTTCCGGTTATCCTCAATTATTGACTCGATATTCTTATTTAATAACTCGAAGTTCGTTTGATTCTCTTCCCGGGATATTCTAAACTCTTCCTTTAAAGTTCGATTATCTTCCTTCACCTGTCCGAATTGTTCCATCATCATTCTCATCATGTGATCCCATCTTGCCTCTTCGGATGGTCTGTCTGGTCGGTCGCTGACTATTATTTCCATCTCTGGTTCTACATGAGGTATTTCGTCGGTACTAGTTTCGATATTATTTATAGTAATCATTTCCATCTCATGTACAGGTTGTGCTTCAAAAGTCTCTATATCCCGTTGTATTTCTTCTACCCTACTGTCCTTATATCTCGTATCATATTGGTGGGTGTGCGGCATGTTAATTTTTTCGTGTCTACCGGGCTGATATAATTTATAAAAAATATATTTATTTAATATTTTTTAAGCCACACTAGTTGGTGCGCCAATTTATAATAAAACGAAATATTAGAGGTTTGTTTAATTATTTTTTAGGTTTATTAAAATCAAGTTTAAATTACGTTTAAAAGCCACACTGTTGATCTAGCCTATTGGTAATAAAATGAAAACGTGTGTGTTTCCAATTAACTTGAAATAAAATAAAAGTGTTGTTATTTAAAATTATATTCGTGTTTAAAATATTAAAGGTTTCGTTTAAACAAAGTTCAATTATGTGTGAAATATTCTTTTGAGATAAATCAATGTTTGGAATAGTTGTTTCTAATTGAAGGTTACTAATGTAGTAAAGTAATTTAAAATGAAACATTCATAGTTACTCACAGTGTGTTTACAATGGTTTAATTATACTTGTTTAAAAAGAATTCCCTTATATTAAATAAATAAAATAGTGAGGTTGATAATAATTAAATGCTAAATTAGCTTAAGTTGAAACGTAAAGTACAGCAGTTGGTTGCTTGATAATGGTTATCGTCTGGTTGAAACTGGCAGTAAAACTTCTTCTCCAGATTGCAGGTAGTCTGAGTGTGTCACGTCTCGTAATGTCTGGACAATATCATAAACAAAAATATACTTTTACGTACCTGGTCGTGTTTACCAGAAGTTCACTAAACTGTCAACTCAGTTTACAAACACCAACTCACTTTGGTTGCAAGGTTAGATTACCTTGTTTATTAATTAGTGGGCGCCACACGGATTTATTCAGGGAAAATCCCGTGTAAAACCCACACATAGAATTACTGAATGATTAGAAAATTTAATATAATTGTGTATCACCTTTTGGCAATGCTATTCCAAAATATTAAACACAACGGAAGGTTGTTTAAGTTTTTAAAAGAAAATATTGAATTATCCTATAGAAATAAATCAAATCAAGTGATGCTGTTAGTAATGGGTTTTATTTATACCCTCATAGAGAATTCAAAAACAAATATAAAGCAAACATACAAAATTGTACAATTATAAATCAGTTATTATATGCCTTATACGGCTTGCTCAGAACATGAGTTATAAATCTGGCTAAGTCCAGATGTTATTTATTGTTAACATTAAATTTATGAAAATCTCAGATGTGAATTCTTTGAGACACGAAAAAGAATATTATGCCTACACAATATCCAATAATCTTTTTGATATAAAATTGATCAACAAAGTTTTTAGGTTACTTTTATAAAGTAAACAAAATAAAAAATGATCCGTTGAGAGATCGCGCGTTCATCAACGCTTGCTTTTTTAGTGACAAAATTTATCATGTGAGAACCCTTACAACTAACATATAGCTTAATTCATAATAACAAATTCATATAATAAATTGAGACGTGGTGTAATCTTGAAATGTTTCTGTGTTTTGCGTCAGTACAGACCAGTGTTGAAAGATGTACAGGTTATGGCGATCAGATAAAAATTAATAATAATTGCACTGTTACCTTTTGAGTTTTAATTATTTAATTAAAACTTATTAATCACTTCAGTAATCGGATTATAGTGATTACTGGGTTTTGGCACTACACTCGCACAAGAACAGAATAATGCGATCATCTTCTGATTAAAATGGATCGTGAATGATGACAATTAATTATTCCTGTTCATTATTTCCCGCACAAAATTAAAATGATACTGCACTTAATCACTGTTGTTTGCTGTAGATTAACTTGAAGTAGTTGTTTCTTGGTGTTGAATTATTTGTTTCGATGTAATATGTAGATGACGCTAATCGTTATTAAAAATGTAGAGATGGCGGCCGCACGTCTGTGCTATATGATGGTTGGTAAGAGTCTGCCTCAAAATTGGCTGCTTCGTTCTTATATACCCCGTTCTTTGATCGGTCTTAGGTAAAAATGTTAATTACTAACTAATTTTCTGATTGGCTCTGGCAGGTGTAACAGTATGACGTATCACTTTTTGGCAGTTGATAACGGTTTTTTTTAACCGTCAAACGCTGAGGTGACAGATAGCTGTCATTGTTGTTGTTATTCATAAACAGTTTTCTGATGCATATTTTGAAAATGATGCTAACATCTCTCCCGCACTAAATACAGTTGCGATTGGGTTGATATAATTATCAAATTAAAGATCGTTTTTTCTTCTTTAATTTGATATCACTCGATATCGAATTACTTTCACTTTGACCGACATTGTTATAAAACTAATGTTCGGGTACATCACTTTCACTGTCGTCTGCTTTTTCTGAATCGCCGATTTTACACTTTTGTTTAATATTGTTTGTGTTCACATATCATTTTATTATTCAAACGTTTATGTGGGAACACCATTAACTCTGTACTGACATTTTTTCTGAACATTATGTGTACACCTAAACTCTATACATTGTAATGAATGATCCTACTTACTATGACATTTCGTCTTATGCTAACTCGTTCTAATCTACTATTTAACAATTGAAATTATGATCAAATATATTGTTTTAATAATGTTTTTTGTTATGTCAGGGCATAACCATTGTTCGGTGTATTTTAATTTACACTTATGTTAATTCTCAATAGTCAATTTACTGACTAATACTTGGTCGAGGCGTTGTTAAGACATATCGCCTATATTGGAATTTTGCCTTAATAGCACTTATTGGTTCTCAATTCGGTAATTTGTGGAGGTATCTTATTTGTATAAGATTCTCTCTTATAATTAGTTTTTCTTTCTCACAAGTATATTTGATGCTGAAATACATCTTTGTTCTCAATATGTAGCCATTGTTAAATTTAGTTTTGGCATTCATAATTTACTAGTCATTGGCAAATTTATTATCAGCAAAATGCTAATTCTGATTTCACAGTATTTAAATGCTTATTAATTCATTTTTTATTTATATATAACATTCGGTTTACATCAACTACTGACTGGATTGACAGCTGAATGTAAATTTACTCTGTCCATCAGTTTGTCTTAGTCTTAGTCTAGTTGTAGTGTCAAACAGTCTTTGGGTTACTGTTTCATGTGGCACTTCTGCTTCATTCTTCTTTCTTGATTTCTCCTTTCTTGGTTATTTTTACTATTATATTCCTATTTACATTGTTGTTTTGTCCTTATAAAATCTGATAACATACATTTAGGTTAGGTAACATTTTGTTATGTTACATATACACCCTCTTTAAAATTGATCATTTGAGAAAAATTTATTTTTTATAAAATTATCAATTCATGTCAATTTCTTAGTATACTCTTATAGTTTTTTTTTCTTGTACTCTTTGATTTTTTAAACATACTATTGGTGTGTTACTCTAGCTTGATTTTTGTCTAGTGATATAACTCTTTACTTACTAGTATTTTCAAGTTGCTTACTTTCTAAGGCATTTAACTACAATAGATCTCGTTTCTTAAGTTAAAAATTTCCTGTCTTATTCACATTCTACTTTCTTATCACATATCTTTGCATTCGTGATTATCTTAATGGTTATTATAATTCATACCTCACAGATTCTTTCATAATAGTCCTTGATACATTAATACAATATAATTCCCTAACTGTTGTAGAGGTTTCGGAATCAGGGTGGCTCACTATGGCTAACATCCTCTGCCGTTCCTCAATACACATTCTCAGATTCAGAGGCATTACTCTTCTCTGTCTGAGAAAAAAATAAACATTGCACCTGGCAATAGTTGCACTATCACAACTCAAAATAATATCACATATCATTCATATTCAATAATATAATATATTCACTGTAATATTCAAGGTATCAGAGGTTTTCATTTAGATCACATTTCCATCTTTATACTTGCTAACATACTTTCTTTCTTACAGGTAATTATTTCTTTTAGACTTGATATTTTTAGCTATGTTTTTATCAGCTATATAGTTACTTTTTGTACTAGTTGACCACTTGCTTTGGTTCGCTTGAATATTCGTAAGATTATACACTTATTTTGATGCTTATAGTACTTATGCATTTGGTTTGTTCTATCTAGAGTCTACAATATTTTTGTTTTCACAATAGTTCATTAAATCTCTCTTAACAAGTTATATTCATCCTGAATTATCAGGGCTTACATTGATTGTATACTAAATGGTTTTTTGTTTGATGTTCTCTGACATATTCTGGTGATGTACAATATTTAATAATTGACAAACATTTTTCTTTCCTTTCATTCCATTATAACAATAGTTATCTTTACAATTAACACTCTTTGTTATTTTTCTTCTCTACTCCTTCAAGTGATGGTGGTTTTCACTTATTCTGGATGATTTTACCTAATATACAATATTCTATAATTACAATTTCATTTGACAATACAATAACATACTAATATCTAATCTTATAGATATTCTTGGGGTTTACATGGTTTGTTTTATAAACATTTATTTTCTTTCCTTACATTCCATAATAATGTCCTTCTTTTATTTTACACACTTTGTTATACTGCCTCTCTACTCCTTCAAAGGTTAGTTGGGTGAACCTTTATTCTGGACGATTTAATTTAACATTTGAGTTTTATGAGAGGTACACAATAATCATTTTATAAACATTAAGTTACATAGAATATTCATTTGGATACACATTTTTCTCTAAGTATAGTATAGTAATTGTATTTATATGCCACTACTGGCTCTTTGTGACATAATAGATGTCTTTTTCTTATTAAATCATTTGATTGACATTACATAATTTTCTATCCTTTGGTCTGATAGATCTGGTTCTTTTTCACCAGTAACAAATAGTTTGGCTTATATTTTAATTCTACACACTTTTGTAACTTGATAGGACAAATTGATTAGTTATAGTCAATTAGTTACCTTCAACATTTTGTAGCTTAACATCAAATGAGTTTGTTTATAGTAATGGCTTTTTAAACATATATATTTTTTCTTTTATACCCTAAACGTTCGGGTGATAACTGTTGCTTACTACTACATATTATCCGTTCTTAATAGTAATTATTTTTTAATAGTCGACATTCATGGGGTTTTTTGTGCTCTTCCACTCTATTGGGTCTATGATTGGGGATGATTACGTCATACAGGTGTCCTTTCCCATATCAGTTTTCAGTATTACATTTTCGGGATACCTTACATATGTTCAGTACTAGTGGCCTTGGAGATACCTTCCTATCAGGCGGTCCTTCCATTTGGCGGCTACCAGATAGTCATTGGCTCCCCGTTTCCTTGCCTTCTTCCTCTCATCATCCTTGGTATTCCTGTGTTCATTGTACTCTGGGCCTTGGCCATTATTGATGTCTGGCCCTTCTTCTAATCCGGGTTGACCTTTGTTCATTTCCTGGTTGGATTCTTCCATCGCTTGGTCCCTCTTCTTCCGCATTTCCCTTATTCTTTGGGCGTACCCTTCAATAAGCTGGTCCAGTTGTTCTTGATAATTTTCCTTTTTCTTGTGACGCATCTTCCTTTTAGGAGTATTCACTTTAAGTACCTCATTGTTTATGACCTTCTCCGTCATAACATAGTTACTGGCATGTAACATTGTCTTAATCGTTCCGTTATCTGGGTTATTAATTAAATAGTTTAATGGTTGGTTATTCATTAAGGAGTCAATTGATTTTGTTTGGTGTATTTTATTTGTCGGTATATTTAATTTAATTGGATACTTATTTAATTTTTTACCCACGGTTTTATGGTGATTTACTTTTAATATTTTTATGAAGTCTTGTTTATACTTCTTACCGTTGATCCTTGCTCTATGACGAATAATTGGGTTGTCCACGAAGTTAATTAATCCACTCCTAGTCATCTCTAATATTTCCTTTGTAATCCTTGTCTTCTTAGAGCGTATTATTCTTTTTATCTTTGTCTCTTTCTCTCCTGTTTTCTTAATTATCTTGTTCTTCACATTTTTAATGATGGCTTCTTTAGGCTGAATATTCTCTTCATTCCTATGGTGTGTATCCTCAGGCACCAATGCTTTCGAGTCTTCTTTATTCTCAGTTTGTTTACCAGTGTGTTCGGATGGTAGACTTAACTCTTCTCTCCACTTCCGGTTATCCTCAATTATTGACTCGATATTCTTATTTAATAACTCGAAGTTCGTTTGATTCTCTTCCCGGGATATTCTAAACTCTTCCTTTAAAGTTCGATTATCTTCCTTCACCTGTCCGAATTGTTCCATCATCATTCTCATCATGTGATCCCATCTTGCCTCTTCGGATGGTCTGTCTGGTCGGTCGCTGACTATTATTTCCATCTCTGGTTCTACATGAGGTATTTCGTCGGTACTAGTTTCGATATTATTTATAGTAATCATTTCCATCTCATGTACAGGTTGTGCTTCAAAAGTCTCTATATCCCGTTGTATTTCTTCTACCCTACTGTCCTTATATCTCGTATCATATTGGTGGGTGTGCGGCATGTTAATTTTTTCGTGTCTACCGGGCTGATATAATTTATAAAAAATATATTTATTTAATATTTTTTAAGCCACACTAGTTGGTGCGCCAATTTATAATAAAACGAAATATTAGAGGTTTGTTTAATTATTTTTTAGGTTTATTAAAATCAAGTTTAAATTACGTTTAAAAGCCACACTGTTGATCTAGCCTATTGGTAATAAAATGAAAACGTGTGTGTTTCCAATTAACTTGAAATAAAATAAAAGTGTTGTTATTTAAAATTATATTCGTGTTTAAAATATTAAAGGTTTCGTTTAAACAAAGTTCAATTATGTGTGAAATATTCTTTTGAGATAAATCAATGTTTGGAATAGTTGTTTCTAATTGAAGGTTACTAATGTAGTAAAGTAATTTAAAATGAAACATTCATAGTTACTCACAGTGTGTTTACAATGGTTTAATTATACTTGTTTAAAAAGAATTCCCTTATATTAAATAAATAAAATAGTGAGGTTGATAATAATTAAATGCTAAATTAGCTTAAGTTGAAACGTAAAGTACAGCAGTTGGTTGCTTGATAATGGTTATCGTCTGGTTGAAACTGGCAGTAAAACTTCTTCTCCAGATTGCAGGTAGTCTGAGTGTGTCACGTCTCGTAATGTCTGGACAATATCATAAACAAAAATATACTTTTACGTACCTGGTCGTGTTTACCAGAAGTTCACTAAACTGTCAACTCAGTTTACAAACACCAACTCACTTTGGTTGCAAGGTTAGATTACCTTGTTTATTAATTAGTGGGCGCCACACGGATTTATTCAGGGAAAATCCCGTGTAAAACCCACACATAGAATTACTGAATGATTAGAAAATTTAATATAATTGTGTATCACCTTTTGGCAATGCTATTCCAAAATATTAAACACAACGGAAGGTTGTTTAAGTTTTTAAAAGAAAATATTGAATTATCCTATAGAAATAAATCAAATCAAGTGATGCTGTTAGTAATGGGTTTTATTTATACCCTCATAGAGAATTCAAAAACAAATATAAAGCAAACATACAAAATTGTACAATTATAAATCAGTTATTATATGCCTTATACGGCTTGCTCAGAACATGAGTTATAAATCTGGCTAAGTCCAGATGTTATTTATTGTTAACATTAAATTTATGAAAATCTCAGATGTGAATTCTTTGAGACACGAAAAAGAATATTATGCCTACACAATATCCAATAATCTTTTTGATATAAAATTGATCAACAAAGTTTTTAGGTTACTTTTATAAAGTAAACAAAATAAAAAATGATCCGTTGAGAGATCGCGCGTTCATCAACGCTTGCTTTTTTAGTGACAAAATTTATCATGTGAGAACCCTTACAACTAACATATAGCTTAATTCATAATAACAAATTCATATAATAAATTGAGACGTGGTGTAATCTTGAAATGTTTCTGTGTTTTGCGTCAGTACAGACCAGTGTTGAAAGATGTACAGGTTATGGCGATCAGATAAAAATTAATAATAATTGCACTGTTACCTTTTGAGTTTTAATTATTTAATTAAAACTTATTAATCACTTCAGTAATCGGATTATAGTGATTACTGGGTTTTGGCACTACACTCGCACAAGAACAGAATAATGCGATCATCTTCTGATTAAAATGGATCGTGAATGATGACAATTAATTATTCCTGTTCATTATTTCCCGCACAAAATTAAAATGATACTGCACTTAATCACTGTTGTTTGCTGTAGATTAACTTGAAGTAGTTGTTTCTTGGTGTTGAATTATTTGTTTCGATGTAATATGTAGATGACGCTAATCGTTATTAAAAATGTAGAGATGGCGGGCGCACGTCTGTGCTATATGATGGTTGGTAAGAGTCTGCCTCAAAATTGGCTGCTTCGTTCTTATATACCCCGTTCTTTGATCGGTCTTAGGTAAAAATGTTAATTACTAACTAATTTTCTGATTGGCTCTGGCAGGTGTGACAGTATGACGTATCACTTTTTGGCAGTTGATAACGGTTTTTTTTAACCGTCAAACGCTAAGGTGACAGATAGCTGTCATTGTTGTTGTTATTCATAAACAGTTTTCTGATGCATATTTTGAAAATGATGCTAACATCTCTCCCGCACTAAATACAGTTGCGATTGGGTTGATATAATTATCAAATTAAAGATCGTTTTTTCTTCTTTAATTTGATATCACTCGATATCGAATTACTTTCACTTTGACCGACATTGTTATAAAACCAATGTTCGGGTACATCACTTTCACTGTCGTCTGCTTTTTCTGAATCGCCGATTTTACACTTTTGTTTAATATTGTTTGTGTTCACATATCATTTTATTATTCAAACGTTTATGTGGGAACACCATTAACTCTGTACTGACATTTTTTCTGAACATTATGTGTACACCTAAACTCTATACATTGTAATGAATGATCCTACTTACTATGACATTTCGTCTTATGCTAACTCGTTCTAATCTACTATTTAACAATTGAAATTATGATCAAATATATTGTTTTAATAATGTTTTTTGTTATGTCAGGGCATAACCATTGTTCGGTGTATTTTAATTTACACTTATGTTAATTCTCAATAGTCAATTTACTGACTAATACTTGGTCGAGGCGTTGTTAAGACATATCGCCTATATTGGAATTTTGCCTTAATAGCACTTATTGGTTCTCAATTCGGTAATTTGTGGAGGTATCTTATTTGTATAAGATTCTCTCTTATAATTAGTTTTTCTTTCTCACAAGTATATTTGATGCTGAAATACATCTTTGTTCTCAATATGTAGCCATTGTTAAATTTAGTTTTGGCATTCATAATTTACTAGTCATTGGCAAATTTATTATCAGCAAAATGCTAATTCTGATTTCACAGTATTTAAATGCTTATTAATTCATTTTTTATTTATATATAACATTCGGTTTACATCAACTACTGACTGGATTGACAGCTGAATGTAAATTTACTCTGTCCATCAGTTTGTCTTAGTCTTAGTCTAGTTGTAGTGTCAAACAGTCTTTGGGTTACTGTTTCATGTGGCACTTCTGCTTCATTCTTCTTTCTTGATTTCTCCTTTCTTGGTTATTTTTACTATTATATTCCTATTTACATTGTTGTTTTGTCCTTATAAAATCTGATAACATACATTTAGGTTAGGTAACATTTTGTTATGTTACATATACACCCTCTTTAAAATTGATCATTTGAGAAAAATTTATTTTTTATAAAATTATCAATTCATGTCAATTTCTTAGTATACTCTTATAGTTTTTTTTTCTTGTACTCTTTGATTTTTTAAACATACTATTGGTGTGTTACTCTAGCTTGATTTTTGTCTAGTGATATAACTCTTTACTTACTAGTATTTTCAAGTTGCTTACTTTCTAAGGCATTTAACTACAATAGATCTCGTTTCTTAAGTTAAAAATTTCCTGTCTTATTCACATTCTACTTTCTTATCACATATCTTTGCATTCGTGATTATCTTAATGGTTATTATAATTCATACCTCACAGATTCTTTCATAATAGTCCTTGATACATTAATACAATATAATTCCCTAACTGTTGTAGAGGTTTCGGAATCAGGGTGGCTCACTATGGCTAACATCCTCTGCCGTTCCTCAATACACATTCTCAGATTCAGAGGCATTACTCTTCTCTGTCTGAGAAAAAAATAAACATTGCACCTGGCAATAGTTGCACTATCACAACTCAAAATAATATCACATATCATTCATATTCAATAATATAATATATTCACTATAATATTCAAGGTATCAGAGGTTTTCATTTAGATCACATTTCCATCTTTATACTTGCTAACATACTTTCTTTCTTACAGGTAATTATTTCTTTTAGACTTGATATTTTTAGCTATGTTTTTATCAGCTATATAGTTACTTTTTGTACTAGTTGACCACTTGCTTTGGTTCGCTTGAATATTCGTAAGATTATACACTTATTTTGATGCTTATAGTACTTATGCATTTGGTTTGTTCTATCTAGAGTCTACAATATTTTTGTTTTCACAATAGTTCATTAAATCTCTCTTAACAAGTTATATTCATCCTGAATTATCAGGGCTTACATTGATTGTATACTAAATGGTTTTTTGTTTGATGTTCTCTGACATATTCTGGTGATGTACAATATTTAATAATTGACAAACATTTTTCTTTCCTTTCATTCCATTATAACAATAGTTATCTTTACAATTAACACTCTTTGTTATTTTTCTTCTCTACTCCTTCAAGTGATGGTGGTTTTCACTTATTCTGGATGATTTTACCTAATATACAATATTCTATAATTACAATTTCATTTGACAATACAATAACATACTAATATCTAATCTTATAGATATTCTTGGGGTTTACATGGTTTGTTTTATAAACATTTATTTTCTTCCTTACATTCCATAATAATGTCCTTCTTTTATTTTACACACTTTGTTATACTGCCTCTCTACTCCTTCAAAGGTTAGTTGGGTGAACCTTTATTCTGGACGATTTAATTTAACATTTGAGTTTTATGAGAGGTACACAATAATCATTTTATAAACATTAAGTTACATAGAATATTCATTTGGATACACATTTTTCTCTAAGTATAGTATAGTAATTGTATTTATATGCCACTACTGGCTCTTTGTGACATAATAGATGTCTTTTTCTTATTAAATCATTTGATTGACATTACATAATTTTCTATCCTTTGGTGTGATAGATCTGGTTCTTTTTCACCAGTAACAAATAGTTTGGCTTATATTTTAATTCTACACACTTTTGTAACTTGATAGGACAAATTGATTAGTTATAGTCAATTAGTTACCTTCAACATTTTGTAGCTTAACATCAAATGAGTTTGTTTATAGTAATGGCTTTTTAAACATATATATTTTTTCTTTTATACCCTAAACGTTCGGGTGATAACTGTTGCTTACTACTACATATTATCCGTTCTTAATAGTAATTATTTTTTAATAGTCGACATTCATGGGGTTTTTTGTGCTCTTCCACTCTATTGGGTCTATGATTGGGGATGATTACGTCATACAGGTGTCCTTTCCCATATCAGTTTTCAGTATTACATTTTCGGGATATCTTACATATGTTCAGTACTAGTGGCCTTGGAGATACCTTCCTATCAGGCGGTCCTTCCATTTGGCGGCTACCAGATAGTCATTGGCTCCCCGTTTCCTTGCCTTCTTCCTCTCATCATCCTTGGTATTCCTGTGTTCATTGTACTCTGGGCCTTGGCCATTATTGATGTCTGGCCCTTCTTCTAATCCGGGTTGACCTTTGTTCATTTCCTGGTTGGATTCTTCCATCGCTTGGTCCCTCTTCTTCCGCATTTCCCTTATTCTTTGGGCGTACCCTTCAATAAGCTGGTCCAGTTGTTCTTGATAATTTTCCTTTTTCTTGTGACGCATCTTCCTTTTAGGAGTATTCACTTTATGTACCTCATTGTTTACGACCTTCTCCGTCATAACATAGTTACTGGCATGTAACATTGTCTTAATCGTTCCGTTATCTGGGTTATTAATTAAATAGTTTAATGGTTGGTTATTCATTAAGGAGTCAATTGATTTTGTTTGGTGTATTTTATTTGTCGGTATATTTAATTTAATTGGATACTTATTTAATTTTTTACCCACGGTTTTATGGTGATTTACTTTTAATATTTTTATGAAGTCTTGTTTATACTTCTTACCGTTGATCCTTGCTCTATGACGAATAATTGGGTTGTCCACGAAGTTAATTAATCCACTCCTAGTCATCTCTAATATTTCCTTTGTAATCCTTGTCTTCTTAGAGCGTATTATTCTTTTTATCTTTGTCTCTTTCTCTCTTGTTTTCTTAATTATCTTGTTCTTCACATTTTTAATGATGGCTTCTTTAGGCTGAATATTCTCTTCATTCCTATGGTGTGTATCCTCAGGCACCAATGCTTTCGAGTCTTCTTTATTCTCAGTTTGTTTACCAGTGTGTTCGGATGGTAGACTTAACTCTTCTCTCCACTTCCGGTTATCCTCAATTATTGACTCGATATTCTTATTTAATAACTCGAAGTTCGTTTGATTCTCTTCCCGGGATATTCTAAACTCTTCCTTTAAAGTTCGATTATCTTCCTTCACCTGTCCGAATTGTTCCATCATCATTCTCATCATGTGATCCCATCTTGCCTCTTCGGATGGTCTGTCTGGTCGGTCGCTGACTATTATTTCCATCTCTGGTTCTACATGAGGTATTTCGTCGGTACTAGTTTCGATATTATTTATAGTAATCATTTCCATCTCATGTACAGGTTGTGCTTCAAAAGTCTCTATATCCCGTTGTATTTCTTCTACCCTACTGTCCTTATATCTCGTATCATATTGGTGGGTGTGCGGCATGTTAATTTTTTCGTGTCTACCGGGCTGATATAATTTATAAAAAATATATTTATTTAATATTTTTTAAGCCACACTAGTTGGTGCGCCAATTTATAATAAAACGAAATATTAGAGGTTTGTTTAATTATTTTTTAGGTTTATTAAAATCAAGTTTAAATTACGTTTAAAAGCCACACTGTTGATCTAGCCTATTGGTAATAAAATGAAAACGTGTGTGTTTCCAATTAACTTGAAATAAAATAAAAGTGTTGTTATTTAAAATTATATTCGTGTTTAAAATATTAAAGGTTTCGTTTAAACAAAGTTCAATTATGTGTGAAATATTCTTTTGAGATAAATCAATGTTTGGAATAGTTGTTTCTAATTGAAGGTTACTAATGTAGTAAAGTAATTTAAAATGAAACATTCATAGTTACTCACAGTGTGTTTACAATGGTTTAATTATACTTGTTTAAAAAGAATTCCCTTATATTAAATAAATAAAATAGTGAGGTTGATAATAATTAAATGCTAAATTAGCTTAAGTTGAAACGTAAAGTACAGCAGTTGGTTGCTTGATAATGGTTATCGTCTGGTTGAAACTGGCAGTAAAACTTCTTCTCCAGATTGCAGGTAGTCTGAGTGTGTCACGTCTCGTAATGTCTGGACAATATCATAAACAAAAATATACTTTTACGTACCTGGTCGTGTTTACCAGAAGTTCACTAAACTGTCAACTCAGTTTACAAACACCAACTCACTTTGGTTGCAAGGTTAGATTACCTTGTTTATTAATTAGTGGGCGCCACACGGATTTATTCAGGGAAAATCCCGTGTAAAACCCACACATAGAATTACTGAATGATTAGAAAATTTAATATAATTGTGTATCACCTTTTGGCAATGCTATTCCAAAATATTAAACACAACGGAAGGTTGTTTAAGTTTTTAAAAGAAAATATTGAATTATCCTATAGAAATAAATCAAATCAAGTGATGCTGTTAGTAATGGGTTTTATTTATACCCTCATAGAGAATTCAAAAACAAATATAAAGCAAACATACAAAATTGTACAATTATAAATCAGTTATTATATGCCTTATACGGCTTGCTCAGAACATGAGTTATAAATCTGGCTAAGTCCAGATGTTATTTATTGTTAACATTAAATTTATGAAAATCTCAGATGTGAATTCTTTGAGACACGAAAAAGAATATTATGCCTACACAATATCCAATAATCTTTTTGATATAAAATTGATCAACAAAGTTTTTAGGTTACTTTTATAAAGTAAACAAAATAAAAAATGATCCGTTGAGAGATCGCGCGTTCATCAACGCTTGCTTTTTTAGTGACAAAATTTATCATGTGAGAACCCTTACAACTAACATATAGCTTAATTCATAATAACAAATTCATATAATAAATTGAGACCTGGTGTAATCTTGAAATGTTTCTGTGTTTTGCGTCAGTACAGACCAGTGTTGAAAGATGTACAGGTTATGGCGATCAGATAAAAATTAATAATAATTGCACTGTTACCTTTTGAGTTTTAATTATTTAATTAAAACTTATTAATCACTTCAGTAATCGGATTATAGTGATTACTGGGTTTTGGCACTACACTCGCACAAGAACAGAATAATGCGATCATCTTCTGATTAAAATGGATCGTGAATGATGACAATTAATTATTCCTGTTCATTATTTCCCGCACAAAATTAAAATGATACTGCACTTAATCACTGTTGTTTGCTGTAGATTAACTTGAAGTAGTTGTTTCTTGGTGTTGAATTATTTGTTTCGATGTAATATGTAGATGACGCTAATCGTTATTAAAAATGTAGAGATGGCGGGCGCACGTCTGTGCTATATGATGGTTGGTAAGAGTCTGCCTCAAAATTGGCTGCTTCGTTCTTATATACCCCGTTCTTTGATCGGTCTTAGGTAAAAATGTTAATTACTAACTAATTTTCTGATTGGCTCTGGCAGGTGTGACAGTATGACGTATCACTTTTTGGCAGTTGATAACGGTTTTTTTTAACCGTCAAACGCTAAGGTGACAGATAGCTGTCATTGTTGTTGTTATTCATAAACAGTTTTCTGATGCATATTTTGAAAATGATGCTAACATCTCTCCCGCACTAAATACAGTTGCGATTGGGTTGATATAATTATCAAATTAAAGATCGTTTTTTCTTCTTTAATTTGATATCACTCGATATCGAATTACTTTCACTTTGACCGACATTGTTATAAAACCAATGTTCGGGTACATCACTTTCACTGTCGTCTGCTTTTTCTGAATCGCCGATTTTACACTTTTGTTTAATATTGTTTGTGTTCACATATCATTTTATTATTCAAACGTTTATGTGGGAACACCATTAACTCTGTACTGACATTTTTTCTGAACATTATGTGTACACCTAAACTCTATACATTGTAATGAATGATCCTACTTACTATGACATTTCGTCTTATGCTAACTCGTTCTAATCTACTATTTAACAATTGAAATTATGATCAAATATATTGTTTTAATAATGTTTTTTGTTATGTCAGGGCATAACCATTGTTCGGTGTATTTTAATTTACACTTATGTTAATTCTCAATAGTCAATTTACTGACTAATACTTGGTCGAGGCGTTGTTAAGACATATCGCCTATATTGGAATTTTGCCTTAATAGCACTTATTGGTTCTCAATTCGGTAATTTGTGGAGGTATCTTATTTGTATAAGATTCTCTCTTATAATTAGTTTTTCTTTCTCACAAGTATATTTGATGCTGAAATACATCTTTGTTCTCAATATGTAGCCATTGTTAAATTTAGTTTTGGCATTCATAATTTACTAGTCATTGGCAAATTTATTATCAGCAAAATGCTAATTCTGATTTCACAGTATTTAAATGCTTATTAATTCATTTTTTATTTATATATAACATTCGGTTTACATCAACTACTGACTGGATTGACAGCTGAATGTAAATTTACTCTGTCCATCAGTTTGTCTTAGTCTTAGTCTAGTTGTAGTGTCAAACAGTCTTTGGGTTACTGTTTCATGTGGCACTTCTGCTTCATTCTTCTTTCTTGATTTCTCCTTTCTTGGTTATTTTTACTATTATATTCCTATTTACATTGTTGTTTTGTCCTTATAAAATCTGATAACATACATTTAGGTTAGGTAACATTTTGTTATGTTACAATATGTACCCAAATTTGTCAACCTTTACCCCGGCAAAAAAAGTAGGATATGAGTAATGTGAATGAATTTCTTAAAATGTGCAACAGGAACATCCAGACTGGAGAGAATTACAAACTAACGGATTATGGAAATTATTAGTACGAATAAGAACATAATTGAGAAGTAGAGTACAAACATTTATGTCGTATCAGCATATCATACGAATGGGAGAAGCAGACTTTCAAAAATTCCATGAATTGGCAAAATAGGAAAAAATAAAGACCGAGACTCGGATGGAATGACATAGGCCTAATTGAGAAAGCGCTAACATAGTAGACATTGCATCCTGGGAAATGGTTGGGCAAGCAAAAATAAAAGAGACCATTAATACCGGAAGACAAGACTAAAATAAAAATCAGAAAACGGAAGCGGGAGAGTTCTAAATATAATAAAACAAGAAAAAAAGATAAAAAAGAGTAAAAATATTAGAAGCGATGAACGGTAAAAATAACATCAGTAAAAGAGAAACTACAGCGTTTTTCATAAATTACTAAGACTTATACATTTTTCATATTGTTTTTGTAAATTATTTAAAAACTTTACGGCTAAAAATGTATTTTTACTGATAAGACTTTTGAAATAACTTAGATATAATGGTGTTTCCAATATTTATAGTTTGTTAACGCTTAGTAATTTAACAAATGATTTAGTTAAGACCTTGCACATTTGAAAAACGTTGTGAGTAATTTAAAGCAGATCACAGCTAAGCTTACGTCTTGACGTTAGCAATTTAAAACATACACAAACGTCACAAATTTCAAACTTTTACCAGCACAAACTAAATAGCAAATTGAGCTGTCACTATGTTAAACACAGGCAGTTGGTTTTTATAGGATGTAAATATACATTCAAGGATTCGTATACATAATTCTAAACGTGGAGATTTTCTTAAGATTACAAAATATAAGACGTTTTACGGAGATTTAAGCCTTGCAAACTTATCATATTCGCACCATGAGCTCTAGCCTACACGTTGATTCATTATAATGTTTAAAATGGTATTGGTTTTGTATTAGAGTTGTGCTTGACAATTATTAGGAATTTAAGTCGTTATTTCTCAACCGAAAATCGGTACTCAGGAGAACAGAATGGACATTATTTATTGTTGATTTTGGCTACATACCAGAATAATTGGTTTGTAACCGTTATCAAGCCAGCTGCCTTTAAGAACTTCAGAGTTCTCTCAAGAGGCATCCTGAACAAAACGCGCTCCCCACTCCGTTTGCTGTTTTCGATCCGTCAGTGATAAAAACGACGTGATTTCTGTAATCGACAATCACTGAACGGATTGAAGATTCCACACAAAGGGGTGTTCTGCTGGTTTCTCTTCATTGGTTAAAATCCTAACGACTCAGTGTTTTTTCTAAGCAGCCAGGGTGGTAGTTTAGATGGCATAATCGACTGTACGTGCTAGGCTGAAACATTTTATTGGTTGATCAGCTCCAACACGCGAACACCAGCCAATTGAGTGGATGTGCAACGCTGAATATACTCATGTCTCCATCTGTTTTCAGTGAACGCTGAGTGGTTGCGATGAATTGCGATGTATGCATAGATCTTTGAAGCACAGCTCAATAGAAACTAATGACGTGTAAGCTGTAGTCTCATTCCTTCATCGGCATAAGGGCTAACTGTCGGACTAGTGCGAAAAGCTCCCATCGGTATACTGGATCTTAGCGTATTACGTCTAATAGTTTAAGATTAGACTTATTGGCTGAATGGTAGGCTGCGTAACCATATCCATTTAAAAAAAAATCAGGTCTGTATATAAGTTCAGCAGCTCTTCTCTATTCTCTCACCAGTTGATATGGTAGATACATCTAATAACACTGAATGTTGATTTACATCTAGCAGCTAGACGTACAGTGTTGCTTTTCCATGTTAACTCTGTCAAAGAGGAGGCCCAAAATGCAACTACCCTCTTTGATACTGAATCTCTTCTCGGTTTACTTTTAGAGCCGGATTGCGACAGAAAAGATCTCAGGTTGCCTTTGCTACTGAGAAAAAACCCACATTTTCAGCGTTTTGTGTAATTTACGTCTCTTTTTCAGTACAGGCATTTTCCTATACATGCCTCAATGCCTTTAAAGATGTCGTTTTTAGCGACAATAAATAGCGTATCCCACAGCGGAGATCCCTTGGTCACGCCAATCTCCAAAACGCACGTTTTTCAATTGGTTTCCCAACACGGACCCTTCCAAGAAAAAGCTTTTTATAAATTCTGGAAGATTCCCCCGAATTCTCTACCTGTAGAGCCGTTGCAATATATTGTGCCTCCATGTGGTTTCAGTTTGAGCCTGGCATAAAATCCTAAGTTGCTTGTGATGACGAAGGTGTTGCTTTCGTTACTTGTGCGTAAGTCTGCGGTTGCTCTTTTCGTTGCATCTCTGGTATGGCAAGCTTCCTTGCCGCCAAATAGCTCATTTTCTTAAGCGTTTTTGCTTCGCCCGTATACGTGCTTCTGTTCTGTACGTAGAGCAGTTCTTAGACCAAGATGAATGATGTCCACCACAATACACGCACTTCGCTGCCTCACTGAAAGGCCCATCGCCATGAGTTGGTTATCCAATAGACAAATCTTGACCCTCACAACTTCTAGAGGCTGCTAGTCGAAACTGGAAAGACTGGTAGGACTTCATACGTTGCATTATGCAGGCCCGTAGGCTTAGCCAGAAGATAACGGCTTTTGATGGTGTTTTATAATGTGTGTTTGAACGTCAAAACGTGTGATCCAGATGGTATCGTTTGTCTATCCCTTCTTAATATCAACATCCAGGAAGCAATTACGCCCTGAGAGAACAGTTCTGTAACTATCTGGTTCTCTGTGTGTTGGTTGATCCAAAATAAATTACGGAATTAGTTGTTGGGTAGAAACGTATATTACATCGTATATTACACTCAAATTATTTCTAAGGAACGTATGTTTGAATACTCTTGACCACTTATTCTAAAGTTTGCACTTCTTTCTTTAAAGCATCTGTACGTTTTTAAGTTTATGTGCTCGTCTATTAAAACTGATAATATATACATAAGTAAAGAAAAAGACTATGATCTTTGAGATAGCTATAATGTTGTTGTGGGGTGAAAATTAACTGGTCGTCAGTAGTTTAACAGTAGTAATGCTCCACGCTTCTTTAATTTGCTAATGTCATGTGTCAGTTTTCTGAACACTCTAGAAGAGTTTCTGAAATTTCTAACAACCATGGTAGCTGTCACTTCCAAATACTGAAGAAATTTATGAGTTGTTGAAAAACTAAATAAATAAAAATTGTATTGTAAACTTTTATATTGTGGAACTCTATTATTTATATTATTGCATTATCTTAAATTGCATTAAATTTAATGCAGCTTGTAAATTTGTGTTTTTAATTTTTATAATTTTTTTTTTGAAAATCAAGAAATTCATTAATTTGTTGTTTTATGAAGAAGCCAGCCATTCTTTTTTTTGTTTATGTCTGTCCAAAACGGTCATTTCTAAGCGGTGACTTATTTAGTTTTATCAATACATTGTCTTGTTGAATTATTGTGATGAAATGAACATTTAAAAACAACTGATCATTCTATTTTGTCAATGATATATTATTATTCATGTTCTGTCAAATTTAGTTGATAGTGTTAACAAGTAAGCATTGGTGAGAAAACCTTTAGAATTAGGAAGTTTCGTAGCCCTTAAATTGTGTAAAAATTTTATAAATGAATAAAAATTATACACAAAAATTGAATTGCTGTTAAAGCAGATGATACATTTATTACAGTGCCGTAAACTAGTAGATAATTTTTCATTTCTACTAGTACCACTAGTAGATAATATTTTCATTGCAAAATAAGACGAAGAATTTTGACATGATGAACTTTGTTAAAAAATACAAAGTTATATTCTTTAAAGTTAAACATAGGTGCTTTGTTGAAAAATACAAAGTTATATTCTTTAAAGTTAAACATAGGTGTGTGTTTATGTTCCAGACTTTGCGTGTGGTAACAGTAAAAATTCACTTGAAACATAAAGAAACCTCATCGCTCTCATATAACCTACTGAAGCGTTTATTCTGTTAATTCTGAGTAGGACACTCTGACTCACTCCCCTTGTTTTTCTACATAATTCACTATCTCTATCGCTGTATTTCTCCCCTTTGTCTAAGTTACATCTATATTGATTCATAACTAAATAGATCTAACAGGTGAGTCTTACGTTCAATAACATAACCAATGATTGTGGTCTTTTGTATTTTCGAAATACGAACAGGTTTGCATCTTTCTTATTGTAAGCTCCTCGGCCACAGCGTATAACGTTATCATTGCCTGTAATACTGTGACTGTAAGTCGACAAATGCGAAGCACAACATTCACGACTGAACTCGTAATTCCTGAGTTTTGAGATAATTAATAAAATACAATAATTTGATATAATATCAATGTCTGTTGTGAAAACGTTTAAAATGGAAACTTGTTTACGAAAGTGCGACGTAGGTTATAAGTCGCTGTGATGGAAAGCCTTTAGCCTAAATAACACGGTTGAGGTTGTGTGTGTGTCTTATACGTGTATACAATGCGTAGATTATTACATCAGTATACGCAGTTTATTAGTATTACTTGTAGTGTATTACATGGTGTCTACGCCATTGTAAATGCATCAAAAATAGGCGAAAATATTATCATGAAGTACCAAATATACATAAACGACTACGCCATACATTTTTAATATTAAAATTGTTGAATAATGAAATAATAATATAATAATTACATAATATCAAAAGATTAATGTATACTAGTCAATGTTAATACTGTATGACGATAGTGTAATAAATTTAAATAAAAATTGTTCCAAATCTGTAGCATCAGAAGATTAATATTGCGTTTGGTATCTCCCTTGACGTCAGAAAAACAAACAAACAGTGTAAAGTGTATTTAATTTTAACTTATTAGATAATCATTTTTACAGTTAGTAGACATTTAAATACTTGTATTTTTATTTTCTGTTTTATATAAGTAGTTATTGTCAGTAGTTTGTAACCCTGACAATAATGTACTTATTCTTGTTCGAATTTTAAATATGAGTGACAAGTAAACAACACCTTGACTAGGGACATTTATATTCCACGGATAAAACAGAACTGCATGCCACTGTTATCTACGTTCTAAGAGTAACATATTCCAGATTAAAATTTCTTGAATATTATCTCAAGCAATACTGTCCACATCATCTTATAAGTTTTGCACTAAACCTTAGGGGACCCCGTTCTATCTTGTAAGATAAGTAGAAAGTAATTTTTCGTGTTCCCTTAAATTGTAATTTATTTATTATACATTACAAAAAATAATATAACTTGATTATACGTTAAGGTGAATACTCGGCCCTTGAATCCCTACCGTCGACTTTGAGTTAATGAGGTTACTGGGTTTCCTACATTAATCATTTTAACCTTTTAATGATATTAGGTATCCATTTATTTAAATAAAATTTAGTAATAATTTACTACATATATTTTTGTAAAAGTTTTATCTAAATCGCTTTCTATACTCCTGTTAGTCTGCACTGATCCTTAAACTCAAAATGTACTAAACAAATTAAAAGTAATTACTAATTATTTTTCTATTAACTCATTTCATAACCAAAATTGATATAGAATTACATAAATAGTCTCCATCGTTTAGAAACGTCCTAAATAACTTAAAGGTATGAATTTTTATTATAAGAAATTAATGTAGTTTTTATCATAGGAGGGCAAAAAAATAATAGTTATCAAACATCAGTTACCAAATAGGAAAAAGTAACATTTTATTGTTCCCTTCAGGGGGTGCTACTGTACATTGAATGGAAACGTTACACTTTTGCACACACTGTAGAAGATGTCAGATTCTTTCGCTGGAATGCAACAACGGAGAAGTGTTCCAATAAAACTTACAAATTGCAATAGTCTTCCCTCTCTACCTTTAACAAAGTTTTCTACTATTTTTACTTTAATTTTAAACTTAATGGCTTACAATAAACGCGACAGAAAGAACACTTTAAAAAAAATTTTCCCTGGCGCCTTCTTTGTTTTCTTAACAACTTGTGTAAATATTTTGTAAGCAATCCTAAACAAAGGTTCTAAATGTTTGTAATATGCCACTGAACTCTATACTTGTTTGGTTCGCAGTATCCAGGTTTCAATAATACTTCATAGTGCTTTTTACTTACCGGAATGAAAATAAAATGTAACCAAGATTTTTAGTAAAATGTTATTAAAGTAAAATTTTAATTAACGATATTTCTACTAATTAAATTATTATATTATCTACTACTAAATAGAACGAGAAGGCAAGTCTGGTTGTCGTATTTACATGTAAACAAAGAGCAGTCATAAATATAAATAAGTGTTTACAGTGTTTTAAATAAACACTTTCAAACAAAAATTATTATTTTTCCCATTTTTAAATGTTACGTACTCCGTTTTTAATATTTTTTGTTAATTCGATATGGTTCAAAGGAAGAAATTTGAACAGATTTATTTTGCATGTTCCTTATATATTCATTTTTTTAAACTTGCGTATCGCATATGAGTAGGCTAAGAAGAGTAAAGATACTAATATTTCTCGGACTTTGTTCAATATAGCTTAAGTTTTTGAAGTATATCCTTTATGAAAGTAAAATATAATACATTTCCGGAAGAAAAATATGTAAAACTATGCCTTATAAATTATTTATTAAAATTTATAAAAGTATTCTGTGGCACATGAGGTTATGTACTATAGTGCTACATAACAAAGTTTGGTAACACCGTTATTATATACAATCAATTCTAACAATACACGACAAACAAGATACACGTTTCCAAAGAATTTTGGATAGCCTCAATTATTTACACAATGCAATATTAAACCTGCTAGTAATTCAGATGTTATATATATTAGATACAGTGTTATATATCTGGATACGCTTTCAACGTTGTAATGACTGGAAAGGTAGCGGAATATGCTAATGATGTTACAGTACACAAAGAAGGGAGATATTGATTTACATAATTTTCTCGTAAATACTTGAAGGTGGAAGATTTCTCAAAATTCATTTAAATGAACAGAAATTCTGGGAATACTGCACAGTTATTTTTTAATCTGATGAAATAATATCACTTTTGTATCATACATCAAAAGACAATAAGTACTAGATAAAAATTTTAGAGACCTAAAACACAATTTGCTGGCAGGAATATGAGGCAGAAATAGAAAGGTAGCTATCATAAAACCATGTGAGCAAGCACGGTGAAACTTCAGTTGCAATATTTGACAGATTTAAGTAGAATAGTTTAAAATAAAGAAAATGTAATAATTTAGTAAGATAAACGTCTACAGATTTCTATAAGAATTTGAAACATAATTAGAAAATTATTATTTATTTTAGAGAGACGTGAGGTACTCCTAAAAGATGTGTTATTTAGTAAAATTATTACAAGAGCCGTATTAAATAAGATGGACAAAACGGTGTTACTAATGAGGGTTAAGACATTAAGTGACACTGAAACATACGTAACTTTATATGATTATTGCTATAGTAACTGAACTCATTGCTTTGCAGCTATTTTGTTGCTGGAAGACCGGAAAGTTAAGTCGATTTCAGATGGCAGGTAAGTCTCCATAATAATAATATATATATATATTATATTTATTATTTATAATGACTTTGCCTGAAGATATTTTTTCCTTATTAGGAACATGTTTCGGGAACCATTATGTTCCCATCCTCAGCCTTCGTGATTTTGAGTCTGTTGAAGTACTTGTGTGTTGGCTGGTTGTTATTGTGGATTCCTGTTGGCCTCTGGTACTTTAAATGGGTATTATTGTGGGTGATTGTGGTGTATGTATTACTATTTTGTATATTTTCGATGTTGAGTGCTTTGAAAATTGTGTCATGTTTTGTATTGATTTGTATTTGTTCAGGTATTAGTTTGTTTTGTGTTTTTTATGTTTGTATATTTGTAAATTTTCCCAGATGTTCATTATGGTGCTTTTGTGTGGTATGTGTTTTATTAGTGTCATGTTGGTTATGTCTGGAAATTGATGTCCAGTGTTTATTTCATGTGTGGCGAAATTAGATTTGTATATTTCTGTTTTTTTTTAACTCTAACACACTGGAATCGTTGTAATTCGCGGAATTCACGAATGTCCACAAGCGCAGTTGCCAACATGACGGTATTTTATAGCCAGCCAATGTCACTTGTCGCGTTTAATGATATCTACAAACTTACAAGATGCCTTTAGATTAATGGGGCAACGTATCAGTTTGCAAGCGTTAGCTAGTCCATACAGGACGGTTTTTGGCGGTTCGACAGTATTGCCTGTAACTGTGGACTTAGCACTACGGGCAAATGTTCATTTACATTCGAGTATTTACATGTAAGTCTCGTATAAACAGATATATAGACACACAAACATATAGTTATCGATACATTAGAATGCAATTGTTTTGTGTACACTTCCCTGTACTATACTAGATAATATATATTATCAGTACACTGATTTACCCGAAGAGACTCATAAGAGAACTAGATTTTAAGGAAGTTAATTATCACATACATTTTAGCAAAGGCATAACTAATACACCCTCATCGCGGACTACTAACACTATTTCAAGTTCGAGTGCCTCGTAACGTATCGGTGAGTGTACACGGACAGTTGTCATCAATATAATGACAAAAAATGTCTTAATAATGTTTGTTAAAGTTTTTTATTTAACTTGCAAAGAGAATTTTTTTAAATTTAATCAAGTTTACATGCCAAAGTGATGGGGTTTACAAAAATACAGTGGTCACTATCCACTATTTGTTTGTACCACAGGTTGTTTACATGCACATAAACACACAGACACACACATACATCGGGAGCGAGAGTATAGGCCTACAATCTAGTTTTGTAGCCTACCATATTAATGTGTATTTTGTCGAATTTGTAGGTAACAACATATAGGCCTACCGATAGCACTTATCGTTAACTACGTATATCGAAAGCACAGTAACTTCAGTTCATTTGTAAAGGCTGACGGTGACATATTAAGGTCAACCGTAAACTCAATCATTTCATCTTGAAGCGGCCCACTGTCGCATAATGCTCTACTTAAGTGTCTCAACGCAGACTGTAACGTATTCCCGCGTTACAAATCCAGGGAACCCATCTTAACTGACCTCTGCCAATTATATGGGCTGCCTACGTTGTAACGAACTGTATTCAAATCAAATTAACTGAACAAATTACTTACTATCTGTGTAAGGAAACAAGGGAAGGTATTTTACTGATTTATGCACTCATTTTCATGTGTAACAAGACGACTTCTCTTTATTTAACAACAGTTACTGACAGATCCCATGACATCATTAATTAAACTAAAGTATTTAAATGCTTCTCATAAAACTTTGGGATCAAATTGATTCTATTTTCTCATACCTCGGATCCGAGTTTACTTTCTGTATATTTATAGTAAAGACTTCTAATTAGTTTCAGTTCATTTTAGAAGCTTGCAAGACTTCTTTAACCATTTGAAGAATGGTACTATTACTTGGAACGATAATAAGTTACATTAACATTTAAAGCGTTACAACGTATGATAATTGAAATTTTACAGTAAACTCTTAGATTTTCTGATTACAATGTTTACATAAAATTAATCGTCTTTGAAAAGTCTCTTTTAGAAGTGATTAGTGTAACAAATATTATTAACTCTCGATAGCCAAGCTATCGAGTCACCTTTACAATCGAACGTAGAAACCTCGTCCTGGGGCGTCCGTCTTGGGAATCCTTGTAGTCGGCGTCATCATCTGGGTCGCGTCTTAGTCAATAATTGGTCGGATGTTCACAGAGGAGATTGAAGCTTCTTTGGTGTAAGTATATGTAGATTCTCGGATGTCCTAAGTCGCATCTTATGCCTGGTATACGTGTCTTTATGAATTTCCTGCAGATCACATCTTCAGGAATGATGTTGAAAATGGAGTTACTTCTTGAAGGGAGTCGACATCTTGTTTAACACTATTTCTGTTTTTTTTTTGTGTTACATATTATGTCTTCTTGTTACCACATATTTATAGTTACTTGTACATGACACACGCTTTTAGCAGTGGTAGTTAATATACTACATTTTAAATTAAAACAAATAAATTAGCAACATTTTGTCAGAGCTTTCGCTCGTACGTCTGCACTCCGTGAAGTCAACATAGCGAGAAAGCGTTTTTCTGCTCGCTTCAACTGGTGCTTAACAAAAGGAGAGGGGCAACTACTCCGCGACAATATAGTCCCTATCTTTATTTAAGTTAACCTTTTTTATTACCAAAACTATACCTTAATAATACATATATAATTTAAGTGAGTTATTTTAACGACTATTAGTGTCTTCAGATTTCTAATTATAAACATTATGATTTTTATCTTATCCTAAATTACAGACGACTCGGTAGACACGTCGAGTCCGGAATTAACAGGTCACCACATGATGACAAGCAAAGGGTTAAATATGACAATAATAACTTTTTACAATTTTACCTTTTTATTAGTGTTTCTTTGGACCTCTTAATTACTTCTTATTCTCATACTGAGTACATACAGGGGTTTTAGGTATTATAGTGAGATTTAAAATTGCTTAATCGATTGCAAATTTAATTTTTTTTTTTATTTACGATTACTGTTAATTTAAATCGTCACAAGACTCCCAAGTGACCAACGACGTTTCAATTAGCGCTTTATTTATCGCAGCGTCATTCAGCGTGTCCTCAGCTTTAATAAAAGAAACTACGTTTGTATATATGGAAGTTTTTCGTGCGTAGTTGTTATTTCTGTTGTAGAGACGTTTAGTTTTACTTGTTTTTTACAGAAGCCTAAAAAGTACAAATTGTTAAATCTAATATTTAAATGCTTGTAGATATCTGAACGTTAAAAATACTGCTTTGAAGGAGTATTTTAGAATAGTTAGAACAAACATTATTATATTTTAATAGAGTATAGTTAATTTCACTAAGCGTTTTTTAATTTAACTTTAATTTTTAATACTTGAATAGTACCTTACCTTATTCATCTTCTTTCCATCTTCCACTTGCAACTCGCTTATATTTCCGAGGTAGACAAGGGAAATACAGTAGTTGTAATGGAAAAAACGTATATATAAAAAGGGCGGGAAACTTTATAAAAGTAGGCTCATATAAGGTAATAAAATTTGATTACACAAATAAATATCAGGCTGAAATTGAAAGAGAATTAAAGCGAGTAACATCTTTAACAGAGAGGCAGAAAAAACTATTTACAGAATCCAATCCTGAGGCACTAAGGTTTAGATGCCAAGTGAAATTACATAAAAATGGCGTGGGTTTGCCACTGAGGCGAGTAGTATCGTTTATAAATACGCGGAGTTATAGGGTAGCAAAGGAAGTTAGTAAATTACTGAGACAATTTACGAAATAGATATATCGTATAATATAGAATATGGTAAAAATGTTACAGAAAAATTAAAGATAAAGACGTAAATAAAAATACCAAACTGATATTACCAGAATAGTAAGAAAAATTGTAAGAAGTTTTGGGGTAAATAAAGATAAAAAGATAAGAAGTATGTCGGATCCTACATGGGGTATAAAACCAAGAAAATATACGAAAAGTATATAGTGGTTCGAAAAATATGACGGAGATGTAGCTATAAAAAACGAAGACAGTTTTTGATTATATAAAAAATAACAATTTGAAAAAATACGAATATTACATAAGAGTGGTGTATATAAACCAAGTTGTAAGGACTGTAATAAAGTGTATGTCGGTGAAACAGGACGTAAGTTCAAAATTAGACTGAAAAAATATGCGAAAAGGGAAGGTGATAGCACTACAAATCCAGTTTACGGAAGGCATTTTATAGAAACAGGACATGCATTTATAAATCTTAGTGAAAATGTTGAAATATTAAAAATAGAGAATAACATAAACAAACAAAAATTGTTTGAAGAGTTAGAAATATTAAAATATTGAAAGTGAAAAAGGAAAATAAATATTCACTGATGAATATAAAGAGAGATTTTAATAATGAAGAAGCGTTCTACCATGTTTTGCGAGAATCGTATGAACAGTTAAATATTAGGACTAGACGGTTGACAAGAGACGTTTCTCGAACCCGAGAGGGGCTAAGTGGAGAAAACGGGCAGTGACGAAGCTCGTGAAAGGCGGACAGATAGGAAGGCAGGTAATGATGATGCTCAGTGGGGGGGGGTGGCCTAGTAGGAAACAGGCAGTACGGAGGTAGTCAATTCCGAGAGAATGTATAGGTGGTGTTATAAGGTAAAGGCCTATATACGTGATTTAAGAGTTAGTAAATTGTCGTTTAGGGCCTGAAGATGGTGAAAACACCGAAAGGCATTGTCGAGATCAAAGCGAATATCAGTTTTGCAATAAGTGATGACAAAGTTGGTGTAACATGGTCTGTTTTGTAGCGCGTGCTCTTGAGCAATGAGAATTATGGCAAGTTTTAGATATTTACGTATACAAATGTAACGGGGCTTTGTAGTAAACCTTAAATCCATCAAAAGTACATAATACTTTTTCCGATGAGCTTCAGAATAATGAAAACTTTCTATTTCTACTTAACTTGTGCTTACTGTTAGGCATGCACAGTGAGCCGTGGATAATGACTTTGACTACAAGTCAGATCTTACCACGTCACTAAATATGTTTTCAAAACTTTTTATTAGGCCTATATATTTGACATCACAGTAGTCTCAAAGTAACTTCAGCCTTACTCTTTCCTTAATCAAATAACTTCACTTTGTAAGTTAAGAATAACTTTTCCTTTTCTCTTGATTAAAATACAATTTAAATTTCTTTTAAGTCAAAATTTGCTTGCCAATGAAGAACTAATTACCAATCTAAATATTTCATTAAATGTGATTACCGACACACTATTCAAATTTTGTAACGTCATGTAATTATTATTAATTATTCACTGATTAGCTTCAAAAATAAAAGAGAAATTTTTAGAGTGGACAATCAGAATTGGAATCAGACAGAAAATACTAAAAACTAACAAGTATTACGAACATTAGAGTTTAAGTAATCAGTTTACGAGTGAAATCCAAGAACATAGCGGTAGTCCTGTAACTCATTTCACTCAGCAGTTCCACTTGCCCCATTAACTCTCTTGGGAAAGACTGTAACGTAGAAATTGAGAACAATGCGTTATAAATGTGGTGGTGTCCTATTATGTTGGAAAAATATTTTATTACATCTGTTTTGATTTACTAACTTTTATTTTAAATGGCGTATCTGTGAAAATTTTCTAAGTTATTATCACTATTAACAGTTTTATTAGACAAGTAGGGGTCAATTATAGTTACTCCAGAGGATTACAAATTTAATAACCGCTGACTTTATAAGATCAGTTTTAAAGGCCAATATTACGGTTAGAGATATCCATTAGGTGCATTTGTGCCCATTCATAACTTAAGAAATGGCAAATACTGCCTCATCCGGCTAAAGTACTGTTCACACAACTGATTAAGAAGAGTTTGGTATAATTTTACTTGTCTCTTAAAGTCTTCTTAAATTAAACCACATTTAACCATTTGATGTAAGCTTTAAACTTACAGAATTGTGTAATACGATTAAATGAACTCTGTGGATTGTTGTATCCTGCAGTTTGAGTTACAAAATAGTGGATAATGTTTCTTTACCTTATCAATTCTAGGGGTCCTCTTTGTAGTCTGTTTAAATATTCTTAACATTTCATAATATTTTCTATATTTCTAAAAAAAATTTATAGTCACTATGTTAAAGGCTTAACTTACAGAACTGGCACCAACTGATTACAAGATGCATATCCACTACCAACGTAACAAGCTGCATATAGGCCTATAGCACTTGGAGCATCTCCAACATTATAGACACAAACACTGCACAAAACTAAATAAATAATATTTTTTGTCGAGTGAACCACTTTATGGAACATTCTGTATTTATTGTTATTCAAATTTAAATGAATTACGTTTATCACTTTAAAAGTGCAAAATAAAAGTGAATTAAATGTGAAATTTCTAAACTTCTAGTAATTTGAGTTGTGTTCCACGTGATAAATACAAAATTTATGTAAAATCAAATATAAAACAAACTATTTGAAAACATTTTCTACTGTGTCGGGTATTGCAATAATTATAGAAAATTGAGAATACTCAGTGTTAGTAAATGACATTAGTTGGCACGGTCGGATTTCTTATGGTAAATTCAAACAGTGCCTACATTAATTTTAACATAAAACACATTTATTTTGCCACAATGTCCAATATCTTAGATTGCATTACTGCTAATTATATAAGCAAATATTGATACATAACTGCTGAAGTAATTACTACTAGAATTTAAACTTTAGGCTATAATCTACAAAGATTTGGCAATCGTTTTAAATTATTAAAATAATTGTCTGAGTTTAGTTATATCTTATTTCTAGTGATACTTCGGATCGGATTAAGCTGTAACATTCCTCATAGGGGTACCCCTCTCAGACTACACTCCTAAGCAATTCCATCTCTATCAGTCATTTGCCATTTTCTCACCCAACCATCTCCAGTGCCTAATTTTTGTATTATCCTGTAATAGTGTTCGCAGTCCTTCCTTCCTTGAGTACGTGATGTAACGGGACAGAATTGGGTGATGGATTTTAATTTAATTGTAAATGCGATGCACAGGAGTTACCCACACGGGGCCTCAGTCTTTAACAATAGGCGTTCACTTGTGGAACATCCATTTGCACGTTTGTCCAGACAGTCTGTCAACATGCACCGTTTTCAGGTGCTCTGGAATGTGCACAAGTGCGCGGATGCTTGCCCGCACATGTGAATCATCACGTACGAGGCTCGCTGGTCAGTTAGCGTGAATGTACTGTACATAGTGTTAACTAATTATTGTGTCACGTGGTTCCTTTCTGGGCCAATGAAAGAGCAAGTTGGTGTGCATGAAGAACGCTTGGGCCATTTTTGACGCCTGGTAATCAGCGTCTGTCGTTCTACAGCTGCGGCTTCGGCCGGTTCAGCACAAAGGCTCGCGAGCAGTAAAACTTATTAAAACCTTCAAAATGTGTTAAAAATGATAATTTAAAGTGATATAAATTGTAAATAAACTTACAATGAAAAAATTAACAATTAAATTTGAATAACTCGACCGTAGAACATCAAACAAAAAATGCAGTGAACAGTTTGGACGGACTAACATATACGGAGTGCGACACGTGATTTGAAGGAACGCCGACAGCCAAGTAACGATATCATAAACCAATCAATATATAAAAGGAAACAATTTTACAAAAGCGCTTTATAATATAAAATGTAACTTATAAATGTGAGAGTGAGAGAACAAAAGAATGAGCAGATGCTGGGTTGCCTTTTATTAGTTAAGTTAAGTAATTATTTGTGTTCAGTATAATAAAAGAGAATAGTAAATTTTGTTTGTACTTGTTAAATGAGGACGTGGCCTCAATATTGAAATTTGTTTGGAATTAAATTTTGAAAGAAGTAATTTACGAAAAGAGAATACTAAAAAATATGTTTAATGAAATTTAAATGAGTTAACCAGTGATATGGGAGTAATTATTACAACACATAACCCTAAATCACGCTTATAAATCACGAGTTCGTGTGAAGGACCTTGGGAACCCAGAGAAGGTAAGCGATGAGTTTTATTATTAATTATTATGTGGTAAAGAGTTTGTACGATTACAGTGACGTGTCTCCCATTCATTACTCTTTAATGTATTCTACTTATGGTATATTCGCATGTTCCATACAATGAAGCTATTTATGTTTATAGACCTCAAAATATTTAGAATCCTATACAACAGACCAATTTATAATTACTGGAATATTAAATTCGTCAGCTAACATATTGTCGTCACTAGTACCTTCCCTAACAGCTTCATTTTAATTTCTTCCAGCGCTTTTTCAATTCTTTGTGTGAGGTTCCACCCTTTGCATCCACAGGCAACAATTGGTCTTATCAGAGTTCTATGTACTGCAAATTTGGAATTCCTTTTAAGTTAGAATCATCTGATGACTTCATGAAATGCATACTGTACGTTTATCCTCTCCGCCTTGGTTTGCTTTGCTTTTAAATTTTGTAAAAGTTAAGATTAACTGAATGTTATCTTTCCCAACTGTTTAAATATAGCCTAGCCTAGGTGCAGTATTTAAACATCAGTGTTCTCTCTTACTTATATTAACTGTAAGCTTACACCATCATTGGTGCTTAAAGCATATAATATAAGCTCAATTACTTATATTTACCTGCATCCGAAGGTTTATTTGCTTCCCCTTTAAGGTCACACAAAACCCGCATTTCTGATTTTGACAATATTATCTGCATATGTAATTATTTGTAGAAAGGTAAATAAAAATGTATTTTTTGTAAAAAAAAAAAAAAAAAAAAACTCTTGGTAAGTTTCACAAATTTTTTAATTAACTCTGACAGCTGTTTCGACTAACTTAAGCCATTGTCAAAGAGCGAGTGAATGAAATTACTGAACACAGGATGTTAGTGGAGTGTAGGTGGTACCAATCTGTTTAGGGCGTATCTGGAATATCTGTGTTGCGATGGCGAGGGGGGGAGAGTGTGTGCATGAGACAAGGGAAGGTCAGGTGTCTTTAAAATCTAAATACAATCATGAATGCAAAATATAAAATTAACTGAACTAAATATAAACCGAATGCAATAATTTAAAATAATGATGAACAAACTTTTTTTTTTATATTTTACAAACCTTTCTATTAATATGTTTCACCAAGTGCCCAACGAGTCATCAATTAATATCGTGTAATTATTTGTATTTATTTATTCGTAACGGCAGCTCTCTTTAATTATTTTTGTAGGACTACGTAAAGTAAAAGTTGGTCAGACTATAATAATATCGTAAGTCTTCCTTGATCAATAACTAATGTGTGCGCTTTTATTCCATTTTTACGAGTCTCTCAATTACACGCCCGTTAATGACATTATTTAAAAAATAATTACCACCTACACCGTTAATTTTATTCGCATATCCACTCTAGAAAAATTTGTAACGAACGTGTAAATTTCTTCTAAGCCTCATTATAACATATTAATCATATTAGAGTATAAAATTTCACGTACAAGTTTCTACATCTGAATGTCTATGTTAAAACATTTTACTAAATTTGTTGAAATATGCTTGAAAATTAACTTACTAACATAAAATTAAAAAAGTACAGAACTTAAATTTTTAAAATTTTTGTAGTTACGGGAAGTTTGCAAAAGTTGCTTATCTAAGCGCAAAATTATTTTTAAGACAAGCATATTCATTTAATTTTATGCGTGACCAGAGTTTGATAACACTGAGTGGTTGAATGTTTATGTAAATATGTGATATAGTGTTTGATGTTAAGTGTTTATACTTCTCGATTGGCTTCTATTTGCATTTGAATGTGTTATTTAAAATTAAAGTAAGTATTTGTTGTAGCAAATTATTTCTGTGCAATTCAATGGACCGAAAAATAATTTTTACTCTTAGAACAATGTATAAAAACAATATTTCTCAATAATGTATTTATTGTACGTAATGTGACAAAGTGGAAAAGGTGAATAAGGTACGGCGAGTTAGGTATTCAGCAAACAGTGGGGGGGGGGGGCAAAAAATTTCGTGTGCATTTCCATAAGTTGGCATTGCAATGTAGATATAGCTTAATAACAATACAGTAGTATTATGAGTTATAAAACGTAATATCGGCTTATGCAATAATACCATATTGCAAATATAGAAATAATCGTGTAGGCTGCAATGCAGTTTGTTTGATCATAGTATGCAAAGGAAAACAATAAATACGACAAACAGCACTGTGAAAATGATTAAATAAAATAACCCAGCTTGCGTAATTGCGTTCTATTTAAAGACTCTTGTTTTTGTATTTGTTTGGAACCAAACTCGTGCTAGACACGTATGTTTTCTAACGTTTTCATTTATTTATTTAAATGTTTTAAATCATCCAAATATTATAGTTAGATTGTTTTGGCACTCAGAACTATGTTGAAATTATTTTGAATCCAGTTGCTAGTGTGGTCGTATGTGTGTGTACACGCATGCCTCGCCCGCGTATGTAAATGAATTCCACCTCCATAGCACGTCGTATTTTAGCAAAAGCGTAAAATATAGCTAATTATAAGATTAAATCTGACGTAGCCTACGTATTTAGGCATTAATAAAAAATTTGCAGAAGAACAGAGCGTTGATTAGTAACGGTGATCGCAGTTGTAACCACTGACAAATTACAGTGATAGTTATATTTGTAGAAGTGAGAAATTATTTGTTGTTACCATACCTTTATTCTACTTTTTGAAACCTAAAATGTAGTTGAATATTTACATGAGCTCTATGAGTTCGTCTTTTTGCGATTCTGTCAATACCTGTTATTTTTCTGGTTTAGTTTGTTTGATTTCATTGGTTATTTCTTTTGTAGTAAATAATTTGAGGCGTTGGAAAACTGTAATGGGCGCGTAAAGCTCTTCTTAGAGGTCGTGATCGTTATGTTATGTTCTATGTTTGAGTGTAGAGTAAAGACTTTCGAAATATATTTGGCAAAGACACTTGTTTTGTACTTATCACTTTTGGCGAAGGTTCTGAAGGAGTTGTCCAATCCAGTTAGTTTACATATAGACTACCCTATGTTCCTTCAAAGAGTTGTTCGTAATTCCTCGGAGTTCTAATTTTAACATTTTGCTAAGTTGATTGTATTTTATTCTGCTGTTGGTGAAGGCCTACGTATCCATTTCCAGATTGACCTAGCCCTTCTCTTCTCTACTCTAAGTGTATTGATTTTGTATGGGCTATTACTTTTTGAGAGTCAAAATACTGGGTAACTCGATTGGCTGCGTTCTGTAGCAGGTTAATTAAATTGTTTTTCTGTTTCTATGTATTCTGGTTCCAGTAGTCTACACAGATAAATTTGCACTGTCCTGTATTATCTGGCTGTAAGTGTCTAATTTGTTCTGGGGTAGTGCAATCTAGAAGTACTATTCCTAGCTATAACATTTGATCTTATTGTTGCTCTTATTCGACTCTCATCTTATGACAAATCGTAACTTGAAGAATCATCCGTGTATGTGGAGAGAATTCCGTTAATGACAAAAAGTCTAATAGGTTTGGGACTTTATTGGAGTCGGTGTGTCAGTAAGTTGGTGCAGCCATCGATAAAGAAGATAGTTAATTTCTTAGATACACTTAGCTAATTCTCTGCCTCTATGGGGCAGGATCCCCATAAGTAATATATACAGTTAAAGCTTCGGTCTGGTATGATTTTTGTCTCAGAGTTTGGAAGAATGCCACAAACTGTACTTTTATAGGAAAGTTTTTAGTTTTCATTGATGTCGATTGTATGCGATTTGCTTTGCATTTTAGTAGCTGGAAATGGTTCATGTTTTTTTTTTTTTATAAGTCCCGCATAGCTTCCATGAGACTGTGCCATCCTGGTGTTTGTTTAGTAGCCTACAATTTGTATTTTGGAATGTTGAAATTGTTTCTGCTGACGAAATTTGTTTTGCTGATAAGGAGTATTTCAATTAAGTTTAGATGTGTAAAGAACTGTAATCTCCTTTATGGCTGGGAAGACCGTCGGCGATTCATAGAGCAATCGTCAGAAGCTTAGCCGTCTTTATTTGAGATTGTTAAGAAATATGTTAAGTATAATTGTTAGTATGTTACGTACCATGTTTTTTTGCTGTAATAATTATAAATTAAATAGATTTATGAATTTATATAAAACAGTATTAGTGTCATGGTGTGTTGTCAACCTAGAGTGTGTTCTGCCTCGTTGCATCGGCATAACACTTGTGTTAAGGAAATTCATTGGGTTAAACGTTTTGTGTATAAGCGTGTACGTACCTTGTCTATAGTTTTTTTTTATTTAGTTTCTTGGACAAGATTTCTGTAATACACGTAACCTTCATAATTAGCGGGGTTATTGCCTTTACAGAAGATGCATCTTGCAGAGATTTCTGTAGGTTTCTTGCAATGTCCTCTGTTGTGGGATCTGCGCATTTGATAGAATCAGGTTTAGTACAACAGGAATTTGGAGTGGTCGAATTGCTGGCATTGTTTCTATTAAACTAAATTGGTTTTAATTGACTCAGGGGTTTCAATTTGTATAACTTTATTTTGAATGTCTGTTATTTTATGCAGGTCTTTGTTATTCTCTGTTGGGTCTAAAGAACGTGTTTAATGGCTACTTAGTGACTCTATACAGTACGTAAATTATATTTCTGACTTTGTGGCTGAGGTTCAGTAAATCCGGTTTAATGTCTGCTATATTTGTTGAGTAGTGAAGGTATTTGATAACTATGCTGAATGCTTGTTCTTATTTTAATTGGTATGTCTTGTAGAATATAGGCCTACTATTTTCTTGAGTTCTCCGACTAGTTTACATTAGGAAACGGGCGAATGGCAGTTTACTTTAACCAACCAACCAACCAACCAACCAACCAACCAACCAACCAACCAACTAACCAACCAACCGACCGACCATTCCAACTAAAGATTTTATACGGTATTTCTCAGTTTGTAAGCTGTTCTTATTTTGTTTTCACAAACCGCCAAATTTTGTGCACCAATTTTTCTTAATTTTGTTACTCTAATTATAGAGATGGGATGTGGCTTTTGTGTCTTTGTCACTGAAACTAGAATTTTGTCAAGCAAAACTGTTTCTGTCACGAAAACAGAGCAAATCAATTATTTGTTTATTGTTGTATATTCATAAATCGTTTGTGTCAAATAGCGGACAACTATTGGCACTCCTAACTTTTATCCCTTGCCAGTCATTGTTTTGATTTGGATGAGTTACATCTTCCACGTCGCTGGAGAGTGACAATGTTTGAAATTGAAATCCGGTGTTTTCTTCGGTTGTATGGTTCTCCTTGATGGTTGGATTTGGTAATGGTAATTAGTTGGTTGCAAAACTATTGGTAGAAAAATAGTTGCGTCTTGTCTAAATCGACGAGTTTAATGAAGCGGGAAGGGCTGGTTGTTTGTTGTTAGTTGAGATAACATATCGGGTAGTTCGATGCCACATTGTTACTCGGTATATTCAATTATTGTTGGCTATACATTGTGTTTTCTTTTTTAGGCGTGGTTGAGAACTGATATTTTGACATAGATATAATAAGTTTATAACCACAGAGTACACGAACATGATGCCGCTAATAATTAAAAACGAGTTGAAAAAACAAAACGAGTTAAAACCACAAATACCTTTCGTAAAATACTGGGACAAACAATTCATATCCCTGATGAAGAAAAAACGGTGTTTACAAAATTACATGTGACGACTGTGACAGATTCTATATAGGGCAGACCGGCAGACGGTCGGTCGAACTTTTCAAGGAACACCTACCGAATGACATATCGAAGACTATACGGATTTCCCAAATAAATTTAAATTGCTCCATAATTGTAAAAAAGGAGCGTACATGGACGCCATAGAGGAGTACGAGATACATACGACCTCAAAATTGTCAGCAGACAAGCTCCTTAACGATAAACTCTCTTTTAAATCCAACCGTGTTGGATTATAATATTGCTATTATAATACTGCTATTGATATTGAAATACATAAGGGCAATCGCGGTGCAGTAATAATCTCGATAACGATGCAGTCAATTGCGTGTAGTGGTGCGGACCAGGTCGCGACTTGGCGTGAAGTGCTTTGTGATGTCTGGTAATAATTTTTGATTTTGACAACTTCTCCAGAAGGATTGGTGTTTTTATAACCTGATGATGAGGATTTATCCTTGAAACGTGTTGTTATTGGAAGTTTTAAAAAAGTCTCAAGACGGTGGGTAACCAAGTGTTTACAAATACTACAACTAAATACTTATACACGTAACTTGGAGACTATAATATAATGAATCAGTATTTATCAATGGCTTGCCTCTTTAATTTTTAGAACCTGTAATGGTATAATTTTTATTTATTGTTTTTTATTATGATTTTCCAACAGTCAAAAACCAAAAATTTTACATACATTATTGACATGCTGCTTTTTGTCTTATATAATTTTGTCTTCTGTAGACAAACAGATAAATCCATCTAGCTTAGCGTCTGTCAGTACCTTCTCCTTTCACCTTTGTCGCCTACGAATTTTCTTTATATTTATTTGTTGATTACTTTTTTCTTCAGTATTGAAATTGTATGCCTGTTTTGCAGATTTTCCAAAATATTTTTTTCAACTCTTTACTATTTTGTTGTATTTGTTTTTTGTCTCTTCCAATTTACATACTTAAAGTAGTAACTAAGCAATTTAACCAAATTATAACACTTATTTGAATAGTTTTGTAGTTCAGAAAGAAGAAGAAATCAATGTAATTAATAGCAGTAATGTAAACATGATTACAGCACTGCAGCTTTATTGATTTTGGATTAAATTCATAATAATTACGAAGATCAGTGACCTGTACAAAATATGACGTAGAGATAACGGCTTAGTGGATGAAAGGTAAATAGAAAGTACACTCATATATAAACAGAAGCAGATTAAATCAGAGAAGAGTTTAAATTTTATGTTCCCCTTAGAGGAAAAATAAATGCCGGTATTTATTTAGATATTTTCGCTGTTACATACATGTGCCGGTTTAACTCCCTTCCTGATATAGGCATACATAATTATTGTTTGTTTCAATATGCCCAATAATATGAGATTCAGCACAGAGTTAGCAAAATGTAAATAGCAAAAGTAGATAAATTGTGTCAGGCTTTTGTAGGTAACTGTGTGTTGCCCATAAGCATGGCTCTACGAGAAACCTTGCGGTTTTCCTTAAACAGTTTAAACCCTCTGTTAATGCTATCAACTTAGACGTAATTAAACAATAATGCTTAATTTATAAGTAATTTATATACTACAAATAAACGCATCATATACACGTGTGTGTGTGTGTGTGTGTGTGTGTGTGTGTGTGTGTTTACCCAAGGCAGTGGTTTGTAAATAATTAATGTAAAGAAAGTATGCTGAACAGTTTTAAAAATTTAGTGCGTGAAGGTACATGCGTGGACATGGACCAGACGGAATCCTGTCGAAAGTGTACACCTGCCCGACGGAATTGTTACAGTAAAGTTGTATGTGTGTGTGTGTGTGTGTGTGTGTGTGTGTGTGTGTGTGTGTGTGTGTGTGTGTGTGTGTGTGTGTGTGTGTGCCAGCACCAACCTGAATTGTACTGCGTTAGAGGAAACGTCTTTGTGTACGTATGAATTGTTGGTGTGTATTGTTAAATCAGGTATTTACATGATTAAAATAAATAAATAAATAATTTTTTTAGCTGTTACAAAAGACATATCACAACGCTAAAACACTATTAGAATAAGAACATTTAAACACGTATGTTGATGCAAAATTATTGCAGAAAATTTCATAATAAAGACGCCATACAAATTAAAGTTAATTACTACAATAATTACCAAGTAATTAATGACTGTGTTATATGTAAATGATGAGTGAAGAATTACAAAGACAACGCCTAAAGATCAAGTTTTTGGTTATCTCGAAAAGAGACTAAAAAGTGATCAGTTAAATAGGGACACTACACACGAATTAAAAAACTTGTACTTGTCAGAAGCAATATCTGACATGTTAGAATGCTGTCTACTATACGCACGAGGACACTGTGTCCGTTTGCCAATCGACTTGAACTCATCATTCACCATCATCTGCAATACACCACGATTAATGGAGGAGCACAGAACCACCAACATCAGGCTATAGAACACTGAGGAAGCCTCAGCATTATCATCATCGTTATTCGCATCATTCCGGAGACGCACACACACACACACACACACACACACACACACACACAAGTACACATGCAACAGAAAGTTCAACGATACGCAGGTGACAAATGAACAATTTTATTTTGTGTAAAATACAGAACTCATAAAGAACAGAATATGAGATAAAGTAATACAAATACTTAAATATAAACAGTGTAGAGATTCGTAGTAATAGACGTAATTGTAAGTTGGTGTTAAAAATAATTTTATTCAGTTTAATTTAAAAATTGGGTGTATCATTATAAAAAAATAATTGTTCTTAAAATAGTAATATTAAATTAATAAAAAATTATTATCAAAATATTATTAGTAAACCTTCAATTTTTATTTGGTAAAGTTAATATTGTTTTTATAAATGATTTGCTATGAGTTCAAATGTTAATAATGATTCATAGTCAGACACCCAGTAAATATCTGATTAGATAGTAAAAGTAAATATCTGATTAGATATCACCAATACGTTGTCTCGGTCGCTGTAATTCGTCGACACCTTATTTACTGTAAGATAGGTAATTATGACTTGGAATTAAATCTCCGTATTCTTTATTTTACATTGTGTATCAAATCTGTAACCGATTTCTAATTCAAACGAAAAGTTTGTTTCTTAACAACTGTGTTTTAAAGCATGTACAATTTGTTTGTATGCCAGCGTCAGCGTAAGACTACTGAGATTTTGAAATTTATCATGACTATTCTTTCTTTAATACGGAGCACGTTTACCGAACAGGAGAGCAGTCAGGCCAAAAATTGGTATCAAAGGATTTGAGAGAAGATGTTTTTGAATGACCCTTGGAGAGATAGTTGCAGTGAAGATAGAACAGTCTATTAGATTGTAGTACGAAATGAAGACACGGCGACAACGTGCTTTAATAACTCATTTGTGACTAGATTAAAGTGTGTGCTACGTAACCAAGGACACAAACTAATTTTTGTTTCATTTTATTTTGTAAATTGGCGGGGAACAGTCACAATTCATCAGTCACCATAACCATTCCTACATGATTTCCCTGTTTTGTCTTCAAGTAAGTATCTCATCATTTTCTCTCTGTTAGCCCACATTCTTTCTACCTTTTGACTCCTTGTTTAGGCAGTCTTCCAATACACATCCTTTGTAAGTCCTTCTTTCATACCGTATTTTATTTTTCACTGCTGTCACATATATTCAGTTCGTCTAAAATATCTTGGTTTCTAATCCTATCATTCTCTTATGTTTTCTCTCACGACTTGTAGGAATTTCAGCTCGAACACTGCATTATATTTTCGTTTCTTTTTTTCGTGTGGTCATAACCCAAACGTCAGTACTACAATATTCCTGGGACAGACATCGTTTTGTAAAGTTTGATTTTTTTATCAAGCCGTACTTTGTTCTTAAGCGTTTTATTAATACTTCCGTATATCATTTGATATTTATTTGTTTCATTTTCTATATCCCTCCGTCTATGAGAATTTATTATTTGCTTGTTAATGATTAGTTTGTCTCTAACAAGTCTAACAGGTTTCTTTGAAAGTCAGAGTTTCTTCTGTTAAAATGATTACATTATTTTCTTTAAGTATTAACACACACACACACGCGCACACACACAAACACGTTAATTTTTGTATTTATAATCATGTGGACAACCAAAGTCGTAATACTTTTCTAAATCATGGTATTTTGTGGCAGACAAAATTATGTCATGGACGACTTCACAAACACACTGACATGTGAATACGAATACCGGAATACACGACAAGCTGATGGAAAACACGACCTTCTTCTTTGTCTTGGCCTTCTTATGGGTCTATAGGCCTACTTGGCCATGACCGTGACCGATCCCCCGCCATCGCTTGCCAAATTGTCACCATCATTTCTTGAGCATCCTCTCTCCTTACCTAGGTCAAGCCTCCTTGAATTTCTCTTGATTGTCAGTTTCGCTTTGCTACATTTTCCATCATTTCATTTATTGTTTTTTCCACGTGTTCTACTGACTTAAATGGTTTTACTTTCATGATCGACTGAGTTCCTCCCCTTAGTTTGTGTCTAAAAGGACAGACAATAAACAAAGTATAAGTGAAAAGTCATCATCATCGTTATCATGGCATCTTGGCGTTTGGTATGTTGTAGCCCACTTCAGGACGTTCCTCCTATCATTTTCATATATTGCTTGTCGTCGCCACCTTTTCACTCTAATAGTTCGTAGGTCCAAGAATCTTGATATTGGTCTTCCTTGCTTGTGCTGACCAAAAGACCTCCCCAACGTCGTTTTTCTATTAGGGTCGCCTTCATGGATTGTCGTAACACGACCAATCCATCGTAATCCACTTACTTCAATCGTTTTCACAATATCTCGCCCCTGAAACAGCCTGTAGAGTCCCACGTTGTGCCATTGCCTCCAAGACCCATTTTCAAAAGAAGCTACATAAATTTCTTTAAAACTTTACTTTTAATAAGCGAAAAGTTACGACAAGGAAAATGGACAACCTGTTACATAATACATGATACTTGGACATATATACTTCCTAACATTTTATAACCGAAATAAGAAACTATTTTCATTGTTCCGCCTTTCACACTATGCGTATTACGAAAATTTAACTGAATTTTCCTCTTTTCAATTGAACAAAGTAGTGTTTGTGGAGGGGGTGTTAATTACCCTTCCTCTATATCGCGTCCTAATAATATTGAACTGTGTCTGCAAAAAATTAAAAACATGGGTTGAACAAAATTAATAATAGAATGAGCTAAAAAACAAAATATAAGATAAACGAGATAAACAATTATTAGAAGACAAGTTTTCGTGAACAAAACTCTATTCGAGTCAACAAACTCATTATCTGAAGACAATTTCTATATATCAATATTATTGCTAACGATTGAGATAACACGATATCACGTCTTATCAGTGTATGCCAAACGTGTTCCGTATTACCAGTCCCAATGTTTACTTTTGATAAAGTCAATGTAATGCTTAAGTTGTGTGTTCACTTTACTTTGTACGTTGTGCGGTGTACATTATTCGTGCACACTGTAGTGGAACCTTGCTGTGAGATAGTCAATACAGTTCTGCGATGCAGTTGTGACATCGTTGAAGAACCATACAGTACTTTGTACAAAATGGTGATTTTACATTTAACATTTTGAATAGAAAATTTATAGTTTTGCAAAGGTGCGAATTCATTGGGGAAGGGGGAAATTGCCCCCAATGTCAGTCAAAATGTTTTCGTTGTTTTATGATTGCAGAATGGTTTTGTGATTATGAATATGAAAAACATTTGTATGACGCTATATGAATTCATTATTTTACTCTAAAATTACTTTAAATTGCAACTGTACCTTACCAGACTGTTTATTTCTTTTGATACATACGATAAATGAGTAGTGTGTATTTTAAACTGCATACCTATGTGAGAATTATTAAAGAAACAATGAACTGATAAAGACATATGTGATTCTATTCTTGTACGTCAATAAATTTAAGATGTTGTAACAGAACGTAGTCTTCTGCTCGGGTTTGCCTTCTTTTGTTTTACGCCCACTATTGTGAGAGTCAATTTGTAGCAATTTAAATAATTCTGTTAATTTGTTTGTAAAAAAAAATTTTGTTTTATTATTTATTTATTTATTTTTTTGTTTTAAATTAAATTAAAATTAATTATTATAAAATGTTTCGTGGTGTTCCGAACTTCTTGTTATTTATTTTAATTGAATTATGTCCTTTTCTGTATTTATTTTTCCTTTCACCAGTTAATAAGATTGTCTCCAAGAACAATCGATTAGTCAAATTTCCTTATTTGGAGGTTATCTTCCTTCGTGGTTGTGAAATTCTGGTAGTTATCGCTCAATTAAAATTATGTATTATGCTAATTATTATGTAGGAATAAACAATATTCAATTTTATAATCTTCAATGAATTTTATTAACAAATGGTAATATAATCCATTTTCTATCGATTGATTAATCGACTCTCTCAGGGTATATCAATAGTTCGTACAACTATTTAGTATCGGGTTTTTTAACAGTTATTTTATAGATAGTCAGAGAAAAAGGGCAAAGTATGGAAAGTATAACATTACAATATCAGCTTAAAAATTAAAATACATATATAACATTCAATATATAATAGTAAGTATAGAAATGTTCGAACCGTTCAACTTTACAGGCAGTGTTGCGTTGGATTGTGGGTAGTCAAAATGGCCGCTCCTTGTTCAGATGACAGACGAATGCACCTTGCTGTTTCTGCTTGCAATAAAGGCTGCTTTTCCTGTGATTTCTCGTTCCTGCAGCTGCGATTATTCCTTCTGGTTATTGTGGAGTGGTTCTGGTTAAGTGTTAGTGGTCCACTTTGATAAAATGTGTTGTTAAAGTTATGTTTCACTTTCGTCTATTCGGTCGATAATTGCACTGTTTGTTTCGTTGTGTAGAATTAATGGGTTTACTCGTTTAAATTGTGTTTTCACTTGTGTTCTGTTCTGGTTTAAGTTAATTTAATGTTTGTTGGTGTTCGTTTCACTGAATTTACGGTTTAGATGTAATTTTATCAAACTCGCGTTTTTAGCATCAGGCTAGGCTTGTCGAATATACGCCATTTCTGTCTCAGCTATTAGGTAATATTGACTAAGAGCTCGTATCAGGTGTACTTCACAACGTCTAATAATGAACTAACTAACTTCCTTCGTCTTCTCCTAAAGTCTTAGCCAAATTAATATTAGCAATCCATTGTTTCAAAATTATTTTACATCCTGTACATGTGGAATTTTTACATTATACTACTGAATATATTTTTGTTATTATTTAAATTTATTAACTACTAAATACATAATCTTCTTCTTCAGTTCATTCTGCTTGATTTGATACCAAATAAGATAGTTTTACTAAGGTTTTGATCTAAAATGCTATATTTACTTCATTTTGAAATTGTAAGTTTTAAAATTCACTTCCTGTTCTTCTCAAAAATGTTGCCATTTTACATGTTATATTAATGATTGTATTAAATCTCAGATTGATATAAAAGGTTTATCTTCCCTTAATTTCTTGTAATTTGATTAATTGGTTCTCTTTTTAAATATTATACATTAATATGTGACTCGCCCCTTTGAATTTTCAGTTTTTACATTTGCATTTTTAACAATAATTCTCACTATCTTTTAACAAAATATTTCTTAATCATAGTTCCAGTTACATGACTCTATGAATGATTTACCTTATATGAATTCCATCAGTTTAATTGTTTTTTGGTACTTAATTCTTTAATTTTAATGCTGTTAAGTTTTACCATTTTGCCTAGATTTTTAACATTTTTTACATACAAAGTTTTTAAATAATACATTTTGTTTATACCCTCTCTGACTTTCTATTCTAATATGACATTAATTAACATTTTCTTATTTTAACAAAAGAACATTTAGTATATAATTTATCTCTTAATTCATAACACATGATTGAAATTAACAGTAGTCTTTCAAACTCAGACATTTTAATCTGGATTAACTATTTTTAAAACATAATAAACATTTTCATAATAAAAGTTTTATACTAAAATGATTGTACTCTCAGACATTTTATCCTTGAGCAATTTAAACTTATTCTAAATAAACAAAACATATCTGTCCTTCCATCATCTACACTATTTCTTACACCTAGTTTCATTTTCAGTTTTAAATGTTTTTTGTTTGATTTTTGGGGTAATGATACTTGATCACTTCACTTTTTATATGGCCTGCTATTGCTTTATTTACTGTCATTCTAATGAATGTTTATATAAAGAGTGGCAGTTATTATTTAGAAACACTTGTATTATCTGTCATGAGAATACTCTATTTAAGATTATTCATTGACATAATATAAACACTTTAAAGTTGTATTACTTCACAATTTACTCCGTTTATGAACTTCAATATTGGCACATTAGGTTTACTTAATATAACACGAAAACTTGCACTGATCCCCTTTTTATTCTTTGATTTTATTTCTAATTAGTTTTATAGTTTTATTAAAATCAAGAAATATATTTATAGAGGATAATGAAGGTTTGTTTTTTGCATTACATAATTATTTCACATTGGTTCACTTTCAATTCTACTTTATACACTTTTGGCTTAAATTTATTTTACATAGTTTTCTAAATTGGTATTTTGCTATACTTTCATTTGTTATTATTTTTATTACTTTCTTTTGGGGTTTGGGTTTCTTATAAGAGCACTCCTTCTTCTTGTGGGTGTTGTCTTGTTCTGGTTTCTTCTTTAATTTCTCCTATTCTCCTTGTTCCTTATAAAAGTATTTCCTTTTCTTATTGTGGATGTTGTCTTGTAGGATAGGAGTAAGTAAGGTTTCTTCCTTACTTACTCCTATCCTACCTGTGTATTACTTTACTTGATTTTTTAGTTTTGAAGTTTATATTTATTTACTCATCACTCACTGTAACATTGGTTTTAATGAAACTCTTTCTTCAATCTATGATTGTGCTTTACGGTGGTTCTTAATTAATTTCTTATATTGCTTTCTTGGATTTGAAAAGTTTTTATTTTATTTTATGATCTTCCTACCATTCAGAATTATGGGCATTATCTGTCATGCTACAATGTTAATAATAACAAACTGCATTTGTACCTTCACTCATTCCTATCATTTATACTTTAGACCTTTAAAGAATTTTTCAAGTTTCCAGATTCCCTCCTAAAGTTAACTCGTCCCCACCCAAAATTGTTTACTGGCTGAGCAACATTTTTTAGTTACAGCTTGAATTCTGAAAACCTAACTTTTAAATTCAACAGTACAATGTGCGTACGTTGATATAAGTGTACCAAGTTGTTGGTAGATTCGTAAACATTTTCAATCATTTTCAGTCTAATGACGACTCAAAAAATTCATTAAAAGTGTCACTAGTGACATTAAAAACTCTAATAACCAGGAGGCGGAGATAGAGGCAGTATAGTCATTCTTTACGTACGTGGTATGTCAAAAAATTTAGAAAGATAGTCACTGAGTTTGGGTAGCGCGCTGTTTTCACTCTTTCCATACGTTAGGAAAATTATTAACGTTACAATACCCCCGGACCCTGTTTTCGATACGAAAAATATTACTTGTAGTATCCTGTGTGAGTGTGGTTGTGAATACCCGGACGAATCTTGACGACCGTTGCAGGTTCGCGTGAATGAGCATAGATTGTGTGCAGAGAGGTAACACTTCTCGATAAAGGTTGGCTCAGCATGTGAGGAAGGCACAACATAAGGTTCTATGGCAGGAAGGAAAACGTAGTGGTAAAGAAAATAAATGGTTTGAACGAAGATTTAAGGAAGCCGCTTTTAATGTTACAAATAATAATTGCATTAGTTGAGTTAACAGCGAAATTTTGAACATCTGCCTTCGTTCCATTCGTAAAGCATTTTAGTTGTTGGGTGGACTTACCGGTTTGCCGCCTACTTTCACTTTTACTATAAAAGGGGTGGCCCCGTTGCATCTTTGTCGCAGTGTTTTGTTGACCTTGGTGGTGTGCAAGTGTTCGTGTGCATTGTGCTTGTGTTTTCTGAGTGTTGTGTGTTTCTTCATAGTAAGTACTCATGTTGATAATTTTATCTTTTGATTATATATTGTGTACAGTTTTGTTATTATTTTGATGACCCTTTATCAATGGTTAATAGAATATTATTTATTTCTTTCCATGGATTAGTATATAATTACCCTGAAGACGGCTGCCGATTGTTTTGTTGGCCGAAACGTCGCACTCATATATTTCTCTTTGAGTACAACACTCCGTCAGTTGAAATATACAAATTCAAATGTGAAAAATCTATCACAGCCATAGTTAAAAAAAAATCATCAATTCTTTGTATCCTACACATAAGCTGAGGAATTGACTCGTTATGAAGAACGCATCAACCTGCATAATTTGGTTATAAAGCTCTGCGAAGTACGGTCATTCTCAGAAGTTACGTCATAATTGGTTCCAAAAATTTTGAAATGAGTCAAGAAGGAAAAGCATGCGTATTTTTCCTTATGTTGTATTGCGCGAAATTACACATTACTAGAATTTTTAATAACTGAATAAAAAACAAGAAATTTTCATCTAACAAGACTTGCCTCTGTTCAACAAGACACAGCTCTATATCATATGTATGAAAAGAGATGGCCTGTTTATGTATAAAACTAGAATAAAGGATAATTAGAGGGCAATGATCATGGAGGGACAAAATAGGTGAGAAATAACGATCAGAGGATTTACAGACAACTGAAACGATAAAAATAGATGGACTGTAGCACACAAGATAATTGTAGGCGACCCCCTTGTACCCATACAGATATTGTACAATAAGCGAATTCAGTTCCATACGGTCCAATGAAAATTCATAAGCTTGTTTTGAAGTGACTCTAAATAATTTGTACTATATTAGGTTCAATATAATATTCATAACACCGGTATGAACAACACCGTATGGCTATTGGAACCACATCATCATCATAGCCATCGGCTACATTATCTGTTGGAAGTGGACATATCATAACGTGACCAATTGTATCACTAAACACAAGGGAACCACAGCGGCAGTAGTACGCACCTTCGAGATAGTCCGCTAATGTGGCCGGTATGTTGTACTGCCAGAAAGGAAACCTAAAGACAAAAATCGTATTAGCCACCTGCAACATAGAATTTGGTGGGGGGGGGGACGAGTTAACTTTAGGAAGGAATTTGGAAACTGCAACATGCTTTTTAATTTATTTACATTAAGAATTTTGCCTGATGAGACATCGTCGGTGGGGCAAACCACTGAGGATGGCTCACTGAAGAACGATAATGAATTTTGTGTAAAGGGAAGTAAAACATGTGTTAGACTCCAAAATAGTATCCACGTTAACCGTGAAAACTACAAACGTTTACGACAAAGTAGTAAGTTGTTATTGCATGTGCCATTTTTATGTAAATGTGTGTGTGTGTGTGTGTGTGTGCGTTTGCGTGTGTGTGCGTTTGAAACACAAATAAGAAAGCATCTCAAATATTAAGTTATTATTAGATGCAAAATGCTATTATTAGTTATTAGTTATAGGGCTAAGCCCGCATAAAAAATATTAACATTTAAAGCTAACTAAATAGGATGAAATTCTCCGGAAAGAATAATAAACAAAAGTAATCTTTGGAATACTATCAGATGAGTACTATCATATATGATGGATTCACTGTTGTTGTTATAAACACCAAGGAGCAGTTTATGCAGAGGGTTGTGACAACTACCATACGGGTTTTGGTAAGGGAGTTATATCAGGCCAAATATGCTGTGAAAGTATCTTCATTACAAGATGCTATTTGGCGCAATACAGTTTTAAGTATAGAGTTGAAAGTTAGAATGTACAAAGCGCTTGCAGAGTCGATGTTAAAATGTGCAGCAGAGACAAAACCTGAGGCTTTCAAGGCCAGACACATACTAGAAACCTGGAATATACAAACATGGACGAAATAATTGGAAGAAGCAAAACAGGATCATTTGCGTATCTATAAAGTAGGGAGGTGCGATAAAGGAGAATACAAAAGATATTTGGGACTGGGTGGCGCGAAGACGTAAGGCATGGGACAAACTCGGAAGTAGATTACTGGCTGTCTGTTAGCGTGTAACCCTTTATAGGTCTAAGAAACTGCTTCCCTGTAATTTTTCTTCTACCTTTCTTTGCAAGCATCCCTGTCTGACACCCTTATAATGGCACTAGTACCGCCATCGTTTTGGAAAAAGTGTTTAGTGTCTTCCCTTGTTTTGATGAACGAGCAAGGCAAATCCTCAGTTTTAACTCGACCGTTTGGCATTTTGTCTATCTATCTAGCTGTCTATTTGCAGTTAAGACTCACGATAACTATGTATCTAGCTGTCTAGTTGCAGTTAAGTCTCACGATAACTTTTAAACCCATGTCCGACACCCTTATAATGGCACTAGAACCTCCATCGTTTTGTAAAACTAGTTTAGTGTCTTTCCTTGTTTTGATGAACGAGCAAGGCAAATCCTCAGTTTTAACTCGACCGTTTGGCATTTTGTATATCTAACTAGCTGTCTAGTTGCAGTTAAGTCAAACGATAACTATCTATCTAGCTGTCTAGTTGCAGTTAAGTCACGATAAATATCTATCTAGCTGCATAGTTGCAGTTAAGTCTCACAATAACTTCTAAACGCATGTCTGACACACTTATAATGGCTCTAGTACCTCCATGGTATTGTGAAACTTGTTTAGCGTCTTTTCTTGTTTTGATGAACGAGCAAGGCAAATCCTCAGTTTTAACTCGACCGTTTGGCATTTTGTCTATCTATCTAGCTGTCTAGTTGCAGTTAAGTCTCACGATAACTTTTAAACCCATGTCTTATAACGTCTCTTCGTTATAACATCGGGAACCTGGTTAATTGGCTCAGGTCAATTAAACAGGCTGCCATATTTTTAACAAAATCAAGAATAACTGAAAATAAACAAATATATATAGGATCTCGAGAACTAAGGAAAACTGGCAGGGGTGTAGACTTATTCACTCATCTTTGTTTGACCATGACATCTCTTTATTACTTACTGATATTAGCATCTTTACTTATCGTTATCAACATTTGTGTTTCAATAGTTTACAAAATGATTTTATGTTTTGTTCAAATACAAAAGCCTCAAAATATAGATATACATCTGTTTAACTTTTCCACGGATCCGGGACTTGAAAAGGTATATTAATGGTCACATACCATATATTATCATGAAGTGGTGCCATTAGAAGAATGGACTTATTTCCCTTTTTAAAAAATAAGGCTTTACAGTTTAGAGCTATAACTCTTCTACTAAGAATAAAAATACAATTACTGTCAGTAATTAAAATGTCTTAAGGGTTTTAATTTAATTGTCTTTTGTTGGATATAGTATTTAGTATTTCATAACCACGGAAGGCATGCCTCCGTGTCACCTGTGATATCCTCCAGCTCCTCGTTATTCCAGTCCTCGGTCCTTGGTTGCAGCATGTTTCATGTAGGTCAGGTATCTCTCGTTATCTTCGTATCCGGTGATGGTGTATTCCTGAAGTCTTTTAGATCATTGTGGGTCCTGGTTCTCTGCTCTTTGCTAACTGGTAGTAATAACTCGTTGATTTGAATGATCAACACAAACGTTTTATTCACCTTTTCCACTTCACATGATTGTTTATTTGTTGCACTTCACTTTATGGTCTTACCACAGTTTCAATCACATAAGTTTTATATTTTAAGATTTATGTAGAGATGTCATAGGCGCTCAATTTTCATTATTCTTTCTTACTCGTTTAGTACATATTTATATGAATCGCGGTTCAACTATATTAACGCAATACATTGTTTAATAGTATAAAGAATGCCTCTATGTCTTAACTGACCGATTAATCACTTTAGGAAGCAAATTATTTTTAACGTTCCACATTACTGCTGTGCGCAGCTTACGGGTTGACCGCTCCATTTCAAGTGGGCATCGTTTAGGGGAGATTTGTAACCTGGCGTAGTTTACTCTTCATCATAAAAGTAGTTCCACATTTATTTGATATTTACGGTACTACTGTTTTACATTATAATTATCCAAAGCCACGCTTTACTTTAGAATTATTTATAGTATACTACTATGTTGCTGTTTTATTATTTATTTAATTTCAAATTTACAAATATTTTTGTTTACTGTATGGGCCGGTATGCAAGTTGATTCCGGTATTCGCATGTCGATGCATGGTAGATTATTAAAGGGTTTATTTACTTTACACTCGCATTCCTTTTTGTCTATATAATCTCTTTATTAAATATTATTTTAAGTTATTCAAGGGATTTAAAATTAGTTTAAATATGCGATTAAAAAATTTAATTTCTCTCCTTTTAAATTTCCTATTTTAAAATCGTCACATACTCCCCCGCTTAAAGAAGACACCGGGTGGGGAAACTGATATGCTTTGAATGGGTTATTAGGTCAGTAAAGTACTGGGAGTATGCTTAGCATTACTGTGTGAAATTTCTCTCACTCGTTTCTCTTTTCAAATTTATGAGGTGCGTGAGTCACTCTCGACTTACTTCTTCCTTTTTAAACATGTACAACGCCTTACAAACTAATTCTTAGACTACACGAAATTCACACTTTATATAATATAACAAAAACATACTAAATTATTTTTAGACTACTACTTACGACTACTACCGGTTTTTTCTTTAGTTGTGAGTTACTCTTGTTATAGAATTACTCTTTAAGTAATTTATTACTTAATTATTATTTATATTCGATGTCAGCTGACTTCTCACTTTTCTCTACATTCACTGAATAGGATCCAAGTTTGGTCAGGCCTCATCCCTATTTATACGATTAGGTAATCAAGTGGTTACTCAAGTACTCTTTATCAGGTATACCTTTTTTATACATTTAGTTTGCTTGCACTGTACCATTTCCTTTTTCGTGATAATACTTTATCTGTGAAATATGTGTTCTTCGTACATATTCTTGAGTAGAGGGTTCGTACAGGGCTACTGTTACTGGAGTTAAGTATTTGTGAATTTGGTAAGGACCACACCATCGGTATGATAACTTGGAGGTGGTCTTATCGATTGCACTACTCGTCGGGTGTGTTTTGTACATTACTAAGTCACCGATTTGGTACTTTACTACATTTTTATTATTAATCCGCTCGTGATATCTTCGCGATTTCTTCAAGTTTGCTCTTAAATTAGCGCGAGCTTCATTCCAGATTTTTTTTTAATTTTTATCCCTAATCTCGTGGAGTAGTAACTCATGTTCTTTCCACTTAGTGGATAATGGGTGGATAGGTTTGTATTTATACAATATTTCAAATGGCGTAGACTTATGTCCTTCATGATAGGCAGAATTGAAGGCGAATTGTATCCAGGATAGGTTCTGGTCCCAAGACGTATGGTCGTTTGCATGGTAGGCTATTAAACCAGATTTTAGGTTTCGCAAATACCTTTCAGCTATATTACCTTGCGGACGATACTCTGTAGTGGTTATGTGGTCTATCCCTAGTTTGAAACACATGTTCTTGAATTCCTTCGATTTAAACTGGGGTCCGTTATCTGACACTAGATGTACGGGTGTACCGAAATCTTTAAATAATCTATCCTGCAATATACTTACGGTGGTCGAAGCTAACGCTCGCCGCATGGGATATATCCAGACAAATTTGGTGAAAGAATCTACACAAATGAGTAGCATGGTATTTCCTGATTTAGAACGCGGGTAGGGTCCTGAAAAGTCTAAATAAATTTTCGAGAACGGGGTAGTTGGAATTTCTGAGATTAATTGACTAATTTGGCTGTTTCTCGCTGGCTTGCTGAGTGCACACAACTTACACCTTTTTACGAAACTAGCAATCTCACTGTTCATATTATCCCTGTGATATTCTTTACGAATTCGGTCTATTGTTTTATTTATTCCCATATGTGCTCCAATGGTGGAAGAATGGTAGTATTCCATCAGCATGGGTTTAATAATATCAGGGGCAATTATTCCTAAATATTTTCCGTTTGCTATTCTATAACATAATACTCTCTTACTCAATATGTATTTTTCTGACTTATTTCCTTTATCTAGTTGTTGTATAATTGGTCTTAAAAAGGGGTCTTGTTGTTGATACTGAGCTATGTCCGTAAATGCAAGTGGAAATTCGGTAATTAAAGTATTGATAATTGGCGATTCTCTACACTCCTTGCTTTCAGATGTTTTACTAGACGGCTGGAACATACGTGACAGTGTATCGGCAACTACATTTTGGGTACCTCTAATATGTTGTACTTCAAATTTGTAACAATTTAACCTTAATACCCATCTTCCAATACGACCTAACTGTTTAGGGTGATTTAATAACCAAGATAATGCTTGATTATCCGTTTCCAACAGGAACTATTTATGTTCTAAAAAGGTTTGAACTTCTCAAATGCGAAAACGATAGCTAAACATTCTAATTCGTATGCGGAGTATTTCTTTTCTTGGTCAGTCAGAGTACGTGAAGCGTAACTAATAGGTAGTCTAGAGTTATCTACTTCCTGATATATTACTGCACCTAGGGCTACACTTGAACTGTCTGTTTGCACTACGAACGGTTTTGTAAAATCGGCTAATTGTAATACTGGGGGTGATATTATGCTTTCTTTTAGTTTTTCGAATGCAGCGTGGTGTTGCAGACTCCACTCAAATTTAGCTCCCTTCTTTCTTAAAGCATTCAGCGGTGCTGCAATTTCGGCTAGATGAGGGATATACTTGTGGAAATAATTTATCATTCCCAAAAATCGGGCTATTCCTTTCGCATCCCGCGGTGGTAAAAATTCTCTGATCGCACGTGTTCGCTCGGGGTCTATGCTTACCTTTCCGTTGGTCTTTACGATGTGACCTAAAAATGAAAATTGTGTGACAGCAAAACTTACTTTACTGGGATTTACTGTTAGTCCGGCTTTCAGTAATCGGGATAGTACTTCACGTAGATGTTTAAGATGTTGGTCCATTGATTCGCTGTAGATAACGATGTCATCTAGATAGTGGTACACATATTTAAATTTTATATCGTGGAATAATTTCTCTAATAATCGGCTACATACAGAACTACCTTGGGATATTCCAAAGGGTACTCTCGTAAATTGGTACAGGTTGAAAGGGACGGCAAATGCGGTTAGACGTTTAGATTCTTCCGAAAGGGGTATTTGATGAAATGCTTGATTTAGATCCATGATGGTAAAAACATTCGCTTCCGTAAAATAATGAAAAGCACTGTGGATGTCGGGAAGTGGTATAGACTCGAATTCTATCCGTTTATTTAATTGCCTGTAGTCCACAACTAGTCTGTGTTTCTCGTGACCTTTTGGTACTGAAAACGCGGGTGATGAGTAAGGTGAAGTAGAGGGTTCGATGACTCCTTGTTCTAATAATCTGTTGATTTGACTCCTCATTACTTCCATTTTTGGCGGTGATAACTTGTATGGGGGTAGACGTATTACTTTATTGTCGCTCAAATTGATTTTGTACTCTATCAGGTTCGTTAGTCCTAACTTTGGAGTGAAGACGTTGGAAAACTCTTTTATTAGTGTCTGCATTTTCAGTCTATCTTTACTTTCCAGATGAGCTAATTCAGACTCGTGGTGTTCTAAATGTGTAGAAGCTGTTCCAGTACTTTCTTTGTTATTTGTATTACCATCAAAACTATATTTTTGTGAACGATGGAATCCAAAATAGTACTTCTTATCGTGAATGTCAAGAATTATTCCTGTTTTACTGATAAAGTCAGCTCCCAATATTAAGTCGGGTACTAACTCGTCGCAGACCAACATTGGAAAATACCAAGTTAGATTTTTAATTTTTAGTTTAAACGTAATGATGAGTTTTATCATTAAATTTTGTTTATTAGCTGTAGCGCATTTAATATTCACCGATTGACTGCGTTTAACTAGGTTGTGTTCAAATAATTTATCGGCTAGCTGTTGACTAATTAAGCTTCGGGTTGATCCGGAATCGATTAATCCGAGAGGGGATGTAACACCGAGGTCTACTTGTATATATGGTAATTGACACTTACTGAAGTCACATTTATTAATAGCACTACATTTATCAATGAACTTTTTATCATAGGGGTCTAATTTTCTTTTGTTATTTTTTTTTAATTTGTTGTCTTTTAGGGGTTTACCTGTTTTCACGATGCTGCGGAATACACAGGATTTCGGATCTCCCTGCCTTACATGTTTTTTGGATAAGGGGTTTTCTGATAATACTGTTTTCGTTTACAGTTTCTACTGATGTGTCCAAATTTCCCGCAGTTATAACATATATTTTCTTTACGAGGGGTATCACTTGTTTCCAGTCGAGGTTGAGGTTTATTAGGTTTACCATAGGTGTGAAAATTGGTAGGTCTACTAAATGGTCTACGAAATGGTCGTCTTTCGCGCTGTGTTTTTGCATCTGTCACTAGGGCTTGCGTTTCATATCTACGTGGTGCAATGGATAGCAATGCATGTCTGTTCTGATTCGCGTACCATACATTTGACGAGTGAATACTGCATTGTTCTAGATCTGCGAAAGTGTTGGGCCTATTTATTAATGCTAATCGAGATCTTTCTTCCGGAGATAATCCTACTAAAATGGTATCGACCAATCGTTTCTCACTCCAGTTGACTAGCAGTAGTCGGGAAGACTCTCTGATGTCTGCAATATAGTGGGCCAGTCTCTCATGGGCTCCTTGTACTCGAAGTACGGTGTTTCTTTTGAGTTCCTCATAAATCCCTGTGGGAATAAAATGTTTTATTATGGTGGTATGAAGTTCTTCTACTGGAAGAGTCGAGTTTAATGATTCCAGTACACGATCCTTTAATGGTGGTTTACATTTGAGTAGGAGGACTTGCAAGATTTGCCAATCATTTAGTTGCTGTAAATCTTTTATTTGTAGGAGGTATTTGATGAAATTTAACAGTTTAGTAAAACTTAGGCCATCCGTATATGGAAGTTCTGTTATAATTTTTTCTACTGGATCCGTGATCTTTCCGTAGAGGTCCAGATTAAAATTTACATGTGGTATACTTATAGAAGGACCTGTTGGTGCATTAGGCGTCGTAAACGCGTACTTACTAGTGCGGTATTGATGACCACTAGGCTGTGGGGCTTCCGATATCTTTAGGGTATTCACGTCTCTATCTGGTAGCTGTACATGACTCGGTTGTATCTTCGATACGGTGGGAGATTCGTGATTCGCGGTGGTGGGAGGGTGTTCTAAAGTAGGCGATTGAACTGGGGAAATATATAATTTCTGTAAGGATTGCTCAATTTCCTCCATCTTAAATGAGTCGGACATTCTTCGCAATTGTCTTATTATCGTGGGTAATTGCTGTAATGTCTCATCCGCAAATTTTTGCACATCGGGAGGGATTAGAGTGACGTTGGGCCAGTTCAATAAATTCTTCATCCGGCGGGTTAAATGATCGATTCTTTGTGTGATCCGCAATATTACTGCAGGTGATTTTTCGTCGTGAAGGGTTTGAGATAATAACGTCAATTCCCTATACTTCGCATAACACGTTTCTCTTTCACTCTCATAATCGAGTTCTACCTAATTGCGCGGGTGTATCTGATCTACTTTCGCGTAACGATTTGCGCAAATCAGAGACTGTTACATTCTCGTGAGGTAAACCGCGTAACATAGCTTCGTAGCACAATTCATCTTTTAATAATAGATCGGGATTAAATAAAGCCATTTTTATTTTTTGATATTTACCACTATAAGTACTTACGCTGCTATTAATACTAAATCCTCTGCTACTCTTTCTTGACTACACAAATAAACAATTTTAATTTGCAGTAAAATTTACATTGGTTGTGCGAGAATTAAAAAGAGAAATCTCACACAGATGTCGACTTACTTTCAACAAAGGGGAGATACATGGTTACTAGGCACAAGACGACACACACTTGTTATAACAATAAACAATAGAGGGGGTGGGGTATTATCTAACTCAACGTGGCAGAGGGTCACAAGGACAGTTCCGTACAGGCGAGAACAGGAAATTTACCGGTCTGAGATTGTTGTCAAACCGAAACGTTGGTAACTGAAATTTTTGACAGGCACAGACATGGGCTTATAACATTTAAATAATTTTTCTTATTATATTTAAATATCCTTAACCTATATATCATTGCTATTATATTATATTATTTCGCCGCATAATGATTATAAAACACTTTATACTAATTTTGATTTTACTTACTTCAATTCTTTTTTTGCGTATTTTAAATTAACATGGCAGTTAACCTGACAGAGTGAATAATTCTACAAAATATTAACTGACAAACGCAGAGTAACGTACTTTACGTTTGCTATGGTCATTAGCAGAGTTGCGCATTTTATTACGTCTCTTCGTTATAACATCGGGAACCTTATATATACTTATAGACTTATTCACTTATCTTTGTTTGACCATGACATCTCTTTATTACTTACTGATATTAGCATCTTTACTTATCGTTATCAACATTTGTGTTTCAATAGTTTACAAAATGATTTTATGTTTTGTTCAAATACAAAAGCCTCAAAATATAGATATACATCTGTTTAACTTTTCCACGGATCCGGGACTTGAAAAGGTATATTAATGGTCACATACCATATATTATCATGAAGTGGTGCCATTAGAAGAATGGACTTATTTCCCTTTTTAAACAATAAGGCTTTACAGTTTAGAGCTATAACTCTTCTACTAAGAATAAAAATACAATTACTGTCAGTAATTAAAATGTCTTAAGGGTGTTAATTTAATTGTCTTTTGTTGGATATAGTATTTAGTATTTCATAACCACGGAAGGCATGCCTCCGTGTCACCTGTGATATCCTCCAGCTCCTCGTTATTCCAGTCCTCGGTCCTTGGTTGCAGCATGTTTCATGTAGGTCAGGTATCTCTCGTTATCTTCGTATCCGGTGATGGTGTACTCCTGAAGTCTTTTAGATTATTGTGGGTCCTGGTTCTCTGCTCTTTGCTAACTGGTAGTAATAGCTCGTTGATTTGAATGATCAACACAAACGATTTATTCACGTTTTCCACTTCACATTGTAACGAGCTTTTCGCCGGGTTACAAATCCAGGGAACCCTTCGTAATTAAACTCCGTTAATCAGAAGGGCTGCCTACGTTGTAACAGAATTGATCACAAATAATTAAAATAACATATTACTTACTAGCTGTGTAATTGTTTACTTTGTGTAAGGAAACAATGGCAAGGTATACAATTGATTTACGCACTACTCATATGTGTGTAACAAGAAGACTTCTCTTTATTCAACATTTAAGAAAAACATATACTGACTGATGCCATGACATTACTAATTCAATTATTAAATTATCGAAAGGTTTCTTTAAACTTTGGCATCAAACTAGATTCTATATAGTTATACCTCGGATCCGGGTGAACTTTCTGTATTAAAACTTTTAATTATACTCTTTTCATGATATTAGCTTGCAAGACTTTCTTTTAATTCAACATTTAAGAATGGTATTATTGCTTGAGTTATATTACTCTACATTAACATATAAACTGTTACAACGTATGAAGTTAGAATAGTTACATGAAATATTAATTAATAAGATATAATCTTATCAACATTAGATTTAATTTATAAATCTTTACAAAGTTAATCATTTCTGAAAAGTCTCTTTCAAGATGTGTTGTGTAACAAATATTCGTAACCCTCGATAGACAGGCTATCGAGTCACCTTTTAATTGGTATGCGGAAGACTCCTCCTGGGGTATCAGTCTTGGGAAACAGGAACAGCTACGTCGTCATCTCGGTCTGGCTTTCCTCTGTAAAGGGCTCCAAAAGTTAGCAGGTAGAACAATATGTCATGCAGTTATCTACGATGATCGTGTAGATTCTAGGATGTCCTGATCTGCATATTCTGTCACGTGCAGTAGAGTTTGTAGCTTCTGCTAGTTCACATCTCCGGGTATTACTTTGGAATAGTTTTTATACGTTGAAGTACGTAGTCATCTTGTGTTACACTTTTAGTTACGTTTCAATACTTTTTGTTTTACATAACTTTAAACTTATTGTCTATTCACATGACTACATTAATTAATACATCCAGATGCTTTAACAAACTACATCTGGTACACTTTCTGAAGATGAAACCAAATATGATACACATATTTGAAGAGCATAGCTCTTACGTCTACACTGTACGGAATCGCCCTTGCAAGAGAGAGAATTTACGCTCCCTTCGCCAGGTACTGGACAAAAGTTAGTGGGACAACTTCCGCGCGAGAATATAGTTTCTAACTATATTTAAGTTAACCTTTTTATTTATGCAAACTATCCCTAAACAAATATATATAATTTAAATCAGTTGTTTTAGCGACTATTTATGTCTTCAGATTTTATTATTATTAACATTAGTTTTTTTTTATTTTATTCTTACTCACACAAGACTCTGAAAGCATGTCGAGTCTGGAATCAACAGGAAAGCGCCTGCTTACAAGCAAAGGGTTAAATCCGATATTAATAACGCTTTACAATTTATCTTTTTATTTGAGTCTCTTATAACTAATTAATTATAACTGATTAAGTTATAACTTATAACTGAGTACATACAGGTATCTTATATTAAAACAGTGAGATTTAAATAGCTTAAGACCTCGCAACCTTAATTTTTAAAATTTTTTTATTTTCTAGATTATTTCTTTTATTTAAATCGTCACATACTCCACCGCTTGAATTGCACGCTACGGTTTAGCTTTTTGAGTCTAACTCACTATTGGGCACTGGGATATTAAATGGGGTTAGTGTGTGTAATTTCTTTCACATAGTTGTTGTACACTTTACATTCTTATGAACTAACTTTTTTCTTTACATACTATTTACACTAAATATTTACACAATTAAAACACAAAACTCTTTCTTATCTCTATCACTTAATTTTACTACCGGTTTTTTGTTTGTCTTACTCTCTCTTCTGTAGAGTAACTTTCTAAATCTCTACTATTTAGAATTCTATCTTTTCTTCTGTGAGTCCTATATAACTCATGTAGTTAATGAGTGTTAGTACCCATCTAGTTAATGATTATTCATTAATGCATGCTCCGCAGAACTGGAACTCAGGTTGATCAGGCCTCGTTCCCAAACTTTACGTTTTACATTTCTTACGCGGATTCAGAAATATAATTTTCTTTACTACCTAGTATTCCTTTTCTTTTTGGGTTATACTATACCGTCACTTCTTCTTATACAACTTTAGTTGCGAAATATGCGTTCTCCGCACATATTTCTGAGTCGCAGGTTCGCACAGGGCTACTGTAACTGGAGTTAGGTACTTTTGGATTTGATAAGGGCCACACCATCTGAATGATAGTTTCGAGGTGGTCTTATCAATCGCACTACTAATGGGGTGAGTCTTGTACATTACCAAGTCACCTACTTGGTACCTGACTGAGTTGCTATGATTACCTTTCTCGTGGTATCTTCTGGATTTTTCCAAGCTTGCTCTCAAGTTAGAGCGGGCTTTGTTCCATATTCTCTTTATCTGCTTATCCGTTATTTGCGGAGGCAGTAGATCGTGTATATTCCATCTTTTGGACAAAGGGTGGTTTGGTCTATACTTGTATAGTAACTCGAACGGGGTCGACTTGTGACCTTCGTGATAAGCTGAATTAAAAGCGTATTGAATCCAGGATAGATTTTGGTCCCACGACGTGTGATCGTTCGCATGATAGGCGATTAGCGCAGATTTGAGGTTTCGTAGATACCTTTCAGCAATATTGCCTTGCGGTCGATACTCTGTAGTGGTTATATGGTCTATCCCTAACTTGAAACACATATTCCTAAATTCTTTTGCTTTAAACTGCGGACCGTTATCAGATACTATACGTACTGGAGTACCGTAATCTTTAAATAATCTTTCCTGTAGTATTTTAACTGTTGTCGAAGCTAATGCTCGTCGCATGGGATACATCCAAACAAATTTGGTGAACGAATCTACACATATCAGTAACATGGTATTTCCTGATTTGGATCGGGGATACGGACCTGAGAAATCTAGATAAAGTTTCGAAAAAGGGGTCTTTGGGATTTCTGATATCAATTGGCTTACTTGAGTATTTCTGGCGGGTTTGCTAAGGGCGCATAATGAACATTTCTTTACGAAGGTAGCTATTTCGCAGTTCATATTGTTCCAATGATATTCCTTTCGAATACGATGTATCGTCTTATTGATTCCCATATGGGCTCCTATGGTAGATGAATGGAAGTATTCCATTAGCATGGGCTTAATTACGTCCGGGGCTATTATTCTTAATTCCTTTCCGTCTCTTATTTTGAGGCACAGTACATTCTTACTCAATACGTACTTCTCGGATTTAATACCTTGGGTAAGTTGTTCTATAATAGACTTCAGTAAGGGGTCTTGTTGTTGATATAGGGCAATGTTTGTAAAGGCAAGGGGGAATTCAGTAATTACGGCGTTCGCGCTTGCTATTTCCGGCTTCACTATGTTTTCGGAAGTTTTAGTGGGTGACTGGAACATACGGGACAGGGTATCGGCGACTACATTTTGAGTACCTTTAATATGCTGCACTCTGAATTTGTAGCAGTTTAATTTCAATACCCATCTGCCAATTCGTCCTAATTGTTTAGGGTGATTCAATAACCATGATAACGCCTGATTGTCGGTTTCTAAAAGAAATTCCTTATGTTCTAGGAAGGGTTTAAACTTTTCGAATGCAAAAACAATTGCTAAACATTCCAATTCATATGCAGAATACTTTCTTTCTTGATCGCTCAGTGTTCGTGATGCATAACTAATTGGTAGTCTACAGTTATCTATCTCTTGGTATATCACTGCACCTAACGCTACACTGGAACTGTCGGTTTGCACGACGAATGGTTTTGTGAAATCAGCTAATTGCAAAACTGGGGGAGATATAATGCTTTCTTTAAGTTGCTCAAACGCGTTTTGATGTATTGAGCTCCATTCGAACTTTGTTCCCTTCTTTCGTAAGGAGTTAAGGGGTGCTGCTATTTCGGCAAGATGGGGTATGTATTTGTGGAAATAATTCACCATACCTAAAAATCGGGCTATACCTTTTGCATCTCGTGGGGGTGCAAATTCTCTAATAGCACGGGTACGTTCGGGGTCAATGCTTACCTTTCCATTCGCTTTCACTATGTGTCCTAAGAAAGAAAACTGAGGTACAGCAAAACTTACCTTATTTGGGTTCACCGTTAATCCTGCTCTTAGTAAACGGGATAACACTTCACGCAAATGTCTGAGATGTTGTTCCATTGATTCACTGTATATTACGATGTCGTCCAAATAGTGGTACACATATTTAAATTTAATGTCGTGAAATATCTTCTCCAATAGTCTACTACATACGGAACTTCCTTGAGATATTCCAAAAGGTACCCTAGTAAATTGGTACAAGTTAAAAGGAACTGCAAATGCGGTTAGACGTTTGGATTCTTCTGAAAGAGGTATTTGATGAAAAGCTTGATTTAGATCCATTACCGTAAAAACCATCGCTTTAGTAAAATAGTGAAACGCACTATGGATGTCTGGAAGAGGTATTGATTCAAATTCTATTCTTTTATTTAATTGCCTGTAGTCTACAACTAGTCGGTGTTTATCTGGTCCTTTCGGTACTAAAAAGGAGGGTGAAGAATATGGGGAAGTAGAGGGTTCTATGACTCCTTGGTCCAATAACTTATTGATATGGTTTCGCATGATTTCCATCTTGGGGGGCGACAACTTGTACGGGGGTAGTCGTATTACTTTCTGATCACTCAGATTAATTTTATACTCTATTAGGTCCGTAAGTCCTAGTTTTGGTGTAAGAACCGAAGAAAATTCTTTTATTAGTTTTGCTATTTTGACTCTATCTCTTCGTTCTAGGTGAGATAAATCTGAATCTTGGTGACTTACATGCGCAGTAGATGAACAACGTTTTTCTTCATTACTATCAAATTTATGTTTTCTGGTACGGTCAAATCTGAAATAAAATACTTGCTCGTAGATGTCAAGAATCATTCCAGTCTTACTAATAAAATCTGCACCTAATATTAAATCAGGTCCTAATTCTTTACATACTAACATTGCAAATATCCAACTTAGGTTTTTTATTTTAACCTTAACGGTAATGCTCAGGTTTATATTTATTTTACGTTTATCAGCGGTAGCACACTTTATATTCACAGGTTGGTTCCGTTTTACTAGATGATGTTTAGCTAACATGTCCGCTAATTCTTGGCTGATTAAAGTTCTACTAGATCCCGAATCAAGTAAGGCGATGGGGGATGTAACGCCTAAGTCGACTCGTATTAATGGTAGTAGATTTTTTTTTCATTTACATCTATTAATCGCATTACACTTTTCGCGAAATTCTCGCACATAGGGGTCGATATCTTTCGCACCTTTTTTGTTTTTTACTTGGTTACAGAATAATTCATTCTTATTATTATTATTGGTTTCTTTTAGTTTACCTAGTTTCGAGTAGCTGCGGAAGACACAGGTTTTCGGGTCTCCCTGCCTTACATGTTTTTTGAATTGGGGTTATTCCGTTCCAATGGCTTACTTTTGCACTCTCTACTTATGTGCCCATATTTGCCACAATTATAACAGGTGGGTTTTCTGCGAGGTGGGTACTTGGTTTCCGCTTTATCTGGGTTTACAATTAACTTACCAGCTTTGCGCACATAGTGAGGTCTACTAGAAACTTGTCTTTCAATAGAGGTTGTTACATTAGGCAGTAGTGCTTGCAATTGATGTCTATTAGTTCCAGAGGTTTTCATTGCTTCTCTATTTTGATCTGAGTACCATACATTTGAAGAATGGATACTGCACTGTTCCAGATCAGCAATCGTATTGGGTCTATTCATCCTTGATAGTCGAGATCTTTCTTCGGGTATTACTTTGAGATTCGGCCAGATCGACAAATTTTTTATTCGCCTGGTTAAATGCTCTATTCTCTGGGTAGTCCGCAAAATTTTTGCCGGAGATTTCTCGTCTTGGAGTGTTTGAGACAATAAGTATAGTTCACTATACTTGGCAGTACAAATTTCTTTCTCGCCTTCATAATCGAGTTGACTTAGATTGTTTAATTCCACGGGCGCATCAAATCCACATTCGCGAATTGAACTTCGTAATTCCGCGACTGTTACATCAGCATGGGGTAGTCCACGCAAAAGAGCTTCGTAAGACAGCTCGTCTTTCAATAACAAATCAGGGTTAAATTGGGCCATTTTGTTCTAACACATTAGCACGTAATTAAAATTAATACTACTATATTACACAGATATTACATATAATAAATTCATAAGTAATCAATTTACACAAATTAGAAAAGAACAATTTCTCTTCTAAGGGAGAGACAGAAATCACACACACATATCTTTCAATGTTAAATAGCCGATCAGCTGTTTACTGGAATGTAGGTCAGAGGGTGGCCTACATATTTAGTTAACAAAGGAGGGTGAGCGTGTGTGACAATGGGGTGTTTGCTTTTACATATTATTGTCTACACAATGCGAGTGAATAAAACCAACGATTTGAAACAGATCGTTTTAAACTTGAGAAGGGGAGCACACTTTTGTACAACACATTTATTATTATTCCGCTTAGACAACACTTTGGCTTCGTTCATTCATAAACCTTTTCTCAATTAAATAATTACTTATTTTGTTCACAAGTTTTAAATCACGACTTCTACTTAATTACTTTATTATTATTTACAAAGTTATTTTTAATCAATTTTTTTTTTATAACACATACTAGTGTATGTAAGCTATGTAATTGGACATACACTGTGCAGAATGATTCAGGAGACAACAGGTCGTAGTTTGTCGTAAACAAACCTGTTACAGATTGTTCGGTTGACCAAAATTGTTATGCTTGGTCACAATTCATGTATGCAAGTACTTACATCGAATTATTCAGGTTGTGCCGGTAGGAACCTGCATATAGCATTTTGCATTGTATGACGCTAATGACATTTTACTTATACATACTACCATCTACGTATTAATACATATTACGTTATTTAATAGTGTATTAAATATGTTTTGAACATTACATTTATTAAAGTAACTTTCTGAGTGCATATATCAATACTAAATATTTAGTTATTAATCATACTATTTATGTTTATCCACGCATAAATAGTGAATGCAATTTCGTTTGTGACACATATACACAATTAAAACTCTTTCCTTTGTTTCCTTTATTTTTTTTTTATTTCAAATAATGTAAGCAGAGTAACGCACTTTTGTTTACGTCACGATGCTTAACAACCCTTTACATAAATTAGCAGAGTGAATGCACTTTTATGACACTCTGTAAACAATTACCCTTTTATTATTTTTTTTTACAAGTAAGCAGAGTGGCGCACTTTTGTAACTTGCTTTTCGCCGCGTTACAAATCCAGGGAACCCTTCGTAATTAAACTCCGTTAATCAGAAGGGCTGCCTACGTTGTAACAGAATTGATCACAAATAATTAAAATAACATATTACTTACTAGCTGTGTAATTGTTTACTTTGTGTAAGGAAACAGTGGCAAGGTATACAATTGATTTACGCACTACTCATATGTGTGTAACAAGAAGACTTCTCTTTATTCAACATTTAAGAAAAACATATACTGACTGATGCCATGACATTACTAATTCAATTATTAAATTATCGAAAGGTTTCTTTAAACTTTGGCATCAAACTAGATTCTATATAGTTATACCTCGGATCCGGGTGAACTTTCTGTATTAAAACTTTTAATTATACTCTTTTCATGATATTAGCTTGCAAGACTTTCTTTTAATTCAACATTTAAGAATGGTATTATTGCTTGAGTTATATTACTCTACATTAACATATAAACTGTTACAACGTATGAAGTTAGAATAGTTACATGAAATATTAATTAATAAGATATAATCTTATCAACATTAGATTTAATTTATAAATCTTTACAAAGTTAATCATTTCTGAAAAGTCTCTTTCAAGATGTGTTGTGTAACAAATATTCGTAACCCTCGATAGACAGGCTATCGAGTCACCTTTTAATTGGTATGCGGAAGACTCCTCCTGGGGTATCAGTCTTGGGAAACAGGAACAGCTACGTCGTCATCTCGGTCTGGCTTTCCTCTGTAAAGGGCTCCAAAAGTTAGCAGGTAGAACAATATGTCATGCAGTTATCTACGATGATCGTGTAGATTCTAGGATGTCCTGATCTGCATATTCTGTCACGTGCAGTAGAGTTTGTAGCTTCTGCTAGTTCACATCTCCGGGTATTACTTTGGAATAGTTTTTATACGTTGAAGTACGTAGTCATCTTGTGTTACACTTTTAGTTACGTTTCAATACTTTTTGTTTTACATAACTTTAAACTTATTGTCTATTCACATGACTACATTAATTAATACATCCAGATGCTTTAACAAACTACATCTGGTACACTTTCTGAAGATGAAACCAAATATGATACACATATTTGAAGAGCATAGCTCTTACGTCTACACTGTACGGAATCGCCCTTGCAAGAGAGAGAATTTACGCTCCCTTCGCCAGGTACTGGACAAAAGTTAGTGGGACAACTTCCGCGCGAGAATATAGTTCCTAACTATATTTAAGTTAACCTTTTTATTTATGCAAACTATCCCTAAACAAATATATATAATTTAAATCAGGTGTTTTAGCGACTATTTATGTCTTCAGATTTTATTATTATTAACATTAGTTTTTTTTTATTTTATTCTTACTCACACAAGACTCTGAAAGCATGTCGAGTCTGGAATCAACAGGAAAGCGCCTGCTTACAAGCAAAGGGTTAAATCCGATATTAATAACGCTTTACAATTTATCTTTTTATTTGAGTCTCTTATAACTAATTAATTATAACTGATTAAGTTATAACTTATAACTGAGTACATACAGGTATCTTATATTAAAACAGTGAGATTTAAATAGCTTAAGACCTCGCAACCTTAATTTTTAAAATTTTTTTATTTTCTAGATTATTTCTTTTATTTAAATCGTCACAACATGATTGTTTATTTGTTGCACTTCACTTTATGGTCTTACCACAGTTTTAATTACATAAGTTTTATATTTTAAGATTTATGTAGAGATGTCATAGGCGCTCAATTTTCATTATTCTTTCTTACTCGTTTAGTACATATTTATATGAATCGCGGTTCAACTATATTAACGCAACACATTGTTTAATAGTATAAAGAATGCCCTATGTCTTAACTGACGGATTAATCACATAGGACACACAATATTTTTAACGTTCAACATTACTGCTGTGCGCAGCTTACGGGTTCACCGCTCCATTTCAAGTGGGCATCGTTTAGGGGCAGATTTGTAACCTGGCGTAGTTTACTATTCATCATAAATGTAGTTCCACATTTATTTGATATTTACGGTACTACTGTTTTACATTATAATTATCCAAAGCTACGCTTTACTTTAGAATTAATTATAGTATACTACTATGTTGTTGTTTTATTATTTATTTAATTTCAAATTTACAAATATTTTTTGTTTAGTGTATGGGCCGGTATGCAAGTTGATTCCGGTATTCGCATGTCGATGCATGGTAGATTATTAAAGGATTTATTTACTTTACACTCGCATTCCTTTTTGTCTATATAATCTCTTTATTAAATATTATTTTAAGTTATTTAAGGGATTTAATATTAGTTTAAATGTGCGATTAAAAAAATTTAATTTCGCTCCTTTTACATTTCCTATTTTAAAATCGTCACAGTCTGACACCCTTATAATGGCACTAGTACCTCCAACGTATTGTAAAACTAGTTTAGTGTCTTTTCTTGTTTTGATGAACGAGCAAGGCAAATCCTCAGTTTTAACTCGACCGTTTGGCATTTTGTCTATTCACCTAGCTGTCTAGTTGCAGTTAAGTCTCACGATAACTTTAAACGTATGTCTGACACCCTTATAATGGCACTAGTACCTCCATCGTCTTGTAAATCTAGTTTAGTGTCTTTTCTTGTTTTGATAAACGAGCAAGGCAATCCTCAGATTTAACTCGACCGTTTGACATTTTGTCTATCTATCTAGCTGTCTAGTTGCAGTTAAGTCTCACGATAACTTTTAAACGCATCAACCAATTTTCGTAAACCTTGGCTTGCGTGTCCGTACTTTTACCTTAGAGAACTGTATTGTTTTTTAGATTGATCCACATTGAACATTGATTTTCACATTGTCTCTGAAAAATGTAAGGAGGCCGAATTTGAAAATTATCGCAAAAAAGAATTTGATTCACAATCTGAGTATAGTGGTCATTTTTTAAACTTTCAAAATCATTAGACGTCAGGGCTCAAAAGGGGGGGAATTGTTAAGTCGAAAATATTCATGTGGAGTATATTAAATTTAAAAAAAATTTAACTAACATTTGAGTGTAATGTTTAGACTTGGATATTTCACATTTTTGGATCCCTGGGCCTACAAAAGATATTACAAACTTGAAAAAATTGTGAAAATCCTGCAGGACGTCGACTGAAATTAATTGTAACCAAAATCGAAATATTTCAAAATTTTAGTGTTTATTGTATGATTGTGCATTATATACATTAGCACAAAAGAAACACTAATATTACTAAAGAAATAGGAGAATAATCACGATTTTTGTAATTTTCTCATAATTGAAAAGTTATGTAATAACATAATTTATATAATAGTACTAGTATAATTAGTTCTTCCAAAATAGTAAGCGAGGTTTGTAACTCAGGGAGCATACTAGTATTTAAGGTTCTATAAAGTGTGCCACATAGACGTTTAAATCCATTCAGTTTATTTTCAACATCACACTCTACTGTAGGATATGTTTCACATACGAGATAGTTAAAATCGGACACCTGCTCTGGAATTTGCTACTTACCTCTACTGGTATTTATTTGCTACTTTAGTTTTTACTAAGCATTACCCCATTAAATCCATTGCTTTTGTTTTATGTGCAGATACAAACAAACTAGCTGGAAGAAGAAGCGTTGGGAGACCAAAGAAAAGATAGAAATGAATCCTATGACGCCGGAACAAGTCACCAAGGCCTAATCCTTGTTGGCGTCTATATCGATGTTAAAAGTGTTGAGGAGGTATAGTGTTTTATTTATATTAATAAAAGATAGGTTAACAGATAGGCTTAAGAGCTAAGAATGCATTTAAGATAGAATTATGTTTGTTCATCTGAAACTACATAGAGGAGTGCTTACTCTGATTTATATTTAAACTCCACAAGAAGGTAAAGCGGAAGAATCAGAGTAATTTTACCAGTTGCTGCAAAAAGTTGTTGATAGATTTGTAAATACTGATCAGTTATGTCTGGAGACTTTAATGTAAGAATGGGCAATAGGCCCATTTCTAATTCATAGACCTGTCTGGTGAGGATACAATTAACAATAATGGATAAATGCTATGGATTTTTTAAAGCTTTAATGCGCTTAAGATCCAGAATATCTTTTCTAAATAAAAAAACAAGACTATTTACAATATCCGTCTATGTTTGTTATTTGCAGTTTTTTTGCTACACAAACGTTATCAACGAATATACACAAACAATGATAATTAGTATAAAATATAAAATAAAGAACTTAAAAGTTTAAATACCGTACTGTAATAGAGTAAAATAAATACTAGACAATAAAATCAGTGAGAAAATAGAACAAAATAAACACTGTTAAATAGTACACAGAAGAGTATAAAAGCAAATAAATCGGAAAAGAAACGATAACTGAAATTTTCGCAAATATTATTATCCAAAAAACACGGAATATCAGAGTCCTGAAAGAGAAATTATTAACAAGAACAGAAGCAACTTAAATGAGATTGGTTCGAAAATTAAACAACAAAACATAAAGTAGTCATGCAAATATTGAAAAAATTGCCATTCAAAGAAAAATTATGAAGGAATACCTATGTGTATAAACACGTATTAATTGACGTGCAGTAGAAGATTATCAATTATTGACATGGTTCAGTCATGTCAACCCGATGATTGGCAAAGAAAATTTGAAGACTGTGATGCGTTACAAGATCTCGTATAGTGCAAGATACTAGTGATTGAGGCAATTAATTTCAAAAACTGTAAAAACCTATAGGCTAGTTATTTCACGCTCAGGGACAGATATTCGTGTTACTTAATTGAATATAATCTACTACAGTGTTCGGATACTTTACAGTCTTATTTACTGTAGAAACTAAGATTCGTATTTGATAGCTTTATATCCTTTCATGTGTGTAACTTGTTGTATATTTAATTGTCACATACAAGAATTAACTTTTAGTTAGGAAAAAGTGCCTATTCAAGAGAATTCTTACTGACTGACAACTTAGGCAATTTTCTACTGTTTTCTTTTAAAGCTGGTTTTTGGAGTACAAAGAGAAAGCCGCAGGCACTCCTAGATATCAGACACTAGGAATATGGTCGTAATATTATCTCACTGACGTAAGGTGCCATTTACAAATTTGTACGGTTATTTGACATTTCTATATTTACATAAGAACAGAATACACATATTTCACAGAAACGGTAAAAAGTATAGAAGTACTTTACTTTGTTTCTCTATACGTACCTTTCAGTGATTATAAACTTGGCGACAGTTTGCAACAAAGATGCCGATTTGACACTTCCAAAATGATCAGGTTTTAGTCGTGGTGCTTTGATGGTGCATTTAGAGTGCAAATCGTTTCCATTCGTGTATAGAGTATAAAGCCTTTCCTTACAGTATACCCATGAAGGCAAAATTTCCAAACTGTTTCTTTGCAAGAATACGTTTCTGTACAAATGAATCAGCAATTATTTATTCATAATAATCAGAGGCAACAATAAAACTGTATGTTTGTTTGTAGTTAGCATTGCACTTACTCCTCATTAAGCTTACTCTCTGATAGCTTTCGTTATAAGGTAATGTCCAGTTCATGTAATCAGTTTTGATGTTGGCGTATGTTGCATATATGAAATTGTGTATAATTTGTGAAATATACAAAAAAGGAGACAGACTTGTCTGTGACAACTCTAGAGGAATTCCTCTGTCATGTGTATCATACAAGACCTTGTCAAAAGTAATAGAAAATAGGCTTCAGCCATTAGCAGAGGGAATAATAGGCGAATATTTACGAAAACAATATCAACGATAGATCAAATTTTTACAGTAAAGCAAGTCCTGGTTAACGGCTAGGTTTGTAACGTCAGTGTTAATCAAAATAGGCCTATGTTTGCATTGATCCTAACAAATTTTACAGAATCCTGCTTGAATTCCAAATACCAACAAAACGGTTCCGGATGATTAATTTCTCATATAAATGCTACGTCTCATTGTTTACATGTTTCAACTCCAGAGCGATCCATTTAGAACTTGTGGAAGACATGACCACAGCATCATTCATAGCGGCATTGAGAAGAATGATGGCAAGAAAAAGAAAGGTGAAATCAATATACTCAGACAACGGTACAAACTTTGTAGGAGCCTATAAGGAATTAAAGGAACTTTTCAACAGCAGTAAATTTCAAGCAGAAATAGTGGATACATTGGCAACTGAAGGTATCGAGTGGCACTTTCAACCACCAAATGCACCTCACTTTGGAGGACTATTGGAGTTCTCGGTGAAACTAGTGAAAAATCATTTAAAGAGAGTCATCGGATCAGCATGTTTAACAATAACTCAGTTTTCAACACTACTAACTTAAATCGAATCATGAGTAAATTCCCGCCCCTCACACCTTTATCCGAAGAGCCTTCAGATTTTAGCACATTCACACCTGCACACATCCTAATTGGAGATGTCCTATTAAATATTCCAGAACCAAATCTTATTAACATACCAACCGACCGACTTAACCAGTGGCAGCATATGGAACAAATGCTGCAACACTTCTGGGCAAGGTGGTCTACAGCAGTGGCGTGGGGTGGGTAAACATTTTTGTGAAGCTGAGGTATATCCAATACCGTACTTCGGTCTGTTCTTCGTTTAAATTTCCTGCCATTGTTGCTGCTCCATCATACGCTTAAGCGACTAGTTTTTCACTGCAAATTCAAATTCAATCAGCAACTGGCGAATGAGCTCTGTAATAGCCTGAGCTTATCGATCACAACTTACGTCAGTAATCTCTCTTTTACTTCTCCATCCTAAGCATACCAATAATGCAAAAGTGCAGATAACTGTGTTTTATTTGAAACGTTTAAACTACTAATGCATCTACAAAGTTTGCCTTTTTATTTCACTTTTTTATAGCCATTAAAGGAGCTGAGCTATCCGCTACAATGAGATCATTTTTCATTCAATTAGATAGTCCCCTGAATACAGTAGATATTTCCGTACTATCCGCAAAAAGAAGGCCATATTTGGCTGGTACTTTACAAGTCCTACGTAAGAGCTCGATTAACTGACTTTTCCGTTTTTCGTGTCCCCGAAATGGTAATTCTTATTTATCTAGCAAACAGACAGCGTTAATTAGTCTCGTAAGAATGTCTCTATTACATCGAACCTTTTGCTTGTGAGTCGATATCTCCGATTTAAATTTGTTGTCTAACGCAGTTTTTATTCTACTCTGATCGACAGCAGTGAAACACAATGATGAACAAAGATAATTCACAGTAGGCCTAATTTCATGGGCAGGAATAGATTTAACTAGGTTTTCTAAATGTTTGAATCAAGTATTTGCTCAGCTATTGTTCCTGTCCTTTCCAAACAACAAATAATACCAGCAAAATACCGCATTTACATCAGCTCTACCAGCCAACCACTCACATTTCCAGTTCATTTGTTGGTTTTTTGAAAGATCCGGGGTCGGCCTACCAGTTTTAATAATGTCAGTTTTTTTGTTAAATATCCAGGAAGAAAAAGACTTTGTAAAATGGTCTTTTATTATACAAAGTGACATTGTAGAAAATATTGAAACCAGCACTGAAACTATTCTAAAGTATATAACTATAACTTTAAATATAATGTACGCGTACCTATAGTGTATAAATGCAACGTAAATAAAACGTAAACGCACTATTTAATAATGTATGACAGTAACTTCAAATGTTAAAAATGGATAACGCATATGGTTTAAACATGGTACTATATAAAACGTAAACGCACAGCGATACCAGCAAACACAACATCACGCAGTCCAACTCAACTCAAGCTAGCTTCAGTTTGCTACCATGGCAGTGGTGGACTTGTATCTCGATCTACGTGCGCGCGCATCTTTCTACACAGGGCTACTTCAAGCTGCGACGAACCTGCTTCACCTACTGTAACAGTGACAGCGACAGCGTATAAAGTCAGTCTACTTAGTCACGTTAGATAAATCCAGTGGATTTTTTTTTGGATCGATTAAAATTAGATCAATTAAATATTAACATCTACTCTAAACAATAAGTGAAGTTAGTGTGTCATCAGTCATTAGTGAAGCAGTGCTTCACTTGCTTCCCTTGACCGCATGCCACTGGCCTACAGAATACCTTAGCAGTCTTCAATACAGATCTAAGTGGAGGAAATCCACTTCCAACCTTCAACCAAACAATTTGGTGGTCATAAAGGACACCCTTCCACCATTACAATGGCGTCTGACTCGGGTCATCCATCTTCATCCTGGCTCAAACGGCTTAGTCAGAATGGGCTCTCTACGAACATTCAATGGACTCATCAAGCAGCCAATCACAAAATTGTGCCCTCTTCCATCCCCAGATGATGATGATTAATTAGTGTTTTGTGGTGTGTGTTTTGGAAGGTGGGCGGATCGCCCTTCCAACATGTTAGTTTTGTATTTTTTTTTTCATGAGTTGAATTTTGTGTGTCATTTGTCATTTCATTTTTTTGTATGTGAATAAGGAAATCCTTCATGGCGGGGGACATGGATGAATTTGTGTGCGTGAGAGAGAGAGAGAGAGAGAGAGAGAGAGAGAGAGAGAGAGAGAGAGAGAGAGAGAGAGAGAGAGAGAGAGAGAGAGAGAGAGACAGTGAGTGAGTGAGAGTGTGGACTGGTGAGTCTACGCTTCGTGTTTGCGCCAGCCAGTCAATCAGCTGTGTGTCGTCATTCAGATATGTACGTGTAATACATATGTTAGACTGATTCATAATTTCAAGTGTAAATTTTTCATGTGCTTATACAACAAATGTGTTAATCTCAAGTGTCAAATTTATGTGCGTTTTTTTGTTTATACAATAAATCTATTAATTGCAAGTAGCAATTCTTCATGTGTGCTTTTTTTCCTTTGGTACAATAAACTTGTGATACAGTCCACTTGCGGGTTAATTAATGAAAAAATCCATAAAATTTGGTTCGTAAGGTATTTCATAAATGCATAAGGTGCTTTAGGACTAATCCTAAATCTCAAACGCACATATAACTGTACTGTACATAACTGTGTACTTATATAGATTCAGTTATATCTGAGTGTAACTAGTAGACACTTAGACAATTCAAATAGACATCATTATGTTATAAAAATGTTGCAAAAGTTTTATTTTTGTATAAAAATGTTGTAGTGTGTGGTAGGAAGGAAAGATTACTACTGTATATTAAAGAATGATAGAAATGTAAGGGAGAATGTAATGTAAATAAACTAGTAGTATAAAGTGTGACAAATAAACTGACTACTAGCCAATAAAATAAGGACAAATAATAATGTAGTTAGTAAGAAATTAATTTTAAACAAAATCTACATCTACTTGGTAGATAAAAAGAGACAATATAACGTATAAAAATTTTAATAGCCAATGTCCAATATATAAAGAAATAGTATGTGTTATTAGATTAAGAGATAAGTAATCTAAAATGTCTGTAATATACTAATAAGAATGTAATTAATAACAAGATGTCTACTTGGACAAAAACCCTACATCTACTGTAGAAGGTAGACAGGAACATTACAAGGTAGAAAGCATGTCTTATATCATAATGTGTATAGTAAAAGATCATGTTGTTTATTAGCATTAAAATACCAAATGTTACAATGTATTAGAAGTAAGAAATTTTATTGTTATAAGACGTAAAGAATAGTCCTATGTACACAAGACATTGTTAGGCCTATTATATAAGCCAAGAGTTTTATAGAAAGTTAAGGTTGTACAGTTCTTCCCTACAAATAGTTCTATATGTTTATAAAGGGAGAGTATCTACTCAACAGTTCGGCCGTTCAAATTCGTATTTTCTGCCTCAACGTCGGGTCGGCCTTGTTAGTAAACCAAAATTGTAAAGTTTAATTTTTTATATGTGAGTACTCAAATTTTAAAGATTAATTAAATAAAATCAAACATACAGTTTAATGCTTCTATTATGTTTATTATGTTAGTTATGCTTATTATGTTATGGAGTTAGTTTTCTTCGTTTATTTTTAATCTCAGGTCGAAGTTCTTGTGCCTACAGAAAATGTTGTTAAATGGACTAATAAAAGTACAAAATTTTACAAATAATATATAAGTAACTAATAACATGTGATATACTTATAATTACAGTGGTAAACTGTAGCTACGGATTTAGTGTTTGGAGGTTATTTGCGTTTAGGAAATTTTACGTTTTAAAATATATTCACTTAAGGAATCAATGTTAGATTGAGATAGTTCTTCAATTTGAGGTGTTCATTAAATAAAAGAAAGTTCAAGTGTTTGTTAAAAAGTGATAAATGATGTGGAAGGTGTAGTTTCACTTATTGTTGGTTTTCTTGTGTTTTTATTGTGAAGTCGTATTTTAAAATATACTTAACAATCCTCAGTCTCTGCTATCCGGGTAATATTTCTCACGAATACTGCTGCTTGTCCTTTCTTGGGTGTTTCTGTTAATTCAAGGCTTCAATTTTCTCCATTATTTGGATAAGATGTTTATTTTCCATCAGTCATCCTGGTTATTGCAGGTTCCACTGTTCATTTATGGGTTTCAGATATTTTCTTCCTTCCAATGGTTCGTATTCCGTCACTTTGGATTCTTCAGAAATTCCTCATGGATAATTTAATTTCTTCTGGTAAAATTTTTAATTCGTTTTAGTATTAGTGTTATTTCTGTGATTTAGTTTACTAGTTGATCATTAATTTTGATAAATTTTGTTTAATTAATTCTTTCTTATTCCTTGTGGTTTTAATACATCTGCCCTCATCAGGCTCTAATAATGGACTCCCAATTCGTTCATTAACGGTTTTTCTCTAACAAAGTTTCGTTGTTATGGTAACTCTCATCCAAACACTAACTCCCATTGGTTGATAATTTACAACATTGTTATAAAAACTAACGTTTTTCTATACAAATTTATTAAAAATCTTCAAATTATTATAACTCGCTTATACTACCTGTAATCTTGTATACAATAACACCATTAGTTTCCTTTTTGTTTACAAATTATTTTGATTCCCCAGAAGTTTACCTTTTTACTTCCATGTTCCTTAAGGAAATGGAAGTATGGTGATGGCAAAAAAAATCGTGTTCGAGATTATTCCAGATTCTGATTGTACTACACCCTAAACATGAAAAAAGTCATTTTTAGAAAAGTGTCTGTGTGTCTATAGATTTTTTTCTATGGCAAACGATAACAGCCGCAAATTCAAACAGAATCAAATAATTTTTTCCATACAGCCCTGATTTGTAGACTACTCAAGACCTGTTGGTTTTGGTATCGATCGGTTAAGGGAAAGGGGTAGTTTACTAGTAACTTTTTTTAATCAGGGTAATTTTTTCTATGGCAAACGATAACAGCCGCAAATTGAAACAAAATCAAATAATGTTTTGCATACAGCCCTGAATTGTAGAGTTCTCAAGCCCTATTGTTTTTGGTGAAGATCGGTTAAGGCTATACCACAGTACTGTGGGCCTGTACGTGAACATCCGACGTTCAGGATTTTTATACCACTGATGATGGCAGCCATTGGAGCTGCCGAAACGTTTGGTTTTGTAATAAACCATGGACCACGGCCAAACAGCCCGGATAACATAAACCAGAATCAAATAATGTTTTGCATACAGCCCTGAATTGTAGATTTCTCAAGACCCATTGTTTTTGTTGAAGATCGGGTTAGGGAAAGGGGTAGTTTACCTGCAACGTTTTATGTTTTAACATGGATAATTTTTTTTTGACGAATGATAACTGTCGTAAATGCAATCAGAATCAAATAATGGTTTGCATACCTTCCTGGTCTATAGAGTTCTCAATGTTTGTTGATTTTTGTGAAGATCGGTTAAGGGTAAGGGGTAGTTTACCTGCAACATTTTATGTTTTAACAACGGTAATTTTTTCTATGACGAACGGTAACTGCCGCACATTCAAATAGAATAAAATATTTTTTTGCATACTTTCCTCAATTTTAAGAGGCTGAAGGTTCTGTTGATTTTGGTGAAGATTAGTTAAGGGAAAGGGGTAGTTTACCAGCAACATTTTATGTTGTAAAAAGTGAAATTTTTTAATGACGAACGATAACTGCCGTAAATTCAAATAGAATCAAATAATTTTGTGCATACCTTCCTCAATTGTAGATAACACAAGGTCTGTTGATTTGGTTGAAGATCGGTAAAGGGAAAGGGGTAGATTACCTGCAACGTTTTTTGTTTTAACAAGGGTATTTTCTATGGCAAACGATAACAGCCGCAAATTCAAACAGTAACAAATAATGTTTTTCATACAGCCCTGAATTGTAGAATTCTCAAAACCAATTGTTTTTGGTGAAGATCGGTTAAGGGAAAGGGGTAGTTTACCTGCAACATTTTATGTTTTAACAACGGTAATTTTTTCTATGACGAACGATAACTGCCGCACATTCAAACAGAATCAAATATTTTTTTGCATACATTCCTCAATTTTAAAAGACTGATGGTCTGTTGATTTTGTTGAAGATCAGTTAAGGGAAAGGGGTAGTTTACCTGCAACATTTTATGTTGTAACAAGGAAAAGTTTTTCATGACAAACGATAACTGCAGTAAATTCGAACAGAATCGAATAAGTTTTTGCATACGTTCCTGAAGTTTTAAGTACTCAAGTTTTGTTGATTTTGGTGAAGATCAGTTAAGAGGAAGGGGTAGTTTACCTGCAACGTTTTATGTGATAATAAGGTTAATTTTTTTCTATGACGAACGATAACTGCCGTATATTCAAACATAATCAAATAAAGTTTTGCATACATCCCTAAATTGTAGAGAACTCAAGGACTGTTGATTTTAGTGAAGATCGGTTAAGGGAAAGCGGTAGTTTACCTGCAACATTTTATGTTGTACAAAAGAGAAATTTTTTCGGTATAAGGAGATCTTAATAATCCACTGTAGAAACGCAGATAAAATATCTATAAATGAAAAGGCTAGTTGAACGGGGTGGGGGTAATTTTCTATAAATGAAAATTATAGTTGAAGGGGGAGGGGATAATTTGTATATGTATACTTCGTTATCGGCAACAAAGTAGTAGTTTGTTGTTAGAATTCCTTCCCGGGCTGTTTGGCCGTACTCCAATGTTTTCTGCAAAACCAGACGTTTCGGCAGTGCCGTCGACTGCCATCATCAGTGAAAATCGAGTGCGATAACGTGAGGTGGTGTACGTTAGTGACCACAGTACTATCGTTAAGGCTGAAGAAATAAGTGGAAAGAAGTAGTTTCTATGGAAACATTTCATTTCGTAAATGATTTTAAATATAATTCTTAGAACATGGAAGTCATGCATGGTTCTCCATACCGATATTTTCAAATTATAACAGATTACTACATTTTCATTTGGTTTTTATTTTGTTAATTACCTTTAAACTAATTATTTTCTATCCAGTTTTGTATCCTACACTATTATTATGAAACCTAAACAGATTATATACTTTATTTTATCAATGGTTATTGTTTTGTCTTAAATTTCACAAATTTCTGGTTATCAGTTACAGGCCTAATGCCTAGAGTTCATAATTCACCTACTCTACACTCATTACCATTCTTGATAGTCATTTTTGTTACTTTTATATGCTGCTAAACATAATTACTGTAACAACCTATATTAAATCATAACATTTGATTAGTTTTAATCATCATATAACACAATATAATTACTTAATAAATCTTTTAGGTCCATGCCTGTATCTAAAATTTTACATGTTTTTAAACGGTTTTGTTAAACATAATATTCAACATAATAATATTTGGGTTAATTACAATAAAAGAAACATATAATAAAATTGAACATTAGATGTGCACTAATATTCCCTTATAAACTCACTTTAGAGAACATAGTGTCTAACTCCCTTTACTGTATTCAGCATAAGATATTAGTCTGTTATCCTTATTTTAATAGTGGTTAATATAAATTTGTAAATTTTATTCATTAACAATAAAACAATATATCCCTTATCATCCTTATACTATACTGAAAAACTTCTTTAACATAATGGAAAACAATTAGTGGTTTTCTTTCAACAAATATTTTTATATATTAATACAAACATTTTCTTTTTCCATTAAACTAGCCCCATGACTACTTATAACTGTCCCTTATAATGTATACTGTTTATATATCATATTTGGGTTAATTATTACTTATAATCTATTTTTCAAGTTATTTCTTTATTTCTGACTACACTTCACTTTATTAACTTGTGTGTTTTTGTAGTTTATTTATTAACACTGGGTTCTATCATGGTTCATTATTGATTATTATCTTTCTTATTCATTTATCACTTTTGTGTTCACCTCCTAACATTGTATTCTAGATTTCATGTATTTATTATCACTGGCTCCTATCAAGGTTTATTAATTGTCACCACTTTCCTACTGAATTATTGTTATTCAAGTTTATTTTATATTATTGTCCTTTGATAGTTTATTTATTAACACTCTTTCTATATATTACACAGGCCTGCATTTTTTCGGTTGCATCATGTTTTTCAAGTTTTGATGATGGATTCCTATGTATGTCTGTGCGCTGAATCCAAAAATGACCTTAGTTTCTTTCCATCACGTCAGAATTTTTTGCAAATCGCAATTTGCCAAATGTAGTATATGTCGAAAAATATCACAAATATGAGACTTAATGACAGAGTGAAATAGGTTTGTTTCGTATAAAACGTATTATTTTGCGGCTTATAATAGACATAATATAATAGAATATAGAAATATAGAAAATAAAAAAATCTCGATTTTAGTCGTTGTGTCGACGTCTTTTTGGACCAGCCAAATGTGTTATATATCGAAAAAAAAGCACAAATATAAGACGTACTGACAGATTTAAATACGTAGGAAATGCTGTCATCTGTCGGTTTATGATGAAAACGAATCGTTGACATCATAAACCGGCAGATGGCAGCACTTTCGTCATTAAACGTGTTGTACATCTCAACTGTCAGTGTTGGAGCAACCGTTGGTACGTATCCTCCGCGATCAAAAGTGTTTGTGTCGGCGGATATACGCTAAAAAGCAAACATATAGTGTTCGAAATGGCGTCAAGAGGCTGTAAAAAGTCTGCAGATTTCTTTTGTTACATTTGTGGTGAGTTAATGGTGTCAAGGCAAAAAAGACATATAACATCGTTCGTGCGGCAAGTGTATCTCGCGTATTTCGGTGTAAAACTAGGAGATCAAGACAAAACTTGGGCACCCCACTATGTTTGGTATACGTGTGTTGAATGACTGAGACGGTGGTCAAAGGGTGAACAACATGCTTTCAGATTTGGCGTTCCGATGGTCTGGCGAGAGCCATAAAATCATAGTGATGATTGTTACTTTTGTTCAACCGGGGTTCACGGTTTCAATGTAAAGAATAAAAAGAACATCGTCTATCCAAATCTGCCATCGGCTTTACGTCCTGACCCTCATGGTCCAGACGTACCAGTGCCTATGCAACCAGAACATTTACCTGAAGTTGATGGTTCAGAAATTGGATCAAGTAAAGAAACCGAAGGTAACGAAGAGGGGTACGAACCTGGCAATTCTGCTCCACAACCATTTACACAAACTGAACTGAACGATTTGATTCGCGACTTACATCTGACCAAAGAGGCTTCAGAATTGCTTGGTTCACGGCTTAAAGATAAGAATTTGCTCGCAGCTGGCGCTTCGTTTTCCTGGTTCAGGTACAGAGAAAAAGATTTTATTCCATACTTTTCGGAAGAAGGAGACTTAGTATTCTGCAATGATGTGTTTGGACTGTTTAAGACATACAACATTCAGTGCGAAAGCACTGATTGGAGACTATTCATCTATTCGTCGAAACGAAGCCTTAAAGTTGTCCTGCTTCACAACGGAAACAGGTATGCGTCAATACCCATAGGGCATTCTGTACACTTAAAAGAACGGTACGACAATTTAAAATTTGTTCTCCAGAAAATTAAGTACGACGATCATAAGTGGATCATGTGTGGTGATCTCAAAGTAATATTGATGATCCTTGGACAGCAAGGTGGGTACACAAAATTTCCTTGATTTTTATGTGTGTGGGATAGCAGAGACAGGGAAAATCATTGGAAACAGAAAGATTGGCCACAACGAGCTTCATTGGAACCTGGAGTAAGAAATGTGCTCCAAAAACCTCTCATCGAGTCGACGAAAGTTCTCCTTCCACCTCTACGTATTAAATTAGGCTTGGTGAAGCAATTTGTAAAAGCCTTACCAAAAGATGGTAAATGTTTCCAGTACATTTGTAACAAATTTCCAGCCTTGTCAACAGCAAAACTAAAAGAGGGTGTCTTTACGGGTCCGGACATTAGAAAACTTTGCAAAGATGGAAATTTTGAAAAAGAAATGGAAGTTGCTGAAAAAGAAGCCTGGGTCGCCTTTAAAGACGTAGTAACCAAGTTTCTGGGCAACAAGAAGGATCCGAATTTCAAGTCTATCGTTGAGACTATGCTGCAGAAGTACCAAAATTTAGGCTGTTCCATGAGTTTGAAGGTTCATTTCCTACATTCACATTTGGACTACTTTCCTGAGAATCTGGGTGCTGTTGGTGAAGAGATGGGTGAGAGATTTCATCAGGACATCAAAGAAATGGAAAAGCGTTACCAAGGAAGATGGAATACTACAATGATGGCGGACTATTGCTGGATGTTGCAATGAGATGATCCCAGAAGAGCACGTGCCTGAAACAGAGCATGGCTGGTCCAAAAAGACGTTGACAAAACGACTAAAATCGTGAGTTTTTTATTTTCTATATTTCTATATTCTATTATATTATGTCTATTATAAGCCGCAAAATAATACGTTTTATACGAAACAAACCTATTTCACTCTGTTATTAAGTCTCATATTTGTGATATTTTTCGACATATACTACATTTGGCAAATTGCGATTTGCAAAAAATTCTGACGCGATGGAGAAAAACTAAGGTCATTTTTGGATTCAGCGCACAAACATACATAGGAATCAATCATCAAAAATTACAAAACAGAACCATCGCAGGCTTGTGTTATCAGTATATTTGTTCTTACATTTCATTTTCTTTTTACATTTCCTACAGATTACATATTATTTATTTTCGTATATAATTTTGTACTTTTATTTATATATAATTCTTTTTCACACTTGGGTATTGTTATATTGTGACTTGAATTATTTTCTCTGTCTCACCTTATCCAATCTATTGGGTCTAGTCATCGTCATTGTCTTTGTCTAAGTCAAAATCAGTTAGTGGTCTTGTTCTATCATTTCTCATTTAATAATTTTTATTTTCCTGTAGTATACAGCTTTTCTTCAATTATTTATACTTGTAAACCTTGTGCTATCGTAGGTCACGTTACAAGGTTCATAATTATAATTACTAGTACCGGTATTAAAATGTTTGTTAATAGCATAAAATCATATATACAACCGAGAAAACAAAAAATTTAATAAAAAAGATAACTTTAAATAAATAATGTATTAGCATATGCCAAATATTAAAAATGTTCATTTTTAGAAATACTGTATGGAAACATATCATATGAGATCTTAAAATGATCAGCAGAAAGAAAGCAATCAATGGTAACAATATATTGACAATTGTAATTACCATAAGGAAATTATGTTAATTTTGAGAATTTTGTTAATTTTGATCTCAGAAAACAAAAGTGTATCAACCCAAAGACCGACGCTATCAACGACAATGCGAGAAATTTCAACCAATCGGAATTTTTATATTTTGCTGTATTAACCCAAAAGCCCACGCCAAACTAGCAAAAAAGTGACGCTTAGCGAGAGAGTCTAGTGTGAGAATTCATGGACTCAAGAACGTCTCTTCCGCGACAGTCGTAGCCGCGAATTTAACATCAGAGTCGAACCTCGGCTAGGTTAGGTGAAACGTAAACATACAACCATAACCAAAAAGTGTAAAGAGTGTCGTGAGAGTTCATACTAACAAAAGCAGAGTTAAAGTGCATTAATAATTAACAGTGAATAATAAAGTGTGTTTTAAAAGAAAAGGAAAGTATAGTGTAAATACTTAAATTTATAATCGCCTTATAACAAATTACTATAATATAATTATGACACTCTGTGTACACTTGAACGATTTATTCCACAACAACTAAACAAAAACACTATCAATATTATAATTTTTCACTTGTCAACCATTATTTCTTTGTTTTTAATGTTAAAAAGATAGAAACCGATTTTATTTTCTTTTGATTTTACTGCATATGCATTGCTTTGTTTGCTTTCTAATAAAATTTTACTAATTACTTTTATCAATTTAAATATCAACATTATAGATTCAAAGTTATTGATTCAAAATTATAGTTAAACATTCTTAAATATTACTCTAATTATTATACAAAGAATATTTACATTTTGCAAAAATTATTAATTCATATTTGAATTAGATTGTCTCTCTTTTTTACATCGTTAATTATTGTCTTTGGGTGAGTCTCAGGTTTACAAGTACATGGTTGTTTGTCACCTTATTGTCGTGGTAAATCGGCAGCGTGTCTTCTTCGGTCCTAGGTCCTTGATCTCGGATGCTCCTCTGTCGTCGTGTAGTCCTGTAGTCCTTGATCCTCGTCCTTCGTCTGTCGAATTCTCGTACGCTGGATTCTACTGCATGTACTTGGCTGCTCCCTCGTCTCCTGTCATGACCTCAGGTTGCAGGTGCTCTCACGAAATGATGAGTAGTCGTGAAGCCCCTGGCTGCTGCTGTGGTTGAGATACAAACGTTGTTGTCTCTGGCCAGAGTCTCCGGCTGCTACGGTAGTTGTACGTGAAAGAGTTGTAGTTGTTGGGCAGAGCCTCCGGCTGCCAAGATGATTGAACGAGAAAGAAAATGAATTTAGCGCGTCTCGTGTATTTATACCCTAGGGCGCTAAAATTATGTTTCGACAATATTCTGCATGTCAGAGTCTGTCGAAGGCGTCACTTCTCACACACGATTCTTGTCACACTTAATTCGCCTGTCTTCGCGAAATGCGAAGTCTTTTGCACATTACACGATATTTATTCTGTCGGTAATTTGTATGTGTTCACCATGTATAAACCGTTTTTCTTTATCTTAATTAACATAAGTTTTATTTATTTTTTATTTTCCTGTAATTACACTTTTTATCGTTTTTACACTATTTTTTATACACATGTGCGTCTTATTTTATACACACTTTGGTGTATTTGGTTTTTGTGATATTATGCACACAATCTTTACAAAATAAATAAATTCATATAATTGATAGCATTCCTTAAGGGTGACGCTTTTCAGGAATTGACAGTTTTCACTCACACACGTAACATACGCGTGTACGCACAGACACAGCAAAATGGCGTGATCAACTTGTCTCGACATGAAAGTTTGGTCGTTCCTCGTACAGTTCAGATTGAAAGCTGAATTATTATTGCTAACAATATGAATTATTCATTTACTTTAATTAATTATTTTAATTACTTTGTGCAATGCACAGTACCTTATACATTTGTACTGTTGCAATATATATATTGCAACAGTAGACAGGATGTACATTCATATAAGTGGAATACTAAAGGTATAACACATTTTCTAATGGCCATAGACATGTTTTAAATTAATTTTGTTCTTTCTTTGTAAAGTAGTCATATGTTTTGAACCAAGCTATGTTTAAAAAAGTATGTTATGTGAAAATGTTCAAAATTTTATACTCTTTTATGTCATGTGAAATATTTGTGTGGAAGTGCGCGGATGCGCGTGTGATTTCATTTTATGTAATAACTTCGTTGAAAATTAACATTTCGTTCTGAAACTTAGACAGGGTATTCTCATGGTTATAAGTTACATTTTCCATATACTCAATTCTCCACAGCTGTAATTTTTATGTTTTTTTAATGAAATTAGTCTTCGTGTATTTTTGTTATCTCCAAGAAAGTAATAAAGTTTGTAGATTAAATCCAGACAAGCCTTTGCAGAATCGGAGAGAGTTTAAGCCTGATTTTAGTCTATCTGTGTTTTCATCTATGACGTTGCTAGATTTTCACCAATCAAAAGGTCTAAAAATTATTTGAGTCGATGGTCTGTCGAGTGCATGCACATCGCCCAGTTTCTTCTAAAGTCTCGTCATAGAACGACGTACTCGCTGTCACGAGTTTTTCGTGACAAGACAAGTCGATTTCGTTAAGACTTAGGAGATGGTTCACGGTTCGAGTTCTTCGTAACCATTGCCACTGTATGAAACTCAAATTATTTTAAATACATCATTTTTAGTGCTTTTTCGCGTAAAGTGGATGATTTTCCGGACTAGGGCAGATTATCTACCGAGATAGTCTGAGAGTTTACCCGAGAACACTTGAAGAAGCCGGAGTTTGTGTAAGCTTAATACACGATCTTTTTTACCAAGTTTTGATCCCTGAGGTTAAGTGAATTCAAGTTATAAACAGTAACAGTTCATATCCCAGTGTGCGGGTGTACGCCGCGACGTAGATATTTCAGCGTAGTAGTCATCGGTCGACGTGCAGAGGAGCAGCAGCGTGGGGAGCGCCTGAAGTCTACGCAAACTTTTGGAATTCAACGTACAAGTAACATATATGTAAAACAATCCAATAGACTTATTTGCTGAAAGACAATTCATTAATAAACAATTTTATATTATAAACTAATAAGGCAATAAGAAATTTTATTGTTTTAATCAATAAAAATTTTCCTACCTCCAGATAGAGACTCTGTTGTAATAATTTCAATGTAACCTATCTATGCAGTTTTAATTTGTATCGTTGCATAGATAGTATTGGGCGCCGTCAACGTGTTTGGCATGAGTTAAATAGTTAATACGATTTTAGTTAAGAATTATAATTATTGTGTATAGACTAAATTTGTTACTGTGTTATATATTTTAATATTGTGTCGCAGGGAATGTATAACTTTTGCATATTCTCTGTGAAACAAATTATTTTGGACGATTACTAATTTAGTTTTGAATAATATTTGCAGGTTTGATGTATATTTGTGGGTTAATTATAAATAGGTTAAGTTAAGATTGTGAACATTCGAACATTTGACGAACACTGACCACGAAAAACAAGTATACAGTTACATTCAAATACTCTGAGCTAACAATAGTTGAACCGTATCCGTTTAAATCAAGACGATAAACTGTGTCTTGATGATAAGTAACTGTAAACAATGGAGTCCCAGACTCAATCAGCTGATCTGCAATCTACACTGGCCGCTATATTAGCAAGCATTCAAAATATACGCGATGAAAATAAAACCAGCATTCAGAAATACAGTCAATTATTCAAACAGTACGCGACGAAAATAAATCTGCTAAAGAGGACGTGATTAAACAAAACAAAGCTTTGCATGACGAAAACGAAAAAATATTTGTCGCGATCTACAATTAAAGCAAGCAAAACAAAGCGTTATTAGAAGCGACGGAAAAGAAGATCTCCTATAAAGTAGAATCGATACGCGCTAATGTTGAGATTCCGTTAGAGATTAACAGTTCACGTATAAGCGAATGTGAAGATAGGGTAGGTTCGATCGAGGAACGAATTCAAGGGCAGGCGACCATCATCAGTGAATTTGTCTCCGAACAAGAACATGGGTTGAAGAACTTAGACAACAGATTAATAGGTTACAACGTACCTCTATGCCTGCGAGCCAAACGACATACGTGTATAAAACCATTGATGAACCTAACTCACAACCTAAATTCTTTGGCCACGAGAGCTGCAATCCTTTAGAGTTCCTTCGGGCGTGCGAACGTAATATGGAAGCCGTTAACGACAGTTTGAGCGAAGTGGACAAAATTAATTGGGTTATGCTGCAGCTTAAAGGTACGGCAGCAGAATGGTTCACGATTGTTCAGGATAAGATTACCGTATACAAAGACCTTGTAGACCGTTCCCGAGCACGGTATTGGAATGAAGAGGTACAGCGGAAAATCTGTGTACAGTTAGAATTCGGTAAATATACGCCAGGAAAATGGTCCAAGGAGAAATACCTGATACAACTGTTATCTAAAGCAAAGTATCTTGAACCACCAATGTCGGAGGTAGAAATGGTAAATAAGCTTGCACATCACTTTAGCTGTGGGATTAAAATAGCCGTGATCACACAAGGCATAAAAACGATAGAATAGTTGTTATTACTATTGACCAAATGGAAGAATTTTGATATCCATAATAGCGATAGCAACCAAATACGCACAGCGATTCAATCAACGCACAAACAACATCAACAACAATATAGGCATAAACAAAACATTTCAAAATATAATCAGCATAAAGTCGCGTCGGTTATTGAAAATAAAGTACCTTTGGAACAACCAAAAGATGTATGTCCGTGCACAGGAAAACATACCACTACAAGTCAGTGTCACCAGTCTAATGTTGACAATAATAGTGATAAGCAAATATTTTGTGTGGCAGGCATATACCCAAATGATATACTAGATAATTTAGTAAATAATAATAGGTGTATGGAAAATGACAATAGTGTTAAGATAGTTAATAAGAGTATTATATTTAGAGCCAAAATTAATAATTGTATAGAAAATGTTCTGTTAGATAGCGGGGCTCGGATACCGTTAATAAGCGAAAAATTTATAAATAAACATAAGACGCAGTTTAAGAAGGTACCGATATTACCTGTAAACAACACAATTATTAAAACAGCTACTAATGATAATCAAATTATTAACCGACAAGCATTGGTTTCTACCACAACACAAGGAGTTGAGATTGACGTGCCAGTACTGTTAATTAAAGACCTTGTATATGATGTTATACTGGGTACTGACACGTTAAGCAAAATAAATATAGTAATTGATTTTAATAATAATATATTGATGTGCAACATAAATAACAAACATTTTAACGTAAAGTTAGGACATACGAACATCAAAAATGAATCTGTGGCGAATGGCTTAAAAATAACTAAACCTCATACTACCGTAATATCTAATGTAAACAATAACAATAATAACAGTGATAAACTGACTGCCATACAACTGGAGGATAACCCAGTAGAGCAAGAAAACTATTCTGCTATTAAAAATTAAATACAAATTTTACCAATTAAGTATGTTTTACCCAATAATTTAAAATCCCAACTTAAAAACATTAGTATCGAACAACAACAAGATGAAAAATAAAAAAAAAATTAGTCAAGAAATTAAAGATAGGGAGACCCCTAAATACCCAATTGTTAATGATACATTATATAAGCTTATTGATGGGCAGTGGAAAATCATGGTTCCCGATAACATCTTTGAGGACTTGACTTCGGCATGTCATGAAAGTCTAGCACATGCGGGTGCATATCAGTGCTACTTAACACTTAGAGAAGACTTCATCTGGATGAACATGTCTAGGAAAATAAAATCTATACTACGAACCTGCCATACTTGTCAAACATCCAAATATCCCAACCAGCATACCTACGTTGAAATGGGTAATATTGTAACACGTGATAAAAATGAATCGGTATGTATTGATTTCTTAGGACCACTACCACGTGCAGCCATGGGAATGAGGAATCTTGTAGTTTGTACAGACGCTTTCTCCAAGCATGTTAGTTTATATGCTATTGGCCGACCAACAACTGAGGCAGTTCTTAAGATAATTCTTGAGAAATATGTTCCAAAATATGGGCGTGTTAAAAAGATATTAACGGATTAAGGTAAGCAATTTCAGAATAAGAAACGGCAATCGGAGCCTGAGAAGCATCACATACAGGCAGTATTGACGGCGATCCGAAGACCTCAAGGTAATCTTGCGAAGAGGGTAAATAGGGAATTAGGAAGGCTATTCAGGACGTACTGTAATACCAATCAGAGTAAATGGCCTGAATATCTCGAGTTTCTCGAACAAGCCATCAATGGGAATTACAACGATACGACTGGATTCACTTCTAAAGGAACTACACTCCGGAGCGATGCCTTTGCGTGTATGAGATGAATATGTAAAGCGAGTTGCCACACAAAACTTACCTGTTCCTAACGAAGTTAAGCGTTTAGAAGCTAGGAGAAGTATTAAAAAGAGTGCAGAGGAACGCACAGAAAAGCTTTATGTAAAAAAGTTGTATATTGTGTCTGTGTAAGCTGCTATGTATGAAACGGGTGAGTTTTTTTAAAGAAAAGACTGTATCGTGATGGTGGCAAATCAGTCTGTGGAAAGGGGGTCTCGACACGTTCCCCTGTCTGAAGTCTCACTGGAAATTCTCTAAGAATGCTGACGGAAAGACGGCGTGGAAAATGGCAGAAGACATGCTTCTTGACGTTTGTGTAGCAAGAAATGTTGTGAGATGACTTAACATAGATAAGAACCAGCATAAAATATATTTTATAGTAATACCTCAGATTCTTTAATTTCTTCATTCCATCAGGGAACACTGTCAAACAGTTTCCAGTCAAGCTAAGAGTCTCCAGATTTTTCAATCCCGTTATAGTTTGCGGTAAGCTGGAAAGCTGCAACATAAATAATTTACTTAAACAATATACCGCAGGTTGTAAACTTATATGAAATTACAAGGTGTTTAATTTATGTAATGTAATCAGGATTTCACTTAAAACCGGAATCTTATTCTAAACGGTTTCATACTTTAGAGTAAACAATTTCATATAAAAGTAGACATTAGGAAGGTATTTCCTTCACACTTGAAGAAGTATATTTGTTTGTTTAATCGCAAAAGTGGTTAAATTTATACGCACTAACACTTGTAGTTGTAAATGAGTGTAACAACAAAACTTGATAATGTAAAATGGCAAATATGTAACTTGGAACAATGACGCCCCCTAAGTAATACAAGCAAAATTTGAAAGTTACTAGTGATATCATTTAGACAACTGTTCGAATTGTTATACATAACCATATTTTTTTATAGGTATCTCCTTACAGTTTCTTGAAGAATTTCTATATAATAAATATGATTTTAAAGAATAAAACAATATTTATTATTTGCAAACATATTTTTTACAGAACCATATTAATATGCTTAAGATATAATATTCATATATAAGCGAGGTGTCTTCAACTGTTGTCGTTTCTCGCATCTTAGTCTTCATCGATTTTGTATGTTCCCTTCATCATTGCACCAATAGCTTGATATTTTTACCCTTCCTCTTTTTCTCATTTGTTCTGGGATCCTGTTCCAGGTTCAAATAGACTATCCGTCTTCAGGCATACAACAAAGGTAAAAAGTACTGTTTTTGACTCAGTTTTGGTCTTCTGGGTTTAAGACGTGGTCCATTCTTTCAGTCTTGTCTATCCAGACGTTTCGACTACATCTAAGCCAGTCCACCTTCAGAGGTCGTCTGGATCCTGTAGCGACAACGGTGAAGTCGGTAGCCTACTTGTAATGATTACCATAAGTATCTAGCTTTCGCCGGATACTTGTAAGGATTAAATGGTTTCCCAACGCTTTTGATTGATCGGGGGTGCACCAATCGTTTGGCAAACGTATCGCTGTTGGTAAAAGCAAGTTGGCTAGTTTTTCCGACTCGTTCAGCTGACCTTTATCGTTAGTATCCGACTACATGCGGTTCTAAAGCAGTTCCATCTCTTAATGAATAAGTCATCGGACAGGTGTACATATTTAAGTTCAAAGGTTTTCGAAGTATATGACTGGAGATGAGAAACCTTTTATTAATATGTATAAAAAAATGAAGAGAGTGTCTGACATTTTGAAAGACGCTAAATCAATCCTCCTTCTCCTCTTCGTCTTCTTCTTCATCTTCTTCTTCCTCATCCACAAGCACAATACTGTTTGGTCCGCTGAGACTCATTGACCCATCTTTTATCGGCGTGGCAATAATTCTTGTTCCTATTGGTCTATAAAATAGAATTCGTTTTGAAAGGCGTGAGTCCCATTCTCCGATCGTTTTGATTAAATTATAAATCTCAAGACTCTCCTTGATTGCCTCATTTTCGAATTCATTCCTTCTTGTTATCCCCTAAACTGGTTTTAGAAACCTCCTATCAAACGACTGGATTCTACAACAAATTCTAGTATTTCGGGTTCAGAACACATCAATATGTTACATCGTGCCCATTCCTACTTTATGGTACTTAACGATCTTTTGACTGTACCGAACTTCAGGTTCAGGAATCTAATGTTATCGACTTGTCGTACTTCCCTAACTTAATAATATCATCACTATAATTTCGACAACACAACAATATCATCATTTAACGTAACAACAGTAGGTGTTTATGTGTATAGTCGTTTATGGTAAAAGCTGTTAAAAGAAATAATAAGGATTACATATTGTAATTATTACATTTATGTTTTTTAACAGTGCAAGTTATCATAATATATTTATTACATTATTGTTGAAAAACACAAGTTATTAATTCTGTACGGTTCTAAATCGGTAGCACAAATCTATAGTTTTTTCTCAATTACGTCTGCGTAGTGAGTTATGAACGCACATACACATGTATTAAATTATCAACATATTTATTTAATTTAAATATTAATATTTTAAAGTTAGTTTTGTAATGTGCAAAATCACGTGGTTTTGTAAGTCTATTAACGCAGTCGTATCATCTATACCTATACCGCATAACAAATCTTGTCGTAGCGTAGTTACAGGTTATCATCTACATGTTACGAATGTTGGTATGAATGTTTATGACAACTGTAATCCTGATCAAATAATTACAGATTTAAAATTATCCATTACTTACTCCATTCTGGTCCAACGAAAGGTCGACAAGATTTTCTTTCATAAACGGAGAAGTAAGCCAGTTCCAGTCCGTAGCTTCTCCTAGTCGATTATACGACAGATCCAATAGATCAAGACACGGCAGTGTTCCTAAAGCTTCAGGAATGACTAGCAAATCGTTTCCAATCGCTTTAATCGCCTTTAGGTACGGGTAGGATGTCACTGAGATTCCTCTAAGTATTGTCGACTGGCACTCTGCTGTAAGCTAAAGGTTTATCAGATTAACAGTTACAGTCCTCAAAAACAAAATTAATATTTGATTATTGTTAATGTATTAAAAAGTTCAGCGTAATAAAAATTAAGCCGTGTAATAATAGGTAGGTAAAATTGTGTCGTCCGTTTTTTAATGCCTCAGACGTTTTAATTCTATTTGCGGGAGTCATTCCAGTGGGCGATCGACTTCTCGATCTACTGTTTTCTACTGTTCCGCATAACCAGATGCCGATGAACGGAGTCGAAACTTCTGGGATCTTAAGAACCACGGCTTGACGGCCGGGTAGTTTGTTTGTCAATGTCACTGGTCGTGGAAGCTTGAACATAATGTACTGAAGCAATGTTTTCCTACACAATATGAAATATACTCTACTCATATGTCTACTGAGTCTATCAGCTCGGTAGATCTAAGACTGAACTTCATTCGCCCATTGAAGGACAATATGTTACGGAAACGTACGGATCTCTTGGCTAACGGGTTTTATTCAATAAACGATTTATTCAATAAACTATAAACTCAATTTCTCATGTGTCCTGAAGAAAATGGGGAGTCAAGATAGTTGTCACCAGAAGCTAGTCTCATCCTCCCCACCAGTAACAGCTCCTAGTGACGTCACTGCTCAATTATTAGTTACACGTAAGAAAGTAAAACGCCTTGCCTTGCTGAATCTATTTGTCAAATAAACCTAAATAACCAACGTCGTCTCATCAGAAGTAGCGCGCGCGCACACACACTGTGTAACACAGAAAAATATATATAGTCATTTTAGTGATGTTTTAGAAAAATTAAATCGATGACGGCTAACGTTGATTTTGTTTAATTTATACAGGCCTACCTGTATTGTGATGTTTTACTGTAAGTAAAAATCTTCACTCGAATATAGTTAACTAGCTGGATACCCGTGCTTCGCTACTACGGTGATTATCAGAAAAAATAGAATCTAAAATCAGAAAATAGAAATAGGTTATTTGTGAAGCTTAGATACCGATATCTTGAAACTAAGAGAAATTATTTAAGCTACTTAAGCTCGATCAATTTGAAGATGATCAAACTTGAAGATGATCAATTGATCAAGCTTGATCAATCAACTATTAAAACTTTAAAATTAATGAGTTGTTAAAAATGACGCTGTATTATTTAGTTAGAGAGGTTAAGCTAAGTTTCTGTTAGAGATTAAGATAGTTCTTTATTGTAAGTCTAACAACAATAAAATAGATGGGTTTAAGCCCTTTGATCCCTCTACCACCGCTGGTTTTTTGCTTTATGTAGCCAGGCTAATAACTTGCTTAGCATATACTTTCAGTTGCTCCCTCAGATTATGTTCTCAGGACCTCCCTGCAAACAACATTCCTGGTTTTGCTCTCTGTCTGGAGGATGACCAGGATGTCAGGTGAACTGACTCTGGAGAACGCCACGTACAACTGGTCATGGGAGAAACAGTCACTCCTCAGATCCACACCAGCCACTATCAGACTCTGCTCCTGTGCCTTATTGATGGTGATGGCGTCCTGCAGGAAGGATACAACTAAAAATGCGGGATTATCAGTGTTGCGGTTTTCGCAACGCCACATAACAAGGAATAGAGGGTCAGGGTGAACTGTTTCACGATTATTTTCGAGCCTCCTCGTGGTTATAGGTTGGATAAACAGAAATACTGTTTTTAGTGACTCCCCGAAAGCCTTAAGGAAAGTAAAAAAATAAACATTAGACTTCCAGGAAGCGTACAGTTGAAAAAAAGCTGAATTATCGGTGTCACGGTTTTTAGCGGTTTTTTAGCGGTTAGTCGTTAAAGTTTTCAAAACCCTTTCTTAGCGAGCATCTAGAAGCCAAGAGGAACATACGTGCCGAATTTCAAGTTTTAAGGCTTTATAGTTATGGAGATTTCGTGATGAGTGAGTGTATGAATCAGTGAGTGGTATTTGGCTTTTATATAATTATATAGATAGGCCTACATATAGGTTCTGTGTTTCACCAGCATTGAACCATTCGTAGTACAATCGAAACAGGATTTATTTTGTTTGCTTGAACGTTTTTCGTATGCAACTAGCCAAACAGTGTCTCCGTACCCTGTTCGGAATATACGTGCCGAACTTAGAACTCAAAATAAACCCTCAACGCCACATAGCAAGGGATAGAGGGACAGGGTGAACTGTTTCGCGATTATTTTCGCGCCTCCTCGTGGTTATAGGTTAGATGAAAAAAATAGTGTTTTAGTAACTCCCCAAAAGCCTAAAGGAAAGTAAAAAAATAAACATTAGATTTCCAAGAAGCGTACAGTTGAAAAAAGCCGCATTATCAGTGTCACGGTTTTTAGCGGTTTTCCGCGTTTTTTCGGGGTTAGGTGTTAAAGTTTTCAAAACACTTTCTTAGCGAGCACCTAGAAGCCAAGAGGAACATACATGCCGAATTTCAAGTTTGTAGGCTTTATAGTTATGGAGATTTCGTGATGAGTGAGTGTATGAATTAGTGAGTGGTATTTGGATTTATATATATAGATTACAAACAGTGACTGGGACAAAAATGAGCAAAACGTAATATGTTATATACAAATTTTTACAGACCTCCCACAGATCAAATTTATTCTTTACTACTTATCTATCCTGTCCTGTTTCTTCTCTGTCCCTTATTTCTTCACGCACTCCGTTCCTTTGCATTTCACGTTTGGCTATCTGTCAGATATTTTGTTTTCATAACAATAGTTAAACTCACTCTATCTCTCCTTCATTATCTCTAATTGAGTGCACTCCCATTACCTGTTTCAAAGTTCAATTCACATTGTAATCAGCAGTCATAATTAGAGCGTTTTTCTGTTTTTCTTTCCTGTAGTGTACGGTATATCGTGCAGTTCAGTTCTTTTTCGTTTATACACGCATACCGCAAGAATAGAAAGACTATTCAACGCTATTGTTATTTTACTTTGTGCTTTTTTTTTCATGTGTTTATTTATGTGTTTAACGTTTGTTGGGATATTATTGTTAAGTTTAGGACTGCCTAGAAAATCACCAAAGTGTTGCTTACAACAGGACATTTACAACGCACAAGGACAAGGTCAGTAAACGCTTAATTTTTATGCATTGTTGATTACATGGGAATAAAGCCTTTTAACTATTTAGTTTGACAATATACAGTCCACTGCAAATCAAAAAGAACCCCACATTTTTGGTCCGTCCAGCCCGGATAGCATCTTTCATTCAGAATCCAGCACGTTGGAAAGCAAGATTTTTATTAATTATTACGCTCTTTATTATTATGTTTATTGAATTATTGTAACGCTAAAATAAAAAAAACAATTATTTACTACTGGCAAGTATTGCCAATACTCAGTGCTCTTTTCATTTTGTTATGATTTTCTCTTGTTTTTTCATGCAAGCATAGTTTTATTGATTCATGTGCAGCGTGTGTTATTTCATGTTTTATCTAGCAAGCATAGTTCTTAACTGTAGTGTGTTTCTTCAAAACCGACCTCTGTATTAGTTTCTAAAATACAGTAGCCATATTCCTTTATTACCATATTACCATTATTACTGTCATCTACGCTATTGGTATTTTAGAGTGATAAAAAAAAAATAAATTAAAATTATTTGGACTGGAAATTACTGAATAGTGGAAGAACATTGTGAATTACAACTTTTACTTAGAACTCTTTTGTTATTTACATCTGAATCTGTTTTTTAAACCGAGTGTATTAATAAATTACCAAAATGAGATTTTCTTCTTTTGTGAAGCAAAGTGAACTGATTAAGAGTAGGCTTCATAATATTAACAAGCAAATTGTTGCTCTTGAGGTTATTGGTATAGGTAATTTAACTGAACAGCAAACACGAAAAGTTAGTTTGCTTAGTTCCACCGCAGAAAATAAATATGCTGAATTTGAAAGGCTTATAAATAAACTATTTAGTACAACACCTTTACCAGAAGATCTGGATAATGAACAGATTTCAAGATTACAAGATTCTATATCAGACTTAAATATATCTATACAAAGTTCGTGTGCTCCTCTTCTACCATCGCTACCGCAGGAAACCTTGGATCAGTCTCACACTGGTGCACCACAACTAGTTGCGCCCACTCCCACCGTAAATTTACCTCGCTTAAACTTGGGAACATTTTCTGGACAACCTGAGAAATGGGTAGCCTTTCACAGTCTGTTTGAAAATGCAGTGCACAAAAATGAAACCATTTCTAATGTGGAGAAATTTACATACTTGCTTTCTTATTTGACTGATGAGCCGCTAAATTTAATTAAATCGTTGCCTGTCACTAATACAAACTATGCCACAGCCTGGCAAACTTTGCTAAAAAGATATCAAAATTCTAGATTGTTGATAACACTTCACGTAAACAATAAATTTGAGTTACCACAATTGTACAATCCTTCAGTTAAACAAATGAGGAATTTTCTGTCGACCTACAATGAAAATTATCAAGCGCTCAGAGCACTAGGACATGGTTGACCTCATATATTTTGCGTAGATTTGACACGGAATTCAGGACCAAACTTGAACGTTCTCGAGATAATTTACAAAATGTTCCTACCATTACAGAAGTAATTACATTCTTAGAAAATGAATGTTCTTGCAAAGAAGCAGTGGGTTTAACTAATATCATCTCAAAAAATGAACCTTCTCTTCAAACCTCTCAAAAAATCAGTGGCTTTAAAATGAATAAAAATTAGTTTAAACCGCACAAAATAGCGATGGTCACTACTCACACTAAGCATTGTATCTTCTGTTCATCAAATTCACACAACATATATAGATGTGCAGATTTTTCCGCACTTACTGTACAAGACAGACAAGCTTTTGTTAAAAATAAGAACTTGTGTCAAAATTGTTTTGGAACACATAAGTTAGTCACCTGTAAGTCCGTCCACACATGCAATGTATTTCATAGGCGTCACCATAGCCTACTACATTTTTTTGTTGAGAACCGCTACGCACAACCGCAACAAAAATTGACTCAGTCAAATAGACCTACCTTGTGCCCTTCTGTTGAAACGACGATGAATAAGCAAAACCACTCTGCAGAGTGTCACCAGGATACTACCTTGATAGGTGTTTCTTGCAACCAGAATAACACTGTGTTACTCGCAACCGCTTTGGTGCATATCACATCTGCCAATGGAAATGCAGCAGTTGTACGAGCTGTGCTTGATAGTGCATCCCAAACAACAATTATTTCAGAAAGTTGTGCCAAGACGTTGTGTTTGTACCGCTCTCAAACAGATGTTCCAGAACTTAGTGGCATCTTTACAGCCCCAGTGAAAACGAAGGGACTTACCTTTGTGACATTGTCTTCGCTCAGTGGGAATATTTTAGCAAAATTTCACCCAGTCATGATTCTTAATAAAATATCATGCAATCTGCCTCATGTAAGCTCCCACCAGAAATTAAAGAGCGACTCAAAGGTTATATGCTAGCGGATCCAACTTTTGATGTTCCGGGTCCAGTTGACCTTCTGATTGGAGCAGATTTATTTGCATTGACTCTTAATGGTACCTTTATCAATCTCGGCAAGAATATGCCATACGCTGTCAATACAATCTTTGGCTATGTTGTGCTTGGTCCGACACCTGTTTCACTTAAGTCTAATCCTTACTCAGGCTTAGTGACTCTTTTATCGACGAATGATCGTGATCTGCACGCAACATTGCAACGTTTTTGGTCCATAGAGGAACCACCTCACACTACAAAACTCGCTCCACAAGATGAAAAATGTGAAGCTCACTTCGTCTCTACTCATAAGAGAGATGCCTCCGGCAGATATGTTTGTCACTTGCCTTTCAGCGGAAACCCTGCTCAACTAGGTGACTCTACAACTTTGGCAAAACGCCTGTTTAATACACTGGAACGCAAATTTGAATCTCAACCTGAGTTTAAGCAGAAGTATGTCAATTTTATGAATGACTACTTAGCATGTGGGCACATGAAACTGTGCACATCTGTGCCGTCTCTGAACAAGCCGCATTACTTTTGCCACATCATGGCGTTTTAAAGATAGGAAAATCCGTGTTGTTTTCAATGCATCAGCACCATCTTCTTTAGGTGTCTCACTGAACCACATTCTACATCAGGGTCCAAAGTTGCACAATGACATTACTGATATAATTCTTCGCTTTCGTCAACATAAATTTGTTTTCTCTTGTGATATCAAACAAATGTTTAGGCAGATATCCATCCATGAAGATGATCAGATCTTTCAGTTAATATACTGGAGAGAAGACACTTCAGTCCCGCCAAAGGTCTACCAATTGACTACTGTCACTTATGGTATGACGTCCTCGCCTTACCTTGCTAATAGAGTAGTACAACAGCTCATTATGGACGAAGGAAAAAAATCATCCACTTGCTGCTGAAGCACTCCAACAGCAAATATATGTTGATGATGCTCTATTAGGGAGCAATTCTCTGGAAGAAGCTCTCCACCTTCAAGAGGATGTTGTTTTACTTTTGAAAAAGGGTGGATTCGAACTGAGCAAGTGGTCTTCAAACCATCCTAAACTCTTAGAAAATGTCATGCAAGATAATCATGAGACACCCCTCATGTTACGCACGTCGGAACAGCCATTTTCAAGTCTTTTAGGGCTAAAATGGAGCCCAGATATTGATGTCTTTTCATATTTGATGCACACACCTTCAAGTAATTACACAAAAAGAACTTTACTTTCATCAATTGCTCAGATCTATGACCCTTGTCGTTGGATATCCCCAATAGTTTTTTGGTCTAAAGTCTTAATGCAGCATGTATGGACCTTAGGCTTAGATTGGGATTCTCCATTACCTGATCATATTTCCGAGAAGTGGTCACGATTCGTGAAAGAACTTCCAGAAATAGAAAAGCTAAGGATACCACGTTTCATATCCTTACCAACTGCAGTCAATATCCAGCTTCATGGACTTTCAGATGGAAGTGAATCCGGATATGCAGCTTGTGTCTTCCTGCGCAGAAGGAGATGTCAACATACGACTGCTGATCGCAAAATCAAGAGTAGCTCCACTGAAGCGTGTGACTATTCCCCGCTTGGAACTTTGTGGTGCACACATGTTAGCCAAATTGCTACATTACTGTACAGAACAGCTCTCACAACATCAAAAGATTGACAACATTTCAGCATGGTGCTACTCTACAGTAGTTCTATCTTGGATACGCACTCTATCTTTTCGTCTCAAGGTGTATGTTGCTAATCGTGTGGCTCAAATACAAGACTCAGTTTCACCGCACGTCTGGAAATATGTTTCAACTGTTGACAATCCTGCTGATTGTGCTTCTCGAGGCTTGACACCCACGGTTCTGATGAAACATAGTCAGTGGTGGCTAGGACCACCATGGCTCGCTAAATCAACGCAGACCTGGCCACAATCTATCCTTCATCCAATTTCGGAGGAGTCTATTCCTGAAATGAAACCAAATGTGCTTAATCTTATGATGACCACAAAAGAAGTCCCAACATTTGGATTTCTTACAAAGTTTTCTTCTTGGAAGACTCTTCTTCATGTAATGACTTATGTCCTTCGCTTTATAACCCGTTTGAAATTTAAAACCACCATAAGTGGATCATTTACAGTAACTGAAATAAATAACGCCTGTAACCGCGTTTGCTGGCTCATTCAGAGACTTCACTTTGCAGAAGACATAGATCTACTCTCCAAGAAAAGGACATGCTCAAACCGCATCCAACGTCTAGCACCCTTTATTGATGATGCAGGAATAGTCCGTGTCGGAGGTCGACTGAAGAACTCTGCGCTTACTTACAATGCCAAACATCCTATTCTTCTGCCAAAAAATCATGTCGCTATTCATTTACTCATTGATTACTATCATCGCATGTACCTGCACGCTGGTCCCCAGTTCCTCCAAGCAACACTATCTCAACGCTTTTGGATCCTCTCCGCCCGCAGTGTTATACGCTCAAGAATATTTAAATGCGTACGATGTTTTCGTACAAAATCAACAAACACGTCTCCGCTCATGGGTGATCTACCAGCCGGTCGTGTTACCCCTACTCGTTGTTTCAACGCTTCTGGAGTTGATTATGCTGGCCCTTACACGGTCAAGTTTTTTACACTTCGCAGGATACAGCCTATAAAGGTGTACCTCTGCCTGTTCATCTGTTTTGCAACAAAAGCTGTACACTTGGAAGTGGTTACTGATTTAACTACAGACGCCTTCATTGCAGCACTTACGAGATTCATCTCTAGGAGAGGTCTTGTATCAGACCTGTACTCTGATTGTGGGACTAATTTCATAGGAGCTGCTTCTTCGCTCAAAAGATGTTTTCAAGATCTCATGAAGCAACCAGAGATGCAAGATTTTGCTACGAACAACAGTATCACATTCCATTTCATTCCTCCGCGTGCACCTCACCAAGGTGGACTTTGGGAACGTGCCATTAAAGGTGCAAAATATCATCTCACGAGAGTCATAGGTGAACACATTTAAACGTACGAAGAATTTACCACCTTAGTTGTGCGTGTTGAAGCTATTCTTAATTCGAGGCCGATAGCTCCTCTCTCGAATGACCCTTCAGATCTTCAACCTCTTACACCAGGGCATTTTCTAACTGGAGGACCTCTTAATGCCCTGATCGAACCTCAACTAACCAATGCACCACTTAATCACATAAAACGCTGGAAATTGGTTCAAGCCTTCACACAACATCTCTGGAAAAGATGGCAAATGGAGTACCTCCACACACTTCAAGAACGGTCCAAATGGAGCAGACCTCAAGAAAATCTCAAAATAGGAGATTTAGTCGTTATTCATGAAACAAACCTGCCACCCCTCAAGTGGAAGCTCGGGAGAGTCATCTCCGTATCTCCAGGGAATGATGGAGTAGTACGTGTCGTCAACATGAAGACTGCCGGTGGAACCTTGACCCGTCCTTCTGTTAAGGTATCCCGTCTTCCCATTTACTAAAATCCTCGACCAGTCAATTGGCTACTGCCCCTTATAATTTAGTTTTATTATACTCTTCCAAAGGATCAAATTTGTTCTTATGTTCTTTTAATGTTTCTTGTTGAACCAGTTGGTTCAAATAGGCCGGTATGTCAGATATTTTGTTTTCATAACAATAGTTAAACTCACCCTATCTCTACTTCATTATCTCTAATTGAGTGCACTCCCATTACCTGTTTCAAAGTTTAATTCACATTGTAATCAGCAGTCATAATTAGAGCGTTTTTCTGTTTTTCTTTCCTGTAGTGTACGGTATATCATGCAGTTCAGTTCTTTTTAGTTTATACACGCATACCGCAAGAATAGAAAGACTATTCAACGCTATTGTTATTTTACTTTGTGCTTTTTTTTCATGTGTTTATTTATGTGTTTAATGTTTGTTGGGATATTATTGTTAAGTTTAGGACTGCCTAGAAAATCACCAAAGTGTTGCTTACAACAGGACATTTACAACGCACAAGGACAAGGTCAGTAAACGCTTAATTTTTATGCATTGTTGATTACATGGGAATAAAGCCTTTTAACTATTTAGTTTGACAATATACAGTCCACTGCAAATCAAAAAGAACCCCACACTATCCTTACATATAAAATGTCTATATCATCTGAAATGACATACAACTTTCTTAGTGAGGCTTTCATTAACAATTTATAAATATAAAAATATAATTTTAATCATGTAAGTTTCATGTTGCAACAGAGGAGAAAAAGTTTGTGAGGAAGGACAGAACGATTCAGTGACAGCTGTGACATTTGTTGATTCTTCACCTCAGCTCTCAACAGTTTTATTCTAATCCGTTCCTTTGGTAATTATTGATTTCAATATTCCGACAAATTGCGGCAAAATTTATATTACCGGATTGTAATGTTTGTCTTTAGTTGCCAACTCTCAATTATGTTACTTACATCATCGCCGTTATGAATTTTCCTGACAACGAGGTAGTCACACAATGTATCCCGGAAACCTGGACCCGGACAATCATCTGAACGCTGACACAAACATCTGTTACGCTTACAAGCTCCTACGTACGGTCTAATATTTGTGTGTACTTCTTGAAGACTGTGAATTTCTTCGAGGGTATGCACAAACGCTTTCAGTTCTCGGGGATCAGACGCGATCACGAGGTCCAGTTTAGGGTCTATGAAGCCTATACGTACAACGCCGCTATCAATATTGGCTTTGTCCGTCATTCGTATATTCTGCGTCACCTGAAAAAATAACAATAAAAGTTGTAGTTTCGGACCTATACACTTGGATTTATGTTTAAGATCAGTCTGCAATCATTATTCATTGTGTGAAGGTGAGGTGTCAACTTTAACGTTAGAAAAACATGTGTCCAGTTGATTTGTTGCCGCAATTCGCCCTTAGCTGTACTGGAAAGCTCAGCTTACACTTGACTACGGCAGTGGGTAGTTTGCATGTGTTAGCCAACACATCAACGGAGAACTTTCAAAGAAAGCAAAAATATTTATGCAAGGTCAGTAGCGTAGCTAAGATTTTTCTGTGAGAATGTTTGTGATCAACGTGTTTTCAAGGGGGTCATAGCTCAGGATTCTCCGTGATGGTTGTATGTGATACAGAGGAGATAGGTATTTGTGGTAGGAAGGAATTCGCCAATTGTAGCTTACTATGTAAGTTGCATTACTGCCAGTACCAAGTTGGTACTGCAGATTATATCTAGAAGGCAGCAGTAATGACCTACCCAATGGGAGGGATGTAACACCCGCAATCCCCATCCAGTGTTACTCCACTGTTCAACACTTTGCTTTGAACGGTGTGTTGACTATTATTTAAGGATCGGCTATATTAGTCATCCAAAACGTGTATAATTTGCTATATTGTTATTTTAATTGTTACACCATCGCCACAATACATTATAGTTAGCAACAATAGAATATGAAACATTCTTAGTGTAGAATATGTCATAAACTTAACATGTTCTCGACGAGTTCCGTAATCAATCCGTATAAATACGATGGACTACCACTACACCATTCGTCTCTTTGTATACTCCATACTGTACACTAATGTAAAAGTAGGCCTATTACACGAATGGTGAATTTAAATAATGTAAGAATACACGACAAATATTTAATAGGTGTGCATACAAAGTAATTATTACTTCCCTAGAAAACGCAAGATTTTAAATAGATTTAAATTGCTAACGGTTTTTGTTTGATATAAATGTCTAAAACGTTATTATTGTTTTTGTAACGTATAGTAACTTCAAGTGTGGTAGAAATTTTTGATTAACGAAGGACATATCGTTTCTAGACTCTACAGAGTAGCCTATCTGAGAAATGTACGAGGCGATTGCAATGTCATAACGTTCTCCAAGTAAGTAGTGGTAAGAAAGAAACGATTTAAATAATTTTTAAAATTTAAGATGTTAAAGTAGTCTTACTGCTGTTCTTGAATTACAAGAGAATACATACGTATTTTAAGGTAGACTACGAAGTCCCTGAAATTTAGAATTGTCGTGGTTATTTCTAGTTCATTGGCTAGCGTAAGAAAACTTTGTATAATTTTGGCACCCCTCTCAGCGTATATGTCCCGCTTACCTCTTTAAATACACACAACAAAGTAATCTTGGTACCCTAACTCTTACCCTACACACATTTCTATCTAATTACAAATGTGTGCATGTATTACATAGAGTACATGATGTGAATATAATAATATAATGCACAGAAACGACTAAATAATGGAAGTCATGCGTACAAACCCGACAATCACTTTTCATTAGCTAATGTTTACGCAGTCTGCTAACGCTGTTGCAGACAGCCGTGTATACACACACATTACAGACTTGCAAATGAAACGGAATGCCATAAAACGACGTGTGTTAAACTGAATGACTCAGTCGTATGTTTGTTTACTTAACAGTGCTTATCTGTAAGATAAGCATATCGGTGACCTTTATCGACAAGTTGTTAATCAATCAGCAGTTTTGTCATACATAACGTCACTGAACTTGGCAATCAAACATCACACAGAATGATTTCATTTGGTACTTAACTCATCGCAACATAATACGACGAGTGATTGTTGGGGAGAGGCTGCAGTTTCTGTAACCTGCATATTCTTTGCTTTTATACTATACACTTTATCATCCAACTTCTTAGTGCAATTCAGAATTATATATGTAAAAAGAAACAGGAAACGATTAAATATTTAGCTATCAACATAAAAAAAATTCCTTTTAAATTTAACCTTAATATCAAAACGTATGGTTTACACGCCACTGGTCGAGTGTCATTGGTGGAGACTGTGATTACTTTTGTTTATTACTGCAGCAGTGTCTGGCCGCTTTTATCCTGATAGCGGATGATTGTTCGGATTCCAAAACATTTTAGTTTTGAATTAGGTAATTTCCATTCAAACTAAAGAGTTGGAAGCGACGCACGATATGATACTTAGTAATTATTCGTGAAATCATGTCGTTAGGCAGAAGACTCAAAATATTAAGAAAAAAAAAATAGTGGCACGGACATATTAAACGACAGGATATAGATAGATTAGCGATGACTCTAGCATGGAATCCCGCGCTTATATATACTGCATTATGGAAGTGAGTCATGGTTTGTTACTAAGAGACAAGACAATCACATACCTATAGGCAGTAGACGTGAAATTCCTCTGAGCTGCGGAGGGATGTAGAAGATAAGATAGGAAAAGAAATGAGGACATCAAACTTAGAAGATAGAGGTTTAATATTGTTTGTCATAGATTTGATACGGGATTATATTACGGAGAGGGGAAAGTTCCTATGGCCTTTTTAGTCATCGTTATTCTGTCCGGGTGAGATGTATTGGAGAATGGAGAATGAGCAACAATGTGCAGCAGATATTTCATTGTTGCAAGGGTAAACATTTGCGTTATTTTACTTTAATACAGATGATAATAGTAACGTTGTATTGTCATGTTATTTATATTATGAAATGTTGCCACAGGTGTAGACTCATGATCGGACGTTATGTAATGTTTCTATAGGCTACGGTAGACTACACTACTGTACACATGCGTTTCTGGTTATGTGTACGTTATGTATTAATTACAAAATTGTAACCGTCTTTAGCGTAATAAAAGATGCAACAATGCTGTCACCTTTTAAAAGATCGTCAAACGTAAAGTATTTTCATGCTTATAGTTTCTTACATAAATTTTTAAAACTATCATGACATATGACGTCACCACAGTTTCTGTCTGTCGCACTCGGCAGTCTTCTAATTCCTCTCGTACTATTAAGATCTTTTTCATTAAACTTTAACACATGACGTTAGTAGTATCTAAAACTCTGAAAAAGTCGATAAACTCTCTTCTATCTGATACTCGCGGAATACAAGTAGTCTATATACAGGTGACGCTGCAAATCGCCTGACGGCAGGAAGTGGGGACTTTGTGCCCAATATTCTTTACAGTAAGAAGGAAATCACCTAGCCCTCATTCTTGTCTTAGTAGAAAATAGCGTTCTAATTATAGGTCTAATTTTCTCCGAACTTATGTGGAAATAGAGAAAAAAGAGGACACACGTGTTTGAGAAAATTCTAGAAGATACCGTACGCTTTTGACCACTACAAGAGTAACAGGAAATATTAGTGTCATTATTCATTATAACTAAATAAAATAAAGTTATCACCAGTAGCAATTGCTTAACAATGGCATACAACGCACATACCAGTAAGGACACTGTGATTCTGAAGACATTATAAATCTAGCTTCTGTGTCTAAAAACCTATAGCGTATAACAAATCTTTCGTAGTTACGGGTTATCATTTACATTATTATCGTTTCGAATTGTTTTTACCTTGAAAGAAAGTGCTGTGTCTTTGATGTTGATAGAAAATCGTACCGTCTCCTTGCCTCCATATCTCAACGTCTCGGAGGAAAGCTTTACCGCCGCCTTTCTATACCAGCCAGTGAGCAAAGGAACTTCAGGTAACGGAGATTTGTCGGTTACAACTGCTACAAATCCTCTTATCATTATCAAACTATAATACCGCACCGACTAGTAATAATAAACGCAACAGTTTTGTCAACCACTCACGAGCTCACAATCACCAGTCGTTTGTCCAAGTGTACCGATAATACGCTGATATCGCATTTTTCCCGACGACCATAATGTTACGTACAGTATTGCCAATTAGCAACGTTAAATTTACCCGCCAGATATTTAAACGTTGGTGCTATTTTAGCATTTGACCTCCACTTTGTTAGGTTTGTCCAGTGAGCGAGTCACCACTTCGATACATCGACACGTGATTAGTGTTTACATAAATACTGCGTTGCCAGCGAGACGGTTACTGGACATGAACTGCGTTACGAAATTTAAAAAAGAAACATCGCATATTACAAGGCCTCTTGTTATTGTAATCTAAATGCATGGGCATATACGAATTATTGCTGAAAGATTGCTGCTTAAAATATTGCGGACAGTATGCAAGCTTACAAGGTATCTTGCGTAGCGCGAAATCATTTACACACGAAAACAGGATTTATGTTTTTAAATGCGACCGCATTTCTTAAAACATTTACTGCAATGTTGCATATATTATCAAGGGTTGTGTTGTGCTAAGGTATTATTAACAATCACAAAAATTGACTTCCTTTAGCGTAATCAGTGGCGTATCTGGAGCTGTCCCTGGGGAGCCGGATGAGATTAGCTTCTCGGGGAGGGGGTGCTCGTTCTCCTCAGGACAAATGGGAAATTCAGGATTCTTCCCATATAATTTAATAAATACATAATACAAATTGTATAATAAAATTATAATGTATATAATGTATGTGTAATTTATTGCAATTAGACACTTGTCTAAAATCGTCCCTTCTCTATTCAAACATGACTTTCTTTCTTTGCCGCAGCATCGCACCGGTGTGATTCAAGAAACTCTCTAGAAATTTGCATATTTTACGGCTGAGCACATTTGTCGATACCCATAAGGGCTCAATCTGTTGAGTATAGAAAGCGGTTTGGTAGATGATAGAGTTCTGTCGATGCTTCACAGTTACAAATCGAAAATTCATGCAAGACACGTTAAATACAATTCTAGGGAGCCCATAATTACGAAGCGACAGTTATATCGACACAACTACTTGTCCACTACACGGCATAAGTAATACAACGTCTTTGTAAATAATTTAGTTGGAAATGTTTTAAGTAATGCGGCCGTATTTCAAAGAAGATCATCATAATTAAACTCAGATTCAATGAAGCGTATAATCTTTCAATACTAATTACGTTGACAACACACGTGAAGTGCTATTATCACTTTGGCAGTGTCCGTTTGCTACAATAAAACCCGACACTTTACCACACCAATGGCGTATGTATTAGAATGAATAGTAATAAATAGTACAGGCTCATAGCAACATTTACCACAAGACATTTACTACAGACGAAAGGATGGACCTGTTATGTAAATGATTGCACATTAATTTACAAAAAAATCTTCTTTTGTAAATAAGTTACTAGTGTCTGAAATTATCTAGTTATTAGTGTCTGAAATTATTTTTCTGAAGAAGATAAAAACAGTCCTAACACTTAATAATATATATATACTTTCACTTATGAACTTACTTTTGTCACTTCCCAAACGTTTCGAGATGTTGTTTCTCTTCTTCAGTGGGTTTAATACTAACTGTCGATTACAGAATAACCGTTACGGAATGGAGTGTGTGGTGGGGGTTGATGGTGGGAAGGGATTGGCGCTGAGGTTCGAATTATGTGTGTGGATCAGTGTGTCAAATAGTGTATGTGATTTGTAATGTATCTGTTCATTTAATATGTTGTTTGGTTGTAGTGTGTGATATCTGTATATTTCAAATTGTTCAGCTGTGTTTAGTTTTCTACTTTTAGGTAAGTAGTGTAATATTTCCATGTTGTGTTCTATGTTTGTGTAACTGTGGTTTTCGTTATGTAAATGTGTGGCAAATAAAGTGAACGAAGAGGATGCAACAACAAGATAATTTTAGTCCTAACACTGTACTTAATTGCTGACTTTTAGGTTTTTTAGGTTTCCATTGGTCTATACCGCCTACGGCATGTTACGAAATGTAAACATCACCCAAGTATTTGTTAGTGGCCTGTAGGTGCCCCTACGTCAATATCTAATAACAGACTGTATGCACACACACGAGTGCGAGCAGATACATACACTAGTTTGGTACAGCAGTGGGAGACAAATAGTATTTTAAAGAACACAGTGATGCGCTAACAATAATGTCGCAAAGTCATACTCTACCCATTACTTTTTCTGACCACTTTTTGGATCACATTTTGTTTATATAACGTACGTACCGTAATCATGACAAATTTTTCGTCATACAACAAGGACCAGAATTAACATATATTTGTTAATTCTAAGCTTTTTGCGAATCCTTAAATGTATTTGTTATAAATCAATCAACGAATGGTAACAGCTCCAAGATGGATTAGCAGTCCGTAAATATTTCTGAAGGAGGGTCACATGAGAATGCGCTTCAAACACGTACGGTCAATAATAACTCGCACATCGTTAAGAACTGGAACGAATCAAGGAATGAATTTATTAATACGTGAGGAATATAAGTTGTGTGCTAAACGTTTATAGCCACAGTGCTGTTGGTGAATTTATTGCTTAACCACAGGGCACGTTTGCTTCCATCACTTTTGCAAGTTTATTAGCTCTGGTGATATTGAAAACTTTATAATGCCTTAAACTACCAAAGAATTTTTACATTATTTACAAAGATAATGGATATAAAATTTGAAATGCAAATAGAAATATGTAAAACGTAAAACAATCTCTGTTGTTAATAAAATCACTGTTGTTGCAAAGATGTGATATTTCGCCTTCACAAAAAATATGAATTGTCGTAACACTAGTCTCAACAGTGAATTACTCAGTCTATATATGTAACGTATGTTTGTTTTTTGTGTATTTTGTCCGGAGTTTTTCTGTTGTATCTGTAAAGAGTTTTTGATATACAACTAAATTTTGGTTGGTGTATTTATTACGGTCTAAATTGTACTTGAATTGGAATCTACGTTGTTTGTGTCATGTTTCAATATATACTTTTTCTTTGTATTTTTAAAATCTTTTTATGTTACCGGCACTTTTTCTGTTCTTTTTGTGTACTATTACTCTTTCTTTACTTCTGTCTTGTATGTGAATCGGCATTTTAACATACAAGGTGTAACTGTAATTGTTACGTGTTTCATTGTTTACATATTCAACTGGTAATAATTAAGAAATAGAACTGGTATTAATGACAGTAACAGACGCACGTGAGTCCGCTTTTATTGACTTTCTACTCAGGAAGTGCGTATTATAAGAATTCACGTAAATATTTAACAGTGTAAATAAAAGTTCTCAAAGCAGTCGGTAATTATTTATACATCTGGTACAAATGAGTTTACTGCTGACTGGGTCACGCAAGAGGGAAACAGTAGCCCCTTTGGAATTCAGTAGACGCGCGCGCGCGCGCGCGCACACACACACACACACACACAGAGGAAAGGTGTGTCAATATTGTAGGGGTTCCTAATCTAGGTAAAGTAATCGGTGTACAAAGAACCGTTTCTGAATCACAAATTCCTACCATATCCCACTTGTATTCCTGGCTACAATTTCACGCTTTGCAATTCAATAGTGTGACGTATTATAAGTTTCGTACTGATTATTCCAGTTTCTAGATCGTAATTACTGAACTTTCTAGTGTCGTTTATAATCACTTTATCCTCTTATGCACTGTTTTTCTTAACGAACGACTACGCCAGAAATATATCAATTCATTATAATACTATACGTGTAACTGAAAGTGAAAGTACGCTTCATCACTTGAAAATGTATTCATCCAAATTACTTTTCGGATTGCTATGAATAGTGTTTTCTTTTTATTCTAAAAACATTTTTAATTAAATGTCTTGTGGTATTTACTTATTGTGAAGAGGAGTACGCTTTACTAATTTTCTCATTATTGTAAGGGATTGTGTTTTTTTTTTTTTACTTTAAGGAGTTGCGTGCTTTCAGTAGAATCCCCACGTTTACTTCAAGTTCTGCAAAGACTCACAAGCGGGAGAAGTATAGATGTGGAATCTTGAACTAGAGATGCAACATTATAATAATATTATTATTAACTTCATAATGAAATTTGTCAAATATTTATAACGTAATTAAAAATAATTACATAAATATTATATAATGGTGGGATATATAATATTTGATATTTATAATATAATTATTATAAAAACTATCAATTATTAGTAACTTGCTTTGTGATGGTCTCTCTTGTATTAGTTTTGAGGCCGTAGTTGTTACACTGTAAGGTGTGATAATTATATGTGCTAACGGTGCTGATCATGACATTTGTTTAAAACTTAGAGTTGTTTCCCAACATTCAGCGCCTCAGAATATTTCTTAATATTGCTTACTTTATTAGAACGAGAAGACAAATGATTTAAAAATGGTTTTTGAAATTAAAAATCGCTTATTTAGTGACAATAAACGTATAAGGGAATGCGCTTAAGACGCTGAAGGGTGTAAAACAAATAAATTTTTATAACTCTGATTCACGGAGAAACGTTAGTTTATGGATATGAACAAAGAAAAGTATTTGTGGGAAAATAATAACAGAAAATGAGACGCAATGTCAGAGATAGTCGGTCAGTTAACATCAAAATTGTTAAAAAGGAATGCTTTTACTGAGTGCTTCCTCCAGTGACGAGTAGGATGGAAACGCAAAGAGCTAAAATCAGTTAAATGACTACGTAACCAAACAAGATAGTTAATTGACTCGACAAGATAAAGGACGTTGATCACGATGTTTGATAGATTGGAGGAGAACAGAATTTAAAAATCTATATCAATGCCTATTTGATAAATAGGGAAACGACGTGAACAAACCTACGGCACGGTGAAGTGATAATGATTTTTATCACCTTCTGTTACAGAAAAATCGTTGGATGAAGATTGGGATGCACTCGTTCACGAGCACACATGAAAGTTGTCCTACTGCTGCTAGTTGACGGTGGTGACTATTTTACACACGCGCGCGCGCGCTATTCGGTTTGTTTTGTCTTCTGAGCGGATTATGACCAAGTTCTTTTCAACATCGCTTTCCCTTCGTTTCGACGCCCTTTCTGATAGCTGTCTCATGAGTGTGTGCGGCTTCCTCACTATGGACATGCAGTTGTGACATAGAGTACGAGAAAACAAGAATGCAGTCACAGTCCGAGCAAAAGACTTATTGAAAAGTACAATGGACACAAAAAACCAAATCTATGAGAGCACATATATGCGGTAGTATAACGGCATACCTGTACAATGTATAAGAACAAATGCAGACGTTAGAATTGCCATAGTGTTATCTGTTATTGTCGCACAGTTCAGTCCACCGCAACCTTCACATCCGGATACCTACTTTCCTGTGGCTATCTTTCTGACTTCATTTCGTAATACGCGTCTCATCATCCCACTTCATTCTATTAGTTTCTCTGTGTCCTGCTTGTCATATTGTATTAAATTCTAAAAATTCTCGGTTGCGTTTGGCTCAGCTGTTTACAGAGAATTACAGATTATGGAAATTATTCTACGTCTATTTCCATACATTAATTGTATGCAACAGTACACGTTTATTTACTGTATACGTTAAACAATTTTGATTTACTTTTCTGGAGTGTTTAATATGTTTATCAATATTTGTTGATATTATTCGGCAATAATTGTGTAGGCCTAGTTATTTACACTAACTTTATTCTTACCACAATAATATAACAGTTGTAAATTAAAAAAATCTAACAGCTGTAGATTTTAATTTCTGATGCTATTAGATACAATTTTAAATGTCTGTGAGTGTCATAATACATTTACGAACCAGTGCGGTAGGCCTACAGATAAAGCTCTTTAGTAGGTGGAAAAATACTACTCCGCAAGTAGACTACTTACAAATTGTGTCATAGTTCTGTGAAGTTTGCCGGAGAACAGCAAATTACTATATTTTTTAATTTCGAAACGTGACCGGTTTGAGCGGATAATACTAGTGCTTTACCATGGCTTACTGTGTTTGTTACACAACTGAACTGTGTAATTAGTAATCCCACTACTACTCAGCTTAGCGCGTACGTGAGCTCATTTACTTGTAAAAGTTTTTCAGTTTTTTTTTTTACACCAAACAATATAATTTTTGCAGTAGAAAATTCCAAATAATTTTATAACGAAAAATATAAAACAGAACCAATTGAATTAGGAGTTAATTAAATTAATTACAATTCTAACAACCCTATTCAAAGGAGTTAAAAAATAACAGATGATTAATAATTAAATTAATAAATATTTAATAATTTAATATTATTTATAATTTAATAATATTTAATTAATATTAATAAACATTTCTGATATAAATATAATGACACTGAAAAAGTGCACAGAATAAATTAGGCTTTAGTCATTAGCTTATCAGCGAACGGATGTTGCTGCGTCATCTAGAACAATGTTTTAATAACGTCTGTTCTGACAGTTAAAGAGTTACAAAATTTATGGCTTTACCAAAACATGTGAAATGCAGACCTGCAACATTTGAAGTGAAACAAAGTGAGAGTAGATACCAATTAAAGAGACTAGGTATCAACCTATTCATCTGGCTACATGCTTAGCTTACCTCCGAACGAAATATTCAAGACACTGTAGTCTTTGTATTTGGAAATATTTTTTCCAGTTATTATAATAAGGCTAGCAGCTCGGACACCAGTTTGTAAAATAATCCAAATGAATTGAACTAATTTTTCTGTAGCTATACTACAAGAAACTTTTCAATATTTGTTAAGAAGCATTTTATAAAGTTTTCTGCAACGAAATTTGATATATAAGATATATAAATACTTGCTCTGGAACAACAGAGACTTCGTCCTGAAGAAAACAAAACTTTTTTCTTTGTTTTCTATGAATGTTTGTAAGTCACTAAAGTAGTTGGTCGAAACATGCTTAGTTCGCCTTTAGGAAAGCGTAAAGTGTTTTTACTTTGCGTCATATAAGCATTTGTATACAATAGTTTTCTGAATAAGAAAAGTCTAAGCTCTATTATGTGGCTAACACTTAAACTTCAAATTGTTACCACGCAAACCTCATTTAGCTGCTTAAACCTTCTTCTTAATTTATCGCAATTTTTCATTGGCCATAACTAAACTTTTTTCAGAGAGCATCTACTAAAGATGTCTCATTACAGTATAGGTAATAGCAAACATCGGTGCTAACAAAACAGAACAACATATGTTAATCCGAAAACCATAATTGTTATTTACATGCTTACATTTTGTGCATCAGAACCAAAATTCAAAGTTCTTTGAACAAAAGAGCTTATTTAAAAATTTACTCTATCAAAGCAGGAATACAAAATATTCTAGGTTCCACAAAGTACACTGCTGTTAAATTCGCTTTTCCCAGATAATACAGTAACAATATCAGAATACATTTCATAAAAAAAAGTTTTTGTACCTATGTTATGAGCAGTGACAAAATATTTAATATACCAATGGGTGTGAAACTGAAGTAACAAATATGAATCTACGTAACTTTTATAACAAAACTCAAAAATAAATTCTTAGCTAAACGTTCCTCAAGCAGTAGGCCTCTCTCCTCAAGTATTGAGACTCCGTGTTGGCTTAAGGTAAACTGGAAACACAGCCAGACATAGCTGCCGTATAGATAACCCACAAACTACCAGAAATGTACAGATGGGAGAATATTCTCTAGTGCAAACAAATGTAAAGACTGTAATTGGGCCGATATAGACATGTGGAATACAAGTCTGAGGCTGCACAGTACCATCAAATGAGTACATAATACAATACAATAAAAATAATTCTTTGGTTTAATGACTAAGTTATTTACCAAACAAAGAGACAACTTGATCTCGACATAAAACCGATACGTAAAGTTAGAGATTTTTCTGTCAGCCATGAAAAAGAATGATTAATAATGTCAACATAGAACGGAATGATGGGGTTGAGAAGGATTTGTGATCTTATGTAGTGAGGATGTGGGGAAACAAAACTTCTGTTAGGGAAGGATGACACGAGGTTTCAAGGCTATTTAAACCGATGTGTCGCCATAAGGACGGAAAGGTAATTTGCGATATTATTTATAAATGGAGAAATTTTATGACTGTGAATAACAAATTTTTGGTTTTGACATTGTTTAGCAGGATTGATGCATGGCATTTTTACTGTTGTAAGTGTTCATTATGTTGAATTCTTCCCAGATAGCCTAAATAATAACACTAAGAGTTTTTACTTTCATAAATAAATAATATTACCCTGTAAATAGATAATTGTCTTACATACCTGTGTTCGTTTTCATATATGAACGACGTGATATCGTGATACCTATTCTAACCTAACGTGACTAATATCTTGATCGAAAACTTTAGAAAAAAAGAATCTGTAATTCGGAAGGTAATAAAGGGAATTTCAAAAATTTGGTAACCAGTATGGTTTCTTTTTTTATAGTAGCCTAATGCCACTAACATTACATTTTTTGTTAAAAATCAAATCTTGTCTAACAAGAAGTGTCGAATTACTCTAAACAACAGTAAGACATTTAAAAATTAAAACCAACATTACAACAACTAATTACAGTGGTAAATCAAAACACTTTTGAGTATGTAATCTATTAATTAGAAATATCTGCTTTTTGCATTAGAGTATGACACATTTTCTTTATCACAACATCTGCGGGAAGTACCAATTTATCAGAGAACGTACTCAATGTAGTAAACAGTAAAATTAAAAAATAATGTGAAAAAAGTAAGGACTTCTGTTTAAAAATTAAAAGGCAGTGTTACAATAGGTTTATGACTGTATTACAATCATTTATATTTCCAGTGGATTTTGGTTTTACACTATTGTATTTAAATTTTTCCTCCACTCAGTAATTTTCTGTTCTTTACACAACGCGCACGCGCGCGCGCGCGTGGGTATGTAAAAATATTAAGAGTTGTTCGTAATGTGCACAACAGATTTGTTTAACAATACAATAAACACGTCTTTGTTATTATCACAATCGACTACCTTGTTGACGAGTTTTGTCATTTATAAAAGTAAACGTGTAGATTTAGTTAACATGTGATACGATGCTCTGAATTGACTGTTTTATGTTTTAAATATTCCATACAAAGGAAGCCGCACTTCCAGCTGTATTGCGTGAGTTGTTCAGTTAGAGAATCACTGAGAACGTACGGTGAGGTAAAGAGAATCCATTACTCGGTACAGAAGTGTTCTTCGGCCTTTGATGTAAACCCGTGTACCAGAACTGAAGTTATGTCTCGGCTTTACTTTGGCTTCATTTCGGAGCAGTTCTGCAAACACATAGCTGTGCAGAAGTTGTGTAGAAATTAACTTCATTTACTCGTTACTCGCAATTCTTGTTTGTGAATCAAAACTTTGGATAATAACATAGCTCGCAGTATTCATAATTATTTAAATAAAATCATGTTTAATCTTGAAATTGTTTTAAATTGTAAGCTGTTCACTTAATAATAATAATAACTAAATATTAACATTTCAGGAAGAATTATTTATTTTTACACGAAACTACAGTTTACCAAATATATAATATTTTTCTACTCGCAGTCCATGTGAAGTGTGATATTAGGAATTTTAAGAGATATGTGTCGACGTATTTTACAAAAACTATTTACAAATTACAATTACTGGTTACTTTACAAAAATTTGAAATAAATATTAAGTAAAGTTATTATGTTAAATATAATTAAACTAGTAACAGAAAGGATCTGTAGTAGTTTAAGCAAGATACTAAATTTAATTCCTACTAATGGTTAAAGGTTATGTACCACTATAATAATTCATGTCGAAAAGGATAAACCCCTGCGTCGAGTGTATTATTGACCCAGTAACATTATGTAACATTATTGAATGTGGCGTTTTACAAGTTTTTGGTCGTCGATACAAAATCTCACTTACTGCTAAAACTACACTCAAGCCCAAACACTTGTAGATATTGTTATTAACGTTTCGAGTTAACATTAACAAACGAGTCATTTTCTCCTATGTAGTCAGGGAAGTTTTCAAGAAGGTTTGATAAGTAGAATGGTTCCTGTATTGATTTAATGAAAGAAGAGAGAATCTTATCAACAATAACTTTATTTAAAGGAATAAGAAAATAGTTTAATGTCTGTAAACTGAACTATAGAAGAAAGTTTGGAAATTATATTTAGCATCACCTATATTTAGTAAATTTCAGAGTGTCTGTGAAGTGAAGTGCTGGCAGAGATATGTGACATTCCCGCTACCCGCTCCACAGGTGTAATTTAATCGTGTTGTTGTTTACAGTCGGAATGTATGAAAATATGAATGTATGTATGTATGAATGTAGAAAATGTAAGTAAAATCATCTACATTCCTAGACCTCCTCTAAAATACTTTGACGTGGATTGAATTTGATGTTATCACCAGCATTTGATAACTGTAAATCTTATGTAAACTGTTATAGAAAAGAAGTTACATTAACTTGAATGGTATGCAGTCACTAAATCAATTATAGTAAATCAATGGGCCGGGCATTTACTAATGGACACACATTTAGTAATGGAATATACACAAATGAATTCAAATGCATTTATATAATATAACCAGAATCTAAGAAAATATATGTTTTTCTGAGAAACAGCATCTAGGAAACGGTATCAAAGGTATCTTACTTGTCGTCAGTCATTTGTATAAGTAACTTATTTCGACGTGTATAAAGCTTCTATTAACAATTCAGTTCTATAAAAAAAAACTAGCTTCCAGGAAATCTAATGTATTTTTTTATCGTAAATTATGCAAATAGGGTACATCAAAGAAAACAACCTGTGATTATAGTTTGGAATTTACATTAATAACTGACATTTTCATCTTACGCAAAATATTTTTTTATAAATTATTTATTTAGACACGCTGTGGGTGACATCGCAATGACGCAAATTGCTGTTATTTAACTACACGTGTTGCGTGCAAAAAGAAATGCGTGCAGCGTGTTATTTGTACAGCAACAGGTCTGTTAATATTATCCATGAAACCTTATGGATAACACAATGGAGGTATATCATATATACAATGTATTTTTACACAAACCTCTATTTTCATACAATGGAGTTTAGATAAACACAATAACAGCACAAACGGGAAAGAGGACGCTTGAGGTTAAATAAGGCCTGGTGTCCGGCACTCAGAGATTTTCGGATCACTAACACGGATATAACATCTAACTTCGTTGTTGACACAACTGAGCAACGGAATTGGCCAAGCTCTCGGCCAATCAGATAGCAACCCGCACCCGGACGGCTATATAAGTACGACGGTTTGGAGTCTACCTAGACCTGCAACCGAGCAGCCAGGCCCTTCGCCTCCTGCTACGGCTGCTCGCCGCAGTTGCTAATAAGCAACAAAAACGTACAAAAGGCCCGAAGCAAACACCTGCAGCACAGGCAACCTCTACTCAGGCTCCTTCCCAGGCCCCTGTCCCTCTGGCGAAAAACCGCCGAAACCTCGCGGCATCTCAAAAATGTGAGACAGACCAGCCTTTACAAAACATCTCGGTTGTGGAGCCTGAGATAACTCAACCCTCCCCAACAACGGAGAATCCAGACTCAGCTTTAGAAGCAGCCTCGCCTGACCTCCTGCCCCTGCGGTTTCCTAATGCAGGCAGAAAGAAGCGGCATAGAAAGGTCCGTGGCGTTCGCTCCCGGGCTCCTGCCAACCCAGCCGCACAGTCCAGACAGCCTGCGCATCGCGTTAAGTCCGACGTAATCGCATCTGTCCCTTTTCCTAGCACCTCCGCTAGAGGCGCTACACCTGGCCCTAAAACACCCTTGGCTTCCACCAATCCACCGATTGATAAGTCTCGGCGCTCTTATGAGGAAACAGTCTCCGGGCACTCTGCCTCAAAAGCCGTATCTGACGACTACCAGGTCGTCAAAGACTTCCTTGCGGAATTCGACCTCCGCAAAGTCGGCCAGACCTTCAGGTCCATCCACTCCCGCTTGGAGACTGCTGATATAACCGAGAGGTTCATGCTTTCGGTGGAAGCCGCCACTTGTGTAGGACTTCTATGAGTCGGGTCCTAAAAGGTGACCTCTCCATTCTTTCCTGGAACGCCAACGGGTTGGCTAACAAGATCTAGGAACTCCAAGAATTACTGGCCCGACTCAAACCCGATGTAGTACTACTCAATGGGACCCACTTGACCCCTGCGAATCGGTTACGACTGGCCAACTATGTGTGCTATCGAAACGACAGACCGGGCACTGCTGGTAGCGGTACTGCCGTTGCGATGAGGCTCTCTCTTGCCTGCAACGACTCACCTGGAAGTCACCGCTGTGGAGATGAATAACACTGTAGGCGGTGTACTCTTGGTAGCGGCGTATAAACCGCCGCAAAAAGAGCTCCTTCACCCCGATCTTGCTGTCGCGTTCGATGCACACAGGAGGGTCATCATGGCCGGCGACCTGAATTGTAAACATCGCGATTGGAACAGTCGTTTGACTGCCGCAAACGGGAAGCGTTTACGCAGGTTTGCTGATTCACGCAGTGTAACAGTGATTGGGCCCGCCCAACCTACGTTCTACCCCTCATAACTCCGCGCAGCTCCCGATGTCTTCGACATAGCGGTGATCCAAGGAATTGACTGCCCCGGTCCATGTGTCCGCGCTAACGGAACTATCGTCCGATAATCTCCCCATCTTGTTACACGTCGCTACCCAGCACGTCGTAAGCAGAGATGTCAGGAAGGTGGTAGAATGGGACCACTATGGCCCGGCGTTAAGTCGCCGATTGCCAGAGGCGGGAGCACTCGAAACCGTCCGCCAAGTCGACGAGGCAGTTGCCGCGTTTGACGAGGCTGTCGTATCTGCGATTGACGCGTCTTCCAGGATGAAGCCTGGCGTCGCGCCCCACTGGCAGCGGATCCCAGAGGAGACGAATGCTCTCGCTTGCTAGAGAAACCGCCTCCGAAGACGCTGGCAGCGGACTCGTGATTCGGCCGACAAGGCAGCGTACAACCGGGGGACCGGCATTTTACTTCGTGAAATGCAGGCCTACCGGAGACGCTGTTGGGAACTCGCCGTGGCCCAAGCAGGGGACGGATCGGACGAAAGTAGCCCTTACCGGATACCTTCGGCGTTGGTAGGGAAGAGGCGCCGACCTCGTATCCCAGCCATTGCTGGACCCTTTGGTCAAATCCTGGCTCACCCGGAGGCGAAGGCCGAGTACTTGGGAGCGTGTTTCGAGCGACAGTTGGCTCCTAACCCGCCCATAGACTGGGACTTCGATGAAGAAGTCGAGAACGAAGTGGAAGACTTTCTGTCTCTTCCGATCACTGCGGAGCCCGAACCCATTACTAGGGAAGAGGTTGAGCTCGTACCGAGAAAAGCTACTGGCCCGGACGGCGTCTCGAACGCCGCTCTAACTCGACTCCCGGAGCAAGGGGTAATTTTCTTGGTTGCGCTGTTCAACGTGTGTCTAAGACTGGCCTATTTTCTCCAGAAATGGCGTAAGGCGACGGTCATAGTGATCCCGAAGCAGGGAAAGGACGCTTCCCGTCCCGGCAACCTCTGGCCTATTAGTCTACTGTCAGCCACGTCAAAGGTTCTCGAACGTCTTGTACAACGGAGAGTCCTAGACCATCTACGAAACTTCGATGTACTGGTCCCCGAACAGTTCGGTTTCCGTGTGGGGCATTCCACCGCTCATCAGCTGATGAGACTGGTGGAATACATCACTGGCGCCGGCTGTCGGAAAGAGCAGACTGTCGCCTGTTTCCTAGATATGGAGAAGGCCTTTGATAGTGTCTGGCACGACGGGCTCTTGTTCAAGCTCCGGGAAATCCAGCTCCCAGATTGCTGCCTTCGTTTGATTGCTAGCTTTCTGACGGAGAGGACTTTCTGCGTGAGAATAGATGACCATGTCTCTTCCGAGAGACGCATTACAGCCGGGATACCTCAAGGTAGCGTGCTAGGGCCTCTTCTATTCTCCGTGCACGACGCACCCAGAGAGCCTGGAGTCCAGATGGCCCTGTTTGCCGACGACACGACGGTCTATACCGCCGATCGGAACGCTGACAGGGCTATCCCATGACTCCAGCGCGCACTCGATGCATATTCGGCGTGGACGGAAAGCTGGAAAGTTGCCGTCAACGAAACCAAGAGCTCCGCGGTGCTATTCTTAAAGCGCCGGAAAGAACCACGAGGACTCGGTAGAATGTACTTGCCCTGGTTGAGAGAGGTTAAATAGCTCGGTGTCCACCTTGATCGTCGGCTCACCTGGCGTGCCCACGCTGAGACGATGCGAAAGAGAGCGTCCGCTCGTCTCGCGCAACTGTTTCCGATACTTGTCAACAAGGCTATGACCCGCAAGCTGGGTAAGTTCATCGTCAACGCGTATCTGTTGCCGGTCATTATCTACGCCATTCCCGTCTGGGGTTACCTCGCAACCGTTTATAAAAGAAAGTTGCAATGCTTTCTCGATAGGGGCCTTCGGCTAGCGTCCAAAGCCCCCTATCGGTTTTCTTCTCGACTCTTGAGAAGAGGACTCGGTGTCCGCTCCTTGGAAGACACCGCAAGGCGAAATGCACGTAAATTTTACGTCCGAGCTGCGAGGACCCAGACAAACCCTCTCATAGCTGGCCTTGGCAAGTACCGAACACGTCCAGGTGATTCTTGGAAACGGCCTCGACAAATACTGTACTAGTCGACCTAGTACGAGCATGTCGTTGTAGCGGCCATTAAATAAATAAATATTATTCCGTCTGGACAGGATCACTAGGCAGGAACCCCAAACGGAGGCTCGGTACTAGGAACCATTGTGTCGTCTCACGACGCGCAACCCAACAGCTCTGGCAGTAGTCTACCTAGAGCACGAAGGGTCTTTTAAGAAGAAGGACATTCTGGACTCAGCTTTGGAAGAGAACAGACGTCTGAACAGAACATCGTATAAGAGGATCGCCTCGACCTCGAACACCTGCCATGAAGAGGCCTTCTCAACAAGCCACTGCGGCAGTTAAGAAGAAACCGCCGGATCAACAATCTCCTCATCGACAGCGCCACCATCAAGCTGCAGCGGTGGAAGTGGACCAGCCGTCTTGCCAAGACAAAGACAACAAAACAAACACGACTGGGACCTGCCGCACAGTGCCGGTAAGTCGTTTAGGTAGCGCTACCCAGCGGAATCCGGGGAATCCGAGAGAAGGAATCACAAATAGAGATGCGGGCTGCGCCGCCACTGTGACGGTTTCACAGTTCGGCCCCCGGATACCCGCTGGGCAAAGAGCTGAGTTAGTCAGCATTGGTCCAGCTGCTAGTGTCCCTGAAGCCTTGACGGCAGCGACGAGCCCCCCGCCCGGCCACTTGGGCCAGTCGGGAAGCCTACGAATTGCGTGGGAAGCCCTGCTCAACCCGCGCAAGTTCGTGACACCCTTGTTAGGGCCGACACAGCCCGTAAAGGCCGAACCTTCCGGCTGCACGGCCGCTAGTAGACAAGGCAGCCCCAAACCTCTACCGGAGTCTGACTCCCCCGACATGGAGACTGTTTAAACTTTGTACTGGTTTATCAGCTGTAAGCGGTCTACTACCATTACACGGCACGCACGGATGACGTCACGCGTTTATCAAACGCGGCAGCTGGCAATCACCGCCGGCTGCAAGCAAGTTTAGTTCAGTTTATAACACGGCTCCGAGCGCAACTCTCGTAAAACACTTCTCTTACAGCCGCGGCTTCTGGCTATTTTTTAGCATGCATTTATAATATTTCATTTCATTCAACTACCTGCGTCCATCTACAATGGACCACGATTTTATTCAAAATTAATTTCGGGCGTTATTGCCTCAAATGCATCCGCACGTGCCGATCGTAATTAACAATCAGATTTTTTCAATAAACGAATGTTCAACATCTTTAATACAGTCCACTTCTTTCTAACAAACAATCCAGCCTTCTTCATTAGCGTCTTTGGAATAACTCACGATTATTCAAGAGCTTCCAAACCGCAACATTTTTGGTCCTCCGGGCCGGATTTCTCATATCTGAGTACACAAGCGACAGCATTTATTTATACACATCATTTCTGGAAAAACCAATCTGAAGTTAATCACGCCCTACGGGCATCATTTTCGTCCTGAGCGACACCATTATTGTGAATCACGTCGCAGTCATATCGACAAGATTCAGCCAAGCAGTAGACCAGAGACGACGGGACGAAACAGGACAACATTTTCGAGATTCCACAGCTTTAATTGATGGAGGGTACAACATGAGGCATCGGCTGACCGGCAGAGACAGGAGGTGTAGCAGCTCCAAACGGGATCGAAGCCAGCTTCATCACGAATGGATCGACGGCCACGTGACTATAAACTTTACTTATATTTGATTTTTAATAATATTTCACTCAGTGGGTATTTTTTGACACATTTGTATAAACAAACACCTTATTACACAATACAAATTAATAAATGGTTGGCAGCTCATTATCAGTTAGAACTTTAAAGATGAAGATATACTTTGTAACCATTTAGATTCATAATTTCAATAATTTAACTGGCAACAAGTTTGATTAGTTAGAGAGAGTAAGTTTATGTTCAAAACAACGATCGCTAGCTACCGAAACGTATTTAAACTAATTCAAAATCAAGTTTGTGGTTCACATGCTCTATGCTCAATTGCTTTCTAAATATTTTTCCCTTTTTATCTTAAACTATAATAATGGCCGATGTAAGGGCCCTAATAAAAAAACGAGGCACAATTAAGGCCTCAATATCCCGAGTAAATACCTTCGCGGATAACTTCGATTTGTTAAACAGCGATCCTCATGCGCTGAAAATAAAACTGCGTCATTTGATGGAATTATCCATTAAATATGACGAGATTCAGTCACAAATCGAAGCTGAGGAAGCAGACGTTGCTTTAACGAGTGATAGAGTACAAACGGAGGACGATCTCTGTACTATAGAATGTAAATTGCAACACCTGCTAGAGCAAGCTGAGCATATGAACCAAAAACCAGTAATTAATGCTGAAGGTAAACAGCCTAAAGCACCCCCCATTCAATTGGAACCAATAAAATTACCACGGTTTGAGGGTAGTATTGTGGAATGGCAACATTATTACCATATTTTTCTGGAACTAATTCATGTCAGAGCAGATCTGACAGATATACAGAAACTTCATTATTTGCACTCGTCATTACATGGCGAGGCGCTTAACGTAATAAAATCGTTGCCCATAACACATGAGAATTACGCGGTGGCTATCGATCTGTTGAGGAATAGATATGATAGTAAGCTAATTGTTTCCGCTCACCACGTGTGGAATGTCCTAGACGTACCATTAGTTCAACAGGAATCCCAAGTTAGCATATCGCAATTTATTGATCAAATCTCTGCAAATATAAAGGCTTTAAATAATCTCAAACTGCCAGTCAACACGTTTGAAATTATTGTCGTAAATTATTTAGCCAAAAAACTTGACAATTACACTTTACGTTTGTGGAAAGAGAGTTTATCGGAGCATAAATTCCCTGATTTTAATAATTTTATAAATTTTCTAAATTCACGTAGGAAATTACTGCAAAATCTCGATAACGCGACTAGCCCAACGAGCAGGTTGAACAAAAGCGATAAGTCTCCTTATCGCAAGGCAGTTAAACAGATAAGCACTCCAAAGGGCGCATTCCACTCACATATTAGAACCAATTTATGTAGGCTGTGTAACGGTGGACATAGACTTAGCGATTGCCCACAATTTACATCGCTGTCTATCCCTGATAGAAAAAACGGGTTAATAAAAAACAAAATTTGCTTAAACTGCCTCCGTTCGGGACACGAGGGTTCAAAATGTCCCTCAAAATTCTCATGTAAAAAATGTTCTAGGCGTCACCGCACAACGATTCATGTCCCCAACAGGGACGTAGCTTCTGTTAACAACCAGTGTTCACTGAAATCACAGACCAATAAATCGGTATTGTTATCTACCGCCGTCTGTATGACATACAATAAAGTCGGCAAAAAATTTCCCGTTAGGATATTACTGGATTCCGGTTCTCAAGCGAACTTTTGCACAATGGATTTCGCCCGCAGGATGGGCCTCCAATTGGTTAAATCACAACTGCCCATCACGGGTATAAACAACTCGCTTTCCCAGGCTGACTTCAGTACTAATGTAAGGCAACATTCACGCTATAAACCCTTCACGTTAAACGTACATTGTGCCGTATTACCCAGTATAACTAATAATTTACCGGCGGAGTCGTTCAATCTTGCCTGTTTAAATTTACCCAAGCGCATATTCTTGGCGGATCCTCACCTACATTGCTCGTCGCAAGTCGATATATTAATCGGCGCTCAATATTTTCTCCAATTAATTGAACCTGTGAAATATACGCGCGGACCACACTTTCCTATAATTCAGGAAACCAAGTTAGGATTTATTTTGGCCGGTGACTTACCATTCAACGTCGATATAACTAAAACGGTTTCTTCCTTTATGGTCTGTAGGGACGATAATCAGGTTTCCTCGCAACTAAAGGGATTTTGGAAGTTGGAGGAGATCTCTAGTCGCGAAGCCCGATCTGAGGACTCGCCGTGTGAAAGGCATTTCGTGGAAAACACTAGCCGCAATCGCGACGGGAGATTCGTGGTGGCTCTGCCCCGCAGATCTGATAAATCTTATTTGGGAGATTCTCTCCGCGGAGCCATACGCAGATTCCAATCGTTAGAATTCAAATTCAAGCAGAACCCTACCCTTTATAAGGATTATAGTGAGTTCATGAGTGACTAATTAAGACTTGGCCACATGTCGCCACTTAATGAATACGATCTGTCGCTTGACAGGTCAGAGATCTTTTATCTGCCCCATCACGCAGTCTTCAAAGACTCTAACTTAACCACTAAATTGCGCGTGCTATTTGACGCATCCGCTAAAACCACCAATAATTTGTCCCTTAACGATACTTTAATGGTCGGTCCTACGATCCAGCAGGATCTGTTTTCGATAATGGTTCGGTTCCGCACCCACCGATACGTACTTATTGCGGACATTGAAAAGATGTATCGCCAGATCATTGTTAATCCTAAGGATTCAAACTTGCAACGCATTGTTTGGCGTGATGCACCGCATAAGGAATTGCGACATTACGCGTTAAGGACGGTTACATATGGCACTGCTAGTGCCTCCTTCCTTGCTACGCGTTGTCTGGCTCAAATAGCATATGAAAATAAATCCGATTACCCTACAGCTGCTAAGGCCATAGCAAATGACTTTTACATAGACGATCTCATAACGGGTTCGGATGATCCGAACGGCTTAGCTGAAATGAAATGCGAGATCGAGAAGTTGTTGAGGAGGTATGGTTTTTCGTTACATAAATGGTTCTCTAACCACCATAAGATTATGACTCTTCGCGCCCAAGTAACCCGTGCCTTCAGCAAGGGTCAAAACGTACGTACCTTGGGAATACAATGGAATGTTGAGGGGGATAACTTTTTATACACCGTTAGGGGTGATGACAATTTAACCGTTTTCAACAAGAGAAGCGTGTTGTCAATCATCGCCGGGATCTATGATCCACTAGGTTTAATCGCTCCCATCACATTTTGCTGCAAGCATTTCGTGCAGCAGTTGTGGTTGGGGGGCACTGATTGGGACGAACCCTTGTCTGGAACATTAGCCAATCAATGGTTGGAATTATACGCTCAATTAGTCTCCGACATTCATTTTGAGATTACGAGGTCGGTTAAGAGTTCGAACAGTTACCCAGTTAGTTCATTGCAGCTGCACGGATTCGCCAACGCTTCGGCTAAAGGTTACGCGTGTTGCATTTATGTGCGGGCGGTCTATTCGAACGGCGCCATATCATCAAACTTGTTGTGTGCTAAATCTAGGGTCGCTCCGCTGAAACAGATAACGCTTCCTAGACTTGAACTTTGTGCTTGTTTATTGTTGGCTCAATTAACGTCCAAGGTTTTAAATGCCGTCGATTACAATTTTGACGGACTATATCTTTATTCGGATTCGATGATAGCGTTGTACTAGATACATCAGCAATCTTCCCGCTGGAAGGTATTTTTGGCCAACCGTGTCGCGGAATTACAGCGTCTTGTTAGCAGCAGGGGAATTTGGCGTCATGTAGTATCAAATGACAACCCTGCCGACGTTTTATCGCGCGGTTGCCTCCCTCGTAGTTTGCACTGTCATACTCAATGGTGGCATGGTCCCTCCTGGTTGGCTCGTGATGCGGCTTCATGGCCGGTCAGCGCGTTCGACATTAATACTCCCTGTACTTTTCCCGACATTGAAGAGGAACGTCGCAAGCAGGCTCAAACCTCACTAATTGTCGCGCCCTCAACACATAGTTACATTGAAAATTATTCATCTCTTACGAGGCTTATACGCGTCTTCGCATATTGCCGTCGATTTTTTCGCAATTCTAGGCTCGCGGTGGTTGATAGAGACACGTCCTTTTCGTCGGCTCAAGAATTGTCTGACACGCTCTTGATTTTTGTCCGGCAATCACAGAAGTTGCATTTCGACGTGGAGGTTAGGGAACTTGAGGCACACCGGTGCCTTCCACGCAGTAGTAAAATTCTTGCTCTCAACCCATTCCTGGATAAATCAGGCATTTTAAGAGCGGGTGGACGCTTGCAATTCTCCCCACTTAGCTACGAGACTAAACACCAAATAATTTTGCACCCGCACTCTCATCTCACGAGATTAATAATTGAATACGAACACATCCGTTTGTTGCACGCTGGAGTGCAATCAACTCAAGCTTCGCTTAGGCGTAAGTATTGGATCATACACGATAAGTCCTATATCCGCTCAGTGATACACAAGTGTGTCACTTGTTTTCGTTTCCGGGCTAAAGGCGCGAATCAATTACTCGGTCAATTACCCTCTTCTAGGGTCACGCCGTCAAGGCCATTCTCACAGTCGGCCGTGGATTACGCCGGTCCTGTACATTTGCGCCATGGCGGGCAGCGCTCTAAGTCCACGACCAAGGCATATATCGCTCTATTTATATGCATGTGTATTAGGGCCATCCATTTAGAATTGGTGTCGGATCTCACTTCCAACGCCTTTATAGCGGCTTTAAAAAGGCTCATATCGCGCAGAAGTATTCCCGCGCAAATATTTTCGGATAATGGCACGAATTTTCGTCGTGCCAACCACACGTTGCATGATTGGTACAAATTTTTAACCTCCAAGGAAGTTGAGCAATCTTCTCTGTAATTTTTGCGGTCTCCACGGCATCAAATGGTCCTTTATCCCCCCTTCAGCCCCTCATTTCGGTGGTTTGTGGGAAAGTGGTGTAAGGAGTGTTAAATTCCATTTACGTCGCGTAATTGGCGGTACGATCTTGAATTTTGAGGAATATTCTACTCTTCTTTCTCAAATTGAGGCTTGCCTTAATTCACGCCCGTTATGCGCGGTGTCCGACGATGCTAGAGACCCTGAACCCTTAACACCTGCTCATTTTTTGGTCGGTGCTCCACTGACGGCACTTCCGGAACCCGACTATACACAAGGCAATAATACTCATTTGGGCAGATGGCTTCTGCTCCAAAAATTTACGCAGACCATCTGGAAACGGTGGTCTAGGGATTATCTGAACCAGCTGCAGCAGCGCAATAAATGGCGCACCCCATTAAAGAATTTGAACGTCGGACAACTTGTCCTCATTTTGGATGACAATTCCCCCCCCTCTAGAATGGAAGAGTGGGGTAATTACCAATGTTTTTCCGGGTCAAGATTCCTTAGTACGCGTCGCAGAAGTTCGCACCGCGATAGGTATCTTACGCCGACCCATCCACAAATTATGCCCCCTTCCGGTGGCTACAAACTAATCGTATGCGTGCCATACGAGGTGTGTGTGTGTGTGTGTGAGTGTGTGCGTGTCACATTACATGGACCACGCCCGGGACATTCCCCGGGGCGAGCATACAAGTCAATTGTATCATAAGCATTGTAATATTGTTTACGTGCCGCTAGCTATTACAGCAATAGTGACTGTGTTTCATATGTACTATCAATCATTATGGATGTTGTGTATTGTCAATATGTTTGTGTGATTCAAATTCTGAGAACCACAAGTGTCATTTATAGTGTCAATTATTCTATATATGTATTGTATTTTCTAAGGGTCAAACATTATGAAATTCATTGGGGTTGTTATGTCAATATCATGGGGAAATTATTGTATTTTTTATGGTGTTATCACTTGTTATTGTAATGCTTGGCAAATATCAAGGGGTATTATTTGGGAAAGATCAATATCTACTTAATTATTGTATTATTGTGCGTATTGTATTACTATTGTGTTTTGAGTAATTTTAACGTCAGTAAGCCCTTGCTATTGGCGTGAGGATCAATTTATTGTATGCCTGGTGATTGTTAATTGAATTCATATTATGTTTATTATGTCATTGCTCTCTGGCCAGTGCGCCAATTATTGTATCGCTTACGACATGTAAGTCTAATTATTATATTGTTCAATTTAACCTTTAATGTACAAAATCGGCCCGATTTTGGCGGGCAGTATGTTTAAACTTTGTACTGGTTTATCAGCTGTAAGCGGTCTACTACCATTACACGGCACGCACGGATGACGTCACGCGTTTATCAAACGCGGCAGCTGGCAATCACCGCCGGCTGCAAGCAAGTTTAGTTCAGTTTATAACACGGCTCCGAGCGCAACTCTCGTAAAACACTTCTCTTACAGCCGCGGCTTCTGGCTATTTTTTAGCATGCATTTATAATATTTCATTTCATTCAACTACCTGCGTCCATCTAAAATGGACCACGATTTTATTCAAAATTAATTTCGGGCGTTATTGCCTCAAATGCATCCGCACGTGCCGATCGTAATTAACAATCAGATTTTTTCAATAAACGAATGTTCAACATCTTTAATACAGTCCACTTCTTTCTAACAAACAATCCAGCCTTCCTCATTAGCGTCTTTGGAATAACTCACGATTATTCAAGAGCTTCCAAACCGCAACAGAGACCTCGGCTTCCACCGATTGGGTGGTAGTAGTGCACGGTGGCAAGCCGAGGAAGTCTCCCTCACTGGCTTCCCTGAGTTCGGCTACGGACTCGGCGGCATTCCAAGCCTCCGCTGAGGTTGCGTCTAGCCGCACCTCCAAAGAAAGTGTCCCACCGGTGTTCGTCACGAACGTCAGGGATATCATCGGCTTTAGTCGCCGACTCCGCAAGGTCGTTGCGCTGGCAGATGATGCTTCTGTCAAACTCCTAGCGAGTGAGACTGTACGCGTTGCCTGCCGCAGCGCATCTGAACACTTGGGAGTAATCCAGTGGCTGGAACGAGAATCGTTCCCGTTCCTCACGTACTCCCTTAACGGTATCAAGCCTTTAGCCCTCGTTCTTCGGGGGCTAAACATACAGGCCGATCCGCAGGTCGTCCTTGACGAACTGTGCGACGCGGATTACAAGGTTGTGGCAGCCTCTCGGTTGTATACAACCTATGGCTCACGTCGACCCCTGCCAATAATCAGACTCCAGGTAGAGAAGGGCGAACACACCCAGGCCCTTTTAGAGTTGAAACGGCTTTTTGGGCTCTGCGTTAGCGTAGAGCCCTGCCGTCAGACCGGGAAGATTTCCCAGGGCCATAGGTATCAGAGGTACGGCCACAGCAGCTTTGGTTGTCGGAACGCGCCGATCTGCGTCCGATGCGGACTCGATCACCTAACGCAGGCCTACGCTCTTCCTGACAACCACAGATACTGCATTAACTTTGGAGGCGCCCATGCTGCAAATAACAGGCGTTGTTCAATTTACAAAGCGCAGCTGGACAAACTTGTAAAGCCGGTCCAGCCCAAGCCTAGACATCCTGTGCAGCCAGTAAAATCGGCCAAAGCCTCTGAGCCTGTGGTACGGAAACCAACCCCAAGGTCTGCTCCGGTTCCGAAACCACCAAGTGCAGTGAGCCCGAGCAAACCTAAACAGGCCACACAAAAAGCCGCGCCCTCGGAACCGGAACGCGAGATACCCGCGTACGCAAAAGTCCCGTTGCCGCAGGATGATGAGGAAATTTATCCTCCACTAACGCCGCCACCCAATCCTCGCTACCCCAGATCAGACAAGAAGCAAGGTAGACCTCAGGCCAAGAACACGGGCCAGCCAATACCTGCCACTGGACCCAAGCCTGTCCGCCAAAAGCCAGAGCGACCACCCGCTCCAGAATCTGCCCCCAAGGCTTCCACCGCCTCGCCCCGCCGCAGCTATGCAGCTGCCGCCAAGCGTTCTCCCCAATCATCTACCGATTATCTCGCCGTCGCCTCCGACATTCTGGCAACCTATGACTTGCAGTATGTAGCCCAAGCTTTCCGCAAAATCGACGAACGCTTGGCATCAGCCTCGCCCCAAGAAAAATTCCTCCTCTTGGTGGAAGCCTGCCGTGTTATTGGTCTGTTATGAACAACGGACAACCACGGCAATCCCTCAAGCGAGACCTAGAGCTCGTGGCGTGGAACGCCAACGGTCTCGTTTCCCGGCACTCTGAGCTCTTAGACTTCGTTGCCCGTCAAAAGCCCGATGTGCTTCTTCTTGGTGAGTCGCACCTGACACCGCATCGTCGGTTCCGACTACCCAACTACGTGTGCTACCAAGACGACCGGTCGGATCGCGCAGGGGAGGCACCGCCATCGCGGTCAAGGCGAGTCTTCGCCATCACCGCGTTGTCCTGCCTCAGCGACGGAACCTCGAGTGCACCGCGGTTGAGCTCCATGGTGCTCTCGGCGGTCTACTCATGGTTTCCGCATACAAGCCTCCACAAACGGAGCCCCTGTCGAACGATCTGGAGGCCGTCTTTGGCGCACACAGAAGGGTAGTCCTGGCGGGCGACCTGAACTGTAAGCAGCCTGATTGGGGGAGCCGCTTGGTGAATCCAAACGGGGCCCGCTTGCGCAGGTATGCTGATGCGGCTCGGGTCACAGTCATGGGCCCTACCAGGCCTACATACTATCCCTCGAGGGCTAACTGCCGCCCTGATGTACTGGACATTACCGCGGTCAGGGGCGTTTATTACCCGGTTCACGTCTCCGTCATTTCGGAGTTGTCCTCGGACCATTGCCCCATCAGTGTACATGTAGATACCCAGCACTCTACCGTAAGCGACGAGCGGCGGGTAATCGAGTGGGAACGCTTTGATCCGGCGTTCAGTCGCCGCCTACCTGAGCATATACCACTCGACACTACCCAGCATGTCGACGAGGCAGTTGCCTTATTCGACACAGCCGTAGTCTCGGCGGTAGATGTGTCCTCCCGGATGAAGCCGGGGCTCACGCCCCACTATCAGCGTATCCCCGAAGAGGTGTCTTAGCTCGCTTGCGAGAGGAATCGCCTCCGGAGACGGTGGCAGAAGACTCGTGACACAGCCGACAAGGCTGCGTTTAACAGAGCGTCCGGCAAGTTGCGTCGTGACATGCTGGCGTTCCGTATACGTAACTGGGAGCTAGCTGTAACACAGATGGATGGCCCTGCCGAGCACCGTAATTTCTGGCGGATTGCCAGTGCCCTAACGGGAAAGCGTAAACGCGCGCCTCTCTCCGCACTGGTCGGACCCGGCGGTCAACCCTTGGACGCCCCCTCGAGAAGGCAGAGTTCTTGGCTGACAGTTTAGAGCGACAGTTCGCTCCCAACCCAACCAAGAACCCGGCTTTCACTGAGCAAATCTGCCGCAAAGTAGAGCGCTTTCTATCGGCCGGTATCTGAGTCCAGCCGGAGCCCATCTCCCCGGAGGAGGTCTCTGAGAGGATTGTTCAGCTCAAGCCCCGGAAGGCGCCTGGCCCAGCCGTAGTCATGAATTCCGCACTCCATCGCCTTCCGGAGCGAGTAACACAGTTCCTCTCTGATCTGTTCAATATATGTCTCAGACTGGCCTACTTTCCGGTGAAATGGAAATGGCTACAGTAATAGTAATACCCAAGCCGGGAAAGAATTCTTCTCGCGTGGAAAATCTCAGACCCATCAGCCTCTTGCCCGCGACGTCCAAGATTTTCGAGCGATTGATCCAGCGTAGGATCCGCGACCACCTAGAAAGACTGGACGTGCTGATCCCCGAACAGTTCGGCTTTCGTGAGCTGCACTCCTCAACTCATCAGCTGATGCGACTCGTGGAATGCATTACCGAGGCTGGCTGCCAGGGCAAACAGACGACTGCGATTTTCCTAGACGTAGAGAAAGCCTTTGACCGCGTGCGGCACTGGGGTGTCCTTTTCAAGCTAACGGAAGTCCTTCTCCCAGATTACTACGTTCACTTGATCGGCAGCTTTCTGCGAGACCGTAGCTTCCGAGTGAGAATAAACCACGCTCTCTATTCGGAGAGGCGTATTACCGCTGGTGTCCCTCAGGGAATTGTACTTGCCTGTCCCCGCTGTTTGTCAACGACACACCCCGAGTTCCTGGAGTTAAAGTGTCGCTGTTCGCGGATGACACTGCGGCTTTTGCCTCAGAGCCGAACGCAAGTTATGCGGCAATCAAGCTCCAGCGCCAACTCAACTCGTATGTCGGGTGGATCGACAACTGGAGAGTTGCCGTTAACGCCTCCAAGAGTGCCGCGGTAATATTCTCGCGTAAACGCAAAAGGCCTCGGCCGCTCAAAGTAGGCCCCGTCGAGGTACCCTGGACCAACAGCGTCAAGTATCTCGGGCTCCACGTGGACTCCCGAATCACCTGGCGAACCCATACGCAATACATCCGTCAACGCGCTTCGGCGCAACTCAGTAGAATCTGGCCCGTGCTATCTAATCCGACAATGACCCCCCGGCTAGGAAAGCTCATAGTCCGCTCGTACGTGTTGCCCGTGATTACCTGGGATACCTGGCTCGTGGTCATAGAACAGCGCTCCAGCGCGTACTCGACCGGGGACTGAAGCTTGCGTGTAAAGTCCCCCGGAGGTACTCTTCTCGCCTTTTGAGGAGAGGACTCGGTGTCCGCTCTTTTGATGACACCGTAGACGCATGGCGCGTAGATTCTATGTTCGTTCCGACAGAGTGACGCACAATTCCCTCATTACCGGACATGGTAAATACACCCCGCGACCACGTGAGTCCTGGAAGCGACCTCATTTGTTAGTCCCGATTGTATAATCCACCAAACGCAGGTCGCTTCAGACCCCCCACAAATAGATAAAATTATATAAAAAGAACTCAATCTGACCCAGTGGCAGGACTCCTTTCTGAGACTTGGGACACTGAACCACTCGCGACCCGCGCTTCGCGCGGGCCGCGCAACCTCCAGTCGTGTGTGTTTACCTAGAGCTGTGTCAGTTTTTGCTCTGCAAAATTCTGTCTATTTGTGCGGAAATATTGTATTATCAACATTGTTGTCATCATCATCGTAATCAGCATCATCAACTACATCAGATTCAACACATCTACAGTGCAAAACAGTTTATATTTAACCTGTGCGGGAGTGTTTTTTCCGTGTGCTGTGCGGTATGTGTTGTGCTCAATTGCTGCCTGTGAATAGTTCAGTGTCTGGTGCTCCCTCAATCCTTACCGTAGCCTAGACGTTTCATTTCGGCTTGTCCGAAATGGCGTTAAATACGCCTCCGAATCCTTTGCCGGCGCCGCTTGCCTCCTTAATGGAGACATGCTCACCCGGGTTCCTTTCAACGCCTCTTCCCCACAAAAGTGATAATAGTGATTGTGAAAGTGATAATAGTTCTGTGACAATGTGTAGTGTTGGGTCGGGGGACGGAGAGTTCTCGCTTGTGCAAGGAAAATCTGCCAAGCTCAAGCGAAAACTGACCCAAACTCCGCCGCCCGCCTTAGCTGCACAGCAGCCTTCACATCATGGTAACAGCAGCACTCAGCGTGAGTATTCTACATCTGAAATTTTGTCTTTCCCACGCATTCCTCCTATTAATGTCTGTTTTCACACTTTTGCCCTCCCGGCAGAGCGCGAAATAAAGGTCGTTCTGTCGGGAATACCTTCCTTTACTGAGCCTGATGCCATCAGGCAGGAACTTGTTGCGCTCGGCTATGCGCCGACTGCGGTAAGCTTCCTGCATGTTGGCAAAGGTGATGATCGCAGAACTGTAAACAACTTTCTGGTTAAGTTACTAAAGGTAGGCCCTTTCGAGGAGATTTACACTCTCTAAAATCTTCTGCACCTGCGGGTGCAATTCCGAACATTTGACTCGCGGCCCGGCCCCTCGCAGTGTTTTAACTGCCAGAGGTTCGTCCACAGCAGTCTTTTTTGCCATCAATCACCGCGTTGCGTGCGTTGTGCTGATCCTCATCGTGGCTGTGATAAGTCAAAGACGTAGTATACAGCTAAATGCTGCAACTACCAAGGAGCCCACCCGGCTAATTACCGAGGCTGCCCAAACTTTATCGCCGCCATGAAACCGCAGCGACTTACTGTGCGCCCTGGCGCACAGGGTGGCAGTGTAGGTGGTCCTGGCCCTAACCGGCAAGAGGCATTCCCACCTCTCGCTGGTTCACCTGCCAAGGTTGCCGGCAGCAACTCCGGTTGCTTCCGGTGCCGCTGTCTCGCCTGCAGCGGCCTCAACCCCGGCGCCTGCCGGAGCGCCCGCACCTTCCTACGCGGCCATGGCCGCTAAATCTGTTCAACCTCCAGCCCGTCCGGGCAAGTCTAAGCGCTCTCATCGTCGCCGGAACTCCGCCGGCCGACCTACATCACAGGTTCCATCTGTACTAACTCCGCGGGCTCGACCCGCCCCCAGTCATCAACCTCAACCTACCAGCGAGCAGTCTACTACTCAGTCCATCAGCCCAGCGCCATCTGTTACCCCTGTCGAGGCCAATCAGGCTTGTTCTCCGGTGTCCCGGGAATCTTCTCGGGCATCGGGGGATCCCCTAACTGCCTGGGCAGATAATCTTGTTGCATCTATAAGGACTGCTCGCGACACGACCACAGTGCTCACCCTGGTCTTCCAGTCTTTAGCTACCCTCTTTCCCCTACTTTCCCTGAATGGCTAATAGCCAGAGGATCGTTGCGTGGAACGCTTTTGGGTTGCTCCCCAGACGATCTGAACTGATGACATTCGTGACGGAGTATGATGTTGATATCATACTTCTTTCCGAGACTCATCGGGCTCATTACCACTTGTTTTCCCTTCCTGCCTATGTCTGTTATAGTCAGGATCGTCCCCTACGGCCTCGCTGTCCCCCTCGGGGGGTAAAGCTGTCTTAGTCCACAGGCGGATATCCCACAGGCTTTTGCCTCCTCTAGATTCATCTATTATTGAAGGCTGTGCGGTGGCGGTGGACGCCGGCGGATCGGAATTGCGCGTTGTTTCTGCGTATCTCCGGCCTGGCCGGCGAACTCCGCCACCGCCCGAGGAGTGGGACGCCCTCCTCGACCACGCCCTCTCAACTATTGCAGCCGGCGACTAAAACCCCAAACATCCATCATGGAACAGCCGCGTTGCCAACACCTGTGGAAATTCTCTGTTCCGGTTCGTCTCTGGCGACCCAGCACTTAATGTCATCGGCCCTGAAGACCCTACCTACTACCTATTTCACGGCCATCGGCCGGACGTTATTGACATAGTAGTTGTCAAGAACGTTGCCCGTAACATCGAGGTCTCGTCTGTGTCGGATCTTTCGTCCGATCACAATCACCTTGTTATAACTGTTCGAGAGCTGTCGGCGTCACCTCAACTTTCCGCTCAGATTGTTAGGAGAGTCAACTGGCGCTCCTATCATGACGAGCTCTCTCGACGGTTACCATCTATCCCGGCGGACCCTATCGTCACTCGTGACGATCTGGATCTCCGCGCCACAAATCTTCAGGAATTGGTCCAAGGTGTCATGGATCGACACAACTACGCACTCGAGGTGAATCATCGTAAATCGGCCTTACGTCCGGAAGTAGTCCACGCCATCTGGTTACGGCGCAAGCTCCGCCGCAGATGGCAAAGAACCCGTGACCCAGTTGTTAAGCGACGATTTCAACAACAGTCCCTTTACGTCCAGGAGCTACTACGGGACGTAAACTCTGATCGATGGGACTCAAATCTTGAGTCTCTTGAAGTCAACCACGCCTCCGTCTGGAAAGCGGTGAGTAGACTGACCCGCGGGAAGAGAACTCGCAACCCGCTGGAAACCCCGAACGGGATTGTGTCTTTATCAGAAGGCAAGGCCGAGGTCTTCGCTGACTGCATGGAGTCGCAATTTACCGTTCATGGAGGCGTCTTGGACCCTGCCCACTCAGCAGAAGTCCGGGACTTCTTATCTGGTTATTTTTCTCACCATCCCGCTGACCCAGACCTCCCGTTCGACAGAGACGAACTCGTTTCGTCTGTCTGCCGACTAAACCGCCGTCGTGCCCTCGGTCCTGACCGGATCGGGGGCGCTGCATTACAATATCTCCCGGACTCAGGCGTTGACCTTGTGTTCGAGCTGTTCAACTCTTGTCTCCGGCTACAGTACTTTCCCCGCCTGTGGAAAACTGCCAATATCGTTATGATTCCCAAACGCCGCAAGCCGCGCATGCTTCCTGAAAGCTATCGGCCTATATCTCTCTTGCCAGTTATCTCGAAGGTGTTCGAGCGTCTCCTGCTGGCCCGCATCTCGCCGTTCTCGGATAATTTTATCCGCAACGAACAGTTCGGGTTTCGCAGAGAGCACTCGACCACGCTTCAACTAGTCCGCGTGGTTACGCAACTCTCTGACGCCACCAACAGGTAAGCGGCTACGGCCGCCGCACTGCTGGACGTGAGCAAGGCCTTCGATAAAGTCTGGTACGAAGGTCTTCTCTTCAAACTCGCTAACTCCCCCATACCATCGTCCATAGTGTTTTTCCTCCGGTCGTATCTCTGCGACCGAACCTTCAGGGTGAGCGTCGACGGAACCTGCTCTGCAGTTCGTCCCGTCGCCGCCGGCGTACCTCAGGGATCTGTCCTCGGCCCCGTTCTGTACCTTGTGTACACGGACGACCTGCCTGTCTTCCCCGGTGTCACGTTGTCTTGTCTTTGATCGCTGACGATGCACTGTATCATTACAGCTCTGTGTCCCCGCGTTTTGCGAGTACACAGCTGCAGCATCAGTTGGACCAGCTTCCGGACTGGCTACGGAAATGGCGGGTGACGACCAATACGGAGAAATCCGAAGCGATCTGTTTCACTCGTAAGTCCATCTCCCGATGCCAGCCCCTCTCCCTGGAAGGGAGGCCTATCGCCTACAAAGAGTCGGTAAAGTATCTAGGCGTTCGGCTCGACCGGGGTCTTTGCTTCAACATCCACGTGACTGATACCCTCTCCAAGGCTCGCGGCGTCCAAGCTAAACTTTACCCATATCTTGCGTGCCGCAGCCCCCTGGCGCTGCGCACAAAAGTTACCCTAGGCCTATATCTATTGTTTCTCCGGTCTTTATTGACCTATGCGGCACCTGTTTGGTGGTCACTTATCTCCGCCACCAACAGGCGTAGGCTGGAAAGTTTCCAATCCAGAACCCTCCGTTCCTTGTAAGGATCTCCTTGGTTTGCTAGAAACAGTGTAATTCGAGGAGGTCTTCGAGTTCCTACTCTCTCTGCCTTTGTCTGGTCGTTAGCTGCGACTCTCTTTGCCGCAGCTGAGACCTCTTCCTTCCCTTACCTCAGGACCATCAGCACCACGCAACCACCTCCCCCTGTCCGGGTTATACGCCCTCGGGCGATTCTCGATGACCCGCCAGAACTTTAAGTAAATTACTTAAAACAAATTGCATATATACCATCTGACCATGCCCTAGAATTTACCTGAAAAGCTGTTTCCTTCCTCCCTTCCTAGTATGCCGACCGCGCTATCACTGGCACGGAGGCTCTCCGCCTCGCGGGGAGAGACCGACGCCTCACGGCGTCTGCACGGGGGACTGGGAAAGGGCGACATCTGCCACCTGTACCCGTTCCTGCGGAAGTGCCCACCGATTGCACAAAATTAAAAAAAAAAATTATAATGAAACCTTTCTCCCCCGCCTTCTCAGTTAACTGGTTGGCGGTTGTCCATTCCAGTTTTTAGGCACCTGTCGAATGTACCAGCTCTACGTTTATCATCAGGCAGCCACTGGGCTCGACTCAGATGCTCGACTCATGCACCGAGTGCGAAGACGCCCCGCTACTACAGTGCTACATGCTACCATGTCTCTTCCAAAGACGGGGTTCACGGCCATTTGCTACAAATGCGGAGGAGCTCATTCAGCCAGCTATAGAGGATGCAACCACTTCATTACAGCCCAGAAGTTTCAGCGGCTTCCTGCCCACCCTAGCGTGCAGCAAAAGCCGTGTAGCAGGCTCTACTTCTAACCGGCGAGAGGCATCCTCACCTATCTCCGGTCCATCCTCGAAAGCCCCGGCAGCAGCTCCGATTGCTTCAGGAGACACAGTCCCGCCAGCAGATACCGCCTCGGCGCAGCCTGCCATAGCAGCTGGTCGACCCTAAGCAGCTGTGGCCGCTATTCCAGCCCAACTTTCCACTCCCACGAGCAAATCCAGTGCACTTGTCGCCGCCAAATGGCCTCAGGCCGACAACCTTCTCAGGCATTGCCTGCCTGCCAAATCGCAGCGAGCAACCCCACTTCCAGTCTTCCTCCCAAAACCCCCAAAGGGTCCCACTAGTCAGTCCGCCACCCCTGAGTCACCAGTGTCCCCGGCCGAGGGCAATCAAGTGTGTCTTCCGGAATCTCGGAAATCTTCCCAGGTCTCGGCTGGCCCCCTAACTGCATTTGCTGAAATTCTTGTAGCCATCGGTCTTCTAATAGCTTTTATCGATGCGGATGAATGCCTAGAAGCCCGCGGATCGTTGCGTGCAATACCCATGGGTTTCTTCCCGACGATTGACCCAACTGACGAAGTCCGAACTGGTGATTTTTGTAACGGAGTACGACGATGGTATCGTGCTTCTTTGAGAAACAGATCTGGCACATTATCGCAAGTCTTCCCTTACAGAATACGCCTGTTATTGTCAGTATCGTCCACTACGGCCTCGCTGACTCCCTCGGGGGTACAGCTATACTGGTCCACAGGCGGGTATCCCATAGGTCACTACCCTCTCTAGACGCATCTGTCATAGAAGGCTGCGCGGTGGCATTAAAGGGGACGGATCCGAGTTGCACCTTGCTTTGGGGTATGTTCATCCTGACATTTTTAGTTAATGACATGAACGATGATGACTAATATCGTCATGATTAATTTTGCACATTATCACAATAAACAATAGAGGCAAGAACCTCGAGACAATTAATTTATTCTTTTGAAATTTTAATGATGATAATTAAAACTTGTTTACCTAATATATAAACGTTTGTTATGAAAGCATATACGCTTTCTAATGTTGCTAATTAACCAGTAACAACAAGGTATTTCGAACCTCGTATTCAAATTTTAATGATGAATAATCAGATTTAATTTCCTTTTAAATATTTTGGTTCTGTAATTCAAGAACAATTATCATATGTAATGACATCAAGGTCAATCTAATCTATTTAATTGTCCTAGTCATAACAGGACTGAAGTTCACATTTTTTAATATGATTAATAAGAATTATGGTATTAATTGACATAGTCCAAATTGTTAAAACACATTTAATATTTTTTATTTATATGGGATTGAACTACCCATGCCGAATTAAGTGCATCTATAAATTGAACGTACTTTAACTATTATATGCTTCAGGTTTACCACACTTTTTAGGTGGAATGAATGTTGATAATATCCAAACATATTATTTGTCTACAGACTAATTAATTATCAATTATTTTTTGTTCAACTATAACCATGTCGAGTTTATAGATTGTAACCTTTGTTTGTATCTGTTTTCTTGTATCTTGCAGACTACAAGAACCCATAACCTGTTAATGTTAATTAAGGTCTAAATGATGTTGATTTAATTTTAATTATAACCAAATACCCTAAGATTGAGATTGCTCATTGCACATCTAAGAATTTAATGTAAATGCAAGGCCATCAGCCGATTATTCAAAATAATTGTGGATAATTTAAAAGAAAATCTAATTGTGAATAAACCATTCTTTTATTTGTTTACAAAAACTTAGTTGACGAGCATCATTTATCAGAAAGAATAAAACTTTTCAGGTACTCAGTTAATAAATTACAGGTGACATTACAGTTGAAAGGGACTGACACCAACAGTAAGTAACATCAGTGATCGTCAACACCTGCAATACTATCTGACAAGGTATTTGGTAAGTGAAGTGCGGAATATTCGTCAACGGAGATTAAACATAAACAGAATCTAAACAAATAATATTTTAACGGAAATTCTACATAAACAATCTACAAAATAAACCAACGTTAGCGGAGTGAAATTAAAGATAATTTCAGATTAAACAAAATAGATAAAATAAATAATAACATTTTTAACAAGAAAAATTAAAATAACGACTGTAAAAAGATACGTTACAACGTGGCGCCCATCTTGAGGGCTCGAAATTAACAATAATTTTATAAATAAATAAAATAAAATAAATATTTATACATCAATTAACCTAATTTCGTGCGGCAGCTGCAATACGGTAAGAAGATGCAACGAAGGGCTACTTCGAAGAAACGTGCGGCGGAAGGTGAGCGAGAAATTGACATGGGCGACAAGGAAGTGACTTCGATCGAGGACGCCGAACAAATGTTACCCCCCATGGAGCCAGTAAAACCCGTGCAGCCAGAGAATCAACCGGAGAAACCCACACAACCATGGGACGCAGACTTCATGGAAATGATGAGAATAGTGATGGAAGATAACCGGAAGAAGATGGAAGAAACCTTGAATAAAAAAACGGAAGAAACCAATAAAAATATAGAGTCATTGAGCAAGAAAATTGACGACGGAAAAGAAGATTTAAAGTGTGAATTACATAAAACTAACCAAAGTATAGAGTCATTAAAAGATGATAACCAAAAACTCAGCCAGCAGATGGACGAAAATAATAAGAACATAGACGAAAAATTCGACGAATTCAAGCAAGACAGCCAGAGAAATATGGAGGTCTTAAACGAGAAGATAGCAGAGAACTATGAGAAAATCAATAAGAAAATTAAAGACAATTATGAAAAAATGAATAAGAAAATCGAGGAAGAGATGGCAGGAGTTCGACAAGAAATTACAATGGTTAATGGCAGATTAGAGGACGCCAGTAAAGAAATACAGCAAGTAACAGAAAATGTTAACTCCCGAATAACAAACTTTGAGGAAGTCAGCCAGACTAAAATAGAATCGATACGGACAAGAACCGAAGAGGGCCTGCAACAAGTACGGACGGACTTCGGAGAGAAATGCCGGATATCGATACCGCCGTAAGCGAAGTTCGCGAGACAAGGTCAACACAACCGGGATAAAATTGAAGAGATCCAGAAACGGGAAATCGCCAAAATCAGAGAGGAGTTAGAAATTATTAATAGCAGACCACCCATAATATCGCAATTCCAACACATGGACAACCGGGAGGTCATCAATTTTAAACAATACAAGCGTAACCCGATGGAATTCCTGGAGAGAGTTGATGAGCAGCTAGCAAAGACTCGGGAGAATCTATGGACAATCATCCGAGGATATCTGGACGAATACTTCCGGGATGTAAATGAAAACTGGTGGACGGCAACGAGACACGACCTCACGAGTTACGAGGAATTCAAAGCTGTGTTTAAGGGAAAATACTGGTCGGAGGCAACCCAGAACATCGTCCGAGATAACAAATGTTTCGGCAGGTATGATGCCAACAGAGGGACGACTTTCACCGCCTATTTTTTATGGAAGGTCTGTCTAGCGAGGAACCTGGAGCCGAAAATTGCTGAGGAGAGCTTTGTCACCAAACTCGCCTTTCATTATGAAGAGGGTGTCTCCAGAGCGCGACTCGGCAGTCAGATCAAGACAGTACAATCGATGGCAGCCCTGTTAGAAGATTATTAAAGGGAGCGATACTATCGTAGAAGCCGACAACGGGACGACAGGGGTGAGAACAGAAACTTCCAGAACGGTAACCACTCCAATAACAACAATTACCGCTCAAACTATAACAGCCGTAATAACAATAACAACCACACCGATGAGTCGTATAATAGACCAACTAACAGCCAATCAACCAAACAACAATTATAATAATAACAATCGGCCAAACAACCAACATAATCAATACAACCGGCCAAATTTCAATAATAATTGTAACGACAATAGAAATCGGAATAACCAGGATCGTAACTATCGCCAGGTACACTATGTGAGGGCAGAAGATGACGGGAGAGGCAGGTCGTATTATCAAGGACGACGAAGTACCGACCGAAACGCATACGGACACCGGTACAGTAGCAGCAACTACGGACGGGATACCAGAGCCAACGTAGGCAGAAGTCGTAGTCAAGAGGTATACCGGCGTGACCAATATGAGGAAGATCGTAACCAGCCTGAACTCCGACCGTCAACAAGCGGAAGTCAGCCGACGAGTCAACAAGACAGGCGTGACGAACAGCCCGAACCGGCTGTAAACTAAGCGCGGCAGTGAAAAATCTACTTGTACCCTCACTGAACCAGTCTATTGGGTTAAATCGTAACTTTGCTCACACAACTAACGAATTAACAATTACAATCAACACAATAAGTGGACTGAATACATACCAGCGGCAGAAGACTTTATTAATTTGTCACACCACCAAATTATTGAAGCAACACCGTACACAGCAATGTTCCAGAGACCACCACCCAGAGAAATTACATCATTAACACCATTTCCCAGCGGCGTAAAATATCAATTCGATGATATACAACTTCATAATAAAGTACTAGAGAGGACAGAAAAAATAAGACAACGATATAAACAATTACAACCAAAACCCCTACAATACCAGATCGGGGAAAAAATATTATTAAAGACCCGAGAGTTACCTAGTACGATGGAAGGAATAGCTAAAAAGCTACTATTATTGTACACCGGACCATATGTCGTAAGCAAAGACAATAATAATAATACCTTTGAAATTACAGACCCAAATACACAAAGAAAAAAGGGGACATACAATCAGTCTTCAATGAAGAAATACTATCAACTATGAAAGAATCATCCAAGAACCCAGTGAATAAACAATCATTGTTAAAAACAAGTTAATATCGAATACGAATAATAATAACAACATGTGAACAATACCCATCGGTAATATCGTTATCACTAAAAGCTAAAGAGAATGAATTAAGATAAAGTGAATATAAAGTTATGTATAATCTAAATGGAATTAATGTGAAGAATCCCAAACTAATGTTTATTTATAGTCGCACTAGACTACTTATATTATTATTGTTGATGACTGACTGTAGATAAGTCCAGCAATCATATGTATATTTGACGGCGGAGCAATGGAGTCAAAAGTACCCCCTCCGATCAGATTCAATATATTGTTTAGGAAAACATGTTAGGGAATTAAATATTATAGGGATAAAGAACATTAAACGAGATTGTGATATACTGAATTCAGAAGATTACTGATACCATGTAAGGAACTAAGAACAACAGCTCAAACCAACAAATGATGTGTTAAAACAACCGAATAAATAATCGATAATTTCATCAAACAATGGAACGATATTTTCTGAAATAATCGAATTTAGTGATGGGGGAATATGTAAAGGTACATATAATCACCATACAGATAAATACCCACATAAGATGTATTTAAAATAAAGAACTAACACTGTAGAGAAGAAAGGATGAAAGAGGTATAAAGAAAAGTGTATTTTAATATGATTATACGGTCAACTAAAGAAAAGTAATAATAAAAGGAACAGTTGAAAGTAGAACAAGAGACCTAGAGAGCAAAACTTATAAAATCACAGTACAATACGATTTAACTCCAATGACCCAATAGATGGTAAGTGAGAGGATACAAACACCAAATACTATTATCCCAACAAGGACATAAACACACTAAATTATTATGATCCCAACAAGGACCCAAAAATACTGAATACTATAATCCCAACAAGGACCCAAGAACACCAATTATTATGATCCCACATAGACTAAGAAGACAGAGGAAGAGGATAGAAGAAAATGAAGAAAGGAGAACCTGTAGTGACAGAACAACAAGAGTATATAAGTCAAGACAAGTGTTTACAAAGGAGTACCTTAAAACATAATAAACACATAGCAAACTATGACTAGTGACTTGACGCTGACCTGTAAATATAAAAAAATGCTCAATAGTAATGAAAGAAGAGAAAGACATAATGATTGTATAAAACCTAACTAATTGTAGGGTAATAGAGTCAAAATAATCTCAATGCATAATACCCCAAATGACATGCTAAATAGACCAGCATTGATAGCTGATTACTCTATAAATAAACAAGATAAGAATGAGTAAGATAATAAATAATGATCAGATAAGACTAATGTGCAAATACCTGTGGGTGAAACTTGATAACTATAGCAAAATATAGAAATTACAGTAAATTTGCATGAATGCATTGTTGTCAACATACAGGGGTTCCAACTAACCACACATATGGTACAGAACCATGTGCAAATACAAATAAGTGGTAGTAAAAGCCTGAAGTTTAGTAAGTAAATTACCATAATGAGAAAAGACATTATAGAGGTAATCCCAATACCTCAGGTGCCGGTTCCCTGTATGATTGCGGGGATCTGTCACCACGTTAGCAATATCACTGCCGCAATATCGTCTGTGTAACCTACCAGGAAAATGTTGGGGGGTATTTTCATCCTTAAAATTCTATTGTAGTATACGTTCTAGAGATCAGGACCCAAAATTGAACTCTGGGTAGCCCCGGCGGTAATCTCCTTCCTGCAAGGTACATCTGTCGTAACTTATATTAGTACCTTGAAGTTCAGGTAGGATTCCATCATCGGGAGGAGATACTGTGGGATCCGGAAGAAGTGTTCCAGAGCCCTAAGCATGTCTCTCCAACTGGCAAAATTTAACGTTTTCTCATATTCAATGTTGTCAACAGGACTATCCTTCTTGAATAGAGATTTCCCAGTTGGGCTGCATGGAAGGTTCTGACTACACCTCCCACTTCCCCAAAAAGGCTTTCCGGAACCCATATTGTTTGTCGGACAGGTCTCCTGCGTTTTGAATAGCAGCTAAAAGACGTGGCTTTAACAACCTATCAAGACACTTCCCAGCTACGTCCAGATTGTACAAAACCCTGATGGTGTTCCCAGGGTGACCTTTACCGTTGCTGATAAAGTGACCGTTAGCAGCCTCTGAACTTTCCAGTCTGGGGAATATAACCTTCCTTATTTCTGTATGATGATGATGATGATAATAATAATAATAATAATAATAATAATAATAATAATAATAATAGTAATAATAATAGTAATAATAATAATAATAATTCTTTTGCTTTGAACCACTGAAATACCGTAGTTTAGTAGTTGAACAGAGTCTGTTGCTTTATGTGAGCCCTTCCGCATACAAGGAATACAGTGTGCCACTAGTTATTGTACAAGGATATTATCCCAGATTCTCACTTCTGTAGGATTAATCAGCCTGGGGGCTGAAAACCCCGCCTTAATTTTCATAGTACGTGTGTTATTCTTATTTTGATGCCAGGAATGACCTTGGTCAGTTATAACAATTACGCTTTCTAAAAATGCTTGAGCCAAGAGAGACGTAACCAATTATAGAGGAATCCTGTATACGCAAGTGAATTAATGTCATAGAGTTTGGGACAATATTGTTTTAATGTTAAAAATAATAATGTCTGAAGCTAAATACAACTGGAATTCACAACACTGAGATTCGTATCAGTGTTTCCTGTGATTAATTAATTCTCTATGTTCGTTCAGTTATACGCCAGCCGTGTTTATTTATTAAAATATAATTATTTTAGAATTAAACTGCGTAGAATCAAAGGGAACAAAATATAAAAACAGCCGATGAGTCGTTTGTTTCAAATGAGGAATACTATCACAGAAACCTTGGCTAAATAAGTAATGTTAACGTTCTATTCCTTTACAAACAATTTAGACAATTATAAATAACGGTAAAAACTCAACAGTAGAACTTCATCGTCGTCAACATCATCGATGATATCGTAAATCGTCCGAGGATTTACGATATACGCTATGAATCTAAGCAATCTACATTCTGTACGTCTACTCCGGTTTGTGCGATCTGGATCTATTTATTCATAATATACGCGTATTTTGAGTTATCGGTTCACATAGCTGGATCTCTGCCTCAGCTTCTGCGTAACACATTAAAAAATATGTAAAAATTTGAAAATGTATTACTAGTCAAGGAATGAGTAGATGAAAGGCTACTCAACAGGCGAAACATTCGGAAATAACTTTAACATAGTAAGAAACTCATTACAAATGACATTAAATTTTTTAGACAAAAAGAATACACAATCAGTACATAATTTTCAAGTTTTTATTTGCATGGTGTAATCTTTCAGAAACAGTGAAGTGACCAGCATCTAGTAGTCTCTGTTTGGTATAAGTAGTTCATGCCAGCTTTTATAACCAGTTGTACTCACAGTTAAGTAGATAGTACGAGCAGACTTCTTAGGCTGTTAGGGTCTCCACGTAGGGTACTAATCAAGTAGGGTACCCACGACAACCATCTTCAGTGTAACGAAAACCGAGCGCTCAACTGCCCACGTAGGATTAAGTGGAAAACCCTTCCCGTTTGTTTTCTAGTAAACAATCTCTGGTACCATATTTCATTGGTTGCAGTACCTTATATTTAATCACACAATTTAGCAACCTAACAAATTACAAACGTGCAATTACAGAATTACTAACAGTAATTGTGTAACTTGCTATATGTATCATTAAATGGAATATAATATTTTAACAATGATTTTCTTGTTTACAGGGGCGGTTTAACCATTAGGCTGACTAGGCTGTAGCCTAGGGCGCGGCACTTTAGGGGCACAAAATTTTAGCTAAAAAATAATAAAATTTTACAACTAAATGTGAAATTAGTAATAAATTACAACGATAGAAATTTGAGTTCATTTTGAACACAGGCGCCTATTTGCGAGAAATTGTGGTAAAACTGTACACAAATAACAGAAGTGCTTTCCAAACTGTTTTCTCCGGTTATGAGTCATCGGTGTAGCCTCTTGTTCATTGAAAGTGACTTTTTGGAAGGACTTGATTTCAGTGAGGTGATTAAAACTTTTGCTCAATCTAAAACGAGGGAAAAGAATCTAGCTTGAACTTTACATGAGTCTTAACAAATCCACAAGATATTTAACTGATTGTCTTCTTTGTGTAAATTATGCTAAATGTACTCTTAATAAAACTGTTATAATTCTGTAACTACTTATTTAATTTTTTCCTTACAAAAGCCATGAAAACTACAAATGGTTGAAGGTGTAACTCTCAAACAATCTCTGAAAAATAGCCTCAGTTTTCAATTCTTGAGACTTTCCAAAAACAGAAAGACATTTGAAATATTCCTAACTAAGAAATATATTGTAGGGTGTTTAAAGTTTCATTCAGCCCCTTGGAAATAAATGTACGAATAGCCTATTGTTGTAGAGGGGAGGGGAGGGGCGATAAAATATAATTAGCCTAGGGCGCCAAGATACCTTAATCCGGCCCTGCTTGTTTATATTATTCATGTGTGTAGTCACACTAAGTGTATACCATATCATAGTCAATATCAAGGCAAGTAGTTAATCAAAGGAAGAGTGTGCTACCTGGGATTCAACATGAAACGATTGCTAGCTTCCAAGCTGTCTTGAAATTGATTTGTAGAACGTGGGAAAATTAGTAAGGTACTAAGTTTGCTAAAGGAATTCCAATTTGTCTGGCTACAACGTAAATCAGTATTTTAGTAATAAAAGGGAATCGTAAGCGTTCGCTAACGTTGAGGTATACACCTTTGATAAAACAAGTAACATCTTCCTGAAATTGTTTAAACATTAATGGTATACTACAAAACGTACACGATTGTTGTGAACCGGCAAGTATTTTGATTGCTTGTTTGTTTTAAAAATTTAGCTTCCTGCATTTTATTAGTAAAAATGTAGAATGTTTACCTTGTAGCCTGAACCAGTTTTCGCTTATTATAAGCTTCGTCGGAGGCTGCCACTAGGAGCGCTGTCCGTCTTGTTCTTGGTGACGGCGCCGTCGTTCGAAAGACCGATGTTGTGTGTGTGCGGTGTGATATGTTCGAATAATATGTGTGATTTGAATTGTGTCTGTTTAGGATGTCGTTTTTATGTGTTTGTATATTAATTTATAGTTGTTCAAGAGTGTCTAATTTTTGGCTTTTTGTGTGTACGTGTAGAATATCCATGTTTCTGTTTATGTTTGTGTATGTGTGGTTTGCTTCAATGAGGTGGTTTGCAAAGGTGAATTCGGTGGTGGAGTGTAGTGCCCTTTGTGTGTTCAATGTGTCTCTGTTTGAAGCTACGTCCTGTCTGGCCTATGTAGAATTTTTACATCCTGAGCAGTTTAGTTTGTAAAAACCAGGTAAATCAAATTTGTTTTGTTCTTTGTGTGTGTTTTTTGACAGTGTGTGTTATGTTTTGTTTGCGGTTCTGTATGCGATTCTGTATCCACTTTTTTTAAATTGTAGGCTATTTTTTCAGTGTGATTATTAATGTATGTTAGTGTTATGAACTTGTTGTTTTCTGTCTTTGTCTGTTGTTTGTTTGTGTTTGTGTGGGAGTTTTTTGATTATTGTTCTTTTGTATCCGTTGGTTTCTGCTAGATATTTTATCGTGTTTAATACGTCTTTGTAATCTTTTTCATCTAGTTGGATGTTGCTTAATCTGTGTATCATGGTTCTGAAGGCAACTAGTTTGTGTTGTATTGGGTGATAAGAGAAGTTGTTTATTAGTGTGTCAGTTGTAGTGGGTTTTCTGTATATATTGAATTTGTGTTCAAATTTTGTGATGGTGAGGTCTAGGAAGTTTATGCTATTGTTGTACTCGTATTCAGCAGTGAAGGTTATGTTTTTGAGTATTTCGTTTATGTGGGTTAGTAGCTGTTCGCATTGTCTTTTGTTTCCCTTGTATAGAATTATGATGTCAATAGTATTATATTTATAATAAATTTTGTTTTTTACAAATCATAGTTTCTTAAAATAATGATTATGGCCCGTTCTTTAAAGATAAAAATTTACTTTTTTAAAAAGATTTTATACAAATTTATCTTTATGCATTCATTTATTGTTTTCTAATGATATTCGTTTGTAATTAAATTTTGTAATGATTAGTTCTTCACGCCGTTTGTCTGAAAATGTTTTTATTTTTGTATTTGTCTTTTTGACATAACGGTTTGTACAGTTATTTCAACGAAAAAAGAGGAGACATTTGTTGCTTCTTTCACGCAATAATAGTCTAATAATCATTCCTGTTCTTGTAATAAAATAGTGTATTCCTGTATTTTCATATATATTTCATACGCCAATGGAAGTAAAAGATTTGTTTGTGTCGTTTCATACATTAACAGTTATTACATTATGAAAAATTTAGACACGTTTTTCCAAACATAGGTATATTAGTACTGTTTTATAGCCATTGAATATGCGTGTATTTGTTTTTGTTGTTTTTTAATTGTAAATGGTGTTTATCTTTGTAAATCTAAATAAAGTATTGCATTGACGACAACGGTTTGAAGTAGATGCCCTTGAATAGGCAAGAAAATGAAGATTAAAATTGTACAGCAAAAATATAAGAAAACAGAATTTAACCAGTTCGTAGCAGTAAATTTTAGAGAAATTTTAAACATGTAGTAACATAGGCCAAACATAGTATGTTTACAAACATAGGCCTTTTCTAAATAATAATTCGTAATAAGTTTATTAATTCCTTTCTACGTTATCTCCTTTAATATATTTAAATTAAATATTTTGATTTTTGTGATACGGTGATCTACGTGTGCTTAAAATGTTAATTTAAATGCATATTCAGTCGTCGAGATTATAAGGTTTCCGTGTAAGCTGAAGTGTTAGTGTAAGATCTGATAGGGGCGATCATGGGTCTAATATTTTTCAACTAAATTAAATACACTTTGGTTAAAATTACTTTCAGAGCTGTCTGGCCGTGGTCCAAAGTTTATTTCAAAGCCAGACGTTTCGGCAGTGCCATCGACTGCCATCTTCAGTGACAATCGAGTACGCTAATGTGAGGTGGTATATGTTAATGACCACAGTACTATGGTTAAGTCTCAAAAACCACATTATATGTTAATGACCACAGTACTGTGGTTAAGTCTCAAAAACTTAATATTAAGTCTTAATAGAATTGAAAATTAAGAAATACAAAATTTAGTGTAGTAATTTCTAATATATTAATTATTTTGCATATCTTGCGTTCGGTAAATCTTACAAAACTTTATTCATGATATTATCTTGATATGGTTTATGTGCTGTAAGTTATTGTAGTAACTCAAGTCGAAAACATAAACAACTTAAGAAAAGGGGTGTCTAACTCTGCACAATTTACGCCGAGTAATAGTTTAATAATTTAGCCCGATAATGAAGCGCTCAATGACTGTCCATCGTAGGTCTGACAGGTAATTACCGTTTTTCGTGTCACATCCAGCTAGCTCAGGTCAACACCCATTGTTTAGTTTTAAAGGGAATGAGAGATTGGCATAACACCCTGAATGCTAGTGTATTTGTTAATTATTCTGCATCCGCCTAAATACATATAAATGTATTTCTTTTTATATTTCGATATATTTTTGTAGACATCATAGGCCTACACTAATGGAATTATCGAACTAGGAAAGGTTAATTACATAAGAATTTCTAATGCATCAATTATAAATTTGTGTTAGTAAAGGTTGCTCCATATAAAACGCAACCCATTTATGTCAGTAATTACATTCAAATAAAAAAGGCATATGTAAAGTATTTAATTAAATATTTTATTTCCAAACTTTACAATACTTAAATTTCTAGAGTAAATGCTGGAAGTGGCCGCCATCTTCATGAATACACGCTTCCACCCTTTTCACTGTGTTTCTTGCAACATTTTTAGAGTATTTGGGTTGATATTTAAAACAGCTTGTTCGATATTGACCTTCAGTTGTTCAAGTGCTCGTGGTTTGTTGCTGTAGGTGCTTGTTAATAATAATTTTTAAAATGAGTGCTGCGACTGAAAATCCCGCGAGCTGTGAAGTGCGCTCAGTAATACGATTTCTGCAAGCAGAAAACTGCAGACCGGTGGACATTCATCGGCGACTGTGTGAGATGTATGGGAAGAATGTAATGGAGTAAAACAGTGGTGTGTTCTGTTTAAAAATGCCAATGTGCACGATGATGAGCGGAAGTGCGTGCAGACCTTGTCAGCAAGGAAAATGATGGTGACAGTTTTTTGGGACAGAAAAGGGGTTTTCCTGATAGAGCTGATGGAACGGGGTACCACAAGCAACTCCGAGCTTTACTGTGAAACCTTAAAAAAGCTGCGGAGAGCAATCCAAAACAAGCGACGCGGTAAGTTGAGCTCAGGGTATTGTTCTTCCACGACAACGCCCGACTGCATGCAGCATCACGAACGCAAGAACTGGGAAATTTTGGATGGGAGCTTTTCAATCATCCCCCATACAGCCCTGATCTGGCAGTGAGCGATTATCACCTGCTCATGCGTATGAAAAAGTGGCTGGCAACACAGCGCTTTGAAGACGACGAAGAGCTGAAGGCGGGCGTTAATGAATGGCTGAAATCACAGGGGGCAGATTTTTACGATGAGGGCTTTCAAAAACTCGTAAATTTTATTAAACTCGATGTCTTGTTAGGTGCTGGTTTATCACGGTACTTACTGCAAAAAAATTCTTGCACTGCAACCACTGATCGCGTGCTAAAGTACGACTCAAGAATAAAAACACGTTCGTCTTGCGAAAAAACCATTTTCTCTCTAACAATGCACTGAGCGTTATGATCGCTTTGTCATAGGTATCAGTGGCAGTTTACTGCGCCGGCGCAATGTTCGATTGTTGGACGAGTCTATTCCAGTAAAAGGTAGGGGAGTTTGGCGGTAAATTCAAATATTACAGAAGGCTGATTAGTGGGTTGCGTTTTATATGAAATACCATGTACTCTCAAACACAAACAACATAGTGCAAATTTACAGCAATAGCAAAACATACTTTTGACTTGTTTTGGTTTGTTAAATGTTAGTTTCTTAAATGCACAAAAATGACGTCTAATGAGCTCTGCAGTTCCAGTTAAAAATAAGTATCGTTTGCCATAGAAAAAAATTACCATTGTTAAAAAAAACGTTGCTGGTAAACTACCCCTTTCCCTTAACCGATCTTCACCAAAAACAATAGGTCTTGAGTTCTCTACAATTCAGGACTGTATGCAAAAAAATTAATTGATTCTGTTTGAATTTGCGGCTCTTAACGTTTACCATAAAAAAAATGTACTGGCATACTGATAGACAAACAGATAAACAGACAGACAGATACACACACACAGACACATTTCGAAAAATGACTTTTACTTCCGTGTTCCATAAGGAAATGGAAGTATGGTGATTGCAAAAAAAAAATCGTGTTCGAGATTATTTCAGATTATAATTGTATTAATTATACCCTCAAAAAATGAAAAAAAATTGTGTGTGTGTGTGTGTGTGTGTGTGTGTGTGTGTGTGTGTGTGTCTGTGTGTCTATCTGTCTGTAGAGTTTTTCAAACGATAACAGTCGCAAATTCAAAGAGAATCAAATAAATTTTGCATACCGTCCTGATTTGTAGAGTACTCAAGACCTATTGTTTTTGGCGAAGATCGGTTAAGGAAAAGGGGTGGTTTACCAGCAACGTTTTTTTTAATCAAGGGCAATTTTTTTTCTATGGCAAACGATAACAACCGCAAATTCAAATAGAATCAAATAATGTTTTGCATGGAACTCTGACTAGTAGAGTTCTCAAGACCTATTGTTTTTGGTGAAGATGGGTTAAGGGGGTAGGGGTAGTTTACCAGCAACGTTTATTGTTTTAACAAAGGTATTTTCTATGGCAAACGATAACAGCCGCAAATTCAAACAGAATCAAATACTGTTTTGCATACAGCCCTGAATTGTAGAGTTCTCAAGACCTATTGTTTTGTTGAAGATCAGTTTAGGGAAAGGGGTAGTTTACCTGCAACGTTTTATGTTTTAACATGGGTAATTTGTTTTATGACGAATGATAACTGCCGTAAATTCAATCTGAATCAAATAATGTTTTGCATGCCTTCCTGGGCTATAGAGAACTCAATGTCTGTGGATTTTGGTGAAGATTGGTTAAGGAAAAGGGGGTAGTTTGCCAGGAACATTTTATGTTTTAACAACGGTAATTTGTTTTTATGACGAACGATAACTGCCGCACATTCAAATAGAATCAAATATTTTTTTGTATACAGTCATCAATTGTAAAATGCTGAAAGCCTGTTCATTTTGGTGAAGATCGGTTAATGAAAAGAGGTAGTTTACCAGCCACATTTTATGTTTTAACAAGAGTAATGTTTCTATTACGAACGATAACTGCCACACATTTAAACAGAATCAAATAATTTTCTGCATACCTTCCTCAGTTGTAAATAACTCAAGGTCTGTTGATTTTGTTGAAGATCGGTTTGGGGAAAGGGGTAGTTTACCAGCAACATTTTATGTGTTACAAGAGAACGTATTCCATGAAGAACGATAACTACCGCACATTTAAACAGAATCAAATAATTTTTTGCATACCTTCCTCAATTGTAAATAACTCAAGGTCTGTTGATTTTGGTGAAGATCAGTTAAGAGAATGTAGTTTACCAGCAACGTTTTATGTGATCATGAGGATATTTTTTATAACTAACGATAATTGCCGTAAATTCAAACATAATCAAATAAGGTTTTGCACACACCCCTATATTGTAGAGTACTTAAGGCCTGTTGATTTTTGTGAAGATCGGTTAAGGGAAAGGGGTAGTTTACCTGCAACATTTTATGTTGTAACAAGAGAAATTTTTTCATGACGAACGATAACTGCCATAAATTCAAATAGAATCAAATAATTTTTTACATATGTGCCTGAGTTGTAGAATACTCAAGGCTTATTGATTTTGGTGAAGATTGGTTACGGGGAAAGCGCAGTTTACCGGAAACATTTTTTGTTGTAACAAGAGTAAAGTACTTAATTTTGATAAATAAAGTACCCTGATAAGAAGATCTTAATACTCCACTGTAGAAACGTAGATAAATATCTATAAATGAAGAGGCTAGTTGATCGGGTGGGGTAATTTTCTATAAATGAAAATTATAGTTGAAGGGGGAGGGGATAATTTTTATGTAATAAAACTTATAGTTTACCTTATTTCTTTTTCCATCTTGCGACTTCGTTATATGTCATTTACGACATGTTTTGGGAAACATGTTCCCATCTTCAGGTTTAAAAACTGTTTGTTCTCACATGAAGAACTTGTCAACGCAAATAAAAACTTATACTAACATCATTAAAAACACACTATATAAATAACGTACCGCGCGAAGAATCAGTGCGCACTGTTCGGGTTCATAATCACAACTTTTGATTTCTCATTTGTCCATAATCTGATAAACATGTTGTAACGCAGTATCGTACAAGCTGTTCGAGCTAAACGACAATTGATCGTTGAGCACTAGGTCTTTTTTTGTTCTCGATGCTTTGTAGATTTCGAATTCCTCTAAGGCGCTCATAATTCGTCCTTTGTTGCAAATATGCGACAATACGGATAAACAAGCTCGAGGATAGTACGATCCGACATACCCGGAAAATCCGCCAACTGGAACACGATTCTAAAGAACGGCAACAGCTTATCTACATCCAGCCCGTCCACGACCGGCAACTGCTGGATGATCTGAGATAGTGGATTGGGCAACTTGTGATATGAAGCCGCCACCATACCGGAGAAAACCGGGGCACTTACGGCAGGCTCGCGAGAGCACTCTAGAGCTGAGACCTCGGACCCAGGAGCTACCTCCGGCGTGGGTGGTCCACTGCATGGTGACCCCTGCACGGTCGATGTGACCTGTTCGATTAAGCTCTTGATAGCGTAAGCTTGCTCAAGAGAACCCTATTGCTGGTCGAGTTTCTGGAGTCGCAGGTTTTAATGATTTAGGCGCTGCCGAATTCGCCGGACGCCCCTGGAGGAACCCGGCCGCTCCTCCAAATTGTCAACACATCGGGATAACTCCTGCAACTCCTCCCACTTCTGTACGCACCGTTCCAACTCCCGATCTTTATCCGCAATCTCGACCGCTGAGACCATGCCGCCCGCGGATATTGCCTCTCGTAGCTGCTTCCTCAACACGGTAACCGCCCCCTTCGGGTTTCTACCCCGGGCCCGTAATTCAAATTCTAACTCGTCCCGAAGGAACAAGTCCGGATCCAAGACGCTCATCCTCGAGCTTTACAGTCGGCCCACGAAAACACAACACACGACAAGAATAGACAATTAAACAAAAACGGAAAAACTCGAGTACTAACTCTTCCTTCAAGCAAACTGCGGGCCCCCTACCGTTGCGAGGACGCGGTCCCTATCCTGAACTGGCTCTCGACAACACCACACAAGAAGAAACGCAACATTTACACTAACACACGACATACTCAACGACACACCTAACATCTATCACGACATCGCGTTTCACAAGGAACAAAATATTTACCGACCAACGAACAACAACGAATTCCCAAAAGTCATAACACTAACTTCGGCTCCCGTACCTCGGACGAGACCGACTGCCGACCGCATGCCTATCAACGCCCTCACTATTATTTGGAAAGTAAAACGCGAAATCCTTTTCCCAACAACTCGCCCCAGAACTGCAGTAATTCAAGTTTCAAAAAGAATTCCCCCCAAAATTTTACATCACGTGGCGACACCAAGTTTACAATTTCAAAAGGCGAACAAATATCCTTTCACACAATATACTCAACAACAATAGACATAACTCAACATGATAAAGCATAGATGTTAAATTAAAAAAAAAAATTTAAAGTTCCAATTTGCCAGAAGTTTCCCGAGTTTGCAAGCCCCGTCACATCCAAAAGACCCAAGGTTTAACCCTAGATTCAACCACGCTCTGCTACCAAATGTAACCCCTTTTTAGAATTTTTTATGCTTTATAAAAAAAAATTGTTTTTTGAAAATTTTTTTGAAAGTTTTTTTTTTTTTTTGAAGAGGTGCCACTAGTTATTTAAAACTAGGCCATAGCCTAGAGAAGCCGAAATGCGCTGGGTCCAGTGGGACGGGACTTGCAATTAAACTCTCTGTTATAACCAACAATATCATTTATTGGGTACTTGAGTGTATAGCATATAAAGTAACAATTGTTTTTCCTTTGTTTGTTATAAATGCAAATTTTTGTATAAATCTTCCCCGTACATACCCCACAAAAGTAACACAAACGTAAATCACATAAATAGCATCTAAGGTAACAATTGTTTTCTTTTTGTTTTTTCCAAATGCAAATTTTTGTATAACCTTCCCCGTATATAACCCACAAAGTAACACCTACATAAATCACATAAATAGCATATAAGGTAACAATTGTTTTCTTTTTGTTTTTTATAAATGCAATATTTTTTTTATAAATAAATCTTCCCCACACATAACCCACAAAAGTAACACATACATAATTGACATAAATACACATATAAGTATAAATATATATATATATCTCCATCACATCCACATTATTAGTCTCAATATATCAATAACCAACACCCTTATAATTTTTAATACATAGCCACTCGCCTCTATACCCCTTTTTCCTTTTTGACATACATATTTCGCCCCCGTCTGAAAGAAATAATTACTAATTAACTGGAAATTCAACCACCCTACCTCTACAGACATCCGAATGTATAAAGATATCACTAGTGCTCCCACGAATCTGGGTTGGCCAAAATGCCAGATACAACATTAAAGAGCTCTTAAACGTGGTAAGATTATAATGAATAAGTCAAAAAAATTATAACTGACGATAATAAATAGGGAAGACGGTAAGCCACCATCTTTCCTTGAGCTGAACTGTATTTGTGAATTTGGTGAGATTATAATTTATAAATTTTGTGTAAGAAATATATTTTAGCGATAAGGTTTAAAAATTTACAATAATTATATGACCTGATCCGTTACGTAACATTTTAAGAAAAGTGAATCGACAATAATACATTTAAAGAACTTTTACAACTGTGAGGTGTCATACTGGTATATAACCTTTTTAAGAAAACTGGATTGGCCCGGGAACCAACATGTTCCTAAGCCTGGAGCATGCCTATGTCTGCATACAAAGCTGCCTATACAGGATTAAACAGGGGCCGGACTGTTTACTGAATCAGAAGCTTATTACCCTTACATAACCCCAAAATGTAATTTAAATATGTGAAATGACCGTGATTATCTGAACTAACCTGATCAGCCGGTGGGGTTCATCCTGTCACCAACGGAACCCCCCTTACATATTTGAAATACCAGTCCCCTAATACTTGAACTACCCCCTTTTACTGAAAACGAGAAAGAAATTAATAAGTGAATGAAATGTGATCAGCCTTGGATGCATGCCAGCCCCCGGGCTTACACTTAATACAAAGTTAGTACATAATCAACAAAGTTCCCCCAGAATCCGCGCACAGTTCTGTCCAGTTAAACTGGAGCCTAACTAAAACGTTTGAAAGATAAAGAAATATGGTAGAGTGTCACTCCTACCCCACAAGTTTTATGAAATCCGGGTGTCTGTGTAGATCAAAATAATATGATAATAATAATTGGTTTGAGGTCACCTGGTGGTGTTGAAGTTCCTACTTCCAGTGCCTGTGGTGTTGGTTTGACGTGGTCATGTTGCTATCCCCTACAACAGGCGAAGTCGAGAGCCTCTGGCGACCGTTCAGGCGGAGATGGTCATCCTGGACCTGCGTCCTCGTCTAAGACCAGGAGCCCTGCGCATACATAAATAATTAGAGGACTGTCCCAACACTTATTCTCACTCTATCAGACACCACGCACACTGGGTAGAACCCGTATATAACAATTTCGAACCGGCCTCCTCTTAACCCTTTAAACTCCTTTCGTTTTAGTTAAAACTTAGATTCCCCCAAAACCAACCTATAATATTTAAATACTTGATTATGCCTATGTGGGCAAAAGTTTGACACACTGTAACCTGTCTATTTGTGCTCTAGCACGTGTTATTACCTTTGAAAACTATTACATCAGCCAAAATAGCAGGACTTTCCAGCACTACAGTGAAACAGACAGATATTGTCTCTTAATTACGATATTGGTTATATTGAATACTTCAGATATATTAGATATTGACTACTTCAGATGTACGCCACGTGGTGTAAAATTATCAACTTTCTTTCATACTCTGAATATTGAAATTCACATTTTATTTTTTATGAAACGCATAATATAGGTGTTAATGTAACTTACCGCAGTTTTGTGCGAGTTTATCTACCCATCCTGGGTGATAGAATTATTTTCAAAAGACTTCTTCGCTCTGTTGAAGAGGCACGTGATGTTGACTATGTGGGCGACGAAACCAGACAAGCCCCAAAACGTAATTTAATTGCGCAATACTGAATTGCAGCTTCAAGGCGAACACCAGAATGCGTGGGTGGCATGTACCACGGCGAACTGAATTTCGCCGTGTCGTTAAACACCGAAACAGCTAAACTAAATTTCGCCGTTTCGTTATACACCGAAACAGCTAAACAAACTTCGCCGTTTCGTTAACACCGAAACAGCTAAACAATTTCGCGTTATTAAATTTTATATATATAATTTAATAAATATACAATATAATACGATTTATTTTTCGTATTTAATCGCCGGTTCGTAAAACGACCGGCACAATACGTCCATAAAATTTAAGCTATTATATTTCTCTGTTTCCATAGTAAATTTGATGTTACCGTTTATGTTGTTCATGTGTTTGAGCATTATATCGATTTGTCTATTTGTGCCGTTGAATATTATAAAGGTGTCATCAACGTATCGGGTGTATGAAATGATAAGTTCGTGCAATTTGTTATGAGCAGACAAAAGATATTTATTTTCGTAATAATTAAGGTATATTTCTGCCAATAGACCACTGAGCGGGGAACCCGTCGCTAATCCTTCTTTCTGCTCGAAAAACTTGTTATCAAAAGTGAAATAATTTTGTTGTAATATGACTCGTAACAATGACAATAGTTCTTGAATTTGCTATTGGCTTAAAATTGCGGCGTTAATCAAGTTGGTTTGAAGTATGTTTATAGTCTCATTTACCGGTATGTTAGTGTATAAATTGGTAGTGTCAAACGAGACTAGTTTATAGTTCGGGTCAAAATTGAAATTCCCTATGTTGTTTATAAATTCCAGGCTATTCTTTACGCTATGAACGTTCGTTAGTTTGATACTATTTTTTAAAATGAGTTGTAGTTTTTTAGCTACTATATAACTAGGCGCAGATGTGTAATTAACTAAGGGTCGTATGGGCATGTGTTCTTTGTGTATTTTGGGGGCCAAATAATAAACAAGCCAGTGAATATGGGGGCCCGCGGTTTCATCTGTTTAATCTGGCGTCTACTGTCTTTGTCAAACAACGTTGTGCAATCATTAATAACGGAGTTTAATAGTTTTGTGTATTTTGAAGTGGGGTCGTTCTTCAGGCGTTTAATGTTGTTGCAGGTAATGAATTCGTAACCCTTTTTTATGTAATCTGAATTATACATGATAACCAATGTATTGCCTTTGTCGGCTTTTGTTATTACTGCTTCATTTAATATTGCATTCAAATTAAGCAGTAATAACAAAAGCCGACAAAGGCAATACATTGGTTATCATGTATAATTCAGATTACATAAAAAAGGGTTACGAATTCATTACCTGCAACAACATTAAACGCCTGAAGAACGACCCCACTACAAAATACACAAAACTATTAAACTCCGTTATTAATGATTGCACAACGTTGTTTGACAAAGACAGTAGACGCCAGATTAAACAGATGAAACCGCAGGCCCCCATATTCACTGGCTTGCCCAAAATACACAAAGAACACATGCCCATACGACCCCTTAGTTAATTACAATTCTGCGCCTAGTTATATAGTAGCTAAAAAACTACAACTCATTTTAAAAAATAGTATCAAACTAACGAACGTGTTCATAGCGTAAAGAATAGCCTGGAATTTATAAAGAACATAAGGAACGTCAATTTTGACCAGAACTATAAACTAGTCTCGTTTGACATTACCAATTTATACACTAACATACCGGTAAATGAGACTATAAACATACTTCAAACCAACTTGATTAACGCCGCAATTTTAAGCCAACAGCAAATTCAAGAACTATTGTCATTGTTACGAGTCATATTACAACAAAATTATTTCACTTTTGATAAGTTTTTCGAGCAGAAAGAAGGATTAGCGACGGGTTCCCCGCTCAGTGGCCTATTGGCAGAAATATACCTTAATTATTACGAAAATAAATATCTTTTGTCTGCTCATAACAAATTGCACGAACTTATCATTTCATACACCCGATACGTTGATGACACCTTTATAATATTCAACGGCACAAATAGACAAATCGATATAATGCTCAAACACATGAACAACATAAACGGTAACATCAAATTTACTATGGAAACAGAGAAATATAATAGCTTAAATTTTATGGACGTATGCATCAAGAAATGCACCGATTCTTTTAAATTTGGGATATACAGAAAACCCACAACTACAGACATGGTTATTCATGCAGATTCATATCACCCACACACACAAAAATTGGCTTCCTTCAATGCTTTCGTACACAGATTATTATCATTCCTACTAAGCCAAGAAGACCTGAAGGAAGAGATAAACACTGATAAATTCACTGCCGTAAGGAATGAAGACAAAATTATAGACAAACTAATTCGTAAACACAAATCGAAAGCAAATAAGGTGATTAAATCTAATAATACAGAGAACGCTTTCATCGCGACTGAATATACTAATCTACTTCCACACATTATAAACAACGTATTTAAAAACTAAACATTAATTATTTTTTAAAACCACGAATATCTTGCGGAATTTCTTCAGACATAATAAACGTTCAGAACTTGAAAATTACTCGGGTGTTTATAAAATAGTGTGCGATGATTGTGACATGTTTTATATTGGCCAGACAGGGAGAAAATTTAAAGATAAATTTAGTGAACACATACCGAAGGGCAGCATTGGATATACTACCTCCAACTTCGCGTTACATTTGATTAATAATAACCACGGATACACTAGTTGCGCCAAAAATTTGAAACCGTACATATTTGCAACAAAGGGCGAATTATGAGCGCCTTAGAAGAATTCAAAATCTACAAAGCATCGAGAACACAAAAAGACCTAGTGCTCAACGATCAATTGTCGTTTAGCTCGAACAGCTTGTACGATACTGCGTTACAACATGTTTATCAGATTATGGACAAATGAGAAATCAACAGTTGGGATTATGAACCCGAACAGTGCGCACTGATTCTTCGCGCGGTACGTTATTTATATAGTGTGTTTTTAATGATGTTAGTATAAGTTTTTATTTGCGTTGACAAGTTCTTCATGTGAGAACAAACAGTTTTTAAACCTGAAGATGGGAACATGTTTCCCGAAACATGTCGTGTATGACATATAACGAAGTCGTAAAATAGAAAAGAAATAAGGTAAACTATAAGTTTTATTTCAATAACGCGACTTGGAGACCATAAATCACAAATTATGAATTTTTATGTGTACTACGTTATCGGCAACAAAGTAGTAGTTTGTTGTTAAAATTCCTTCCCGGGCTGTTTGGCCGTAGTCCAATGTTTTCTGTAAAGCCAGACGTTTCGGCAGTGCCGTCGACTGCCATCATCAATGCAAATCTAGTGCGATAACGTGTGGTGGTATACGTTAGTGACCCCAGTACTGTGGTTAAGGCTGAAGCAGTAAGTGGAAAGAATTAGTTTCTATGGAAACATTTCATTTTGTAAATGATTTTAAATATAAATGTTAGAACATGGAAGTCATGTATGGTTCTCCATACCGATATTTTATATGTGTACTACGTTATCGGCACAAAGTATTAGTTTGTTGTTAAAATTCCTTCCCGGGCTGTTTGGCCGTAGTCCAATGTTTTCTGCAAGACCAGACGTTTCGGCAGTGCCGTCGACTGCCATCATCAGTGAAAATCGAGTGCGATAACGTGTGGTGGTATACGTTAGTGACCACAGTACTGTGGTTAAGGCTGAAGAAATAAGTGGAAAGAAGTAGTTTCTATGGAAACATTTCATTTCGTGAATGATTTTATATATAAGTGTTAGAACATGGAAGTTATGTATGGTTCTCAATACCGATATTTTTTCATTTTTTGAGGGTAGTACAATCAGAATCTACAATTATGTCGAACACGATTAATTTTTGCCATCACCATACTTCCATTTACTAATGGAACATGGAAGTAAAAAAGGGATAAAAATTATTTATAATTAGGGTCAACATTTTTATTTACTAAAATTCTCGCAGAAAGATAGGACTTAATTTAGAAAACGTTATTCTGCAAATGAAGATGATAAACGAAAGGTTGCTGCATTATAACGAAAAACTCTAACGTCTAAGCATATGTGGGTTAGGCAGACTTGCTTAACGTACGCTATACTTAAGAAGACTTTAGAATTTAAAGAGAGCATGATGAAGACAAAAAGGCGATTTTTACAAGTTTTTATGTTTACTCTTACATAGGTTTCAGTAGTTTGAAAAGGGTGTTGACTAAAATTTTATTTTCTAAATTTTTAGTTGTCAAACATGTTTTAATAAAATTGTCTACATACTGCTATTTTACCTCAAAATACGCATGTATTAGACATGTTATAGTACGACACATATATGTTATCCACATATATGTAGATTGCATATATCTACGTATATCCAATCTACATGTAACCAATCTTCACCAAAATCAATAAGCCTTGAGTATTTTACAACTCAGGCACATATGTAAACAATTATTTGATTCTATTTGAATTTACGGCAGTTATCGTTCGTCATGAAAAAAATTCTCTTGTTACAACATAAAATGTTGCAGGTAAACTACCCCTTCCCCTTAACCGATCTTCACAAAAATCAACAGGCCTTGAGTACTCTACAATATAGGGGTGTGTGCAAAACCTTATTTGATTGTGTTCGAATTTACGGCAATTATCGTTAGTCATAAAAAATACCCTTGTTATCACATAAAACATTGCTGGTAAACTACACCTTCCTCTTAACTCATCTTCACCAAAATCAACAGACCTTGAGTCATTTACAATTGAGGAAGGTATGCAAAAAATTATTTGATTCTGTTTAAATGTGCGGCAGTTATCGTTCTTCATGGAAAACGTTCTCTTGTAACACATAAAATGTTGCTGGTAAACTACCCCTTTCCTTTAACCGATCTTCAACAAAATCAACAGACCTTGAGTTATTTACAATTGAGGAAGGTATGCAGAAAATTATTTGATTCTGTTTAAATGTGCGGCAGTTATCGTTCGTAATAGAAACAATTACTCTTGTTAAAACATAAAATGTGGCTGGTAAACTACCCCTTTTCATTAACCGATCTTCACCAAAATCAACAGGCCTTCAGCCTTTTACAATTGATAACTGTATACAAAAAAATATTTGATTCTGTTTGAATGTGCGGCAGTTATCGTTCGTCATAAAAACAAATTACCGTTGTTAAATCATAAAATGTTCCTGGCAATCTACCCCCTTTCCCTTAACCGATCTTCACCAAAATCAACAGATATTGAGTTCTCTATAGCCCAGGAAGGTATGCAAAACATTATTTGATTCAGATTGAATTTACGGCAGTTATCATTCGTCATAAAACAAATTACCCATGTTAAAACATAAAACGTTGCAGGTAAACTACCCCTTTCCCTAAACTGATCTTCAACAAAAACGATAGGTCTCGAGAACTCTACAATTCAGGGCTGTATGCAAAACAGTATTTGATTCTGTTTGAATTTGCGGCTGTTATCGTTTGCCATAGAAAATACCTTTGTTAAAACAATAAACGTTGCCGGTAAACTACCCCTTTCCCTTAACCGATCTTCACCAAAAACAATAGGTCTTGAGAACTCTACTATTCAGAGTTCCATGCAAAACATTATTTGATTCTATTTGAATTTGCGGCTGTTATCGTTTGCCATAAAAAAATTGCCCTTGATTAAAAAAAAACGTTGCTGGTAAACAACCAGTAACGTTAGGAAAAACATTTTTTTACTTCCATGTTCCTTAAGGAAATGGAAGTATGCTGATGGCAAAAAAAATCGTGTTCGAGATTATTGCAGAATATGATTGTACTACACTCAAAACATGAAAAAAAGTCATTTTTCGAAAAGTGTCTGTGGGTGTGTCTGTGTGTCTGTGTGTCTATCTGTAGATTTTTTTCTATGGGAAACGATAACAGCCGCAAATTCAAACAGAATCAAATAATTTTTTGCATACAGCCCTGATTTGTTGAGTACTCGCGACCTATTGTTTTTGGTGAAGATCGGTTGATGGAAAGGGGTAGTTTACTGGCAACGGTTTTTTTTTATAAAGGGTAATTTTGTTTGTTTGGCAAACGATAACAGCCGCAAATTCAAACATAATCAAATATGTTTTTGCATACAGCCCTGATTTATTGAGTACTAAAGACCTATTGTTTTTGGTGAAGATCGTTTAAGGGAAAGGGGTAGTTTACCGGTCACGTTTTTTGTTTTATCAAGAGTATGTTGTATGGCAAACGATAACAGCCGCAAATTAAAATAAAATCATATAATATTTTGCATACAGCCCTGAATTGCAGAGTTCTCAAGATCTGTCGTTTTCGGTGAAGATCGGTTAAGGGAAAGGGGTAGTTTACCAGCAACGGTTTTTTATCAAGGGTAATTTTTTACTTTTTCTATTGTAAACGATAACAGCCGCAAATTCAAACAGAATCAAATGATGTTTTGCATACAGCCCTGTATTGTAGAGTTCTCAATACCTATTGGTGTTGGTGAAGATCGGTTAAGGGAAAGGGGTAGTTTACCAGCAACGTTTTATGTTTTAAAAGGGCATTTTCTATGGCAAACGATAAGAGCCGCAAATTCAAACAGAATCAAATACGTTTTTGCATACAGCCCTGTTTTGTTGAGTACTAAAGGTCTATTGTTTTTGGTGAAGATCGGTTAAGGGAAAGTGGTAGTTTACCAGCAACGTTTTATGTTTTAAAGAGAGTATTTTTTCTGTGACGAACGATAACTGCCGTAAATTCAAAGAGAATCAACTAATGTTTTGCATACGTCCCTGAATTGTTGAGTTCTCAAGACCTATTGTTATTGGTGAAGATCGGTTAATGGAATAGGGTAGTTTACCAGCAAGGTTTTATGTTTTATCAAGGGTGTTTTATATGGCAAACGATAACAGCCGCAAATTCAAACAGGATCAAATAATTCTTTGCATACAAGCCTGAATTGTAGAGTACCCAAGACCTGTCGTTTTTGCTGAAGATCGGTTAAGGGAAAGGGGTAGTTTACCAGCAACGGTTTTTTTCAAGGGTAATTTTTGTCCATAGTAAACGATAACAGCCGCAAATTCAAACAGAATCAAATGATGTTTTGCATACAGCTTTGTATTTTAGAGTTCTCAATACCTATTGGTGTTGGTGAAGATCGGTTAAGGGAAAGGGGTAGTTTACCAGCAAAATTTTATGTTCTAACAAGGGTAATTTTTTATATGACGAACGATAACTGCCGTAAATTGAAACAGAATCAACTAGGTTTTTGCATACCTTTTAAACTAAAGAGAACTCAAGGTCTGTTGATTTTGTTGAAGATCGGTTAAGGGAAGGGGCAGTTTATCAGCAACTTTTTATGTTTTAAAAAGGGTAATTTTTTTATGACGAACGATATCTGCCGAAAATTCAATGAGAATCAAATAATTGTTTGCACTCTTTCCTGAGTTGCAGAGTGCTCAAGGTCTATTGATTTTGGTGAAGATCAGTTAAGGGAAAGGGGTAGTTTACCTGCAACATTTTATGTTGTAACAAGAGAAATGTTTCCATGAGGAACGATAAGTGCCGCACATTCAAACAGAATCAAATATTTTTTTGCATGCTTCCCTGAATTTTAGAGGACGGAAGGTCTGTTGATTTTGGAGAAGATCGGTTAAGAGAAAGGGGTAGTTTACCTGAAACATTTTATGATTTAACAAGAGTAAAGTACTTAATTTTTATAAATAAAGTATCCTGATAAGAAGCTCATAGTAATCCACTGTAGAAACGTAGATGAAATATCTATAAATGAAGAGGTTAGGTGAACGGGGTGGGGGTAATTTTCTATTATTAAAAATTATAGTAGAAGGTGGAGGGCAGAATTTTTTATATGTGTACTACGTTATCGGCAACAAAGAAGTAGTTTTTTGTTAAAATTGCTTCCCGGGCTCTTTAGCCGTAGTTCAATGTTTTCTGCAAAACCAGACTTTTCGGCAGTGCCATCGACTGCCATCATCGGTGAAAATCGAGTGCGAAAACGTGAGGTGGTATACGTTAGTGACCACAGTACTGTGGTTAATGCTGAAGCAATAAGTAGCAATAAATATTTTCTATGGAAATATTTCATTTCGAATATGATTTTAAATATAAATCTTAGAACATGCAAGTCATGTATGGTTCTCCATACCGATATTTTTCATGTTTTAAGGCTACAGTTAGTACAATTAGAAACTGCAATAATCTCGAACACGATTTTTTTTTGCCATCACCATACTTCCATTTCCTTATGGAACACGGAAGTAAAAGTCATTTTTCAAAAAGTGTCTGTGTGTGTGTCTGTCTGTCAGTTTATCTGTCTGTCTATCTGTGTGTCTGTAGATTTTTTTAATGGCAAACGTTAAGAGCTGCAAATTCAAACGGAATCAATTAATTTTTTGCATACAGTCCTGAATTTTAGAGTACTCAAGACCTATTGCGTTTGGTGAAGATCGGTTAAGGGAAAGGGGTAGTTTACGAGCAACGTTTTTTTTTAACAATGGTAATTTGTTTCTATGGCAAACGATAGCCGCAAATTCAAACAGAATCAAATAACCATTCGCATACAATCCTGAATTATAGAGTTCTCAAGACTCATTGTTTTTTTTTAAAGATTGGTTAAGGGAAAGGGTTAGTTTACCTGCAACGTTTTATGTTTTAACAAGGGTAATTTTTTTCTATGACGAACGATAACTGCCATAAATTCAAAGAAAATCAAATAATGTTTTGCATACGTCCCTGAATTGTAAAGAATGAAGGCCTATTGATTTTTGTGAAGATCTTTTAAGGGAAAGGGGTAGTTTACCTGCCACCTTTAATGTTTTAACAAGAGTAATTGTTTCTATGACGAACGATAGCTGCCTCACATTCAAACAGATCTCAAATAATGTTTTGCATGCATCCCTGAATTGTAGTGTACTCAAGACCTATTGATTTTCGTGAAGATCAGTTGAGAGAAAGGGGTAGTTTAACAGAAACGTTTTATGTGATAATAAGGTTAATTTTTTCTATGACGAACGATAACTGCCGTAAATTCAAACATAATCAAATAAGTTTCAGCATGCATCCCTACATTGTAGAGATCTCAAGGTCTGTTGATTTTGGCGAAGATCGTTTAAGGGAAAGGGTAGTTTACCTGCAACAATTTTTGTTGTAAGAAGAGAAATTTCTTCATGACGAACGATAACTGCCGTAAATTCAAACAGAATCAAATAATTTTTTACATACAGGTATGTGCCTGAGTTGTAGAAGACTCAAGGCCTGTTGATTTTGGTGAAGATCGGTTACGGGGAAAGGGCAGATTACCAGAAACATTCATTTTTGTTGTAACAAGAGTAAAGTACTTAATTTTGATAAATAAAGTATCCTGATAAGAAGGTCTTAATAATCCACTGTAGAAACATAGATGAAATATCTATAAATGAAGAGGCTAGTTGAACGGGGTGGGGGTAATTTTCTATAAATGAAAATTATAGTTGAAGGAGGAGGGGATAATTTTATATGTGTACTACGTTATCGGCAACAATATAGTAGTTTGTTGTTAAAATTCCTTCCCGGGCTGTTTGGCGGTAGTCCAATGTTTTTGCAAAATCAGACGTTTCGGCAGTACCGTCGACTGCCATCATCAGTGAAAATCGAGTGCGATAACGTGTGGTGGTCTATTTAGTGACCACAGTACTCTGGTTAAGGCTGAAGCAATAAGTGGAAATAAGTAGTTTCTATGAAGACATTTCATTTCATAAATGATTTTAAATATAAATCTTAGAACATGGAAGTCATGTATGGTTCTCCATACCGATATTTTTCTATGGCAAACGATAACAGCCGCAACGTCAAACAGAATCAAATAATGTTTCGCATACAAACCTGAATTGTAGAGTTCTCAAGACCTTTTGTTTTTAGTGAAGATCGGTTAAGGGAAATTGGTAGTTTACCGGCATCATTTTATGTTGTAACAAGAGACATTTTATCATGACGAACGATAACTACCGTAAATTCAAACAGAATCAAATAATTTTTTACATATGTTCCTGAGTTGTAGAATACTCAAGGCTTATTGATTTTGGTGAAGATTGGTTACGGGGAAAGGGCAGTTTACAGGCAACATTTTTTGTTGTAACAAGAGTAAAGTACTTAATTTTGATAAATAAAGTATCCTGATAAGAAGATCTTAATAATCCACTGTAGAAACGTAGATAAAATATCTATAAATGAAGAGGCTAGTTGAACGGGTGGGGATAATTTTCTATAAATGAAAATTATAGTTGAAGATGGGGGGGATAATTTTTATGTGTACTACGTTATCGGCAACAAAGTAGTAGTTTGTTGTTAAAATTCCTTCCCGTCCTGTTTGGCCGTAGTCCAATCTTTTTTGCAAAATCAGACGTTTCGGCAGTGCCGTCGACTGCCATCATCAGTGAAAATCGAGTGCGATAACGTGAGGTGGTATACGTTAGTGACCACAGTACTCTGGTTAAGGCTGAAACAGTAAGTAGAAAGAAGTAGTTTCTATGGAAACATTTCATTTCGAAAATGATTTTAAATATAAATCTTAGAACATGGAAGTCATGTATGGTTCTCCATACCGATTTTTATTATTGTTACAATTATGTAAATATCATTTACACGTGTTTTGTTTAATTGAAACGTGATTATCGTTGACTGGTGATTGTACTACTTGTGAAATTTGTTGCATCTATTCTACCCATTGTTGGTGGTCCCCAATTGTGTTTACAGAATTCATATTTACAATAAAATAATATTAAAATCAACAATATATAAATTAAAATAATATTGTTTAACGAGCGAACATGGGCTCTGCAACTGGCTAATAAACGAGAATGGAGGATCAAGACCAAGTATGTAATGACATGCAAGATTGACTTGCTCCGAAATGACAGAAGAGCACTGTGAGTGCGAGAATAATTAAAATGTATACTAAAAGAATAGAGTTAGATCTATTTTAAGTAGTTGTACATTATTTTTTACATATATAACATAAAAACTATTTCTGCAAAGAGTCACTAAATAATTTATTAAAATTTTAATTAGTGGTTGACTACAGTTAATTCGGTCTTCTTTTCTATACTTTAATGTAGAACAATAATTATATTTGTTTAAAGTTAGCTACGCGGTTTGAGGAGTAGCTTATATTAAAACGGTTAGGATGAAATATAGATGTGAACGGTTCCGACAAATATTAATAACAACAGGAATATTAAAACATTTTACATAGAAAACAATAGCAGGACTGTAAAATATAGTTTCTTGACACTCATACTGATGCTGCTGATCCCTTCTAATTTTAAACATCTATTTAATGACATCTTAAATAACATGAGTGTTACCTGTATGTATCAGGAAGTACTGTGATAAATTTATTTATGCACATACACAGGCGCGCGAGCGCGTGCACTAACGGAGACGTCGGAGGAATAAACTTAATTTTATATGACATGCGAGTGCGCGTGTGTGCTGTAAATTAACAAACATTTAAACTGGAAGTGAGGCAATAACGTATAGAGCCATAAAGTAATTCAACGTTTTTTCTTGACCTAAGTAGTGAGATTTTACTTCCCACGCGGTAAATCGGTTTATCGTAAGTCTGATATAATTAGATAAATCAGAAATATTTTGTGTTCTCTTGTAAGAAGTAATATGGGATTGTAGCATCCTTTTAGGTACGTATATTTACTTAACAAACGTAAGCAGAATGCCAAGAAGTTATACTCATAAAGAGGATACAAAGCAATTTCAGAGCCGGTGAAATCAGACTTTACGGCCAAACATTATTTGCTGACAAAGCGGAATAGGAAAATGTTGCGTATACCGTTGTATCCTTGTTTCGTTTAAAGGAAAATGTATTCTAGATTATGTTAACAAGTATTTGACCGGCCTTTGTTACATGTTACCGGAATTTTAAGTTCCATTCAGTCTCTGGAATTATAAGCTGTAAGCTAATATATACGATTGAGTTTTCAAAGTTGTTACACAAATTTTAAATGCCGTTATTACTATAAAATTAAATTCGAATTGAAATATTCGAGGTATACAGTACTTGAATATTACGTACTGTATTTCCAACAACATCTCAATATTTAAATTTGATATTTTTTGTAAGTAGAAAATACTAAGTTGGCGTGTAATAGTGTTTTGTCTCCGTAATCATTCTTTTAAAATTCACAACTTTTATGTGTTAAATACAAAAAGAAATGTTTATTAACAAATAAAAAGAGGCTTGTTTACCATGTTTGTAGTTGAGTTTGAGACAGACTTTAGTATATTTATTACTTAAGTATTATATTTACATTAGATTTATAAATCGTAGAAGACTTAGAAGTACTGATCTTTGTTTATATCAGTTAAATAATATTTGTTTTAAAAACGTCGTCAAATCCCTGTATTATGCAATCCGTATAGAAAATAATGAAACCGTTAACTACAAAGAACAGAAACTCTAAAAACACAAAACAAGAGCATGTTATTTTAAGTTAATGATTATAACACACAAAATAACACAATAATAACTTAGTCCTAACAGTATAACACTAACACATAATGTGTATTATCGATACAGAGATGGTGCATTGAGTGACAACCTATAACTGCTCAGTCTGTGGGTGGTGATAAGCGCTATCAAAGTCATTGTGCCACAGTATGTACGTTAGTTCATAGCACAGTGCAAAATCATAATAAATGTTTTGCAATAACATCATTCACTCTTCCACACTTGTAGACGAAATCTCTTATTAGTAGCATTAAAAAAGTACATATAATAATTACTGTAACGGTATGAAATTATAGCCATAGAAATGAATTTACTACATGTGTGTAGTGTGCTAAAAAAAATAGTTTAAGTTTAGATAAACATGTAAGTTAAAGAGTTTCATTAAAACTTTAAAGTCATATAAGTGCAATATTTTAATAGTCAAAATTCATATTGGGGAAAGGACGCGGTATGGCACAAAAACTATATGCTGAAAAAAGTAGTACTTTAGTACAGTACATTAGCAACTCCAAAACTAGTTGGTAGATCCGGTGATAGTTATAGTAAAAGTGAAGAAAGTGTTGAATACGAGGGATTGATAAGAGTATAGGTTACTGACTTATTTTCATAAAGAGTTAAAAAGATGATTTCTTTATATGTCCTGAAAGTCCTTTTATGTTCTGATACTTCCTATTGAAGTCAGTAGAAGAGCATAATATTTTTTTGTCGTTTGTCGCATTACATTAGAACTTTTCTTGTCCAATGTACACCTTCAGATCTGTTAATTGTTACGATAAATAGAAAAGGCTATGACGGACGTATCTTAATATCTCATGCAACGAAATATCACCATTTGCTTATGATTTTTTAGCAGCATTGTAAGTACATTTTGTACACAAACTCTCTAAATCGATTGAGTTGTCCTTAAATGCGTTTTTGGTTACGAAAACATTTCATTATTCCTCATGATGGTTAATCACTGATGAGTTAATGACTTAGACCCTAGGTTGTACTATGTTTAAGTCTTGAAAAGTCAGTCAAACGTCTGCGTTTAACGCCAAGCAGAATTGGGAGTTTGAATGAAAATGATATTTTTTTTATTTTAGAAGAATGCATTCACAGTAATATAATTACACGAATAAATTGGCAAAAATTAAATTTTAAAAATTCGAATATAATCAACTTTACCTTTAAAATGTTATTGAAATATAGCCCTACATATTTTGTCTTTGCATTAAGTTAATGGTCATAGAACTATTAATAATAAAAGTACACGTTATTATTACATTATTACAATTAAAAAGTACAATTAAAAAAATCTCAGCAATTTTATCCAGCTGTTCAAAGCATAAGATTTATAGGAATACTTCACTTTACAAAACAAGCAGATGGGGGTGTGTTTATAAATAACGACTAACGTTTTCGTGGGTCCCACTAAGTACAGTAGAAGGATAGAATAGGTAAAGACAATCTCACTTCCTGATTAGTATCTAAGATTGCTAACAATTAGGTTTTTCCAGTTTAATGACCGTTCAATTTTCTCAGTATTAAATTATACGACGAGGTATAATTAGATAGTAGCTTGATTAAGGTTCAGATGAGCCATCGTAGAATGAGCGGGACGTCTGGTGAAGAGAAAACTAAATCAATTTATTTTTCTAATCTGTGAGTGTATAAGGTTACTATTTTTTTTAATAAACTCAACGCAATTTATATATGTAACCCATTCCTCTATACGAGTCTAACATCACTATTCCTTTTCCATTAATAGGAAACGTGGTAATAGAAACAGTTCGTAATTTCTTGCTTTGAAACAATTTTAAATGTATTAAATGTCTCCCTTACAATAATTTATTAGATTTACTGTACGCCTATGTCTGTTTACCTACTGTTCTGTCTGTTCTGGTAAATACAATTTTCAACTGAATTTTCTATATTAATTTTGTAGGTACAGATTGCCCAAACCGTCTTGTTACTTACTGCTTTCGCCAATTAATCAAATTTTTGAAATTGAAGTTTATAGAAAGATACAGGTTCGTAACCAATATGTAGCTCATCTTCATGCTAACAAACTACAAACAGTAGTGATTGTAGACAGTACATAAGTACTCTGAATTTTGTTACCACAAAATAATCGCGATAAAGTGTTCATTTCTCGGGAGTCAAGTTCACAGATCTCCAGAATTTCCTTATCTTGAATTAAACGTACATTCACTTAAATTGGAAAGAGACATTTCTACCTCCACACAACTAAGAACTGGTTTTTTTAATACTTTCTGCTAATTTTATGTTTAGACTTTACAAAGCACATCAAACTCTAGAATGTTTGTTAAACTAGAGCAGCATACTCAACCAAATTGTTATGTATATGTTCCAGAGAGAAATAAAAAGAGTGATTGAAAGAGAAGGGGAGGGGAAGCACGGTCTCGTGTGTCTCGGCTGATAAATTTGTGTCTGCTGCCAATCACAGCTCGCTTCCTTTATCAATCCGTGTTTCTTCCACACAGTTAGTTCCAATCGTTCAGCTGTGAATCAAGAAACATCAGGCTTAGTACATGTGATTTTTACTAGACACAGACTATTTCATAGTAAAGATAGTCCAGACTGTACACCAAACGTTATCGTCTAGTTATTTATAAAAGAGAAAAGTGTAAGGAACAATCGACTTGTAAATTTTATTGAACGTAAATTACGCATAAATTTAATATTTATAAGCCTGAAATAAATTTAAATTGAATTTAAAGTATCTGTAAGAAGAATATGAACATGACGAAAAAATTAAGAAAACAAAAATAAGGGTTAAAATACGAATACACTTGTAGAATGTGAACTCTGGTTGCTGAGAAAGATGCTGAGCAGTTCTACTGTTTCTGGATCCGTTGAGTAGTTCTGGTTACTGGACAATTGTAAAACATTTTAGAAGGCTGTTTTTACGTTATATCAAATTAATACATTTTCATGAAACATTATGATCACAATGCTTTCCTCTCTCGTTCCATTTATTTTAGACCAAAATTGAAATCCAACAAGTTTTATCCACCTAAAAACGATGATATAAAACAGCTTAAGAAAAATATCAAATTATAATGCGTTAAAGCACACAGACAGACAGAAGACGTACACGCGTCTTGCGCCATGGTTTGTGAGCGTAGTCGAGGCCGGAGCCCGATCACACGGTGCAGCGTGACTCGTTCACTCGGCACAATGACTTACGGAGTGGTCTCCCAATATATAATTTGCTTGTATGAGGTGATTTTAAGATTTTGTGTGTATGACGCAACTCCGTGGCTCCTTAAACCATGGCCTGCTGGAGCTTAGAGAAGCGCTGGTACGGTCGATAGGCTCGACTAACCGAAGGCGAGTAAATTAATTATAATTATTATACATAATTGCCATATTTATTTGAAATAATCGTACAAATGTCATTTCAATAACTAAGATTAACGGTAGGCGAATTGAGATTGCTGAAAAAATCATGACAATCTGGCTTTTATTAAAACTGCTTATTATTACTTTATTTTGTAAGTAGATAATTAAAAATAAATAGTTTACTGTATACTACACATTTTATAGGCCTACAATAAACATGCAACTAATTTTGATTACATCACATTAATAAATTAGTTTTTCTCACTGAAAGTCACCTATGACAGGCTGTGGACCATAGGCATATCAGCCGAATGCACGTAAGTATTCAGTTTACCTCTTTTTCATTTTGCATTTAAAAACAAAACTTTTGTTTTAACTTATTATAACTTTTTGAAGTTACATGTTTGGAGTTACAGTGTACATGTTTGGAGGATGCGAAATTGGGATAAGGAATTGGATAAAATAGAGACTTTATTGTTGTAACGCAAACTATAATAAATTATTTAAAATTATATATTTAATAGAGGAAATAAAATTTATTATTTTAATAAGAAAAGTACAAATCTTTTAGCTATAAAAATATTAATGGTAAAAGTTTGTAACCAAAGATCACGTATATTAAGCCTCATTATTTTGCACTTATTAATCAAATATTCAAAAAGTAACCAGCATCTGTTGGCTGAATTTTCCACTTTGTCCAATCTAAGGCTAGTATTTACAGCCGTAGTGGCTACTATTGTATTAACGTGAGTAGCGTAGCGAGTCATTTCTTCTAGTAGCCATTCATTTATCTTTCTACGGAATCGTAGTTTTTGAAAATCTGTTAATTCTTTCATTATAGGAAAAATGTACATCAGAAACATAATAATCTGCGTTTAGTTCTTCATTAGCATGGCTTTCATTAGACGTTTACGTAGCTTTCTTCTTTCCAGCTCTAGTACATCTTTCTTGTTCTCTGTTTTCTTATCGGTGAGATAGTACCTGAGGAAGATATTGATAGTGGTGCCGGAGACTCCTTTTTCTAATTCTGCTTCTTTTTTGAGGGATGAAGACCTTTGGGTTTCAATCGTCTCACTCCCACTAATACTAAGATTCCCTGTAGTTTTAGCTGGAATAATGTCTTCCCATAGATTCAAAATACTTCTGTGTCAAGTTGACAGAAGCTCACAGTTTGCTTCCGCTCCAGATCTTATAACAAGTTTTGTCAAGTGTTTTCTGTACTGATCCTGTAGGTTTTTCCACAGCTTTAACAAAGCGTGTCCTGAAATTCAAAAAATTATTTATTTTAAGTTAGCCTAAAATTAATAGTATTTCTCAAATGTAAATTAATTTATCTTTTTTAATTAAGTCATCTACAATTAATTAATCTTAATTTTTAACATTATCAATTCAGATATCTTGCTACAGGAGTCTCATTCAGAGCACTGTCGTTTAGTTTTTGCGTGGGGTAAACAACAGTGGCTGCAGTAGTTTGCGAAACGTGTTCGGCCATATAGTGAAAATTACTCAGCGTAGACATGCCACAACCTTCTCAAGATGATCTGAAAATCACTGCAAAAGTCTTTTACAGACTGACAGTTTCCAAACTGTATTGGCCCAATTGATTGAAAACATTGCAGAATAAAATGTCCAGCTCATTATGGATCGTCATATTACAAGTACTAAAATTATTTCTCGTTAATACTGCAGGCTGTTGCCGATGCAAATAAAATATTTACTTCTGTTGAAATAGGAGGAAGAGGGAAAGAAAGTGACGATGGGACTTTTAATTTTTTAGTTCTAAGAAAATTAATTAAAAGTGGACATTGAATTAAGAAAGTTGTGTTAGTGGTTATAATCACAAACAGAATTATCACTGTTGCACATAATGAGATTATTTCCGATCTGACGATGAGCTGTGAAGCTTGAAAGCGCTATTCGGAATAATTTTTCTATAGTGCTGTGCAACAATGATAATTCTGTTTGTTAAAAGTGGAAACTTGAACATATAAATACCAGACATGGTACCAGGAACCACTCATTCTTTACCTTACTTTTTGATTGACGATGAGGCATATCAGATACGGCGAAATCTGATGCGTCAATTTCCTCAACAAAATTTAACTGCTGAAAAAAGCGATTTCATTGAGCGACTCTCTCGTGTTCGAAAATGAGTTGGATATGTGGTTTGGGAATTTTATATGCCAAGTGGCGAGTTCTTGGAAGACCAATAGAAACTAATGTGAAACACGCATGTCTCACAATAAAAACAGTTTGTCTATGTAGAACATTATAAGATATCTCGATGGCAGCGATAATCATCACGACAACACCGTGGATATTAATGCAACTGATAATACAACTACACACCGCAAACATTTTTGAAACTGAATGAGGTATACATTATATGCCATGTATGCCTAGATTCTATTCGTACTTATTAAAATTTAATTGAAATAAAATTATAATTTCCTTGAATCCCAAGTTGTAAAGATAATTAATTGCAGACTATGGTTCTTCTTCTTTTTCTATGGCGTCACCGTTTGGAGTCAAACGTTAGCCTCCATAATCATCCGTCTCTAGTTTTCCTTTTCCTTGTCCTTGGTGATTGATGTCCATCGTTTTATTTTAAGTAATGTATCAGCATCCCTTGCCACTGCGTCAATCCAGCCATGCTTGGGTCTTCCGTCAGACCTTCTACCCTCTATTTCACTAAGTATTACCTTCTAGGTATTCGGTTACCTTCCACCCTAATGATGTGTCCTGCCCATTGCAATCTATGCAGTCAGATGGTGGTGGCCAGATCATTGTCTTCATATAGTTCCTCATTCTGACATATTCCTCATAACCCACTGACCCGGATTGGTCCATATATTCTCCTCAAGATTCTCCTTCCAAACGTATTAACTATGTTAGTGGCTCGTTTCTTCAGAGTCTAAGTCTCTCTGCCATATGTTACCACCGGTCTTATCATAACTTTATATAATGTGACCTTGGACTGACGGTGGATATTCCTTGTCTTAAATATACTTGTCAACGAAGCATATGCTCTATTTGCGGCCTGTAAATTTTTCCTCATTTTATTTATTTCTTCATTATCTTCTGCAATCCAACATCCCAAACATTTAAACCGATTAACTTTTCCAGGTTTAGTGGTTCGATATTGAGGTTTCCTGGGTTTCTTCGAGTGGTAATCATAACCTTTGTTTTATCTGTATTCAACTGTAATCCTATCTCGTCCGCCAGCCCATCGCCTTGTTTCAGTCCTCTCGTGACATTACAAAGTTCTGTCGTACCAGTTTGCAGTTCAACCTTGGCTCTCGTCTGTATCATTGTCAATCCTGTCAGTTGTACTAATTTAATGGGCATTTGAAAGTACAGCATTATTTCAAAAAGCTTATTCCTCTCTATGCTGTCATACGCTTATCTAGAAGCTACGAAGATTTGTGTTAGGTCCAGGTTGTTTGCCACGTCTTTTCCATCAGTATTTTGATTGTGAAATGTCACCAAATAAAACTACACATTCTGTCAACTTCATAATGATTCCCTCTACAACGTCCTTATACTTCAAAGTTCTAGTCGGCAATCGTCTCCCCAGATCTACGTTAGTAGCCGGTTCTATTGAGCCCCTCAAAATTTTATAACACTTTTAACAAAAAAAAAAAAATGGTTTATTATGTTCATCGAGGTCGACAAACGTATTGTGACTCCCTGTATAGTGGATATTTTATGTGTGTTTGTTTCCATATGCTTGCTTTAAAATACACAACTTGTAAATTAAATGAACAAACGGTTGCAGTCCTTTGTTACGTAATGATTTTACTAACAACTCTAGGCTCTATGTTCTTTCTTGTCAACACTAAACAAGACATAAGTGTAGTTATAGTTGTAATAAATGTAGTAGGGTGGATGAGCAAATCTAGTTCAAACTTCTGTGTTAACTCGGCATTAGCAACATGTTTATGTTTAACTATTTAATTCTACGAAACGTTTTAAAATAATAACACGAGTACCATAATTTCTTCGCAGTCAATTAAACAGTAGGCCTATAAACAAAACTTTTGTTGTAACGAAATTTCCATTCCGGCTGCTTTAAAACATAATACCGCTTAAATAATTTGGAAGGACAATAAAGGGAAAACAGGTGGAGTCGGAGACTTAAACTCGGATAGAGTGATGTGGTGAAAAAGAATTTATCGGAGTAGGGAACAAGCTAAAACGGAAAAGCCGATTCATATGACTGGAAAATGGAAAAAACAAACAACCGACTCCTAGTAGTAGTAGTAGTACTAGTAGTAGTAGTAGTAGTAGTGGTAGTAGTAGTAGTAGTAGTAGTAGTAGTAGTAGTAGTACTAGTAGTACTAGTAGTAGTAGTAGTAGTAGTAGTAGTAGCAGCAGCAGCAGCAGCAGCAGCAGCAGTAGTAGTAGTAGTAGTAGTAGTAGTAGTAGTAGTAGTAGCAGCAGCAGCAGCAGCAGCAGCAGCAGCAGCAGTAGTAGTAGTAGTAGTAGTAGTAGCACCAGCAAGTAAAAGTAGCAAGGGGCAGCAGCAAGCTACAGCAGCAGCAGTAGTGTTAGTAGTAGTAGTATATACAGTTACGATGTGTCAACTCCTTAGTGATTTTCTTTTCGTTTCATCTGAAGTTGTTTTTGCGACGCTTCGGCGGATTTATCTTCTCCATCTTGAGAAAGTTCTCTCCGACATTATTGAATAAAGTCATTAGACATTAACAATTACACTTCTACGACTACAGTTCAACATTTAAGTATACAGTACAACAGGCTGACACCAACAGCAACTCGATGCCAAAAATACATCAGAGGATCGACCGCCAGCTGTTAAGACGAAATAATCCATACATGGTTTTTAAACACCGGGTAACTGTAGCCAAAATGTTTTGAGCTTATAAAGTTGCATTCAACAAGCTGAGTATGATAGACACGATTCATCACAAGGAAATGGCAAAAATCACACACACACACACACACACACACACACACACACACACACACACACACACACACACACACACACACACACACACACACACACACACACACACACACACAACATACACGAACACACTAACATTAAAATGTTTACAGTTAGTTAAGTAAAGGTCTGTTGATTTTTCGTAACAAATGTTTAGACGAACTCTACACAAAATTTATAAAACATGCTACTACGAGACACGAAAGTTTACTGATGTTTTTGGATCCAAATACCTCCACTCGCTGCATTATGTATATTATAACACAAATATCTAAATTCAATTCGAGCTGAACATTAATTAAAAAACCAGAGCTAGATCTAAAAAGAACAAAAGTTACATAAAGGATATAGACTAGCTACTCAAAGTATCCCAGTACAGATTATGTCATTGCAGTATATTAAATACTCTGCTTTACTGTCACTATACTGTCTAAAGGAGTATTTATTTAAGTTCTACGTACATAGTACAATTAAATCGGAATTTAATAAATCGTTTGTTGTATGGCAATGGGTCCCAATCTGTAGTCCGCGGTGGGGGAGTAGTCGACGAGAAACTTTCAAGTGGTCCGTAACGCTACCAAGATTTAAGTAAGTTTAGCTAGTAAAGTGAGACACAGACTAGACGCAAACGCAAACATACGACTTGGTGTGACCAGAAATTTCAGCCTAAAGATCGCAGCTGGTGGAACTAAATGAAGTCCAAAAGTCACATCGGTAAGTCTCATGTAAGACAGGGACATATTCTGTTGATTTTAGTTGTCTGAAACGTAAGTTTAATTAATTAAAGTTATTTAAGTAATAGAGATGTGTTAGTGGTTTTAATCATAAACAGAAATTAGGATGTTGCACATCACAATATAAAAAATTCTCGATTAGCTCTTTAGAGCCTGACAGCTCATTATCAGACCATACGGAAATGTCAGACCATATTTCCAGATCATATTTGTCTTTGTAGACCATATAAGATCATATTTGTACGATAATGAAAACTGTTTCTTCTGTGAGTTGTTTATCATTATAGTATATTAACATAATACAATCATATTACATTTTGTTTGTTAGCGGCAATCTGGATATTTATATTTAATTTATTTAATCAGTACTCAGTTTTACGTGTTGACCTTAAGCGCACGCACATGCGATCAAATCACAATTATTTTTACAAATAAAATTCCCTTTTTATATAATTATATTTTAACCTGACAACATGTTTCACAAAATAGGCTATATTTGTATCATCGAAGGCAATGAATTTAGAAACTTCTGTTGATACAGATATATTTTGTGAAACGTGGGTTAGGTTGAAATAAAACGTTAAAAAAAGAACATTCTACTTGCAGAAGTAATTGGGAAGAAGAAAAAGAAGAAGAAGAAGAAGAAGAAGAAGAAGAAGAAGAAGAAGAAGAAGAAGAAGAAGAAGAAGAAGAAGAAGAAGAAGAAGAGCAACAACAACGACAACAACAACAAGAAAGACGTGGCTTTGTATTTTAGGAGCTAGAAATTATCCATGTTTTCTTTTATAAGTACCACAGTAGTTATTCCTAGTTCAGTTTCTCCATACACAGGTGGTGTGTGTGTGTGTGTAATAATAACTATGATGTGTTTCGTATTACTAGCACGTTTACTTTTATTCGTAAATGATATGCAGTAGGACATAGTTTGTATGTAGATAATAGTGAATTGAAAGCAAAAACGTTAATAGCGAATATCGGATAAGCAGCGTTGAATATTTGTTACTGTAATGCTTTTAATCAAGCGTGAAGCAAGATTACGCTACTAATGGCTGTAATTTACCAAAGTTAATGCTTGCAGTGAATCAACTGGCCACCACACTATGCGATGTTTCAACGTAATTATGAGCGCCTGTATTCAAATTGCACCTATTTATTACAAAACTAAATGTTTATAGAAACTGTTTAAATACCTTTGCATGGAGCTACAGCTTGTTTTATAAACACAGTCAATGTGTTAACGTGATACAGTCCAGTTAATGTGATAACTGGAAAAATATTGTATACAGTCCTTAATTTATTAGTAACCGTCAAATAATTGATAAAAGATTTTGTTAGTTTCGGTCAATAAGTAGACATAGTTTTTAAACTATTTTTGTCAACATTTCGACAATATTTACTACCACCATCAGAACAATTTTAGATGAGTCACTATGACACCAAGCAGACAACTGACCAATAACGTAGCAGTTGTTGATGAGCATTTTGCACTTACCTGCATTTTTTTTAAATAATATTTTAAGAATAAAAACGAAAAATGACTACTTTAGTTAATTCGTTCGGTATGTAAAAAAAAATACAAAGAATTCAAGAATTACATGTTCAGTAGATCTGAACAACAGGTGATATAAATTTGCAGTATAGTCAAATTCAGTGTTTATGTAAATGTAACCAAAGTTAAACTTATTCTTTTCAAACTAATTGAGCTGAAAATATACAATTAAAGTTATAAAATTATGTGAAAAAAAATTATAAGGACAGAACGAAAATAGTCATGTGAACTTTAATATGTATACTTATGGGTCGTAGACAGGATTTACATTTTAACATGATAATGTCTTTTAGCTGGACATTGTTTGAAACTTTCTGTAACATTTTATTTAACGTCACGCTGTATGACGTCATCATTGTGTGACGTCATCATTGCATAACATCATTGGGATTGTTGTAAATAAAGGTTTGTCTTGATACGTCGCAGTCGCAATATATATATATATATATATTTATATATATATATATTGTAATAAAACCCAATTATTACAAAATATAATTTAATTCAATTCTGATTGTGTGTAGTAGGTAGCTAATGTCTCCTAGTCTTCGTTATGCACTCACTGTTGGTCTTCACTTTTGTAATAAAACAATAATATAATCGTAATTGTAGTAGTGTTCTGGTATAATATTACCCAGAATAATTTTTATGGTGTGTATGTGTAGTAGTGACGTTCCGCTCTGGGAAACGTCGATTTGGTAACGTTCCTGGTCTTTGTTGTTATCAAATAAACTCTGTGTGTATTGCTGTTGTAGCAATTTGAAATGAAATATAAATTTTATTTTTATATTTATAAAAAAATAAATTCCGAAAAAATGTTTTCGGTGTATTTATGTTCTTAAAATTTAGAAATAAATCGAGGTTGTTGATTGTAATTATAATTATGATGGTATTGTGTTTATTCTAGTAATAATTTTCCCTTCTGTAAATTTGTTAAAAAGACAATCCAGTTAACTTCAAGTTTAGGCGAAAACGGCTCTCTTCTTCTTACTCTTGAAAGGTTGTCGTTTCGCATATACTGCCTTTAAAGGTTATCTAGTTTTCTTGATTAATTAACTGTTAAGTCCTTTTATAAGAGAAACCAACTTCAATTTACCAGAAAACAAACGTTTATTAAACAAAATAATGAATTTGATCAATTAAAATCGATGTTACAATGCCGTATCGACTCGCTCAGGGCCGGTCGATATAAGAATTTTACATTTGTATTATAAAATAGGTTCTTTAAACGGTTATTAATATAAAAAGCCAGAGAAGGTCAGGGGCATGAAAGTATAACACTTACAATTCTAATAATGTCTTAAATTTAAACAATACAATGGTAGTTATTAATAATAAAAGTTTATATATAATTTTATTCGAACCAAGTTGCAGCCCACAGTCGTGTCTTATAGCGGTGATGATATTGGATCAAAATGGCCGCCTGACGCATGCGCGTTGTTCGCCTTCTAACCTGGATGAAGTACTTGTTGGAATAAATATGTCCCTTCTTCGTTTAAATGTTCTTCGCAATTGTATATTATCTTCTGGGGTATAGTTTATTGTCACTGGTGTATGATGGAATAGTTCACTTGGTGTAAAAATGTTGTTAAATGGGTATATCTACTGGTGTTTATGTGTGTCAGTTTAACCTCGAATTTTCACTTGGTATTTGGTGCGATTTCAGTGTTATTTCATTTAATTAGTTATATGTGATTCCGTTTATTGGTGTTATGTAGTTCATAGGTCAACTTCACCACTTCACAATAATTAAAATAGTTAAAAAATTTAATTTTACACAAAATGATTCCGAACTCTGTTATAACGTAACAGCCATTAAAGGTTGGTTCTATCAAATATTCACATTAAGTGCTCTCTTCAAGGTATAATAATGAACTGTCTGGATTTCCTTCGTCTCATGAAAATCTTAGCCTATATAATATATCTCATACATTGTTTCAAATCATCTTAACTTCCGACACATTTTAAAATCGTACATTATGCTCAGAAAGTAATTTCGTTATTAGTTAACTGTTTGAAATATTAAATACGTATTCGTTTTCACTATTCTATTCTACGTATTTTGATAGTAATTAAGTTAGTGTTACAAAGTTTTATCAGAAAATTATATTTCTTACATTTTTTGGTAGGTCGGCCTAAAATTATACTTCCTGTCTTCTAAGTAAATAATAGCCATTTTCCCTAATATAATTATTATTCTATTAAATCTGAAATTGATATAATTGTCAATTCTCACTTATTTTATGGCAATTTAGTATATTAATGATGGTTTTTTAATACAATTCATTTGTATATGACTCCCCCTATGATAATGTCAGTGAATCTATTTCAGTTTTAAATGGTATTTTATTAGACAAATAATAATTTTACTCATATAATGATCCTATCTTTAGAAAGCCTTATTTACATAGTATTTAATATGTTGAGTTTATCTTGCCTAAATATTGTCAGTTTAACTGGCTTATAAGACTAGGTTTGTTAATTATTTGCAGTTTAAATTCATTATATGGTCTAGATTTGATGTGCGGCTATTTGCAAAAATGTTTTATTAATGTAGTTATTTTATATCCTTCTCTGACTTCTGATTCTTATATATTTGATTAAAAATTAATTCTTTGACTGGTATAACAGTAATTATTGATTGTATAATTAACATATAACACCTCTCTACATAAAACTGGTGTTCTGAATAACATTGTTTTGTGTATCACCTAATAACATAATTAAAAATATTCTATAACATCGGAATGATATCTATTTTTAGATAGGGCATTCCTAAATTAAAATGAACAATAAAATAACAAATTATAACACTAATGTTTCTTATGAATAATCCTTACTTATCTAATTATTATATGTAATAGGAACCTATCATCCTGGTTACATATAATGGTTAACATCTTTTACTACTTCAACATTAACAGTTGGTTCTGTAATTTCCCATTTTACAGGATTTATGCCCCCTCTTAAAGTATAACTCTGGCTATCTAAGTCATATTCCATTCTATGGAATGTTCATACAGCTTTAGTAGCTTTTTATTAGTAATATTACTATTTCATTATCAAAGTAGACACTGTTCACAAAACTTAAAGTTTATTACTTTGTACTGCAACTCATGCACCTTTTTAAAGTTTATTAGTTATAATTTGATCACTTACACTTGTCCATGGTGAATTATTAATATATTTACTAGTCTTTTTCTAGTTTTTAACATGAAATATTCAACCATGGGGGGACTGTGAAGATTTGTTTATACAAACTAAATAATAACTTTTTGAATGCACTAATATTTAATACTACTAACACTTTTAGTTTTTTGTCAGTTTTACAGTGATATGGTTTTTTGGGGTGTTATACTTTCTCTTTGGACATTCATTGATTTTGGGGTTTTTGGGGTTCTTTCCCTATGGGGTTTTTGTTTTATATGGGTCGTCTCACTTCTTTCTTCTCTGAGTTTGGTTATTCTTCTTTCTTCTTTCTTCTTTGAGTTTGGTTATTCTTCTTTCTTCCTTCTTCAGCATTTTTAATTATTCTTCTTTCTTCTTTGAGTTTGGTTATTCTTCTTTCTTCCTTCTTCAGTATTTTTAATTATTCTTCTTTCTTCTTTGAGTTTGGTTATTCTTCTTCAGTATTTTTAGTTTTGATTATTCTTCTTTCTTCAGTAGTTTTGGGTTATTCTTCTTTCTTCCTTCCTCTGTAGTTTTGATTAGTCTTCTTTCTTCTTTCTTCAGTAGTTTTGGTTATTCTTCTTTCTTCCTTAGTTTTGGTTGTTCTTCTTTCTTCAGTGATTTTAATTATTCTTCTTTCTTCTTTGTTCAATAATTTTAATTATTCTTCTTTCTTCTGTAGTTTTCGTTATTCTTCTTTCTTCAGTAGTTTTGATTTATTCTTCTTTCTTCCCTCCTCTGTAGTTTTGATTAGTCTTCTTTCTTCTTTGTTCAATAATTTTAATTATTCTTCTTTCTTCTGTAGTTTTGGTTATTCTTCTTTCTTCTGTAGATTTGGTTATTCTTCTTTCTTCAGTAGTTTTGATTATTCTTCCTTCTTCTTTCTTCTGTATTTTTTAAATTTATTCTTCTTTCTTCCTTCTTCAGTAGTTTTGGTTATTCTTCTTTCTTCTTTATTTTTAATTATTCTTCTTTCTTCTTTCTTCAGTAGATTTGATTATTCTTCTTTCTTCTTTATTCAGTAGTTTTGATTGTTCTTCTTTCTTCATTCTTCAGTAATTTTAGTTTTGATTGTTCTTCTTTCTTCCTTAGTTTTGATTGTTCTTCTTTCTTCCTTCTTCAGTAGTTTTGGTTATTCTTCTTTCTTCTTTAGTTTTGATTGTTCTTCTTTCTTCTTTAGTTTTTCGCTGTGTATGCCTTTGTTTCTTCTGGTCTGGTTTCTTTGACGGGGTATATTAATTGCCTGCTTCTATCTTACCTGGGTAATTTTGTTATTAACATTTTTAGTTTCCTGGGTTTTTTTTAAATTTGTATTATATTATATTGTTTGCAGAATTTTTCTTTATTTAACCTTTCTTGTGAATATATTAGTAAATAGTGCATTTTAATTGATTCTCATCTGGATATTCCATATATTAGAGCTTTATCAATGATCATTGAGTAATGTATTTGTGTGGATTATCTGTCACGCTACAGATTGCTCTCTTCCAGAAGTGATTAGTTCAGATCATACTTAGTTTGTCTGAAATAATTGCTTATGACATTATATTATAAATTATATTCCTTTACTTCCTTCACATTTCTAAAATTTTTTCTTCTATATTTTTGAGCTTATTTATATTTCATTATTAACTGGATTCTTATTGATAGTAATAGTCATCTGAGGTTCGTTATTTTTTATTTTTCCATTTTCTTCTTAACTTGGTTCTTTATCTTTGGGATATTTATTCCCTAAAATTCCCTAATACGTTAGCTGGGGCAGTGTCCAGAGGGGCTCGGTAGGCTTCACACTCTGCTGGCCATACTACGTCATTTATTGATTACAGAGGTAAATCATCTCTGATCAATACATAATAATACTGCTGGACTTATCTCAGACAGTTATTAAAAAAATTATATAAGAATAGTCCACCTTATGACTATAAAAAAAAAATTAAATATCTTTGGATATTTCACTTCGTATACGAACAGATCTATTAATATATCTATCTTAGTCAATTTCTATCTCAGTTATTTTTCTCAGTGGTTAGCTCTGCTGGCATTTTATTTCTCCTTGTAGTTGGAAGCTGGTATAATATAATCATCACTTATTATTTAGTGTAAAGTTTTTAATTCTCTGTCATTTTTTGACTGTTATCACAATCTTTTTCTGGTCATTGGTAGCATATATTTTGTATTATATTTTTGTTCCTTTCTTAATTCTTATGAATCATTCCACTAGTATTATGTTTTTGCAATTATTCTTATAATTGTACTTCTTATAATTGACATTTATTATATGATCATATTTTTCTTATGGATTTATTTATATATAGTTTTTTCTTCCTTTTTTCACACTGTTATTCTGCTCTTGCTTTTTATCCAAATGCACTCTTTAATTATTAATTCCATATGTTTAATATCTCTGTTTAGTTGACATAAAATTCTCATTAATTTTACTTCACAATAAGTTTATTCATTTAAATTGTATCAGTGGTTTGTACTGCCATTGCTTTATTCTTGAAAGTTTTTTCAGAATTGGTCCCATATATAATTGTTTGTAATGTGTTATCCAAATTCCCTTTCTTCTTGTTCATTTCTAAAAGTTGTTTTTAAGATAAGGTAGTAAGTTGTTCTTACTTGGGTTCTGCATTTTTAAAATTTTTTAAATTCTTTTCTGTTTTGATCATAAATTATTTCCTAAATAGTAGATAGTAAGGTGTTCTTACTTCTTTTTTGAATTTTGTGGTTTAATTCAAAATTCATTTTCTTTTTGAGTCATAAATGGTTTCCTAAATAATAGGTAGTAAGTTGTTCTTACTTCGTTTTTGAATTTAGATATTTTCTTCAATCTTCCATTCATTCAATTATTCATAATATTTTTTCATGGAAGCCTGGTTATATACACCTTTTATCCTTTCTGAATCAATTTCCTTTATTTCATAAGTATTATTATTCTTCACATTGGATATGATATATGGTCCGGTGTATAATAGCAATAACTTCTTCGTTATTCCTTCCAGTGTGCTGGGTAGTTCACGATTTCTTAACAAAATTTTTTCTCCCTTTTCATATATTATTAATTTACCACTAGCCTTTTGATACTTATTTTGCCGTTTCAACTGGTCTTCTGCCACTTTGTTATAGAATTTAGCTTTATCAAATCTGTACATATGGTTACTGGGGAACTCGAGGATATCTGTGATCTCTCGTGGGGGTGGTTTCTCGTACATCGCAGAGTATGGGGTTATCCCTATAGCTGGATGGTATGCTAAGTTGAGGAATTCCTCCGTGGCTTCTAGATAGTCTTGCCACCTTTTTTGTTGATGGTGACAATAAGTCCTTAGGATCCTTCCCACTTCTCGCAACACCCGCTCTGCCGGATTACTGCTCGGATGGTAGACCAAGGTCTTGTATGTACGAATGCCCATTGACAATAATGTATCCCGCCATTTTCCACCCTTAAACTGGGTTCCATGATCAGTAATGATCGAAGATGGTTTCCCCAGGTGTGGGATATACTGTTCAGTTAGTATCCCCAGAATTTTCCGGGTAGTCGCTCGATTAGTAGGGTATAGCTTAACATATTTGGTGAAGTGGTCCATTATGATGGTTAGGTACCGATATCGATGTCGACCTTCACTACGGGGAAATGGTCCGCAAATGTCTAGGAACACCTTCTCCAATTTCGCTTGGGAAGTGATTGGGATCATCACACCCTCCTTCTTCTCATTATTAGTTTTTACCAGCTGGCAGATTTTACAACTCTTTATATACATTCGGACTTTTCGATTGATGTTTTTTATATAGCAGCTCTCCTCCAGAGCTTTTATTATCTTGAGGGCGCCCATATGCCCGTAACGTATGTGGTAATTCACTATCAATTCCTTTTCGATCTGTGTCGGAACAACTACCTTCCAGATCTCTTCCTTCAAAGAGGTTTTAACGAACAATATTTGTTTATTCATCTGGTAATATTTAGCAACGGTTTCATCTCCCTCTTCTAACCGAAGTTTGAGGTTTCTCAATTTTGGGTCCGCTTGTTGGTGGGTGCTCATGTTGGTCAATATTGTTGTTAAATCGGCTCTGGTGCTCAGAAGATGATATATTTTCAGCACGCTTTCTTTCTCCCCTTCGAAAGTTTGTTCTTCCACATTTACCCGGGATAACACATCCGCTACTATATTCTTTTTACCAGGGATGTACTCCCATTGTAGATGGTATTCTTGAAGTGCGAGTGTCCACCTCGTTAGTCTGCCATGGTTCAGTTTGCAGCTTTTTAAGAACGAAATAGATTTATGGTCGGTTCGGACAGTAACAGGGTATCCCAAAATGTAAGTGCGGAACTTACCGCAAGCAAATACCACGCTCAGTAGTTCTTTTTCCGTCACCGTGTAATTCCTTTCGCATTGGTTCAAAGACCTGCTCGCGAAGCTAATTACTTGAGGTTGACCCTTCTCGTCCTCTTGATACAGTGTCGTTCCCAGACTGATATTGCTGGCATCGCAGTTCATGAAGAACGGCAACTTAAAGTTTGGATGGCGAAGTATTATAGTAGCCAGAAATTTGTCCTTGATTTGTTGAAAAATCCCCTCTTGTTCCTTACACCATACCCATCTGTTTTTGGATGATAACTGAGGTTGAAACCTCGCGGTTAACTCTGAATATTGTTCCTGGAACTTTCTATAATAATTGCAGAGTCCCAGGAATGACTGCAATTGCTTCCTGTTTTTGGGTGCCGGGAATTTCTGGATGGCTTCTACCTTTTCTGCCGACGGTGAGATTCCTTGATCGTCCAAGTTAAATCCTAAAAATTGCACTTCTCTGGCAATAAACTTGGATTTTTCCAACTTCAGCGTGACGTTACTGGCAGATAATTTTTCTAGCACATGTTCCACACGGTAACAGTGTTCCTCCCACGTCTCGATGTTATCAGTAGGTCGTCGACGTACACTGTTGTAAACTGAAGTGCTTCTTGTCCCAATATCTGGTCCATGCAGGTCACAAAGATGGCAACTGAGTTTACCAATCCGAAGGGCAATCTTTTGAATTGGTAATTGCGCCCCTCGAATATGAAAGCCAGATATTGGCGACTCCGTGGGTGCAACTCCACCTGCCAGTATCCGCACACCGTATCCCAAGTGCTGAAGTATCGGGTACCATGGAAGCGTTTCAGGATTTCCTCAATCTCACCGGGCGATGTTCTATCGTTAATGATTTTCTTGTTTATTTCCCGTGCATCCAAACAAAGCCGGACTTCGCCGTTTTTCTTGGGAATTGCGACAATAGGACTGGTGTATGGGGATTGGCTAGGTTCTATAATATCGTTATTAATCATTCGATTGATTTCCGCTCTTACTGCCTCTTTTCGAGAATGCGCAATAGGGTAGGATTTCCTATTAAACTCTACTGTATCTCGGAATTGAAGGGTACATTGATAATTTCTTACCTTACCTGGCTCATCGGAAAATACTGAGCGGTACTTTTCATAAATTTGTATCAACTGGTTCGCTTGAGTATTGGGTAATTTTTCTCTATTATTTCCGCTTCGGAAATCCCTTATCTCCTGTATTTTCTGAGACCATAAATCCTCGTCCGTAGTTTCATATACTATGGTTTTATAAATAGTGTTAGTATTAGTATAATTTATGCTACGTATTTGCTGGTGGATACTGCTGGGAAGTGTTATCTCACTACCGACTAAATCGGCCGTCCAGATCAGATCTCCGGTAAAGAGTGATACCTTCTCCATTCGTAAATCAATAATAGCCGAGTTCCTTCTCAGTACATCACATCCCACTAATATGTTGAAGGGTAATCCGGCCGCAATTAGGAAGACCATGTTCATAGCTATACCCTTACTAACGACATTCAATGATACTTGTTTTCTAATTGTCTTGTTTTGGCGACCAGTGGCACCGATTAATACAATGTTATTTATAGGTAAGATGGGCAATAGCTTACCACATTTTCCTTGGATTCTCTCCAATTCTGTAGTGTTAATTATGGATACATTCGCACCGGTATCGATCATTAGTTGTGCGAATGTTCCTTCGACTTCTGCATTAATGTATATTATTTCATTATTTATTATAGGGAGGCGAGTGTTGTCCTCCTCCAGTAATTCATTTCGAATATTTTTCAAATAATTACATCGAATGATTGTAATTTTATTGGGATTATTTACTATTGGCAATTCCTTTACATACCCAGGCGATAGAAGCAGCAAAAGGTCCTTATTGTTTATCACTGCCTCCTCCCGTTTAAATTCTCCTCATCTTGGTTATTAATCGGACCAACAGAGGCATCAGTGGGGAAACTTTGAGTAGGTTCCAGTCTTTCAGTTCTCGGTTCGTAGGTTTGTTCCCTATTTGTACGCCGCTCCGGGTCATCTAGGCTAGTACTTCGCCTTGGCAGATTATAACTAGAGTTGTCCCGTTCTCGGCTTCTGTTTCGATCTTCGTACTCGTGTACGCTGCTCCGTCGTTGCTGGTTATACCTGCGATGGTTGTTTCCTTCCGCCCGTATAAAATTTACCCGTGGTCGGGAGAACCTGTTGTTGTTGTTATTATGATTAGGGTAATCCCTAGTGTTATTGTCAAACCGCTCTGTGTTATTGGTAGGATTGGTGTTTCTTTGTCTATTTACATAATTATTCGGGTAATAATTACCTCGATTACCGGAGAACCCGTTATTATTTCTGTTATTATTCGGGTTTATATTCCCGTGCTTATTATTGTTGTTGTTACCATTCGTGGGGTGTTGATTATGGTAATTCGGATTATATCTATTTCCTTGGTACCCACTGTTGACCGGTTGACTATTATTGTTTGATGACGGATTATTTCGAACTTCTGGCCGCTCATTTCTTCTTCTGCTCTGCCTGTAATATTCTTCATTCTCATAGTTTTCCAACAGCTCCGTCATCGCCTGTATGGTCTTTATCTGACTACTCTTCGAGCTCGTATGACCTCTTCGTCATAATGATAAGAAAGCTTGTTCACCAGGCATTCCTCTGGTATAGCTGGTTCCAGGTGCTTGGCCAGGCACACCTTCCCAAGAAAGTACGCAGTCATGGTACTGCCAAACTGAGTTCTATATCGGCCATTGCAGATGTTGTCCCTTATTAAATTCTGGGTGGTCTCTGACCAATACTTAGACTTGAACAAACTTTTGAACTGCTGATAATCGGTTATTTCGCTCCTGTTCGCCATCCACCAATTGTCCGTCATATCACGGAATGATTCGTCTAATAGTTCACGATTATTGGACCATCGATTACCTTTATGTTTGGCCATATATTCTTCGATACGGGCCAAAAACTCCATTGGCTTCCTTTTATATTGGCGGAAGTTAAGCCATTCTCTATTCTCGTTGATTGGGATATTAGTAAAGCTGGTTGGTCGGCTCCGAATTGCTTCCATGTCCTCTTGGTTCTGTCTCACTTGACCCGTGATGTTAGTCATCGCTTCCTCCATTCCGTCACATCTTTCCGTAATTCGAGTTCGTACCTTGCTGAGTTCTTCCTGGCTTTCCTTTCGGTTTTCTTCTGCCTTCTTTCGAGTAGATTCTTCAAGATTTGTGACCTTGGTGTTCACCACTTCCTTGAACTCTTGTACCTCCACTTCCGTCATTCGACATCTTCCATCAACTTCTCTTATCTGTTGATTTATAGTTATGGTTTCGTCTTCCAGCCTTTTGGTCATGGATTTCTTATTTTCCTTGAGTTCCTGGTTCATTTCCTTTCTTAATAGCTCCATTCGTTCGTCTAACTTGTCTAAATTCTCTTGGTTAACTTCTCGTAATTCCTCTCGTAATAGTTGGTTATCCTCTCTTAACTCTTCCAACCTCTCCCCCATCTTCTCTTCCATTTTCTTGTTATTCTCCTCCAATTTTTCTTCCATCTTTTTGCTGGTTTCTTCCATTTTCTGATTAGTTTCATCAATTTTCCGGCTTAAAGATAGGTTGTCCTTCTTCATTTCTTTGCTGGTTTCCTCTATTCTCTTATGGGTGTCTTCAATCTTTTTACTTAATTCTTCCTTTGTTTCTTGGTTATCCTTCTTCAATTCTTCCTTTGTTTCTTGGTTGTCCTTCTTCAATTCTTCCTTTGTTTCTTGGTTGTCCTTCTTCAACTCTTCTTTTGTTGCTTGGTTGTCCTTCTTCAATTCTTCTTTTGTTGCTTCTATTTCTTCTTCCATCTTCTTACCGTTTTCTTCAATGTCCTTCCTTAATTCTTCCTTCGTGGATTCTATGTTCTTATTTATTTCGTTCAAATTGTCCTTCAAGGACTGTTGGTCTTCCTTCCTTTCCTTACTATTTTCTTCTGTAGTAGAATCCATTTTCTTGTTCAAGTTTTCTTCGGTGGAATTCATTTTCTTGTTCAAGTTTTCTTCGGTGGAATTCATTTTCTTGTTCAAGTTTTCTTCGGTGGAATCCATTTTCTTTTCCATCTTCTTGCTGTTTTCTTCCATGTCCTTTTTCAAATCTTCTAACCTTTTATTATTGTCTTCCTTGGTGGAATCCATTTTCTTTTCCATCTTTTTACTGTTTTCTTCCATGTCCTTTTTCATTTGCATGAACATTTCCATCATTTTCTCTAAAATCGGATTTCTGTTGTTTTAGATTTCTCCTGGTCTTGGACCTGGACGTCCCCTGTTTGGGTGGGTATTTCGGGTTGTTCCTCTGGTGGTGCTGGTTTTTTATGTTCCACCCGTTCTAATATCTTTTCCACGTCCTCCACTGGGGTCGCCTCCTTATTATCCATATCGAGTTCTTTCTCGGCCTCCGCCGCTCTCTTCTTTGATGTGGCACGACGCTGCATCTTCCCTGATTCCCTGGCTGGCTAACCGCTGCCAAGCTGAATTAGAAATTGGGCAAGTAATTACAGCCTTTCAACTCCTAATTACAGCCCTTTAGTTGGACGCCAATTTTGTAATAATACTTTTTATTACAAATATAATTTAATTCTGATCTGATTGTGTGTAGTAGGTAGCTAATGTCTCCTAGTCTTCGTTATGCACTCACTGTTGGTCTTCACTTTTGTAATAAAACAATAATATAATCGTAATTGTAGTAGTGTTCTGGTATAATATTACCCAGAATAATTTTTATGGTGTGTATGTGTAGTAGTGACGTTCCGCTCTGGGAAACGTCGATTTGGTAACGTTCCTGGTCTTTGTTGTTATCAAATAAACTCTGTGTGTATTGCTGTTGTAGCAATTTGAAATAAAATATAAATTTTATTTTTATATTTATAAAAAAAATAAATTCTGAAAAAATGTTTTCGGTGTATTTATGTTCTTAAAATTTAGAAATAAATCGAGGTTGTTGATTGTAATTATAATTGTGATGGTATTGTGTTTATTCTAGTAATAATTTTCTCTTCCGTAAATTTGTTAAAAAGACAATCCAGTTAACTTCAAGTTTAGGCGAAAACGGCTCTCTTCTTCTTACTCTTGAAAGGTTGTCGTTTCGCATATACTGCCTTTAAAGGTTATCTAGTTTTCTTGATTAATTAACTGTTAAGTCCTTTTATAAGAGAAACCAACTTCAATTTACCAGAAAACAAACGTTTATTAAACAAAATAATGAATTTGATCAATTAAAATCGATGTTACAATGCCGTATCGACTCGCTCAGGGCCGGTCGATATAAGAATTTTACATTTGTATTATAAAATAGGTTCTTTAAACGGTTATTAATATAAAAAGCCAGAGAAGGTCAGGGGCATGAAAGTATAACACTTACAATTCTAATAATGTCTTAAATTTAAACAATACAATGGTAGTTATTAATAATAAAAGTTTATATATAATTTTATTCGAACCAAGTTGCAGCCCACAGTCGTGTCTTATTGCGGTGATGATATTGGATCAAAATGGCCGCCTGACGCATGCGCGTTGTTCGCCTTCTAACCTGGATGAAGTACTTGTTGGAATAAATATGTCCCTTCTTCGTTTAAATGTTCTTCGCAATTGTATATTATCTTCTGGGGTATAGTTTATTGTCACTGGTGTATGATGGAATAGTTCACTTGGTGTAAAAATGTTGTTAAATGGGTATATCTACTGGTGTTTATGTGTGTCAGTTTAACCTCGAATTTTCACTTGGTATTTGGTGCGATTTCAGTGTTATTTCATTTAATTAGTTATATGTGATTCCGTTTATTGGTGTTATGTAGTTCATAGGTCAACTTCACCACTTCACAATAATTAAAATAGTTAAAAAAATAATTTTACACAAAATGATTCCGAACTCTGTTATAAAGTAACAGCCATTAAGGGTTGGTTCTATCAAATATTCACATTAAGTGCTCTCTTCAAGGTATAATAATGAACTGTCTGGATTTCCTTCGTCTCATGAAAATCTTAGCCTATATAATATATCTCATACATTGTTTCAAATCATCTTAACTTCCGACACATTTTAAAATCGTACATTATGCTCAGAAAGTAATTTCGTTATTAGTTAACTGTTTGAAATATTAAATACGTATTCGTTTTCACTATTCTATTCTACGTATTTTGATAGTAATTAAGTTAGTGTTACAAAGTTTTATCAGAAAATTATATTTCTTACATTTTTTGGTAGGTCGGCCTAAAATTATACTTCCTGTCTTCTAAGTAAATAATAGCCATTTTCCCTAATATAATTATTATTCTATTAAATCTGAAATTGATATAATTGTCAATTCTCACTTATTTTATGGCAATTTAGTATATTAATGATGGTTTTTTAATACAATTCATTTGTATATGACTCCCCCTATGATAATGTCAGTGAATCTATTTCAGTTTTAAATGGTATTTTATTAGACAAATAATAATTTTACTCATATAATGATCCTATCTTTAGAAAGCCTTATTTACATAGTATTTAATATGTTGAGTTTATCTTGCCTAAATATTGTCAGTTTAACTGGCTTATAAGACTAGGTTTGTTAATTATTTGCAGTTTAAATTCATTATATGGTCTAGATTTGATGTGCGGCTATTTGCAAAAATGTTTTATTAATGTAGTTATTTTATATCCTTCTCTGACTTCTGATTCTTATATATTTGATTAAAAATTAATTCTTTGACTGGTATAACAGTAATTATTGATTGTATAATTAACATATAACACCTCTCTACATAAAACTGGTGTTCTGAATAACATTGTTTTGTATATCACCTAATAACATAATTAAAAATATTCTATAACATCGGAATGATATCTATTTTTAGATAGGGCATTCCTAAATTAAAATGAACAATAAAATAACAAATTATAACACTAATATTTCTTATGAATAATCCTTACTTATCTAATTATTATATGTAATAGGAACCTAACATCCTGGTTACATATAATGGTTAACATCTTTTACTACTTCAACATTAACAGTTGGTCCTGTAATTTCCCATTTTACAGGATTTATGCCCCCTCTTAAAGTATAACTCTGGCTATCTAAGTCATATTCCATTCTATGGAATGTTCATACAGCTTTAGTAGCTTTTTATTAGTAATATTACTATTTCATTATCAAAGTAGACACTGTTCACAAAACTTAAAGCTTATTACTTTGTACTGCAACTCATGCACCTTTTTAAAGTTTATTAGTTATAATTTGATCACTTACACTTGTCCATGGTGAATTATTAATATATTTACTAGTCTTTTTCTAGTTTTTAACATGAAATATTCAACCATGGGGGGACTGTGAAGATTTGTTTATACAAACTAAATAATAACTTTTTGAATGCACTAATATTTAATACTACTAACACTTTTAGTTTTTTGTCAGTTTTACAGTGATATGGTTTTTTGGGGTGTTATACTTTCTCTTTGGACATTCATTGATTTTGGGGTTTTTGGGGTTCTTTCCCTATGGGGTTTTTGTTTTATTTGGGTCGTCTCACTTCTTTCTTCTCTGAGTTTGGTTATTCTTCTTTCTTCTTTGAGTTTGGTTATTCTTCTTTCTTCCTTCTTCAGTATTTTTAATTATTCTTCTTTCTTCTTTGAGTTTGGTTGTTCTTCTTTCTTCCTTCTTCAGTATTTTTAATTATTCTTCTTTCTTCTTTGAGTTTGGTTATTCTTCTTCAGTATTTTTAGTTTTGATTATTCTTCTTTCTTCAGTAGTTTTGGGTTATTCTTCTTTCTTCCTTCCTCTGTAGTTTTGATTAGTCTTCTTTCTTCTTTCTTCAGTAGTTTTGGTTATTCTTCTTTCTTCCTTAGTTTTGGTTGTTCTTCTTTCTTCAGTGATTTTAATTATTCTTCTTTCTTCTTTGTTCAATAATTTTAATTATTCTTCTTTCTTCTGTAGTTTTCGTTATTCTTCTTTCTTCAGTAGTTTTGGGTTATTCTTCTTTCTTCCCTCCTCTGTAGTTTTGATTAGTCTTCTTTCTTCTTTGTTCAATAATTTTAATTATTCTTCTTTCTTCTGTAGTTTTGGTTATTCTTCTTTCTTCTGTAGATTTGGTTATTCTTCTTTCTTCAGTAGTTTTGATTATTCTTCCTTCTTCTTTCTTCTGTATTTTTTTAATTTATTCTTCTTTCTTCCTTCTTCAGTAGTTTTGGTTATTCTTCTTTCTTCTTTATTTTTAATTATTCTTCTTTCTTCTTTCTTCAGTAGATTTGATTATTCTTCTTTCTTCTTTATTCAGTAGTTTTGATTGTTCTTCTTTCTTCATTCTTCAGTAATTTTAGTTTTGATTGTTCTTCTTTCTTCCTTAGTTTTGATTGTTCTTCTTTCTTCCTTCTTCAGTAGTTTTGGTTATTCTTCTTTCTTCTTTAGTTTTGATTGTTCTTCTTTCTTCTTTAGTTTTTCGCTGTGTATGCCTTTGTTTCTTCTGGTCTGGTTTCTTTGACGGGGTATATTAATTGCCTGCTTCTATCTTACCTGGGTAATTTTGTTATTAACATTTTTAGTTTCCTGGGTTTTTTTTAAATTTGTATTATATTATATTGTTTGCAGAATTTTTCTTTATTTAACCTTCCTTGTGAATATATTAGTAAATAGTGCATTTTAATTGATTCTCATCTGGATATTCCATATATTAGAGCTTTATCAATGATCATTGAGTAATGTATTTGTGTGGATTATCTGTCACGCTACTATATATATATATATATATATATATATATAGTGTTAAAAATAATATCACTGCAAACAATTAAACCAGATTTATAAAGCGTCCTGAAACTTTAAAATCAAATGTTAACACAATTTACCAGCCGGGAATCGTTAACTAAAACTGCAACCGCTAACATGCTAACGTCGTCGCAGATTAAAGACCTAACAAGCAAACAACACTGCATAGCTGTAAATAGGTTATTGTCTCTAGTTAATGGTTGTCTTCGTATGTGATTCAGTTAACGATCCTGCATCTATTCATTAAAATATTTGTACTGTACTGCATCGTAAATGCAAATCTACTTCCTCTTTATATTTAATTACTCACCGCAGAAATGTGAAGATATAACACAGATACATAATGTCACTGGGACAGTTGTAAATAAAAGTTTGTTTTGTGTTGTGGTGAAATACACTGCTGCTGGTATATAGTATTATTATGGTTATTGACTGACTGATTGTTTCTTTTGCGCAAATGTTGCGTTTAGCTGGCGGCTGAAAGACATTATCATGCTCTTATGCTTTTACCATTTGGTAAACGGTACTGTTTCTGAATTTTTGTTTAGTTTAATTCTATACATATTTATTATTTTCTTTTTTTGTTAACTGGCGTCAGTTCCAAGGCCCGATTAACGTTTTTTCGATTATTCAAATCAATACTAAACGGAACTTAAATAAATGCAGGGAGATTTTAAATTTTGTAATTAGAAGATAAATAATCTTTCGACAAGTGTTAAGTGCAATATTATTTTAAAAAATATTAGTTTTCTGTTTACGTTAAGAACGAACGTTAAAAAAGCACAGTTTTGATCGAAGTATAAAACTTGTGCGCGCGCATCTTAAAACGGTTAAACAATTTTAATATTGAAATAAACACATATTAATACTAAGTTAAAGGAGAAATGAAAATATTGCACTTTTGTATCGATACGCCTGCAAACCTGGTAATAGGTAGAAGTAATAATTATGTGTTTTATTATTTCATTAAATTTGTTTTATTTGGAAGTTTTAACTATTTAATTTCATGTAGTTTTAATTATTACAAAATATATTTTTGGTCCAATTAGAATGCATTTTATTATATATTTAATTATACTACTTCACACTATTCTCTGCGGACACACACACACACACACACACACACACACACACACACACACACGTACAAACACAGCTGTATGTGTATATAATGTACATTACTTAATTATAATGTATCATCAAGAAAATGCAGACCCTGATAATGCACTAACTGGCTCTGTAAGTCGTTCTGAAGGCACAAATGTTTAACACATTCAAAAATTGTAATTTACTGGTAGGCTTACTTTTGTTTCATTAAGTAGGTAGCATGAAAGCATATGGATTGAATGGATTTGTTACTGTGCTGTGCCTGAAGCAAAATGGCGTTCGGCAGGAGGTTCTACATATGTCCTTGCTTAAATTATGTACGGCAGTGGAAAATATATGCTCATTATGATATGTTATAATGAGCATAACAGAGCATTAGAGGGCTGTTTTATGCTAGCATTTATGCAAAAAAGTTATAAAGTATTATAAACAATTAAACTGATTATCTATATGATTGTTTCCTTTTAAAGTTTATTATTCTTATCACTTTTCAAGCAATTATTAATTATTGATTTCGCACTTTATATATCTTTTGTAGGCTTAAAGTAATATACAGAGCTTTCATTAAAGAGCTAAAACATTTTTTTATTAAATACTTTTACCCCCTTCAGTTTGATATTCAGTGGTTTATTTCTTTTATACTATAGAAGAAACTGCGTTGACATGTTTAAGCTCTGAATTACTCAACAATGGTCAACTATAAAATGTTCATAGAATAAAACTGCAGTGTTACAGGTACGGAGATAGTTGTAACGTACACTATTCTAAAATATTGTTCATACATCACATTTAAGGTCGTAATATAATTTGGAATAAATATTAGTTTTGATCTAACAAATTGTTGGGTTTGATGATTATTATGTTAGTCGGTTTTTATAATTTGCGGTTGAAAGTTAACTAAAACATTGTGAATATTAGGATTAAATAATTTGCCTGTTTGTCTTATGACACTGATACCACAATCAGCACAGAGCGTTTCCGCAAAACTTTTAAAGTTTCACGGATGGTGTCGTCCACAATACTATAAGGTTCTAGATGAGAAATTTTGATTGACTATCGTTATCATGAATGCTGTGGTTATATTTACTGGTTGGTACTGCTTCTCGACATCCAATGACTGGAGTGTGTAACAGAGTTAACAGTTGCATATAATCCGTTTCGTCAGTCCTTCAAACACTCCTTAAAACAATAATCGTCACTATTATTCTAATATTGTCTCCTAACTTAAACAACAATAAACAAAAAGTAATAATAATAATAATAGTTTTTCATAAGGGACACTATGAAAAACTAATATCCGCCGCAGGAGGGACCGCATTCTTACGGTGTCTACGACTCGCACCCAAGAAAACTACAAATCCGTTTTGCATGGCATAGGCTCACCCCGCAACTCAGATTTCGCAATACTACAGGGTGCTGCCATTTCATCTTCCTCCATCTGGTCATTCATCTGTTTTAAACCTTCAGCGCATCCACGTTACCTGTTTTCTGCTATTATGCCAGCGCTGCTAGCAGATCAGTTTCTGATTTCTTTTGCCTTAGTACATTCTCTACTTATGTTTGTTAATACATGATTCCAATGGCATGCGGTCTGTAGCGTCAGTTCAATGATATTGTCAGGCGCGGTCTCTCCCTATACATTTACCAGAGTCTCTATAGCTTCACCACATTCCACCTATTAAAGGTGAAAATCATGTGATGCACGTCGTCTAGTTCCTGTTTACACAAAATTATGTCTGGTCTGTCTATTTTACCTGCTGTGTAGACGTAAGTCCCCAACAAGCCGTGACCAGTTACAAATTGTGTCAGATAGTAAATACTCTCTCCACGATCTCGGTCGGCCCATTCAGCTGAGGCTGGAGGTGTAATATACTTCGTAATATATAATATATAATATACTTAGTGTCACTTTTCCAGCTTTCCTGCCACTGGACCATAGAATGGCCCTTGGCTTTCAATGACCTTGTACTTTCTTACCATTTGTCTTCCTCATGCAGTGCCAGCGGATCAATTGACTTTTATTACTGCGACTCCAAAACCGTGAGGAACAGCAAGATACTCAGAGTGTGCACTTCCCAGCACTGTTGACATGCGTCTTATCTATTTACGAACTGTGCATCAACAAAGATTTCCGCACAATAAAGAAATACTGAGTGGGTGACTGAATTACTGTAGTAATCAGCGCTTGGATCTCGTGACACTGGTGTCGGCCATAATAATAATAACAACAACAACCCTTTATACTACTACTGCTGATACTACTACTAGTACTACTACTACTACTACTACTACTACTACTACTACTACTACTACTAACTACTACTACTAATAATAGTAATACAAAAATGACGATGGTGGTGATGGTGATGGTGTTGTCATCGTCGTTGTCGTCGTCATCATCATCATCATCATCATCATCATCATCATGACTCTTCTTTTACCACCGGAGTGACTTACGAGTTCCGTGCACATGGAGTTGCCAGTGTTGAACTACACCCAGAATATACTGTCCCGGGCATTAAATCTCGCAGGTAAAGCCAATACTGGGGCTACAAAATACACCTTCATTTTATGGTGCTCTTCGTGAACCGACATCGGAACCTCAAGATTATTAAGCAGACATCAAACGCACTGGTTCACTGTGCCACTTAGATCTGAATGCAAGCAGATTGCACATATTAAATGCACAATTTACTACACAATAAAAATGATAGGCATAAACCACATCATTACGTTGACTGTGTACGTGTAATAAAACTCAAGAAGTAATGCAAAATGAGAGATTAATTTACATTTAAATTATTAAAAAGTATTGTCTACGTTTTTCAAAACATTAATAAACAAGACTGTACAGATAACTTTTCTAAATGTTCTCTAGTTTGCCTTAATGTTAAAAACATACCGTCGTTTACAATTGTACTGAACCTTCCTCTAAGAATCTATTAGGTCTTAAAATTAAGGGCAGTCAGAACTTTCGTTACGGAATATGTTTTGTCTGTGAGCAGCGAGGGGGTTTACTTAATCGGAAAGTGATTAAGAACTCGGAAAGCCCTATCTCAGTAGCGCAATACATTACGTGATATCCTTCGACAGGGTCACTTATTGTAAACGCGGTCTTGCTTCTAACGTTGAGTAGAATGCTTTAAACGTCCGTTCAATTATCCAAAAACCTTATTTTCTTCTTACAGAAACTTTAATACAAATATTTCATAAATGCATTAAAATGCAGTAAGTGACAGAATCCTAAGCAGAAGGATTAATATTACGTTAATATTACAACGTTTAATAAAATAGAACGTACCGTTACAGTCTAAGCGTTGTATTGTTCATCGCAAATGTCTGAAGCGGAGTGCAACTGGTATTCACAGCAAAGTGTTAGCATTAATGTTTATGGTAATTAATTAATTCTCTTTGTTTCTATAGTTATACGTTATTCATTAATGTTTAACTAGATGTAATAAGAATTTAGTTACAATGAAAACAGTATCAAATAAACAATTTAAAATAATCATTGTACAAATACACATTATGTAAGTTTGTTTCAAAACTCATTAGCAATATTAAAATTGCTAATCTCCTGTAATTATTCGATGTTACGATGTTGTATAAGTGTATAAGAGAGGCTCATGCTAATGACTGGCCACAAACTATAAAAGCATCTTTAAATTCATGTAAAAACCGAGTTATTTTTCCTCACCACTTGAAACATCGTCTGAAGATCTGTAGTTCCTGAAGTTCCTATGATAATTTTTAATTGTCTGAGCTATCTGTGCTCGCGTTTTAGTGCGCACACTTTATGATTTTCCCAACCAGACGCTGACTTAGCGCCCCAAGTTGTAGATCGTAAACCTAGGCGTCTACACTATTCTGGTAACTTGCCATTCGTAATACTTGTAGTGTACTATCTCTGACACCATCAGTAAATGTTTGCATCGAAAACCTCATTCGAAAATCGTCTGGTGTTTCAGGATAGGCCTGAATGAAGTAGTTGCTATTAAAAATTGAGGCAAATGTCAAACTGTTATGGAATCACTCTGATCATAAGATGTAGGGTGTTCACTATTACGTTACAAACCTATATCCAGGACGTATTTTCTATTTGGCGAAATTAATAAAAAATTTAATTAGTAATATAGTTACAGATTTTTTGAGGAACGTTTATAGAAAGAGATTTAATCATAACACTAAATCCACTGGGAACTTTACTCACAATAAGAATAACAAGGTAGTGAGATAACAAAATCGTCCCAAATATGCAGGGTAAACCGGAAAATGTTTGGAGAATTGCTAATGAATATGGAATAATACATACATGGCATACTAATTACAGTATTTCTACAGTAAAAACTTGATATTGGATTTTGCTGAGTTAAAATATGTGTTCAGTACACAACCGTTACTGAAACACCGTTAATTAAAACTACTGTCAAAGGAAGCATATTATTCCGGCAGAGAGATGGAGGTAGTTACTTCATTAATAATGTTGTCTGTTTCTTTCATACAAACTTGCGTATTTGCGAATGTACATTCATCTATGTCATTTTTGTAGGAAAAGCTTTTGTAACTGCATTCTAAATTGTAATGTTGACTTTCTTACTCTAATTTATACAGTTTCAATTAAATTCAGAATGAACAATGTGAAGGTAGGATATAAATGTGTGTAATGTCTCTACAATATGTCTTTCAAATGCTTAAAGGGAAATCGGAAACTTAAAATAATATCATAACCCAAAGTGTTAAATAATCATTATTTTAGAGCTAAAAACTGTATACAATTACATTGTCTTAGTTGTATACATACTGTACTAATGTAAGTAATACCGCATATAAATTTATAATTAAATATATTTGATTAATTTGCTGATTATAAGTTTCTAATATAAATGTTAACTCTACGCCCCAGACACGTGGGAGGCGGCAACACCTGTCAATCTGGAATCGGCTAATAGAGCACTGGTAAGACTGAGAAGTTTGTGTGTACCGCCTGAAAACACAACGCAGCCATGGTGGGATCGATCGTAACAATGGGTGGATGACTCTACGATAGTGAGTCGCGAAGGCATCAGGACATGCCCTGTTGAATTTAGTCCTATCTGCGATACTCGAGCACTCTGGCGCTGTGGTCTGGTTATATCACGATACTTGTGGAACTTGCACGTAAAGTTTCCAAAATAAATCTGGGGTTGAAGGATCCCTTAAACACCCTTGTTCAGAAAAAACCCTTCTCTGAGGGTGGAGAAGGAGGCAATAAAATAGTGTAAATACATAGAGGTTTCTAGCGCCTGTAGCCAGTATACTGTCTGGCCACAGTTTCATGATCGAGGTCGCTCTCCTCCACCACGCAGCCGCTTGTTGCTAAGTAGAGCTGAAACGTGTATAGTTTAGTGAAAAACAGCGTACTAGCCGTTCCCTTTCATTAGGGCGAATTCAATTTCCCTCTACTCAGCGACTCAGCTCAAAGGTAATGTTTTCAGCTTAGAGCGCATAACGTTTCACTATGTCTATTCTGGCTTCTCCCCTAGTACTCAGTCATACTTCTCCCACCTTAAACCTTGTTCGATTATCCAATGACGGCCGGACAGTAGCTGCTGTGCCAAAGTAGATGACTGTTAAAAGTAAAGAAGGGGACAATTAACAAGAAAGTAGCCCCCTTTTAACTGAACAATCAATAACCAATTGTGTTGGTTCTCCTGTCTTAGACATCAAGAAAACGGTTGGTAGTCTCAGGAGAGCCAAAACGACCTGCAAGAGACGAGGTTGATTATGATGAAGAAGCTTGGAAATGTTTACGTTGAGGTAAGTCCATGAGTATCCTATACAACCACGAAGGCAATGGTAGAGTGTAACTTGTTCAACTGCACTGAATACGAAATTTCTTCGGAATTAGCATCACAAGGCGGCGTTGTATGTCGGAAGCTGACGCTGAGCTGGGAGCGACAGACAATTCCTTCTGTCTTACACGTCCCCTCTCTTATCAAGACAGCACTGTCTAAGAAAATCTTAGGAGGAATCCATCGGCTGAGCGTAAGCCCTTTTACCCCTTGCCCACCCAGTGTTTTCAGTGTTTATTTTCCAAAATAAATATGGGGTTGAGGGATCCCTTAAAAACTATTAAAGACGGCATCCATATGTGCCCAAGTCAAGACTTGCTTCTTCGGAAAGTCAGCACATGGCGATGACTCTTGTCCCGAACCGATGAAATTATTACCTGCTGTGGCCAACACTCTTCCAGGTCACGCAACTGACCTGTGTATGAAAACAAGACGAAACGGTACAAGGACTAAAAACGTTGGAGAAAATCAGCTACCTCAAAGCCAAGAATGTTTTTTTTACGGCCATCCAGGAAACGTTATTTATAAACAGGCACACAGACACACAGGAAAAATTAACAACAATCGTGCAAGAGATAATGCCTACAGTTACGCGATTCATCGAGCAATACTTTATAGAACTGTACTCAACGTCACAAACCAAGAAATACAGTAAGGTAGTATCCAGTATAAATGTAAAAGTATAACAACGGGTCTGTAACAAGTCATCAATCCGCTCGCCAAGAAGGCTGGAATCGAACATTGTGGCTGTGACTGTAGCCACCACCAGTAGGGGTAAAACAGAGAGTAGATACTGCCATCCATCGCTCCGTCCTCCGAATTAGAGCAGGGAGGATTTTATAAAAATTTAAAACGAGTACAATAAATGTCCCCGAAGACCAGGAGATTCTCTCAGTTGCCGGTGCCAGTGACATCACTGACCTTGGTGATCTGGGGGAACACGGCAGCAATCTTCAGAAGGAAGGCTGGTCAAAAGAGAAGCCACGGAAGTAAGCACGGTCCGTAATGACTGATTCTTCGACGTCCAGCATGGAAAGAATCCTTCAGTAGAGTGTATCGATGGTTCTGTTTTAGCACTAATCATTTCGCAGGCAAATATCCAACATTCCAGTGAGAGGACTTCCCGTCTTCGGGACAGGTAATCACTATGCGCCCTACACAAGTTGGAAAATAAAAACCGTAGGGATCTCCGTTGAGCGGCACGCTTTTTACAATAGCCATCAACTAAATCTTTAAGATTACAGAAACATTAGTTTGGAAGTGCTTGTACGTTTACGATCAAGCGCTGTTCGGCTAAAGCAATGGCAGTGATTAAACGTAAAATGCAAAGCGCTATAAACACGTTGGTTGAAAATGCTAGCAGCACAGGCTTTCCTTTCACGGCAACAAAGATGAACTGTGTCCACTTCTATCGAAAGCGAGTAAGACATCCTGACCCGATGGTAACCATAAACATTGTTCGGATGCACTATAAAACCGAAATAAAATGTTTGGGCTTAACATTTGCGGACACTTGATGTGGAGTTCCCACATTGAAGACTTGAGTGTAAGGTACAAATCTAAGTACCATTAGAAGCATCTCCCATGTGACCTGGGGAGCTGATAGAGTGGTCTTATTGGTCCTGTACAGCGCACTAATAATATCCACCTTTGATTACATTATGGGTGCGGGTTGTACTCGTTAGACAGTAGGGCCTGCTTGAAAAAGGTAGATCCTGGTGTGTGCTATGCCACAGGGATATTTTGCATTAACCCAGATGAAAGTTTATATTGAGAAGAAAAAATATCGTAACTACATCTTCGATATCAATTAGTGTTACTGGGTATGTGACTAAAATTATAGAACTACAGAGCTACATAAAGTGCGTGTTGATTGCGAACAACAGACTTGTGATGATATATAACCGCCGTTGTAGTATATTGGACCAGCCGGGATCCGGGCGCTCGAAATATCCCGTCGCTACAACACCTAGGCGCCGATGCTCAAAGTGCATATTTCAATGCGAGATGCCTCCCTCCGTGATTTCCAAACCAATTGTCGGCTGTATGACACCAGACCAGGAGAAGCAAGGTACTGTGTCATCCAACTGAACTGGAACTCCTTTTTAAATCAGTCCTGGAAGAATACGTTAAAGAACATACCATTGTATACGCTTATGGCTCGAAGACGGATAGCGAAGTGGGTAGTGAATTTCTTATGGTGGGTGCTTCCCACTCTTGGACACTGGCCAGTGCAGTATCTGTATATACTGCCGAGCTCTATGTGTTGTGGTAAACTCTTCGATAATGTGATCACCGAAAGAGAGATAAAATTTGTTACTTATAAGAATTCACTGAGTTTTATAACTGCCTTGAGCAATCATAGTGCAGGTGCAGTGGATCCGTTATCTCAACAAATAATGGCACTATGCCATGCGTTAGACGATCTCGATTCACTTTTTACGTAACTTTGGTGCCCAGGTCATGTAGGTATTAAATGTAATAAACAGTTATTGCAGATACTGCAGAAGCCCAGAAGTCGATGGAATTGCCGTAAGACCTGACGATGGAGAAGTAGTTGCCAACCACCATTGTTAATGTGCTGCAGCAGATGTAGAATACACGACAGAGCAAACTTTCTGCCGTAAAGCGGAGCGTCCGTAAATGGTAAACGCAGGTGATTACTGTCGTTGCATCATCAGACGAAGTTTGCCAATTGGGCACACTAATGTGACAATTTCTTAACTCCTGCAAGGGACAATAACGACCCGTCTGTAATTTTCGGGGCACACACGAGCACACACGCACGCACACGCATGCACACGCAAACGCACACACACACATACAGGACTGGGTATTTTGCATGTTAATGCTGAGTGAGTAAAACATCTCGTGTTTGTATAAAAAGCATCAAATATGCAACCGACAAGGAAAGAATAAAGTGACTGTGTGAAAATAAATTAAGAAAACGGAAAACGAAATGATAATAATTGTCCTAAGGCTTTCATGCCGGTGTCAGTTTTATAAGAAACGTTTTCCTGGCTTTTTGGTCGTGGTCTACGGGTTAATGACAAACCAAACGTTTCAACAGCACCTCCTGAACATAGGTTATTCTCGTCAGGCCCACAGTACTGGGATTTCTTTGAATTCCACTGATGATGGCAGCCAGTGGTGCTGTTGAAACGTTTGGTTTGTCATTAACCCGTAGACCACGGCCAAACAACCCAGAAAACTTTTCTTATACGAAATGATAATAAAGTTAGTAAATGTGCAACTTCCTGGACTGATGATAACTATGAAGAGTAGCAACGAGGCGTTATTATAGCATTTGTTCCAGTAATTTAGCACTAGGCAGAACGTTAAAACTCTTTCAATCGGGTATTACTATCATTTTCTACACATTACTCAGCTGAGCTTTGGGATCGCAGTGTCAACCAACTACGAAGAGGGAATATATGCCTCTATAAGTACAAGTACACTCATTAATTATGCCTCAAAAATATATTAACAATATTAACATTCGTGCCTGTTCAATACTACACCTTTGACATCTTTATTTTATTTGCGCGCACGCACACACGCACACACGCACACACACAGAAAAGAGATGCAATGTGGACTAACACCTCTTAATTGTTGTTAAACTTATACCAGCCTATACCCTCCGAGCAGAATCTTCCGCTCTTGGCTCTGCCACTGTATAATGACACATTGCTGATCCTCACATTTCGTATATAAGTTCTCTGGTTTAGTATATCATATTACCATATTAATCGTTACTAGCTGCGTAATTTTTATGCTAACAATTTTTAGACACAATTTATAGATGCATTACAAACGTAGGACAGTAAAACGTTTCAAAATTTAAATAACAAAAAACATGTTAAAGAACAAGAATGGTACAGCACCTGTTTATTATAAAACATATATCACTAACAAGTGGAATACACAGTAGGATGTTTCTAGTTGAGTAGTACAGCTGCATTACTTAAGCTGTAGGTATTATTGCCTCATTGCAACGGCGAAACAATTATAGGGTTCACCTTTAAAAACGAGTCCAAGTGAATTACCGTCTTGGAGTCAAAACACTATTAAGCTGGTATTACTATAATTATTTATAAGCTGAAACTAGAAAATTATTTACCTAAATTAGACAAACCAAAGAAATTAATATGGTACAGTCTGGACAGTCAACCTCAATCCCAAGGAAATTCGTAGAATGCAAATGTACCGAATAAATAAATCGGAAAAGTATGTTTAAACTCGTCGTGCGAATTTTATTTAACAGTATTCTTTTTTCTTGCAATGTTATTTAGTTTAATGTAATTTTATTCGTAAAATTCAGTGGATATGTGTACAAGGGATCGTGAATGTACAATGACCTAAGTTTACTTAACGCAGACTGTCAAAACCTCATTTAACTATTCCCTGTAAATCGTTCCATGCATTTAACTTAATAATAATTTTAAAAAATTTTAAAGACTTATTAAGGCTTATCCAACAAAAATACGTCCCGTGGACACCCCAAGAAACGTCAAGATTCTAATTTGCCGGACGCCTACGAGGATTCAAACAGAATTGACTGCGAACTGAAAAACAGTCGATCAACGATGATGTCGGTCAACAAAGCACTGGATGACCGACAAGTCCCAGAAGAAGTCTGGAATGGGACGAGGCCGACTGATCGAGCTTGGCAACGTCATCAGGGCGAAACTCATCATCAGAGAACAATCTTCCGGAGCTGTACACGTTCCGCGAATAACCCTCGACTCGACCGGAGTCAACAGTTTTCTGTAAGCCAGTGTCCACTGTGACCATTCACAAAGGACAGAGGCTAAATATTTTAATTTGTTTACTATAATAACCCTGTCTTTATACGTGTAGTGCTGTGCTTGCCTTTTACCGCCTCAACACGCGGAGCGGCTTGGAGGTCTGGCTTCTACGTAAATATTTTTCAAGAAACTTAGTATTTATTTTTTTAAATTTTAGCTCTTACAAGATTATTTCTTAATTACGATAGTTCTGCAAACAGTAATAAAGCTAATTCAGTTTGTTGCCACTTCAGTTAATGTCATTCGATTTTCCGGTAGCTTTAGCGTTACTGGTAAGCATAATTTGTATACTAATGCCATATCTAAAACTACTAATTCTAGTTTACTAGTTATCGTTAAAGATTTTACAATGTGTGTAGTATTTAGTTACAACAAGAAAAGCCTACAGATTTTTTTAATATATTGAATTGTTTATTGAAATTGCTACATTGAATATATACTGTAATTGTATAATCATATTGAGTTATGTGCACTGAAACCCCCCCCTTTATTTTATAGGTTTTTTTGTAATATTTTTTGATTTTTATTTTTATTTTATTTTATATATTTTTTTTGTAAAGGGGAGAGACATAATATTTAAAACTAGGTGGTGAACCTAGAGGAAGCATAAAGTGTGCAAAGGCCCAAGCTACAATCACAGACATGTCCACTGGTGGATGACAGGACTTGCAAATGAAAAACTCTATTAACAAAACAAGTGTGAACTTTATTCAGCGTGCAAGCATATACATGGTATAGCAAGGCATAATTTAACAATGAATAAAATCATGAGTAAAATTTAAATACATCATTACATACATGTCATTATTCTCCACAGTATAAGATTGTGAGTGACTATTTAATACAGTGGCAGTAAAAGAGAGGATGCCACACTATCTTCTAAACAACATTGTAATTCTCTTAATATGTGATATTTAAGCTTGAATTTAAATTATCTACACCCTGCCACGCTATGTCCAAGATAATCCTTACAATAATTTTGTGTTAATATGTAATATGGAAATCATTGAGTGCTATTTAAAGTATAAGTTAAATTGGCCAGCCTTTTCTGTAATTCCTTAAGCACATGTGCTATCACATCATACATTTTTTTTTCACATTCCCCCCCATTGAAAATTACACACAAACACATACATAACACATATAACACACATCCACAATTTCTGTACCGACCCTCTCACAATAACTCTTTGCAATAAATGTACAAATATATATATATATATATATATAAACAAAGCGAGCTTAGTAGTTCCCAGTAAATCACCCGTAAGATGAGAATTTAAATAACACCGGAAATGGAAATGCCCCCAACAGAACCAAAGACTCAAAAATATTAATTAACTACCACATCAATAATTATGAAGCAAACTCCGAGTATTAAATCATGGTAATAGTTTAAGCCACCATACATGAAGAAATCAGACAGCCCCCAGTCCTGAATTATGCCCGCACGGCGGGACATGAGCAAGCAGGATATAACTAACTCTCAGATAAATTAAACTCATTAAAAAAACGGAAAACTTAGGGCAGTTCATGCGGATACATGTGTGTGTGTGTGTGTGCAATTTCCTTACATAGTATAAGAAGTTATAACAGATTGCATAAGACTTAATTATATGCAAGGTCCACACATGCAGGCACAAAACTTAACGTGTGAGTTTTTGCAGAACTTGAGCAAATTAAACGCGGTATCATGAGTCTGCTTCTGAGAGCGTCTGTTGATTTACAGTGTAGTGGTGGATGAGAGAGTGTAAAGTAAAACAGAAGGGTCCCACCTGGATAGTCCGGTGTAACTAAGTTGCACTGGTTAAGCTGTAGCGTATAGGTAGCACAGATAATTCCTGGGGGCAGAGTTCCTCTACGAGTGTGTCTGTGTGTCCCAACTGACGGCATCTCATGGCTCAAGTAGTATCTCTGCCAGAGGGGTAGACAGTTGTTCGTCTAAACCCGACACCCATCTCGCCATTGTTCGAGCACCTGTGACAGGCAATAAGTTGTATAGGGTGTCATAAAGAACATAATCTCACCACAGCTCGCATACACACCACCATTATAAAATTGAGAACACACACTTCAATGCTTGGCAGCAACCAGAAACGCATCACCACTTATTCGTATTAACCATTGATCGGACCACCAGATGTGCCTTATTTCATTTAATAAACTGATTTTGTTTAAGTGTTCCATTCATGACATGAAATTATTTCTATCTCTACTATACTTATTAACGACACTAAAAGCAGCTGAGTGTAAGATATCTGTTACCATTTTACATTACTTTAATCAGTTTAATACGCTACATTCATGTCTATCATAAGTTAATTCAATAAGTTAACCTTTAATTTAATTTAATACCAGAATTCAGGGCCAACACTGATGCACACACTAGTTATCGTTTATAAGGAAAAGCTGAAACACCAAAAAAAATATATTTTAGGGTTAAAATATTTTAGGGCCACATTAAACTACTACATACCTGGAGCTGACTTTACTTTAGCTTCTCATAGTGTGGAATAACGAAGTCCGAACAGATTGGTGCCGTCAGTTGAGACCAAACTTCTTGGATGAGGGTAGAAACAGAAATGAGAAAGATTTGTTGGTAATGTCTACCCAAGAAAGCTTGGCAAAAGCAGGCTCGCGCACATCACAGCTGAGCCGGCCAACTGAATATTCGTCACCGCCACTACAAACCGTCTACATATACTCGGCGATGACGCGATGCAGTGGCATTTTATGACGTCGAGAACGCGCCCGTTTTAAAAGAAAGTCACCTGTCTCTGCAACCGAGCTTCGCCTTTCACGGGCCGAACAAAGTACGGCACAGCACTACGCAATATTAAAGTACTAAACACAATAATGTAATTTTGTGTCTGTGTAGTGAATTCATTCGTAGCTGCTTTTGCCCATCGTGAAAATTCTGATTTCAAAAATTCTACTGATTTCGAAAGTGTGTGTGTGTGTCTGTCTGTCGCAAATATTACCTGCGTATACTAGGGCAATGCTAGGAGCACACTTTCATTACCTCCGACCTGCAAACGTGTGCAATTACAAAAGTTCTATTGTTGACTGTGCCAGGAAAACCAAAATGGTGTGGAAATCACTCACTTATCCTGTAATTTGGCATTTGTGGATTTGTTGAGGCGGCGGATCTATGTCTTTATTATACTGTGCTTTTCAAATTTTTAATAATATATTATGGTATTTATATTATTTCTACTGTGGCATAATAATGTAAATACGATTTACTTACCTGGAATTGTGTATATTAATAATACTGAATTATTGAAATTGTACATTATTATAATCATTTTTAAGCACTGTAGATATAGGAAATATTAGCAGATAATCCAAGCAAGTTAAATTTAATATAATTGTAACACCGTTGGTATATTGTGACTTTAGGGGAGATCAGACTACTGAATCCAGAATTGGTCCCTACGTGGTAGGGTTGGGGTTTTAATTATCGGCTATACAAAACGACTCCGTCCAGACAGAAACCAATACTTAGTTTATATTCATGTGTTTTAATCCATTGCATGGGTCTGACACCAATATATTGCTTTGTTTGCCCAATTTGGCACAAACTACCTTCGATTAATTTGGATTTCATTTTGCAATTATGCGTACTTGTTTTGTCAGATGTTTTTGCTTTAACAAAATTATTATAAGTAATACAGAGTATTCGCTTAATTTTATAATTTAATTTAATTTTTATAACACAAACTTCTTTAATAGACATTGTCATGTACATATTTAGTTAAGCATTTTACTTTTAGTGATTAATAGACTAATTTAGAAAACCACTTTACAAGAAAATTTACTGTTTGTTATAAACGTATCGTTTCGAAAACTTACCATATCTGACTGATTTATTTTTGTTTGTTATTGATGAAGCTGCTTCATTTGCTTGATTATGTACTACTTATTTTGAATTTTCTCACTGTTGTTCCTACTGTAGGCTATTTGTGTGCTCGCGCGTGCGTGTACGTAAGGTGTTTGTCGTTGATTGATTATAAAATCAAATCTAATTTTGTTTTCAGTGTTTATATGTACTTGTGCCGTTCCTATGTTTATATTTGTATTTGTCCACTGTTTCTGTAATTTGTAAGTCTGAAGATATTCTAAGATGTCCATTTTTCACATTGGGCGTTCGTTTTTTTTTTTTTTTTGGATTTACGCAAATTGATTACAGTTCTAATAAGCAAATAATTCATATTTGATTTAAAAAATTTCTGAGAGATTTAAACCCGTTTTACAATTTTTAAATCTAAAGTTTGGAAATACAGATGTGAGTAGACTGGGAGACGTTTTGTAATTCCGTTGAATTAGGAATCTCAATGGGTAGTCAAATATCAACAAAGGAAGCAGAACAGGGTTTATAGCAAAATGTATTGTACTGCAACATGTAACAAGACGGCACAAAACAGTCAAAATTTGAGGTGGAAAGTAAATTTGTACTGTAGTCCTTACTTCATGTAGCCCTGTATTCCACTGGTTAACTTACAGAAAAAAAAACACATAGGTACTGTGGACAATTAAAGTATGTACTTGTTGTAAACAGTTTGTTCGCATTTTGAGATTAATATTATATCCTGAACAAAGTATTTAAAAAATTGAGATTTCAGAAAAAATGATAAGCAATGATGAATAAAAAGGAAGTGTAACATCAAAAGGCAATTTAACATGTAAAAAAAAATTGTTGTTACCTTTAAAAATGTGACAAATAAAAGCTACATTGTTATTTAGTAATATCTTTTGCCACTCGCAACACGCAAACGAGTAATATTTTATTGATGAGTAGTTATCACGCAATCAGCAACCCTTATACTCAGAATTAAAAAACCCAGAAGACTTTTTAACTAATTAAAGAGAAGGAACTTGTTATCTGGAGGCATTGTTTGTGTGAATAATTAAGAAATTTTCTTTTAAATTCTAACTTAATGGGAAACGGTTTGTCTTAAAATAGTCACTTCTTAATTTGTTTACTTTTCTAGAAAAGTTTTCAAGTAAGATCATTTGTTAAAGACTGAAAGAGCAAAGAATAAATTAATTGTCTATGGTAACGAGATGTAATAGTTCCTTCCATTAAACTATATTGTATATTTTGTTCCAGTTTATTCTGTAGTGTTATGAAAACTTAATAACTGTATTTCAATTCGCTCAATAAATATGAATTAACTCAATAATTATGAATGATTAATTTATACTGTTTCATTATCAATGCATATTTATATTTATATAAAAATAAAGATTATTTCAACATTTGTTAATAACAGGTCATTTTCATCTAGGCAATTTTCTAACAATGTAGCGCAGGAGAATGCACTTTAATTGCCCCAGTTAGGAGTCTCATCAAATGTTATATTCACTTCTGTCCTGTGACGAGACTCCAGACTGCCGTGGACTCTTGATCCATAAACATGTCTGTTTAACACGCTCACGGCATTGAAACCATGATTTCTTCCAGTACGCTGAAGTAGCCGTCTCTGCATATGGACGGTTTTGCCCAAAGCTGAGAATATTATCGATGGAGAATCTTGCATCTTATTCGCATATTTAGAAATTATAGTGTAAACAATAAGACGCCCCTCACCCCAGCTCGGTTCGGTAAGGACGAGGATCACCGAATTGGAAGTAAAGATGGATATAACCAATATTATTTCGTTAACAAATTTTCATTAAGAGACGCCAAATCTGTTTAATTACCTCATACACTTATTTGGACTTCCGTCCCGCGGACCATCGATTTGGATGAAACCCTAATGAAATACATTTCACATAAACAATTTAGAATAATTCATTTTATGACTATTATAACGTCAATTGTATTAGCAAAAGGCAGACAATTCCATTTAGCCTCATTTAAGAAATTCAGTGTCCATTGTTTAGATTTTATATATTAAATTTTCATTTCCATGCTAATCTATAAGTTTTCACGTCGATTCATGATGCATAAGCATTTTTATAAACATTTTAATCAGCTTATGAGTCACTATTGTTACTTCTAGTTAGAGATACCGATTGAACCTTTATTTCATTCAGTTTGTAGCGAAATGTCACCTGTGTGACTCTTCCCTCTCCGTCGCCACTACTTCAATGCCTCTTTCCGCCCCCGCTTACATGCTTAAAGTTGTACCTTATGAATTGGAACACAAACACATGGTGTTTCTCGGACATGAGGTCGACAAAGAAAACTTCTTGTTGACATCCCGCTTGTTGAATAAAATTGATTTTGACCTACGTTCAGAGTTTGAGTGCACTGGTCATAGAAAGTTCCAAAACTTCATAGAAGTTTTATGAAGTTATAAAAGTTTTAGGAAATGAGTGCATCCAACTTTAAAAATGTTAAAAAACGCCCCGAGCATTAAAATCCTCTTATATAAACCAAGTGTCTTGAGGAAAACCTCAGTACAGTAGTAGACAGTAATGCTTTTAGGATTACATCATCAAATCGAAATAGTAAGTATCCCAGACATGTATATATTGTGCTGCATCTATGCTTATTTTGGAACATATGTAGGTTTTCCAGCTTTGCTACATCATTTCTTCACAATAAACATTATTTTTAATGAGAAAAGGTGGTCTCAGGGTTGTCATGGTATAGCCTATACAAGTTTAACTGAAGCAAATATGCACACTCATGTCAAGTTTATATAAAGTGACAATACAGTCTTATGCATTCTAATAAGCAAGATCGGTCGTTGATTTATAAAATAAACACTAAGTCTGAAATTAACCACGTTAAACCAAGTATATTCTTTATATTCGTCAACAGAAACTAACATTTCATCCACTACTACTACTACTACTACTACTACAACTACTACTACTACTACTACTACTACTACTACTACTACTACTACTACTATTACTACTACTAGTACTACTACTACAAGCACAAGCCTCCTCTGACGGTGCATAAAGCATTTTTCCCCTTCTATAAAAAAAAAATTGTTAATAATTTATCCATCTTATGGAGTTTATTTTATTATTACTTTTTGAGGTAAAAATGCTATTGACGCAAATGGGACAAACAGCCCAAAGGCTAGTGTTGGACTCCTTTACTAGACTACTGACTAAAAACATCTCCTCCTTATATTCCTTGAAGACTAGCCCTGAACCGTTTCTCACATTACTAGGCCTTGGATTTCACTAATAATAATAATAACAATAATAAATATCATCATAATCGTTATTATTATTATTATTATGATTATTTACACCCCATACCGATAAAATATGGAAATCATAACTCAGTCGACACGTAACTTATACTTAAATTGTTGCATTGCAGCATTGCAGGGTGCAACTATTGTTCTATATTATTGTTGCATACAATATAATATTGTACAATATATTACACAATGCACTTAGTAAAGACGCAATTAGATAGGTGGACAAGAAGGACTACCGTTTAACAAACTTAAATAATTTTGGGAGTACTGTACGGTATTTGGCTAACTAACCTTACATGTTAGAAATTATTAAAAAGCACGTCTGTGGTTTTTTATGCAGCTACTGTTAATGAATTTCCGATTTAGGTAAGAGTTACTGCTACAGATTATAGTTTTAAGTTGTTAACGATACACTAATATTTTGTTAGTTCAGAGAAATTTCATTGATGGTATTATTGAACGAACATAAGTGATGAAACCTGCTAGGAAGTTTGATAGGTATCTCTGCTGATTTGTGTAAAGCTTTATAAAGTAATGGAAATGAAAATTAAACATATAAATTAAATACATTAGGTAACAGGTTAAAAAAGAGTAAAATCAAATTGTCTCCAACAGAGAGTAATACGTTTAATTAAATTGTGTTGATTCTGCTCATCTCTTGTGCACACGCGGTAGAATAGCTAAGATTCATTCCCTAGTAACAATGGAGAATTTCTTCAATGAAACTAAACAATTTGGACAGATTTCGCTCTGAACATTTAACAGACTTTTCTATTTTCTACTATTTTTATTATAACTTCAAACCTATTGTCTTAAGATGAATGCCTCAACAGTTACACACATTAAGCTATTTGAACTTTATACTTACCTAACTCGTAGTATACCTGTTGTTAATACTATTCGTGTTTGGTGTACTTTACTTAATAAAATGAAAATAACATTATTGGCATTCCCAGAAACGTAATTAATAAATTAACTACTAATAAATATTAAGATACTGTAAACAAAAATGCGATAAATGGAACAGTAATCCGCATTGTAGGACGGGAATAAAAAACGTGTTACATATTGTAATAATATAATTAAATTGATTGGAAATGTGTGTTGATTTTATGCTATCGTGAATTGTGTTAGACTCCGATGTAATCAAGCCCCTCTGTTTGGACTAGCCAATTTGTAATAAAATAAATAAGATTGATGTGTGAATCTGTAAGTTGTAAGGTGTTTAATTGGTGTGTAATTGGTGTGGCTCTCGACGTCTTACTGGCCTGAAACACTTCCTTAAGTTTCCCAGCTGGTCGAGTCCCAATGGCAGCAAGACCGGTCGAGTAGCGTAAAGTTGATGAAGAAATATATATGCTCAGCTTCACCGAAAGTTTCAAAACAAAAATTATTGTTTTGAAGAAAATTAAAAAAAAATTATGTTTATAAAAAAAAAAAATTTTAAAAAATTTTTTTTAATTTTATTAATTAATTAATTATGATCAATTAATTAATATAGGGCTGTGAAGTTTTAAACAGTGTAATGGTCTTCTGAAAATTTTTATTAAAGTTTTAGTATATTTTAAATAATCTATCACCACTCATAAGACTGTCTGTAAACCAATCGATACTTGTTTACCTTTTTATTTTTTAGGTTATCTTCACTTACGGGTGGTAAAGTCCTTGTAGATTATCAATTAGAATTATATTATTGGTAATTAGTATTATTGAAGAAATAAAGAACTATTAAGTATTGAAAAGTATTAATATTTTATTAAGTAATAGCAATATTGACTCTTATCGATTAGTATCGATTCTCAGGATATCGAAAAAAGTTACAAGTATATGATATAAAAATTATATAGGGTTCTTTAAACAGCCAGTTATTACCAAAGTCAGAGAAATCGGGCTAATATTTAAAAAGTATAACGTTACAATCAAATTAATAGTTATTAATAAACACAGACATTGAATAATAAATTGTAAATATAATAATTGCTTTCACCAAACAGCTGTGCTGAACAAAGAAGAGGCACTGGGATCGTCAAAGCAAATGGCCGCCGTCAAGTTGATCAAAATGTTGCTCGTTCCTGCTGCATTCCAAATAATGTATTTTGAAGCAATATTCCTGTTCTTGTGTCTGCAAATCTCTTGTTATATGTTGTGTAGTGACTGGTGTAGTGATTCTGGGTTGTATTTAGTATGTCTGTGTAATTATAAGTCAAAACACTTTTCCCAATTCCGACACTAATTTGGTTAATGTGTTATACAGTTTTCTGGTGTTTCGTGGTGTTTTTCAGAGTAGATTTATATTGTTCTGTGTTATGGAGTGTTACTTGATTGTTTCTGTTATAATATGATAGTTTTAGAAGTATTTTACAAGTCACTCGCGATTTCACAATAACGCACTATACACTCGCTTTGTATGACGATTATAGGTTAGGTTATCCACGTTATCAAACGTATGTCATGTTAACCGTTCAACTACCAATAATTAACTAACTGTTTCCTCCAGTTTCAATTAAACTCTTAGCCCATATAATATTATCCTTAACATTGTTCAAATATTTTTTCACATCCTGTATACATTTTTACATTTTCACTATATGAATGCCTAAACTTTGGTTATTTGTCAATTTTATTCACTAGATTTGATTTAAATTAATCTTTCAGTTCATTCTGGTTATTTTCAGATTAAATAATGCCATTTTATAGTGTTTTCTGTCCAAAAAATAGTAATTTCACTTTCAGTTAGGTATACTCTGAAAGGTCAAAACATTAAAATTTACTTCCTGTCATTATATAAATTCAGCCATTTTATCAGTTATATTTAATATTAATAATCCTATATTGTATTAAAAGGTTCCTATTCCCTTATTTTCTGGTAATTAATTGAATTAGTTGTATTCTGAAACATTATTCTGAAATATATGACTCCCATGTCTAAATTTCTGAGTTTAGTCATTTTCATTTTTATTTATAATTCTGAATATAATTTATTAAAATCTCTCTAAATGGTATGTGCAATTATATGGCATGATCTCAAGTTTATTTTGTCTAAACCCTTTTTGTTTATTTGCATTTAAATGAGCAATTTCTCTGTTTTGATGAAGTTTGGTTTCCATTCTTTTGGCCTATGATTTTTTAACAATTTTTCTTACAAAATATTTTACAAACAATATATGATGTGTGATACCCTCTCTGACTTTTACAAATAGTATTATAAATTAAACATGTTTTTAAATTACACAAAAACAATTAGTATTGGTTACAATACAAACAATAGTTAAAACAAATAAAGAATATTTTTTTTTTTTTTTTAAATAAATGGTTGTCTTCAAGTCAGACATCTTACAACCAAAATCCTTATTTCTAAACAAGGAAATATGGCTTACAGAAAAGGTTTTTTACTAACTAACATCTTAATTACTCTCTACTATTTACAAGTGGTAACTATTTTTATAGTTCTGATGTTAGTTGTTTCAGACCCAAACAAATGGCCTTATATCTAAAACATTTTTAAACATTCTTATACTATATACATAAAAAACCTTATATTTATATTCTTATTTCTAACTATTATTATAAGTAGGATTCTACAGTTTTTATACCGTCTTTTACATTGTCTTTGGGGAATTGCACCCTGTCATTAACAAATAAATAGTATTAATTGTTCAAAAGGTATTATGAACTCCGTTTTTCTTTTTTCATGTAAAACAAAATGTTATTTTAAACAGATTCATGTCTTATGAACAACATATTGTCACAGTACATATTTTAAGTCATTGAAAAATGCATATTTCATTGCATCCAATGTTTGTGATTGCCAAGAATGAAACACAAGGTTCATTTTTTATAATACCCAAAACTATCACTGGTTCACTTTGCACTTATATATTATGTTAATGCTAAATGGTCGTATAGTCTTATTAACATAATAAATTGGTTAGCGTTTTTTCAATGGAGATTTGTTCCATGGGTACTATATTATTGTTTCATCTTAGTTCACAGGAAACTTTTACTTTATACACTCCTCTCTCTTAAATTTATATACATGTGGTTTTTATTTCGTTATACTTTTATTTTTAGATATTTATTTTGGGGATATAGGGATTTGGGTGTCTTTTATAAGAGCATGACATCTTCTTCAGGATGCTGCCCTCTTCTTCTTTCTTCAGTCTTCTTTTCTCCTGCCTTCTGGGACTGGTATCTTCTCCATCTTCTTCTTGTTGCCATCAGGTTTCTTGGGATCTTCTCCATCTTCTTCTTTATTTCAGAAATACACAACCTGTATTGGTTGATCTTGGCTTATTTTAGGGTTTCTCTTCTATTTATTCTTCCTCGTTGTGGGTTTGGTCTTATTCAGTACTGCTTTGTTATTTACTTTTTTACCTTCCTGGGTTATACCTTGAAAACCTTTGGTTATGAGACTGGTCTTGGATGACTCATCACTAGTAACTCCTTTTATTTGAACTTGTATTTTCTTTATAATAATGATTTCTTTCCACAGTTGCTATGAATTAATCTATTTATATTAGACTTAATGCTTTCTTCCAAATTTAAATATTATAACTTTATTATTCTAATGATCAATTGCCATTCAATATTATGCATACATCTGTCACGCTACAGATTGCTCTCCTCCAGAAGTAATTATTTCAGACATGTTTATGGATGAAATAATTTCTTATGATAATTTCATCATTTCTTATAATTCATTTTCTTCTCCATTTTTATATCGACTTTTTTTATATTAGAGTTTTATTAATTTTATATATATGGTTACTTGTCTTATTACTGATCCTTTTCGGATAGTTAGTGTCTTCTGAGATATATTATTATTGTAATACATTTTCTTCCTTTATCAACTTCGTGTTGCATCCTTGGGATATTAATTCCCTAACATTCCCTATCACGTGGGCTGGGGCAGATCAGAGGGGCACTGTACGCTACTTCTCTGCTGGCCATACACCACTTCTATAAATTGAGTACAGGGGCATATCCATCCCTGCTCAAAAAAAACATAATGCTGCTGGAATTATCTTCAGTCAGTCATCGAACAAATAAATAAAAAGTAGTCTCATTTTCGACTAATAAAAATATCTTTGGATTCTCCACTTCGTAGTCTCTCAGATTATCTCACATTTTCTATCTTAATAAATCTTCATAATCATTATTATACTCATTACATATATATTTTCTCAAAACTCTTAACTTGTCTGATATATTTATTTTAATTATGGTTGAAAACCTTTCTTTTAATAATTCTGGTTACTGTTTACAATGTAACTCTCTTTCTTCTCCATCTGAATTCTCTTTATACTTTCTTCTGGTTATTCATAGTATTAGCATGGTCTCTATATATAGTCTTTCTTATTCATTATTTGAATGGTCTTATTATATTATATTTAATTTTTTAACATTGTATCTTTACATTAGATATACAGGTTGTTATATTGATCATTTTATTTAAACATTTTGGTTCTTTCCTTTCTCTTAGAAAGTTATTAATCCGCCTTCGCATTCATTAACATTAATTCATTTATATCATATTTCATGTGGTATTTCTTCTCTTTGCATTTCATATAGGTCTTATTATTATCATTGGTTCAAAATCATCTTCTCCATCTATTTGGTATGAGTTGTTCTTCTTTGCTCTTAATTAACTGTTTTTATTATCGTTTCATAGGTAATTAGTCTCTTTGCTTCCAAATTTTTTCTTTTCTTGCATACTACACTCTTTTGTGTTATTCTTCTCTACTCCTTCAGATGCTATTGTGAATGTCTAGCATTTATTCTGGATTAACGTTAATTCTCTTTTCTGAATTAATCACTTTATTTTCTTCTCAATTCAATCATAATTGACACATAATTATTTTTTGGAACTTGGTTAGTTTTAATGTAAAGTTCAAACTATTCTTTTTATTTAATTGAAAAATATTTCTCATACATCCTTGTAATATGTTGATCTTATCTTGTTTCAAAGTTCTGACGTTCTATCAACATTCAAATTCTGTTTAATTCATTTATTCCCAGAATTGTTTCATTCAGAATTGTTTATAGTACTGTTATCTTACTATATTTTTTTTTTCTGAATGTTTCGGTATTCCTCCAAATTCAAATTCTTCTTAATTATTTACCATAAAGTTTTCTCATAAACTTAGTTATAGTAAGTTGGTCTTACTTCATTTTCAAATTTTTTGTATAATTAAGTTCAAAATTCTCTCTCTTTCTCTTTCTTCCATAAAGTTTTGTTCTAAATTATCAGGTTGTAGTAAGATGTACTTACATATTTTAGAATAAGTTATATTCAAAATTCTTTCTTTTTCTTTCTTCCATAAAGTTCGTTCCGAAATTATTAGGTTGTAGTAAGATGTACTTACGCAATTTTAAATTTTTATAAATATATTTCAATTCAAAAGTCTTTCTTTTTCTTTCTTCCATAAAGTTCGTTCCAAAATTATTAGGTTGTAATAAGACGTACTTACATATTTTAGAATTTTTTTTCAAATTATTAAAAATTCTTTTTCTTTTAATTCTCCAGAATGTTCTTCTCAAAATATTAGGTTGTAAGATGTACTTACATTATTTTTGAATTTTTTTAAATATAAAATTCAAAATTCTAAAACTCACAACTCATTCTTCATAATATTTCTTCATAGAAGCTTGATTGTACACTCCTTTGATTTTTCCTGAAACGATTTCCTTCAACTCATATGTATTGTTATGCTTATCATTTACCACAACATATGGGGTTATATTGTACTCTACACTGGCCCATATTATTTATACTTTTGTAAGTTGATCTTCTCTTTTTCTTTCCTTATAAATGCCTTTTCTTTTATATACCCAGGAAGATGGACAATTTTCTTTATGTCGTTCCATTGCTCATATTCTTATTGGTCATGTTCATTTTCTTACATAGTCTTCACTCATAAAACCCAGTTTTGTTTCTATGTTTATTCTCCATATCATTTCCTTTCAATGATATTTATTCCGCCTCCTTCGCCGTTGTTTTTCGCCGTAGTCGGTTATCATGATCCGTCCCTTTTCTTGATGTCGTGTGGTATTAGTGTCAACCAGGGTCCATCATCTCAGTTGCTCTTATAAAATTTACCCTAGGGCGCGACACTCGGTTATTATTACTGTTATTATTGTTTTTATTACTAAATTTATCATGATAATAATTTCGGTTAAGTTGGTAAGGTTTGTCACCATTATTGTTGGGATATGGATTTCTCTGACTGTATGGGACATTATTATGTTGGTATAAATTGTTTCTATTGTATGGATAGGGGTTGTTATCCCTAACGCCGTTAAAATTACTGCTAAACTGGTTATTATGCGGCGGATTGTTAAGGCCGTCGTAATTACTGGGCTGGCTCCCTCTATCATCATATTGTATACACCAATACTTTTCTGGTCCATGTTTTGTGTTACCTGACAAATATCTGTGAGGATCTTCATCTGGGTTATCACTTATTATTTGTTTATCAGAAACACCATAAGCTGGTTTACCATCACATATCCACTCTGAAGGAATATATTTTAGTCTAACCGTACCCTGGAACTGTCCTAGATGGCACGTTAATGGAATACATTCTGGTGATTCATCTGTGTCATCATTACAGTCTGGTACGATATCACATTTCCATCTTTCTGAAATCCACTGTCCAGTTCTGCGCTGATATTGATCTTGTTCACATGTTGTATTCTGTTTACCTCTGGTCCTTTCCCACTGGTAGACTACTGTCTTGTGGTAAATTATTTCTGAAATTACTTCGATTCTCCTTCTGTAATTCCTGGAATTCATGATGTCTTTGTCATAGGTAATTGGGATATTATTGCCATCAATTAACCCATGTTTCATCATCTCCAATTCTTCCTTCGTTTTTATTACATTTCTTGGATACATTCTCCTTTTCCTTGGTTTAATATCTTCTTTGTTTCCACTAGTTTTAATTCCAGGTAATACCATTACTTGTTTCTGTGTTTTATCATTTGGTACTTCTTCTGGTTCTGGTTTACTATTATATTTTATTTCTTCGGTCTTCTCCTTTCTTAATTCCTCTCTTTTTAATCTGTCCTCCCTCATTTTCTTAGTATTCTCTCTTATTTCTTCACCCCAATCATCCAGTTTCTTACCTAATTCTTCTTTCATTTTCTTATTATCATCTCTTATATCTATAACCCAATCATCCAGTTTCTCCATAATGAATTTTTGGCGCTCCTTCCTATCCCTTCTTTCCTCGTCCATCATTTCCTTCCTTTCCCTTCTTTCATCGTCCATCATTTCCTTCCTTTCCCTTCTTTCATCGTCCATCATTTGTTGAAACATTTCCCTTATCTCACCAATTTCTTCTGGTGTAGGTTCTTTCATTTTGCTTGTTGTTGTCCCCTGTTTATTATCTTTCTCTGACTTTGTAGCTGTTGCCTAGCTCCAACTAGTGTTGGGCAGAATTTATTGACCTTCCAATCGCTAATTAAAGCCCCACGTTGGGCGCCAATTTGTAATAATATAATTAAATTGATTGGAAATGTGTGTTGATTTTATGCTATCGTGAATTGTGTTAGACTCCGATGTAATCAAGCCCCTCTGTTTGGACTAGCCAATTTGTAATAAAATAAATAAGATTGATGTGTGAATCTGTAAGTTGTAAGGTGTTTAATTGGTGTGTAATTGGTGTGGCTCTCGACGTCTTACTGGCCTGAAACACTTCCTTAAGTTTCCCAGCTGGTCGAGTCCCAATGGCAGCAAGACCGGTCGAGTAGCGTAAAGTTGATGAAGAAATATATATGCTCAGCTTCACCGAAAGTTTCAAAACAAAAATTATTGTTTTGAAGAAAATTAAAAAAAAAATTATGTTTATAAAAAAAAAATAATTTAAAAAAAATTTTTTTAATTTTATTAATTAATTAATTATGATCAATTAATTAATATAGGGCTGTGAAGTTTTAAACAGTGTAATGCTCTTCTGAAAATTTTTATTAAAGTTTTAGTATATTTTAAATAATCTATCACCACTCATAAGACTGTCTGTAAACCAATCGATACTTGTTTACCTTTTTATTTTTTAGGTTATCTTCACTTACGGGTGGTAAAGTCCTTGTAGATTATCAATTAGAATTATATTATTGGTAATTAGTATTATTGAAGAAATAAAGAACTATTAAGTATTGAAAAGTATTAATATTTTATTAAGTAATAGCAATATTGACTCTTATCGATTAGTATCGATTCTCAGGATATCGAAAAAAGTTACAAGTATATGATATAAAAATTATATAGGGTTCTTTAAACAGCCAGTTATTACCAAAGTCAGAGAAATCGGGCTAATATTTAAAAAGTATAACGTTACAATCAAATTAATAGTTATTAATAAACACAGACATTGAATAATAAATTGTAAATATAATAATTGCTTTCACCAAACAGCTGTGCTGAACAAAGAAGAGGCACTGGGATCGTCAAAGCAAATGGCCGCCGTCAAGTTGATCAAAATGTTGCTCGTTCCTGCTGCATTCCAAATAATGTATTTTGAAGCAATATTCCTGTTCTTGTGTCTGCAAATCTCTTGTTATATGTTGTGTAGTGACTGGTGTAGTGATTCTGGGTTGTATTTAGTATGTCTGTGTAATTATAAGTCAAAACACTTTTCCCAATTCCGACACTAATTTGGTTAATGTGTTATACAGTTTTCTGGTGTTTCGTGGTGTTTTTCAGAGTAGATTTATATTGTTCTGTGTTATGGAGTGTTACTTGATTGTTTCTGTTATAATATGATAGTTTTAGAAGTATTTTACAAGTCACTCGCGATTTCACAATAACGCACTATACACTCGCTTTGTATGACGATTATAGGTTAGGTTATCCACGTTATCAAACGTATGTCATGTTAACCGTTCAACTACCAATAATTAACTAACTGTTTCCTCCAGTTTCAATTAAACTCTTAGCCCATATAATATTATCCTTAACATTGTTCAAATATTTTTTCACATCCTGTATACATTTTTACATTTTCACTATATGAATGCCTAAACTTTGGTTATTTGTCAATTTTATTCACTAGATTTGATTTAAATTAATCTTTCAGTTCATTCTGGTTATTTTCAGATTAAATAATGCCATTTTATAGTGTTTTCTGTCCAAAAAATAGTAATTTCACTTTCAGTTAGGTATACTCTGAAAGGTTAAACATTAAAATTTACTTCCTGTCATTATATAAATTCAGCCATTTTATCAGTTATATTTAATATTAATAATCCTATATTGTATTAAAAGGTTCCTATTCCCTTATTTTCTGGTAATTAATTGAATTAGTTGTATTCTGAAACATTATTCTGAAATATATGACTCCCATGTCTAAATTTCTGAGTTTAGTCATTTTCATTTTTATTTATAATTCTGAATATAATTTATTAAAATCTCTCTAAATGGTATGTGCAATTATATGGCATGATCTCAAGTTTATTTTGTCTAAACCCTTTTTGTTTATTTGCATTTAAATGAGCAATTTCTCTGTTTTGATGAAGTTTGGTTTCCATTCTTTTGGCCTATGATTTTTTAACAATTTTTCTTACAAAATATTTTACAAACAATATATGATGTGTGATACCCTCTCTGACTTTTACAAATAGTATTATAAATTAAACATGTTTTTAAATTACACAAAAACAATTAGTATTGGTTACAATACAAACAATAGTTAAAACAAATAAAGAATATTTTTTTTTTTTTTTTAAATAAATGGTTGTCTTCAAGTCAGACATCTTACAACCAAAATCCTTATTTCTAAACAAGGAAATATGGCTTACAGAAAAGGTTTTTTACTAACTAACATCTTAATTACTCTCTACTATTTACAAGTGGTAACTATTTTTATAGTTCTGATGTTAGTTGTTTCAGACCCAAACAAATGGCCTTATATCTAAAACATTTTTAAACATTCTTATACTATATACATAAAAAACCTTATATTTATATTCTTATTTCTAACTATTATTATAAGTAGGATTCTACAGTTTTTATACCGTCTTTTACATTGTCTTTGGGGAATTGCACCCTGTCATTAACAAATAAATAGTATTAATTGTTCAAAAGGTATTATGAACTCTGTTTTTCTTTTTTCATGTAAAACAAAATGTTATTTTAAACAGATTCATGTCTTATGAACAACATATTGTCACAGTACATATTTTAAGTCATTGAAAAATGCATATTTCATTGCATCCAATGTTTGTGATTGCCAAGAATGAAACACAAGGTTCATTTTTTATAATACCCAAAACTATCACTGGTTCACTTTGCACTTATATATTATGTTAATGCTAAATGGTCGTATAGTCTTATTAACATAATAAATTGGTTAGCGTTTTTTCAATGGAGATTTGTTCCATGGGTACTATATTATTGTTTCATCTTAGTTCACAGGAAACTTTTACTTTATACACTCCTCTCTCTTAAATTTATATACATGTGGTTTTTATTTCGTTATACTTTTATTTTTAGATATTTATTTTGGGGATATAGGGATTTGGGTGTCTTTTATAAGAGCATGACATCTTCTTCAGGATGCTGCCCTCTTCTTCTTTCTTCAGTCTTCTTTTCTCCTGCCTTCTGGGACTGGTATCTTCTCCATCTTCTTCTTGTTGCCATCAGGTTTCTTGGGATCTTCTCCATCTTCTTCTTTATTTCAGAAATACACAACCTGTATTGGTTGATCTTGGCTTATTTTAGGGTTTCTCTTCTATTTATTCTTCCTCGTTGTGGGTTTGGTCTTATTCAGTACTGCTTTGTTATTTACTTTTTTACCTTCCTGGGTTATACCTTGAAAACCTTTGGTTATGAGACTGGTCTTGGATGACTCATCACTAGTAACTCCTTTTATTTGAACTTGTATTTTCTTTATAATAATGATTTCTTTCCACAGTTGCTATGAATTAATCTATTTATATTAGACTTAATGCTTTCTTCCAAATTTAAATATTATAACTTTATTATTCTAATGATCAATTGCCATTCAATATTATGCATACATCTGTCACGCTACAGATTGCTCTCCTCCAGAAGTAATTATTTCAGACATGTTTATGGATGAAATAATTTCTTATGATAATTTCATCATTTCTTATAATTCATTTTCTTCTCCATTTTTATATCGACTTTTTTTATATTAGAGTTTTATTAATTTTATATATATGGTTACTTGTCTTATTACTGATCCTTTTCGGATAGTTAGTGTCTTCTGAGATATATTATTATTGTAATACATTTTCTTCCTTTATCAACTTCGTGTTGCATCCTTGGGATATTAATTCCCTAACATTCCCTATCACGTGGGCTGGGGCAGATCAGAGGGGCACTGTACGCTACTTCTCTGCTGGCCATACACCACTTCTATAAATTGAGTACAGGGGCATATCCATCCCTGCTCAAAAAAAACATAATGCTGCTGGAATTATCTTCAGTCAGTCATCGAACAAATAAATAAAAAGTAGTCTCATTTTCGACTAATAAAAATATCTTTGGATTCTCCACTTCGTAGTCTCTCAGATTATCTCACATTTTCTATCTTAATAAATCTTCATAATCATTATTATACTCATTACATATATATTTTCTCAAAACTCTTAACTTGTCTGATATATTTATTTTAATTATGGTTGAAAACCTTTCTTTTAATAATTCTGGTTACTGTTTACAATGTAACTCTCTTTCTTCTCCATCTGAATTCTCTTTATACTTTCTTCTGGTTATTCATAGTATTAGCATGGTCTCTATATATAGTCTTTCTTATTCATTATTTGAATGGTCTTATTATATTATATTTAATTTTTTAACATTGTATCTTTACATTAGATATACAGGTTGTTATATTGATCATTTTATTTAAACATTTTGGTTCTTTCCTTTCTCTTAGAAAGTTATTAATCCGCCTTCGCATTCATTAACATTAATTCATTTATATCATATTTCATGTGGTATTTCTTCTCTTTGCATTTCATATAGGTCTTATTATTATCATTGGTTCAAAATCATCTTCTCCATCTATTTGGTATGAGTTGTTCTTCTTTGCTCTTAATTAACTGTTTTTATTATCGTTTCATAGGTAATTAGTCTCTTTGCTTCCAAATTTTTTTCTTTTCTTGCATACTACACTCTTTTGTGTTATTCTTCTCTACTCCTTCAGATGCTATTGTGAATGTCTAGCATTTATTCTGGATTAACGTTAATTCTCTTTTCTGAATGAATCACTTTATTTTCTTCTCAATTCAATCATAATTGACACATAATTATTTTTTGGAACTTGGTTAGTTTTAATGTAAAGTTCAAACTATTCTTTTTATTTAATTGAAAAATATTTCTCATACATCCTTGTAATATGTTGATCTTATCTTGTTTCAAAGTTCTGACGTTCTATCAACATTCAAATTCTGTTTAATTCATTTATTCCCAGAATTGTTTCATTCAGAATTGTTTATAGTACTGTTATCTTACTATATTTTTTTTTTCTGAATGTTTCGGTATTCCTCCAAATTCAAATTCTTCTTAATTATTTACCATAAAGTTTTCTCATAAACTTAGTTATAGTAAGTTGGTCTTACTTCATTTTCAAATTTTTTGTATAATTAAGTTCAAAATTCTCTCTCTTTCTCTTTCTTCCATAAAGTTTTGTTCTAAATTATCAGGTTGTAGTAAGATGTACTTACATATTTTAGAATAAGTTATATTCAAAATTCTTTCTTTTTCTTTCTTCCATAAAGTTCGTTCCGAAATTATTAGGTTGTAGTAAGATGTACTTACGCAATTTTAAATTTTTATAAATATATTTCAATTCAAAAGTCTTTCTTTTTCTTTCTTCCATAAAGTTCGTTCCAAAATTATTAGGTTGTAATAAGACGTACTTACATATTTTAGAATTTTTTTTCAAATTATTAAAAATTCTTTTTCTTTTAATTCTCCAGAATGTTCTTCTCAAAATATTAGGTTGTAAGATGTACTTACATTATTTTTGAATTTTTTTAAATATAAAATTCAAAATTCTAAAACTCACAACTCATTCTTCATAATATTTCTTCATAGAAGCTTGATTGTACACTCCTCTGATTTTTCCTGAAACGATTTCCTTCAACTCATATGTATTGTTATGCTTATCATTTACCACAACATATGGGGTTATATTGTACTCTACACTGGCCCATATTATTTATACTTTTGTAAGTTGATCTTCTCTTTTTCTTTCCTTATAAATGCCTTTTCTTTTATATACCCAGGAAGATGGACAATTTTCTTTATGTCGTTCCATTGCTCATATTCTTATTGGTCATGTTCATTTTCTTACATAGTCTTCACTCATAAAACCCAGTTTTGTTTCTATGTTTATTCTCCATATCATTTCCTTTCAATGATATTTATTCCGCCTCCTTCGCCGTTGTTTTTCGCCGTAGTCGGTTATCATGATCCGTCCCTTTTCTTGATGTCGTGTGGTATTAGTGTCAACCAGGGTCCATCATCTCAGTTGCTCTTATAAAATTTACCCTAGGGCGCGACACTCGGTTATTATTACTGTTATTATTGTTTTTATTACTAAATTTATCATGATAATAATTTCGGTTAAGTTGGTAAGGTTTGTCACCATTATTGTTGGGATATGGATTTCTCTGACTGTATGGGACATTATTATGTTGGTATAAATTGTTTCTATTGTATGGATAGGGGTTGTTATCCCTAACGCCGTTAAAATTACTGCTAAACTGGTTATTATGCGGCGGATTGTTAAGGCCGTCGTAATTACTGGGCTGGCTCCCTCTATCATCATATTGTATACACCAATACTTTTCTGGTCCATGTTTTGTGTTACCTGACAAATATCTGTGAGGATCTTCATCTGGGTTATCACTTATTATTTGTTTATCAGAAACACCATAAGCTGGTTTACCATCACATATCCACTCTGAAGGAATATATTTTAGTCTAACCGTACCCTGGAACTGTCCTAGATGGCACGTTAATGGAATACATTCTGGTGATTCATCTGTGTCATCATTACAGTCTGGTACGATATCACATTTCCATCTTTCTGAAATCCACTGTCCAGTTCTGCGCTGATATTGATCTTGTTCACATGTTGTATTCTGTTTACCTCTGGTCCTTTCCCACTGGTAGACTACTGTCTTGTGGTAAATTATTTCTGAAATTACTTCGATTCTCCTTCTGTAATTCCTGGAATTCATGATGTCTTTGTCATAGGTAATTGGGATATTATTGCCATCAATTAACCCATGTTTCATCATCTCCAATTCTTCCTTCGTTTTTATTACATTTCTTGGATACATTCTCCTTTTCCTTGGTTTAATATCTTCTTTGTTTCCACTAGTTTTAATTCCAGGTAATACCATTACTTGTTTCTGTGTTTTATCATTTGGTACTTCTTCTGGTTCTGGTTTACTATTATATTTTATTTCTTCGGTCTTCTCCTTTCTTAATTCCTCTCTTTTTAATCTGTCCTCCCTCATTTTCTTAGTATTCTCTCTTATTTCTTCACCCCAATCATCCAGTTTCTTACCTAATTCTTCTTTCATTTTCTTATTATCATCTCTTATATCTATAACCCAATCATCCAGTTTCTCCATTATGAATTTGTGGCGCTCCTTCCTATCCCTTCTTTCCTCGTCCATCATTTCCTTCCTTTCCCTTCTTTCATCGTCCATCATTTCCTTCCTTTCCCTTCTTTCATCGTCCATCATTTGTTGAAACATTTTCCTTATCTCACCCATTTCTTCTGGTGTAGGTTCTTTCATTTTGCTTGTTGTTGTCCCCTGTTTATTATCTTTCTCTGACTTTGTAGCTGTTGCCTAGCTCCAACTAGTGTTGGGCAGAATTTATTGACCTTCCAATCGCTAATTAAAGCCCCACGTTGGGCGCCAATTTGTAATAATATAATTAAATTGATTGGAAATGTGTGTTGATTTTATGCTATCGTGAATTGTGTTAGACTCCGATGTAATCAAGCCCCTCTGTTTGGACTAGCCAATTTGTAATAAAATAAATAAGATTGATGTGTGAATCTGTAAGTTGTAAGGTGTTTAATTGGTGTGTAATTGGTGTGGCTCTCGACGTCTTACTGGCCTGAAACACTTCCTTAAGTTTCCCAGCTGGTCGAGTCCCAATGGCAGCAAGACCGGTCGAGTAGCGTAAAGTTGATGAAGAAATATATATGCTCAGCTTCACCGAAAGTTTCAAAACAAAAATTATTGTTTTGAAGAAAATTAAAAAAAAAATTATGTTTATAAAAAAAAAATAATTTAAAAAAAATTTTTTTAATTTTATTAATTAATTAATTATGATCAATTAATTAATATAGGGCTGTGAAGTTTTAAACAGTGTAATGCTCTTCTGAAAATTTTTATTAAAGTTTTAGTATATTTTAAATAATCTATCACCACTCATAAGACTGTCTGTAAACCAATCGATACTTGTTTACCTTTTTATTTTTTAGGTTATCTTCACTTACGGGTGGTAAAGTCCTTGTAGATTATCAATTAGAATTATATTATTGGTAATTAGTATTATTGAAGAAATAAAGAACTATTAAGTATTGAAAAGTATTAATATTTTATTAAGTAATAGCAATATTGACTCTTATCGATTAGTATCGATTCTCAGGATATCGAAAAAAGTTACAAGTATATGATATAAAAATTATATAGGGTTCTTTAAACAGCCAGTTATTACCAAAGTCAGAGAAATCGGGCTAATATTTAAAAAGTATAACGTTACAATCAAATTAATAGTTATTAATAAACACAGACATTGAATAATAAATTGTAAATATAATAATTGCTTTCACCAAACAGCTGTGCTGAACAAAGAAGAGGCACTGGGATCGTCAAAGCAAATGGCCGCCGTCAAGTTGATCAAAATGTTGCTCGTTCCTGCTGCATTCCAAATAATGTATTTTGAAGCAATATTCCTGTTCTTGTGTCTGCAAATCTCTTGTTATATGTTGTGTAGTGACTGGTGTAGTGATTCTGGGTTGTATTTAGTATGTCTGTGTAATTATAAGTCAAAACACTTTTCCCAATTCCGACACTAATTTGGTTAATGTGTTATACAGTTTTCTGGTGTTTCGTGGTGTTTTTCAGAGTAGATTTATATTGTTCTGTGTTATGGAGTGTTACTTGATTGTTTCTGTTATAATATGATAGTTTTAGAAGTATTTTACAAGTCACTCGCGATTTCACAATAACGCACTATACACTCGCTTTGTATGACGATTATAGGTTAGGTTATCCACGTTATCAAACGTATGTCATGTTAACCGTTCAACTACCAATAATTAACTAACTGTTTCCTCCAGTTTCAATTAAACTCTTAGCCCATATAATATTATCCTTAACATTGTTCAAATATTTTTTCACATCCTGTATACATTTTTACATTTTCACTATATGAATGCCTAAACTTTGGTTATTTGTCAATTTTATTCACTAGATTTGATTTAAATTAATCTTTCAGTTCATTCTGGTTATTTTCAGATTAAATAATGCCATTTTATAGTGTTTTCTGTCCAAAAAATAGTAATTTCACTTTCAGTTAGGTATACTCTGAAAGGTCAAAACATTAAAATTTACTTCCTGTCATTATATAAATTCAGCCATTTTATCAGTTATATTTAATATTAATAATCCTATATTGTATTAAAAGGTTCCTATTCCCTTATTTTCTGGTAATTAATTGAATTAGTTGTATTCTGAAACATTATTCTGAAATATATGACTCCCATGTCTAAATTTCTGAGTTTAGTCATTTTCATTTTTATTTATAATTCTGAATATAATTTATTAAAATCTCTCTAAATGGTATGTGCAATTATATGGCATGATCTCAAGTTTATTTTGTCTAAACCCTTTTTGTTTATTTGCATTTAAATGAGCAATTTCTCTGTTTTGATGAAGTTTGGTTTCCATTCTTTTGGCCTATGATTTTTTAACAATTTTTCTTACAAAATATTTTACAAACAATATATGATGTGTGATACCCTCTCTGACTTTTACAAATAGTATTATAAATTAAACATGTTTTTAAATTACACAAAAACAATTAGTATTGGTTACAATACAAACAATAGTTAAAACAAATAAAGAATATTTTTTTTTTTTTTTTAAATAAATGGTTGTCTTCAAGTCAGACATCTTACAACCAAAATCCTTATTTCTAAACAAGGAAATATGGCTTACAGAAAAGGTTTTTTACTAACTAACATCTTAATTACTCTCTACTATTTACAAGTGGTAACTATTTTTATAGTTCTGATGTTAGTTGTTTCAGACCCAAACAAATGGCCTTATATCTAAAACATTTTTAAACATTCTTATACTATATACATAAAAAACCTTATATTTATATTCTTATTTCTAACTATTATTATAAGTAGGATTCTACAGTTTTTATACCGTCTTTTACATTGTCTTTGGGGAATTGCACCCTGTCATTAACAAATAAATAGTATTAATTGTTCAAAAGGTATTATGAACTCCGTTTTTCTTTTTTCATGTAAAACAAAATGTTATTTTAAACAGATTCATGTCTTATGAACAACATATTGTCACAGTACATATTTTAAGTCATTGAAAAATGCATATTTCATTGCATCCAATGTTTGTGATTGCCAAGAATGAAACACAAGGTTCATTTTTTATAATACCCAAAACTATCACTGGTTCACTTTGCACTTATATATTATGTTAATGCTAAATGGTCGTATAGTCTTATTAACATAATAAATTGGTTAGCGTTTTTTCAATGGAGATTTGTTCCATGGGTACTATATTATTGTTTCATCTTAGTTCACAGGAAACTTTTACTTTATACACTCCTCTCTCTTAAATTTATATACATGTGGTTTTTATTTCGTTATACTTTTATTTTTAGATATTTATTTTGGGGATATAGGGATTTGGGTGTCTTTTATAAGAGCATGACATCTTCTTCAGGATGCTGCCCTCTTCTTCTTTCTTCAGTCTTCTTTTCTCCTGCCTTCTGGGACTGGTATCTTCTCCATCTTCTTCTTGTTGCCATCAGGTTTCTTGGGATCTTCTCCATCTTCTTCTTTATTTCAGAAATACACAACCTGTATTGGTTGATCTTGGCTTATTTTAGGGTTTCTCTTCTATTTATTCTTCCTCGTTGTGGGTTTGGTCTTATTCAGTACTGCTTTGTTATTTACTTTTTTACCTTCCTGGGTTATACCTTGAAAACCTTTGGTTATGAGACTGGTCTTGGATGACTCATCACTAGTAACTCCTTTTATTTGAACTTGTATTTTCTTTATAATAATGATTTCTTTCCACAGTTGCTATGAATTAATCTATTTATATTAGACTTAATGCTTTCTTCCAAATTTAAATATTATAACTTTATTATTCTAATGATCAATTGCCATTCAATATTATGCATACATCTGTCACGCTACAGATTGCTCTCCTCCAGAAGTAATTATTTCAGACATGTTTATGGATGAAATAATTTCTTATGATAATTTCATCATTTCTTATAATTCATTTTCTTCTCCATTTTTATATCGACTTTTTTTATATTAGAGTTTTATTAATTTTATATATATGGTTACTTGTCTTATTACTGATCCTTTTCGGATAGTTAGTGTCTTCTGAGATATATTATTATTGTAATACATTTTCTTCCTTTATCAACTTCGTGTTGCATCCTTGGGATATTAATTCCCTAACATTCCCTATCACGTGGGCTGGGGCAGATCAGAGGGGCACTGTACGCTACTTCTCTGCTGGCCATACACCACTTCTATAAATTGAGTACAGGGGCATATCCATCCCTGCTCAAAAAAAACATAATGCTGCTGGAATTATCTTCAGTCAGTCATCGAACAAATAAATAAAAAGTAGTCTCATTTTCGACTAATAAAAATATCTTTGGATTCTCCACTTCGTAGTCTCTCAGATTATCTCACATTTTCTATCTTAATAAATCTTCATAATCATTATTATACTCATTACATATATATTTTCTCAAAACTCTTAACTTGTCTGATATATTTATTTTAATTATGGTTGAAAACCTTTCTTTTAATAATTCTGGTTACTGTTTACAATGTAACTCTCTTTCTTCTCCATCTGAATTCTCTTTATACTTTCTTCTGGTTATTCATAGTATTAGCATGGTCTCTATATATAGTCTTTCTTATTCATTATTTGAATGGTCTTATTATATTATATTTAATTTTTTAACATTGTATCTTTACATTAGATATACAGGTTGTTATATTGATCATTTTATTTAAACATTTTGGTTCTTTCCTTTCTCTTAGAAAGTTATTAATCCGCCTTCGCATTCATTAACATTAATTCATTTATATCATATTTCATGTGGTATTTCTTCTCTTTGCATTTCATATAGGTCTTATTATTATCATTGGTTCAAAATCATCTTCTCCATCTATTTGGTATGAGTTGTTCTTCTTTGCTCTTAATTAACTGTTTTTATTATCGTTTCATAGGTAATTAGTCTCTTTGCTTCCAAATTTTTTCTTTTCTTGCATACTACACTCTTTTGTGTTATTCTTCTCTACTCCTTCAGATGCTATTGTGAATGTCTAGCATTTATTCTGGATTAACGTTAATTCTCTTTTCTGAATTAATCACTTTATTTTCTTCTCAATTCAATCATAATTGACACATAATTATTTTTTGGAACTTGGTTAGTTTTAATGTAAAGTTCAAACTATTCTTTTTATTTAATTGAAAAATATTTCTCATACATCCTTGTAATATGTTGATCTTATCTTGTTTCAAAGTTCTGACGTTCTATCAACATTCAAATTCTGTTTAATTCATTTATTCCCAGAATTGTTTCATTCAGAATTGTTTATAGTACTGTTATCTTACTATATTTTTTTTTTCTGAATGTTTCGGTATTCCTCCAAATTCAAATTCTTCTTAATTATTTACCATAAAGTTTTCTCATAAACTTAGTTATAGTAAGTTGGTCTTACTTCATTTTCAAATTTTTTGTATAATTAAGTTCAAAATTCTCTCTCTTTCTCTTTCTTCCATAAAGTTTTGTTCTAAATTATCAGGTTGTAGTAAGATGTACTTACATATTTTAGAATAAGTTATATTCAAAATTCTTTCTTTTTCTTTCTTCCATAAAGTTCGTTCCGAAATTATTAGGTTGTAGTAAGATGTACTTACGCAATTTTAAATTTTTATAAATATATTTCAATTCAAAAGTCTTTCTTTTTCTTTCTTCCATAAAGTTCGTTCCAAAATTATTAGGTTGTAATAAGACGTACTTACATATTTTAGAATTTTTTTTCAAATTATTAAAAATTCTTTTTCTTTTAATTCTCCAGAATGTTCTTCTCAAAATATTAGGTTGTAAGATGTACTTACATTATTTTTGAATTTTTTTAAATATAAAATTCAAAATTCTAAAACTCACAACTCATTCTTCATAATATTTCTTCATAGAAGCTTGATTGTACACTCCTTTGATTTTTCCTGAAACGATTTCCTTCAACTCATATGTATTGTTATGCTTATCATTTACCACAACATATGGGGTTATATTGTACTCTACACTGGCCCATATTATTTATACTTTTGTAAGTTGATCTTCTCTTTTTCTTTCCTTATAAATGCCTTTTCTTTTATATACCCAGGAAGATGGACAATTTTCTTTATGTCGTTCCATTGCTCATATTCTTATTGGTCATGTTCATTTTCTTACATAGTCTTCACTCATAAAACCCAGTTTTGTTTCTATGTTTATTCTCCATATCATTTCCTTTCAATGATATTTATTCCGCCTCCTTCGCCGTTGTTTTTCGCCGTAGTCGGTTATCATGATCCGTCCCTTTTCTTGATGTCGTGTGGTATTAGTGTCAACCAGGGTCCATCATCTCAGTTGCTCTTATAAAATTTACCCTAGGGCGCGACACTCGGTTATTATTACTGTTATTATTGTTTTTATTACTAAATTTATCATGATAATAATTTCGGTTAAGTTGGTAAGGTTTGTCACCATTATTGTTGGGATATGGATTTCTCTGACTGTATGGGACATTATTATGTTGGTATAAATTGTTTCTATTGTATGGATAGGGGTTGTTATCCCTAACGCCGTTAAAATTACTGCTAAACTGGTTATTATGCGGCGGATTGTTAAGGCCGTCGTAATTACTGGGCTGGCTCCCTCTATCATCATATTGTATACACCAATACTTTTCTGGTCCATGTTTTGTGTTACCTGACAAATATCTGTGAGGATCTTCATCTGGGTTATCACTTATTATTTGTTTATCAGAAACACCATAAGCTGGTTTACCATCACATATCCACTCTGAAGGAATATATTTTAGTCTAACCGTACCCTGGAACTGTCCTAGATGGCACGTTAATGGAATACATTCTGGTGATTCATCTGTGTCATCATTACAGTCTGGTACGATATCACATTTCCATCTTTCTGAAATCCACTGTCCAGTTCTGCGCTGATATTGATCTTGTTCACATGTTGTATTCTGTTTACCTCTGGTCCTTTCCCACTGGTAGACTACTGTCTTGTGGTAAATTATTTCTGAAATTACTTCGATTCTCCTTCTGTAATTCCTGGAATTCATGATGTCTTTGTCATAGGTAATTGGGATATTATTGCCATCAATTAACCCATGTTTCATCATCTCCAATTCTTCCTTCGTTTTTATTACATTTCTTGGATACATTCTCCTTTTCCTTGGTTTAATATCTTCTTTGTTTCCACTAGTTTTAATTCCAGGTAATACCATTACTTGTTTCTGTGTTTTATCATTTGGTACTTCTTCTGGTTCTGGTTTACTATTATATTTTATTTCTTCGGTCTTCTCCTTTCTTAATTCCTCTCTTTTTAATCTGTCCTCCCTCATTTTCTTAGTATTCTCTCTTATTTCTTCACCCCAATCATCCAGTTTCTTACCTAATTCTTCTTTCATTTTCTTATTATCATCTCTTATATCTATAACCCAATCATCCAGTTTCTCCATAATGAATTTTTGGCGCTCCTTCCTATCCCTTCTTTCCTCGTCCATCATTTCCTTCCTTTCCCTTCTTTCATCGTCCATCATTTCCTTCCTTTCCCTTCTTTCATCGTCCATCATTTGTTGAAACATTTCCCTTATCTCACCAATTTCTTCTGGTGTAGGTTCTTTCATTTTGCTTGTTGTTGTCCCCTGTTTATTATCTTTCTCTGACTTTGTAGCTGTTGCCTAGCTCCAACTAGTGTTGGGCAGAATTTATTGACCTTCCAATCGCTAATTAAAGCCCCACGTTGGGCGCCAATTTGTAATAATATAATTAAATTGATTGGAAATGTGTGTTGATTTTATGCTATCGTGAATTGTGTTAGACTCCGATGTAATCAAGCCCCTCTGTTTGGACTAGCCAATTTGTAATAAAATAAATAAGATTGATGTGTGAATCTGTAAGTTGTAAGGTGTTTAATTGGTGTGTAATTGGTGTGGCTCTCGACGTCTTACTGGCCTGAAACACTTCCTTAAGTTTCCCAGCTGGTCGAGTCCCAATGGCAGCAAGACCGGTCGAGTAGCGTAAAGTTGATGAAGAAATATATATGCTCAGCTTCACCGAAAGTTTCAAAACAAAAATTATTGTTTTGAAGAAAATTAAAAAAAAAATTATGTTTATAAAAAAAAAATAATTTAAAAAAAATTTTTTTAATTTTATTAATTAATTAATTATGATCAATTAATTAATATAGGGCTGTGAAGTTTTAAACAGTGTAATGCTCTTCTGAAAATTTTTATTAAAGTTTTAGTATATTTTAAATAATCTATCACCACTCATAAGACTGTCTGTAAACCAATCGATACTTGTTTACCTTTTTATTTTTTAGGTTATCTTCACTTACGGGTGGTAAAGTCCTTGTAGATTATCAATTAGAATTATATTATTGGTAATTAGTATTATTGAAGAAATAAAGAACTATTAAGTATTGAAAAGTATTAATATTTTATTAAGTAATAGCAATATTGACTCTTATCGATTAGTATCGATTCTCAGGATATCGAAAAAAGTTACAAGTATATGATATAAAAATTATATAGGGTTCTTTAAACAGCCAGTTATTACCAAAGTCAGAGAAATCGGGCTAATATTTAAAAAGTATAACGTTACAATCAAATTAATAGTTATTAATAAACACAGACATTGAATAATAAATTGTAAATATAATAATTGCTTTCACCAAACAGCTGTGCTGAACAAAGAAGAGGCACTGGGATCGTCAAAGCAAATGGCCGCCGTCAAGTTGATCAAAATGTTGCTCGTTCCTGCTGCATTCCAAATAATGTATTTTGAAGCAATATTCCTGTTCTTGTGTCTGCAAATCTCTTGTTATATGTTGTGTAGTGACTGGTGTAGTGATTCTGGGTTGTATTTAGTATGTCTGTGTAATTATAAGTCAAAACACTTTTCCCAATTCCGACACTAATTTGGTTAATGTGTTATACAGTTTTCTGGTGTTTCGTGGTGTTTTTCAGAGTAGATTTATATTGTTCTGTGTTATGGAGTGTTACTTGATTGTTTCTGTTATAATATGATAGTTTTAGAAGTATTTTACAAGTCACTCGCGATTTCACAATAACGCACTATACACTCGCTTTGTATGACGATTATAGGTTAGGTTATCCACGTTATCAAACGTATGTCATGTTAACCGTTCAACTACCAATAATTAACTAACTGTTTCCTCCAGTTTCAATTAAACTCTTAGCCCATATAATATTATCCTTAACATTGTTCAAATATTTTTTCACATCCTGTATACATTTTTACATTTTCACTATATGAATGCCTAAACTTTGGTTATTTGTCAATTTTATTCACTAGATTTGATTTAAATTAATCTTTCAGTTCATTCTGGTTATTTTCAGATTAAATAATGCCATTTTATAGTGTTTTCTGTCCAAAAAATAGTAATTTCACTTTCAGTTAGGTATACTCTGAAAGGTCAAAACATTAAAATTTACTTCCTGTCATTATATAAATTCAGCCATTTTATCAGTTATATTTAATATTAATAATCCTATATTGTATTAAAAGGTTCCTATTCCCTTATTTTCTGGTAATTAATTGAATTAGTTGTATTCTGAAACATTATTCTGAAATATATGACTCCCATGTCTAAATTTCTGAGTTTAGTCATTTTCATTTTTATTTATAATTCTGAATATAATTTATTAAAATCTCTCTAAATGGTATGTGCAATTATATGGCATGATCTCAAGTTTATTTTGTCTAAACCCTTTTTGTTTATTTGCATTTAAATGAGCAATTTCTCTGTTTTGATGAAGTTTGGTTTCCATTCTTTTGGCCTATGATTTTTTAACAATTTTTCTTACAAAATATTTTACAAACAATATATGATGTGTGATACCCTCTCTGACTTTTACAAATAGTATTATAAATTAAACATGTTTTTAAATTACACAAAAACAATTAGTATTGGTTACAATACAAACAATAGTTAAAACAAATAAAGAATATTTTTTTTTTTTTTTTAAATAAATGGTTGTCTTCAAGTCAGACATCTTACAACCAAAATCCTTATTTCTAAACAAGGAAATATGGCTTACAGAAAAGGTTTTTTACTAACTAACATCTTAATTACTCTCTACTATTTACAAGTGGTAACTATTTTTATAGTTCTGATGTTAGTTGTTTCAGACCCAAACAAATGGCCTTATATCTAAAACATTTTTAAACATTCTTATACTATATACATAAAAAACCTTATATTTATATTCTTATTTCTAACTATTATTATAAGTAAGATTCTACAGTTTTTATACCGTCTTTTACATTGTCTTTGGGGAATTGCACCCTGTCATTAACAAATAAATAGTATTAATTGTTCAAAAGGTATTATGAACTCTGTTTTTCTTTTTTCATGTAAAACAAAATGTTATTTTAAACAGATTCATGTCTTATGAACAACATATTGTCACAGTACATATTTTAAGTCATTGAAAAATGCATATTTCATTGCATCCAATGTTTGTGATTGCCAAGAATGAAACACAAGGTTCATTTTTTATAATACCCAAAACTATCACTGGTTCACTTTGCACTTATATATTATGTTAATGCTAAATGGTCGTATAGTCTTATTAACATAATAAATTGGTTAGCGTTTTTTCAATGGAGATTTGTTCCATGGGTACTATATTATTGTTTCATCTTAGTTCACAGGAAACTTTTACTTTATACACTCCTCTCTCTTAAATTTATATACATGTGGTTTTTATTTCGTTATACTTTTATTTTTAGATATTTATTTTGGGGATATAGGGATTTGGGTGTCTTTTATAAGAGCATGACATCTTCTTCAGGATGCTGCCCTCTTCTTCTTTCTTCAGTCTTCTTTTCTCCTGCCTTCTGGGACTGGTATCTTCTCCATCTTCTTCTTGTTGCCATCAGGTTTCTTGGGATCTTCTCCATCTTCTTCTTTATTTCAGAAATACACAACCTGTATTGGTTGATCTTGGCTTATTTTAGGGTTTCTCTTCTATTTATTCTTCCTCGTTGTGGGTTTGGTCTTATTCAGTACTGCTTTGTTATTTACTTTTTTACCTTCCTGGGTTATACCTTGAAAACCTTTGGTTATGAGACTGGTCTTGGATGACTCATCACTAGTAACTCCTTTTATTTGAACTTGTATTTTCTTTATAATAATGATTTCTTTCCACAGTTGCTATGAATTAATCTATTTATATTAGACTTAATGCTTTCTTCCAAATTTAAATATTATAACTTTATTATTCTAATGATCAATTGCCATTCAATATTATGCATACATCTGTCACGGTACAGATTGCTCTCCTCCAGAAGTAATTATTTCAGACATGTTTATGGATGAAATAATTTCTTATGATAATTTCATCATTTCTTATAATTCATTTTCTTCTCCATTTTTATATCGACTTTTTTTATATTAGAGTTTTATTAATTTTATATATATGGTTACTTGTCTTATTACTGATCCTTTTCGGATAGTTAGTGTCTTCTGAGATATATTATTATTGTAATACATTTTCTTCCTTTATCAACTTCGTGTTGCATCCTTGGGATATTAATTCCCTAACATTCCCTATCACGTGGGCTGGGGCAGATCAGAGGGGCACTGTACGCTACTTCTCTGCTGGCCATACACCACTTCTATAAATTGAGTACAGGGGCATATCCATCCCTGCTCAAAAAAAACATAATGCTGCTGGAATTATCTTCAGTCAGTCATCGAACAAATAAATAAAAAGTAGTCTCATTTTCGACTAATAAAAATATCTTTGGATTCTCCACTTCGTAGTCTCTCAGATTATCTCACATTTTCTATCTTAATAAATCTTCATAATCATTATTATACTCATTACATATATATTTTCTCAAAACTCTTAACTTGTCTGATATATTTATTTTAATTATGGTTGAAAACCTTTCTTTTAATAATTCTGGTTACTGTTTACAATGTAACTCTCTTTCTTCTCCATCTGAATTCTCTTTATACTTTCTTCTGGTTATTCATAGTATTAGCATGGTCTCTATATATAGTCTTTCTTATTCATTATTTGAATGGTCTTATTATATTATATTTAATTTTTTAACATTGTATCTTTACATTAGATATACAGGTTGTTATATTGATCATTTTATTTAAACATTTTGGTTCTTTCCTTTCTCTTAGAAAGTTATTAATCCGCCTTCGCATTCATTAACATTAATTCATTTATATCATATTTCATGTGGTATTTCTTCTCTTTGCATTTCATATAGGTCTTATTATTATCATTGGTTCAAAATCATCTTCTCCATCTATTTGGTATGAGTTGTTCTTCTTTGCTCTTAATTAACTGTTTTTATTATCGTTTCATAGGTAATTAGTCTCTTTGCTTCCAAATTTTTTTCTTTTCTTGCATACTACACTCTTTTGTGTTATTCTTCTCTACTCCTTCAGATGCTATTGTGAATGTCTAGCATTTATTCTGGATTAACGTTAATTCTCTTTTCTGAATGAATCACTTTATTTTCTTCTCAATTCAATCATAATTGACACATAATTATTTTTTGGAACTTGGTTAGTTTTAATGTAAAGTTCAAACTATTCTTTTTATTTAATTGAAAAATATTTCTCATACATCCTTGTAATATGTTGATCTTATCTTGTTTCAAAGTTCTGACGTTCTATCAACATTCAAATTCTGTTTAATTCATTTATTCCCAGAATTGTTTCATTCAGAATTGTTTATAGTACTGTTATCTTACTATATTTTTTTTTTCTGAATGTTTCGGTATTCCTCCAAATTCAAATTCTTCTTAATTATTTACCATAAAGTTTTCTCATAAACTTAGTTATAGTAAGTTGGTCTTACTTCATTTTCAAATTTTTTGTATAATTAAGTTCAAAATTCTCTCTCTTTCTCTTTCTTCCATAAAGTTTTGTTCTAAATTATCAGGTTGTAGTAAGATGTACTTACATATTTTAGAATAAGTTATATTCAAAATTCTTTCTTTTTCTTTCTTCCATAAAGTTCGTTCCGAAATTATTAGGTTGTAGTAAGATGTACTTACGCAATTTTAAATTTTTATAAATATATTTCAATTCAAAAGTCTTTCTTTTTCTTTCTTCCATAAAGTTCGTTCCAAAATTATTAGGTTGTAATAAGACGTACTTACATATTTTAGAATTTTTTTTCAAATTATTAAAAATTCTTTTTCTTTTAATTCTCCAGAATGTTCTTCTCAAAATATTAGGTTGTAAGATGTACTTACATTATTTTTGAATTTTTTTAAATATAAAATTCAAAATTCTAAAACTCACAACTCATTCTTCATAATATTTCTTCATAGAAGCTTGATTGTACACTCCTCTGATTTTTCCTGAAACGATTTCCTTCAACTCATATGTATTGTTATGCTTATCATTTACCACAACATATGGGGTTATATTGTACTCTACACTGGCCCATATTATTTATACTTTTGTAAGTTGATCTTCTCTTTTTCTTTCCTTATAAATGCCTTTTCTTTTATATACCCAGGAAGATGGACAATTTTCTTTATGTCGTTCCATTGCTCATATTCTTATTGGTCATGTTCATTTTCTTACATAGTCTTCACTCATAAAACCCAGTTTTGTTTCTATGTTTATTCTCCATATCATTTCCTTTCAATGATATTTATTCCGCCTCCTTCGCCGTTGTTTTTCGCCGTAGTCGGTTATCATGATCCGTCCCTTTTCTTGATGTCGTGTGGTATTAGTGTCAACCAGGGTCCATCATCTCAGTTGCTCTTATAAAATTTACCCTAGGGCGCGACACTCGGTTATTATTACTGTTATTATTGTTTTTATTACTAAATTTATCATGATAATAATTTCGGTTAAGTTGGTAAGGTTTGTCACCATTATTGTTGGGATATGGATTTCTCTGACTGTATGGGACATTATTATGTTGGTATAAATTGTTTCTATTGTATGGATAGGGGTTGTTATCCCTAACGCCGTTAAAATTACTGCTAAACTGGTTATTATGCGGCGGATTGTTAAGGCCGTCGTAATTACTGGGCTGGCTCCCTCTATCATCATATTGTATACACCAATACTTTTCTGGTCCATGTTTTGTGTTACCTGACAAATATCTGTGAGGATCTTCATCTGGGTTATCACTTATTATTTGTTTATCAGAAACACCATAAGCTGGTTTACCATCACATATCCACTCTGAAGGAATATATTTTAGTCTAACCGTACCCTGGAACTGTCCTAGATGGCACGTTAATGGAATACATTCTGGTGATTCATCTGTGTCATCATTACAGTCTGGTACGATATCACATTTCCATCTTTCTGAAATCCACTGTCCAGTTCTGCGCTGATATTGATCTTGTTCACATGTTGTATTCTGTTTACCTCTGGTCCTTTCCCACTGGTAGACTACTGTCTTGTGGTAAATTATTTCTGAAATTACTTCGATTCTCCTTCTGTAATTCCTGGAATTCATGATGTCTTTGTCATAGGTAATTGGGATATTATTGCCATCAATTAACCCATGTTTCATCATCTCCAATTCTTCCTTCGTTTTTATTACATTTCTTGGATACATTCTCCTTTTCCTTGGTTTAATATCTTCTTTGTTTCCACTAGTTTTAATTCCAGGTAATACCATTACTTGTTTCTGTGTTTTATCATTTGGTACTTCTTCTGGTTCTGGTTTACTATTATATTTTATTTCTTCGGTCTTCTCCTTTCTTAATTCCTCTCTTTTTAATCTGTCCTCCCTCATTTTCTTAGTATTCTCTCTTATTTCTTCACCCCAATCATCCAGTTTCTTACCTAATTCTTCTTTCATTTTCTTATTATCATCTCTTATATCTATAACCCAATCATCCAGTTTCTCCATTATGAATTTGTGGCGCTCCTTCCTATCCCTTCTTTCCTCGTCCATCATTTCCTTCCTTTCCCTTCTTTCATCGTCCATCATTTCCTTCCTTTCCCTTCTTTCATCGTCCATCATTTGTTGAAACATTTTCCTTATCTCACCCATTTCTTCTGGTGTAGGTTCTTTCATTTTGCTTGTTGTTGTCCCCTGTTTATTATCTTTCTCTGACTTTGTAGCTGTTGCCTAGCTCCAACTAGTGTTGGGCAGAATTTATTGACCTTCCAATCGCTAATTAAAGCCCCACGTTGGGCGCCAATTTGTAATAATATAATTAAATTGATTGGAAATGTGTGTTGATTTTATGCTATCGTGAATTGTGTTAGACTCCGATGTAATCAAGCCCCTCTGTTTGGACTAGCCAATTTGTAATAAAATAAATAAGATTGATGTGTGAATCTGTAAGTTGTAAGGTGTTTAATTGGTGTGTAATTGGTGTGGCTCTCGACGTCTTACTGGCCTGAAACACTTCCTTAAGTTTCCCAGCTGGTCGAGTCCCAATGGCAGCAAGACCGGTCGAGTAGCGTAAAGTTGATGAAGAAATATATATGCTCAGCTTCACCGAAAGTTTCAAAACAAAAATTATTGTTTTGAAGAAAATTAAAAAAAAAATTATGTTTATAAAAAAAAAATAATTTAAAAAAAATTTTTTTAATTTTATTAATTAATTAATTATGATCAATTAATTAATATAGGGCTGTGAAGTTTTAAACAGTGTAATGCTCTTCTGAAAATTTTTATTAAAGTTTTAGTATATTTTAAATAATCTATCACCACTCATAAGACTGTCTGTAAACCAATCGATACTTGTTTACCTTTTTATTTTTTAGGTTATCTTCACTTACGGGTGGTAAAGTCCTTGTAGATTATCAATTAGAATTATATTATTGGTAATTAGTATTATTGAAGAAATAAAGAACTATTAAGTATTGAAAAGTATTAATATTTTATTAAGTAATAGCAATATTGACTCTTATCGATTAGTATCGATTCTCAGGATATCGAAAAAAGTTACAAGTATATGATATAAAAATTATATAGGGTTCTTTAAACAGCCAGTTATTACCAAAGTCAGAGAAATCGGGCTAATATTTAAAAAGTATAACGTTACAATCAAATTAATAGTTATTAATAAACACAGACATTGAATAATAAATTGTAAATATAATAATTGCTTTCACCAAACAGCTGTGCTGAACAAAGAAGAGGCACTGGGATCGTCAAAGCAAATGGCCGCCGTCAAGTTGATCAAAATGTTGCTCGTTCCTGCTGCATTCCAAATAATGTATTTTGAAGCAATATTCCTGTTCTTGTGTCTGCAAATCTCTTGTTATATGTTGTGTAGTGACTGGTGTAGTGATTCTGGGTTGTATTTAGTATGTCTGTGTAATTATAAGTCAAAACACTTTTCCCAATTCCGACACTAATTTGGTTAATGTGTTATACAGTTTTCTGGTGTTTCGTGGTGTTTTTCAGAGTAGATTTATATTGTTCTGTGTTATGGAGTGTTACTTGATTGTTTCTGTTATAATATGATAGTTTTAGAAGTATTTTACAAGTCACTCGCGATTTCACAATAACGCACTATACACTCGCTTTGTATGACGATTATAGGTTAGGTTATCCACGTTATCAAACGTATGTCATGTTAACCGTTCAACTACCAATAATTAACTAACTGTTTCCTCCAGTTTCAATTAAACTCTTAGCCCATATAATATTATCCTTAACATTGTTCAAATATTTTTTCACATCCTGTATACATTTTTACATTTTCACTATATGAATGCCTAAACTTTGGTTATTTGTCAATTTTATTCACTAGATTTGATTTAAATTAATCTTTCAGTTCATTCTGGTTATTTTCAGATTAAATAATGCCATTTTATAGTGTTTTCTGTCCAAAAAATAGTAATTTCACTTTCAGTTAGGTATACTCTGAAAGGTCAAAACATTAAAATTTACTTCCTGTCATTATATAAATTCAGCCATTTTATCAGTTATATTTAATATTAATAATCCTATATTGTATTAAAAGGTTCCTATTCCCTTATTTTCTGGTAATTAATTGAATTAGTTGTATTCTGAAACATTATTCTGAAATATATGACTCCCATGTCTAAATTTCTGAGTTTAGTCATTTTCATTTTTATTTATAATTCTGAATATAATTTATTAAAATCTCTCTAAATGGTATGTGCAATTATATGGCATGATCTCAAGTTTATTTTGTCTAAACCCTTTTTGTTTATTTGCATTTAAATGAGCAATTTCTCTGTTTTGATGAAGTTTGGTTTCCATTCTTTTGGCCTATGATTTTTTAACAATTTTTCTTACAAAATATTTTACAAACAATATATGATGTGTGATACCCTCTCTGACTTTTACAAATAGTATTATAAATTAAACATGTTTTTAAATTACACAAAAACAATTAGTATTGGTTACAATACAAACAATAGTTAAAACAAATAAAGAATATTTTTTTTTTTTTTTTAAATAAATGGTTGTCTTCAAGTCAGACATCTTACAACCAAAATCCTTATTTCTAAACAAGGAAATATGGCTTACAGAAAAGGTTTTTTACTAACTAACATCTTAATTACTCTCTACTATTTACAAGTGGTAACTATTTTTATAGTTCTGATGTTAGTTGTTTCAGACCCAAACAAATGGCCTTATATCTAAAACATTTTTAAACATTCTTATACTATATACATAAAAAACCTTATATTTATATTCTTATTTCTAACTATTATTATAAGTAGGATTCTACAGTTTTTATACCGTCTTTTACATTGTCTTTGGGGAATTGCACCCTGTCATTAACAAATAAATAGTATTAATTGTTCAAAAGGTATTATGAACTCTGTTTTTCTTTTTTCATGTAAAACAAAATGTTATTTTAAACAGATTCATGTCTTATGAACAACATATTGTCACAGTACATATTTTAAGTCATTGAAAAATGCATATTTCATTGCATCCAATGTTTGTGATTGCCAAGAATGAAACACAAGGTTCATTTTTTATAATACCCAAAACTATCACTGGTTCACTTTGCACTTATATATTATGTTAATGCTAAATGGTCGTATAGTCTTATTAACATAATAAATTGGTTAGCGTTTTTTCAATGGAGATTTGTTCCATGGGTACTATATTATTGTTTCATCTTAGTTCACAGGAAACTTTTACTTTATACACTCCTCTCTCTTAAATTTATATACATGTGGTTTTTATTTCGTTATACTTTTATTTTTAGATATTTATTTTGGGGATATAGGGATTTGGGTGTCTTTTATAAGAGCATGACATCTTCTTCAGGATGCTGCCCTCTTCTTCTTTCTTCAGTCTTCTTTTCTCCTGCCTTCTGGGACTGGTATCTTCTCCATCTTCTTCTTGTTGCCATCAGGTTTCTTGGGATCTTCTCCATCTTCTTCTTTATTTCAGAAATACACAACCTGTATTGGTTGATCTTGGCTTATTTTAGGGTTTCTCTTCTATTTATTCTTCCTCGTTGTGGGTTTGGTCTTATTCAGTACTGCTTTGTTATTTACTTTTTTACCTTCCTGGGTTATACCTTGAAAACCTTTGGTTATGAGACTGGTCTTGGATGACTCATCACTAGTAACTCCTTTTATTTGAACTTGTATTTTCTTTATAATAATGATTTCTTTCCACAGTTGCTATGAATTAATCTATTTATATTAGACTTAATGCTTTCTTCCAAATTTAAATATTATAACTTTATTATTCTAATGATCAATTGCCATTCAATATTATGCATACATCTGTCACGCTACAGATTGCTCTCCTCCAGAAGTAATTATTTCAGACATGTTTATGGATGAAATAATTTCTTATGATAATTTCATCATTTCTTATAATTCATTTTCTTCTCCATTTTTATATCGACTTTTTTTATATTAGAGTTTTATTAATTTTATATATATGGTTACTTGTCTTATTACTGATCCTTTTCGGATAGTTAGTGTCTTCTGAGATATATTATTATTGTAATACATTTTCTTCCTTTATCAACTTCGTGTTGCATCCTTGGGATATTAATTCCCTAACATTCCCTATCACGTGGGCTGGGGCAGATCAGAGGGGCACTGTACGCTACTTCTCTGCTGGCCATACACCACTTCTATAAATTGAGTACAGGGGCATATCCATCCCTGCTCAAAAAAAACATAATGCTGCTGGAATTATCTTCAGTCAGTCATCGAACAAATAAATAAAAAGTAGTCTCATTTTCGACTAATAAAAATATCTTTGGATTCTCCACTTCGTAGTCTCTCAGATTATCTCACATTTTCTATCTTAATAAATCTTCATAATCATTATTATACTCATTACATATATATTTTCTCAAAACTCTTAACTTGTCTGATATATTTATTTTAATTATGGTTGAAAACCTTTCTTTTAATAATTCTGGTTACTGTTTACAATGTAACTCTCTTTCTTCTCCATCTGAATTCTCTTTATACTTTCTTCTGGTTATTCATAGTATTAGCATGGTCTCTATATATAGTGTTTCTTATTCATTATTTGAATGGTCTTATTATATTATATTTAATTTTTTAACATTGTATCTTTACATTAGATATACAGGTTGTTATATTGATCATTTTATTTAAACATTTTGGTTCTTTCCTTTCTCTTAGAAAGTTATTAATCCGCCTTCGCATTCATTAACATTAATTCATTTATATCATATTTCATGTGGTATTTCTTCTCTTTGCATTTCATATAGGTCTTATTATTATCATTGGTTCAAAATCATCTTCTCCATCTATTTGGTATGAGTTGTTCTTCTTTGCTCTTAATTAACTGTTTTTATTATCGTTTCATAGGTAATTAGTCTCTTTGCTTCCAAATTTTTTCTTTTCTTGCATACTACACTCTTTTGTGTTATTCTTCTCTACTCCTTCAGATGCTATTGTGAATGTCTAGAATTTATTCTGGATTAACGTTAATTCTCTTTTCTGAATTAATCACTTTATTTTCTTCTCAATTCAATCATAATTGACACATAATTATTTTTTGGAACTTGGTTAGTTTTAATGTAAAGTTCAAACTATTCTTTTTATTTAATTGAAAAATATTTCTCATACATCCTTGTAATATGTTGATCTTATCTTGTTTCAAAGTTCTGATGTTCTATCAACATTCAAATTCTGTTTAATTCATTTATTCCCAGAATTGTTTCATTCAGAATTGTTTATAGTACTGTTATCTTAATATATATTTTTTTTCTGAATGTTTCGGTATTCCTCCAAATTCAAATTCTTCTTAATTATTTACCATAAAGTTTTCTCATAAACTTAGTTATAGTAAGTTGGTCTTACTTCATTTTCAAATTTTTTGTATAATTAAGTTCAAAATTCTCTCTCTTTCTCTTTCTTCCATAAAGTTTTGTTCTAAATTATCAGGTTGTAGTAAGATGTACTTACATATTTTAGAATAAGTTATATTCAAAATTCTTTCTTTTTCTTTCTTTCATAAAGTTCGTTCCAAAATTATTAGGTTGTAGTAAGATGTACTTACGCAATTTTAAATTTTTATAAATATATTTCAATTCAAAAGTCTTTCTTTTTCTTTCTTCCATAAAGTTCGTTCCAAAATTATTAGGTTGTAATAAGACGTACTTACATATTTTAGAATTTTTTTTCAAATTATTAAAAATTCTTTTTCTTTTAATTCTCCAGAATGTTCTTCTCAAAATATTAGGTTGTAAGATGTACTTACATTATTTTTGAATTTTTTTAAATATAAAATTCAAAATTCTAAAACTCACAACTCATTCTTCATAATATTTCTTCATAGAAGCTTGATTGTACACTCCTTTGATTTTTCCTGAAACGATTTCCTTCAACTCATATGTATTGTTATGCTTATCATTTACCACAACATATGGGGTTATATTGTACTCTACACTGGCCCATATTATTTATACTTTTGTAAGTTGATCTTCTCTTTTTCTTTCCTTATAAATGCCTTTTCTTTTATATACCCAGGAAGATGGACAATTTTCTTTATGTCGTTCCATTGCTCATATTCTTATTGGTCATGTTCATTTTCTTACATAGTCTTCACTCATAAAACCCAGTTTTGTTTCTATGTTTATTCTCCATATCATTTCCTTTCAATGATATTTATTCCGCCTCCTTCGCCGTTGTTTTTCGCCGTAGTCGGTTATCATGATCCGTCCCTTTTCTTGATGTCGTGTGGTATTAGTGTCAACCAGGGTCCATCATCTCAGTTGCTCTTATAAAATTTACCCTAGGGCGCGACACTCGGTTATTATTACTGTTATTATTGTTTTTATTACTAAATTTATCATGATAATAATTTCGGTTAAGTTGGTAAGGTTTGTCACCATTATTGTTGGGATATGGATTTCTCTGACTGTATGGGACATTATTATGTTGGTATAAATTGTTTCTATTGTATGGATAGGGGTTGTTATCCCTAACGCCGTTAAAATTACTGCTAAACTGGTTATTATGCGGCGGATTGTTAAGGCCGTCGTAATTACTGGGCTGGCTCCCTCTATCATCATATTGTATACACCAATACTTTTCTGGTCCATGTTTTGTGTTACCTGACAAATATCTGTGAGGATCTTCATCTGGGTTATCACTTATTATTTGTTTATCAGAAACACCATAAGCTGGTTTACCATCACATATCCACTCTGAAGGAATATATTTTAGTCTAACCGTACCCTGGAACTGTCCTAGATGGCACGTTAATGGAATACATTCTGGTGATTCATCTGTGTCATCATTACAGTCTGGTACGATATCTCATTTCCATCTTTCTGAAATCCACTGTCCAGTTCTGCGCTGATATTGATCTTGTTCACATGTTGTATTCTGTTTACCTCTGGTCCTTTCCCACTGGTAGACTACTGTCTTGTGGTAAATTATTTCTGAAATTACTTCGATTCTCCTTCTGTAATTCCTGGAATTCATGATGTCTTTGTCATAGGTAATTGGGATATTATTGCCATCAATTAACCCATGTTTCATCATCTCCAATTCTTCCTTCGTTTTTATTACATTTCTTGGATACATTCTCCTTTTCCTTGGTTTAATATCTTCTTTGTTTCCACTAGTTTTAATTCCAGGTAATACCATTACTTGTTTCTGTGTTTTATCATTTGGTACTTCTTCTGGTTCTGGTTTACTATTATATTTTATTTCTTCGGTCTTCTCCTTTCTTAATTCCTCTCTTTTTAATCTGTCCTCCCTCATTTTCTTAGTATTCTCTCTTATTTCTTCACCCCAATCATCCAGTTTCTTACCTAATTCTTCTTTCATTTTCTTATTATCATCTCTTATATCTATAACCCAATCATCCAGTTTCTCCATTATGAATTTGTGGCGCTCCTTCCTATCCCTTCTTTCCTCGTCCATCATTTCCTTCCTTTCCCTTCTTTCATCGTCCATCATTTCCTTCCTTTCCCTTCTTTCATCGTCCATCATTTGTTGAAACATTTTCCTTATCTCACCCATTTCTTCTGTTGTAGGTTCTTTCATTTTGCTTGTTGTTGTCCCCTGTTTATTATCTTTCTCTGACTTTGTAGCTGTTGCCTAGCTCCAACTAGTGTTGGGCAGAATTTATTGACCTTCCAATCGCTAATTAAAGCCCCACGTTGGGCGCCAATTTGTAATAATATAATTAAATTGATTGGAAATGTGTGTTGATTTTATGCTATCGTGAATTGTGTTAGACTCCGATGTAATCAAGCCCCTCTGTTTGGACTAGCCAATTTGTAATAAAATAAATAAGATTGATGTGTGAATCTGTAAGTTGTAAGGTGTTTAATTGGTGTGTAATTGGTGTGGCTCTCGACGTCTTACTGGCCTGAAACACTTCCTTAAGTTTCCCAGCTGGTCGAGTCCCAATGGCAGCAAGACCGGTCGAGTAGCGTAAAGTTGATGAAGAAATATATATGCTCAGCTTCACCGAAAGTTTCAAAACAAAAATTATTGTTTTGAAGAAAATTAAAAAAAAAATTATGTTTATAAAAAAAAAATAATTTAAAAAAATTTTTTTTAATTTTATTAATTAATTAATTATGATCAATTAATTAATATAGGGCTGTGAAGTTTTAAACAGTGTAATGCTCTTCTGAAAATTTTTATTAAAGTTTTAGTATATTTTAAATAATCTATCACCACTCATAAGACTGTCTGTAAACCAATCGATACTTGTTTACCTTTTTATTTTTTAGGTTATCTTCACTTACGGGTGGTAAAGTCCTTGTAGATTATCAATTAGAATTATATTATTGGTAATTAGTATTATTGAAGAAATAAAGAACTATTAAGTATTGAAAAGTATTAATATTTTATTAAGTAATAGCAATATTGACTCTTATCGATTAGTATCGATTCTCAGGATATCGAAAAAAGTTACAAGTATATGATATAAAAATTATATAGGGTTCTTTAAACAGCCAGTTATTACCAAAGTCAGAGAAATCGGGCTAATATTTAAAAAGTATAACGTTACAATCAAATTAATAGTTATTAATAAACACAGACATTGAATAATAAATTGTAAATATAATAATTGCTTTCACCAAACAGCTGTGCTGAACAAAGAAGAGGCACTGGGATCGTCAAAGCAAATGGCCGCCGTCAAGTTGATCAAAATGTTGCTCGTTCCTGCTGCATTCCAAATAATGTATTTTGAAGCAATATTCCTGTTCTTGTGTCTGCAAATCTCTTGTTATATGTTGTGTAGTGACTGGTGTAGTGATCCTGGGTTGTATTTAGTATGTCTGTGTAATTATAAGTCAAAACACTTTTCCCAATTCCGACACTAATTTGGTTAATGTGTTATACAGTTTTCTGGTGTTTCGTGGTGTTTTTCAGAGTAGATTTATATTGTTCTGTGTTATGGAGTGTTACTTGATTGTTTCTGTTATAATATGATAGTTTTAGAAGTATTTTACAAGTCACTCGCGATTTCACAATAACGCACTATACACTCGCTTTGTATGACGATTATAGGTTAGGTTATCCACGTTATCAAACGTATGTCATGTTAACCGTTCAACTACCAATAATTAACTAACTGTTTCCTCCAGTTTCAATTAAACTCTTAGCCCATATAATATTATCCTTAACATTGTTCAAATATTTTTTCACATCCTGTATACATTTTTACATTTTCACTATATGAATGCCTAAACTTTGGTTATTTGTCAATTTTATTCACTAGATTTGATTTAAATTAATCTTTCAGTTCATTCTGGTTATTTTCAGATTAAATAATGCCATTTTATAGTGTTTTCTGTCCAAAAAATAGTAATTTCACTTTCAGTTAGGTATACTCTGAAAGGTCAAAACATTAAAATTTACTTCCTGTCATTATATAAATTCAGCCATTTTATCAGTTATATTTAATATTAATAATCCTATATTGTATTAAAAGGTTCCTATTCCCTTATTTTCTGGTAATTAATTGAATTAGTTGTATTCTGAAACATTATTCTGAAATATATGACTCCCATGTCTAAATTTCTGAGTTTAGTCATTTTCATTTTTATTTATAATTCTGAATATAATTTATTAAAATCTCTCTAAATGGTATGTGCAATTATATGGCATGATCTCAAGTTTATTTTGTCTAAACCCTTTTTGTTTATTTGCATTTAAATGAGCAATTTCTCTGTTTTGATGAAGTTTGGTTTCCATTCTTTTGGCCTATGATTTTTTAACAATTTTTCTTACAAAATATTTTACAAACAATATATGATGTGTGATACCCTCTCTGACTTTTACAAATAGTATTATAAATTAAACATGTTTTTAAATTACACAAAAACAATTAGTATTGGTTACAATACAAACAATAGTTAAAACAAATAAAGAATTTTTTTTTTTTTTTTTTTAAATAAATGGTTGTCTTCAAGTCAGACATCTTACAACCAAAATCCTTATTTCTAAACAAGGAAATATGGCTTACAGAAAAGGTTTTTTACTAACTAACATCTTAATTACTCTCTACTATTTACAAGTGGTAACTATTTTTATAGTTCTGATGTTAGTTGTTTCAGACCCAAACAAATGGCCTTATATCTAAAACATTTTTAAACATTCTTATACTATATACATAAAAAACCTTATATTTATATTCTTATTTCTAACTATTATTATAAGTAGGATTCTACAGTTTTTATACCGTCTTTTACATTGTCTTTGGGGAATTGCACCCTGTCATTAACAAATAAATAGTATTAATTGTTCAAAAGGTATTATGAACTCTGTTTTTCTTTTTTCATGTAAAACAAAATGTTATTTTAAACAGATTCATGTCTTATGAACAACATATTGTCACAGTACATATTTTAAGTCATTGAAAAATGCATATTTCATTGCATCCAATGTTTGTGATTGCCAAGAATGAAACACAAGGTTCATTTTTTATAATACCCAAAACTATCACTGGTTCACTTTGCACTTATATATTATGTTAATGCTAAATGGTCGTATAGTCTTATTAACATAATAAATTGGTTAGCGTTTTTTCAATGGAGATTTGTTCCATGGGTACTATATTATTGTTTCATCTTAGTTCACAGGAAACTTTTACTTTATACACTCCTCTCTCTTAAATTTATATACATGTGGTTTTTATTTCGTTATACTTTTATTTTTAGATATTTATTTTGGGGATATAGGGATTTGGGTGTCTTTTATAAGAGCATGACATCTTCTTCAGGATGCTGCCCTCTTCTTCTTTCTTCAGTCTTCTTTTCTCCTGCCTTCTGGGACTGGTATCTTCTCCATCTTCTTCTTGTTGCCATCAGGTTCCTTGGGATCTTCTCCATCTTCTTCTTTATTTCAGAAATACACAACCTGTATTGGTTGATCTTGGCTTATTTTAGGGTTTCTCTTCTATTTATTCTTCCTCGTTGTGGGTTTGGTCTTATTCAGTACTGCTTTGTTATTTACTTTTTTACCTTCCTGGGTTATACCTTGAAAACCTTTGGTTATGAGACTGGTCTTGGATGACTCATCACTAGTAACTCCTTTTATTTGAACTTGTATTTTCTTTATAATAATGATTTCTTTCCATAGTTGCTATGAATTAATCTATTTATATTAGACTTAATGCTTTCTTCCAAATTTAAATATTATAACTTTATTATTCTAATGATCAATTGCCATTCAATATTATGCATACATCTGTCACGCTACAATATTCACACATGACAAAGAGCAATCACATTCAAACACATTGACACCAAAGCTTATTTTCTAATTTTATGATATCACGAACTCTGTTTTTAATGTTTTACGATACAGTTTCATATAAAAAACAAATTAAAAACAATTTTTTGTTTTATATTTTCTTACTGATTCATTTTTAACTCGTGTATCGCATGTAGGCCTACTTGAGAAAAAGAGTGAAAATACTAAAATTGTTCGCTGCTGTAACATCCTGAGTTTGTCTAATATACGTTTCAGAAATGTTTCTATGACAAAATTAAAGTGTCTCACGTTACGAGAAGAAAAGTATATCAAACTCTCCATTACAAATTATTTATTACAATTTATAATAAATATTCTATAACATACGAGTTTTTAGACTGCAGTGGTGCGTAGTAAAGTTTGATAACATGTTGTTCCATATATATCCATTTCTGATAACAATCGAGAAATAGAATATAGTTTTCAACGAATTTTTGATAGCTTAAATCATGTACGTGAAGAATTTTGACAAATACGTGTACCTTTGATGACACACTGGATACCGTTTGTAAGTCGTTATATTTTAGCGGATGGGTTAGCGGAATATCTTAATGATTTTACAGTAGCCTATACAAAGAGAAGGACATTGATTCACTGCATTTTCTCGTAAACAATTAAAACTGGAAAACTTCTAAAATAAATCTGAATAAGCAGAAAGTCAAGAAGGGCTGCGCAGTATACATGAAGGGCTGCAGTTTTCTACATGAAGAGGTGATACCGTTCTTTGTATTAAACAGTAACGGTAAAACATTGTACAAGGCAATTGCTGCGAGATGAAAAGCGTAGGGACGTAAACACAGTTATGTTTAGGTCAAAAGAACGACTTAAGAAATGAAGGCGAAAAGTATTGTTGGTAGCAATTTCAAGGAGAAATGAAAAGTAGCTAGTAAAATGAAATGCACGCAGAATAGAAAAAATTATTATGCAAAAGTACGCAGACATAGGTAGAATAACTTAAAATAGAAAAACATAACAATTTGATAACATAACATATAGAGATTTTTATGATAGTCTTATACTTAATAAAAAAGTTATATCTTCAAAAGAAACATCAAGCGAATTTAGCACATCAGCTGAAGTGAGACAAGGGGATATTCTTTCACCTTACCTTACTAAGGTTGGATTGATGGATGCTATTATAGAGGAGAGTCAACAAAGAAGTAGGAAGTTTAAGGTAGGCAACTGGAGGCTGCAACCAATGTATTTCACAGACCTTAATTTTGCCGACAACACCGTTCTGATTGCTCTCACAGAATAGAATCTGCAGCACAAAATAAATGTGTGGGAAGAAACAGTGAGAAGGGAGAATATGGTAATTAGAACAACAAAGACAAAGACAATGATAATCAGTAGCAAAGAAAGGCAACACAGAATAGTAATCAACAATAAAGAAGTTGAACAAGTGGCGACATTCAAATGTTTTGGTGCCGTTTTCAATGAGGATGGTAGAATGGAATCAGAGTTAGACATGAGGATCTCAGCTTCAAGCAAATTTTACGGTGCTATCAACAGGAAGTTTCTGGGTAAAAGCGAAGTGTCACAGAAAACCAAACTGGCAGCATACAGATTTCTGTATGCTCCAACATTGATGTACAGTTGCGAGTCATGGCTCTAAAAGACATACATAAAAAGAGAATACAAGCAATAGAGGTAAGATTCCTGAGAAGAATTGAGAAGAAAACTTGCAGAGATAGGGTAAGAAACGTTAAAAACCGGAAGAATTTGAAGATATTCTCTTTAAATGACAAAATTTAAAGCTCGCAACTGCGTTGGTTTTGCCACGTCTGCAGGATGAATGAACACGAGACGAGCATGGGAGGCAAAATCAGAAGGAAGAAGAGCAAGAGGACTGTCCAGAACGAAATGGGAGGATGATATCAATATATCAAGATACCCAGGGTTTTGGCACTGGACAGGACGAGATGGAGAGCTCTCTTTCAAAACCCTCGACACCCGACGGGTAGAAAAGGATGACTAAGAATAAGATAAAAGTTATGCCTTATGAATGTCTTGCAAAACAAAAATGATAAAAAGGATGCATAATAAGCTATTAATAATGTCGGTTAAGATAAATAGTAACATTGAATTACTTCAGTAATAGTGATATTAAAAAAAAAAGTGATCACTGTAAAGTTACTAAACTTGTTACGTTGAAACTACTTTGTCGCTGAAAGAACCTCAACTTTACTAGATTTTAAAATATAAAGATAACTCCAATCTTTCTAGAACGTTACAATGCTTTTCATGAGTAATCTGCAAAACACATACAGTAGTAAACACCCTTGATGAAAATGTTTTGAAAGATGGATAAATATACGTATCTTAATCTGTAAACAGAAAAAGTAACCTTGATATATATATATATATACTTTTGAAAAACATACGTTCTAAAAATATCCGATTTAGATGAGGTGAATAAGTAAAAAAAGCAGTTAAGCAGTTAAAGTACAAGGATATTTCAAATAAGGTAATGTATGAAGTCGTATTTTATTCACCACGGTTGCAGCAGCCACGAGTAACTGTGCAAGTCTGCTCCACTCTCTACAAACAAGGAGTGGGGGAAGTCATATATATAAAGACATTCCTGTACAATACCGCGACGTATGAGGGGTGAAAATGACTTCAGACAGATACGGGCTGTACAATTCACACATCATCAAGGATTGGGATGAACAAAGGAATGCGTTTATTAGTACGTGAGGAATATGAGCTGCGTGATAAACGTTTATAGTCAGTGCATTTGCAGATAATTTCGTAGAACACATTTGTTGCCATTAGTGGGTTCATTAATGTTCATTGTAGAGACAACTTCCTGGTGCTGTAACTACCAAAAATATTTTAATCATGTACAGTATAAAAGATAATTATGAATAAAATTTAAGTCGAAATATGTTTTACGTTAAAATTTCAATATTTTTATTATTATGGATTATAAATTTTTTTTAAATTTAGTTATTTAAATAACCAGTTAACATAAAACAGAGTCATCTGTATACATTGTCACTACGGCGTCTTCAACACAGTTGATATCACTTGTAACGTTTAATGATATTTTAACAATTCCAGATGCCATTGGATTAATCGGGGAACGTAAGAATTCGAAAGATTCAGTCATTTAGGCCTGACGTCTCTGGGTGGCTCTACAGTATTGTGTCCAATTGCCGACTCAACGCAATATGATTAACCACATAGGTTACACATTTTTTTATATCATGTCGTCATTACCTCTCTCCTCCGCCTTACTTATACGCGCTTTGGTTTAAGTTCGACTCTGGAAAACATTTATTCATTTCCAAAGTACTTTCTCTACCACGCACGCCCAAACCTTCAATTCCATTCGGTCTTGCAGTCTTTCCGCACATTATGTAACATCCCTTTTACAGACATTATCTTTCCTATAGGTAGCTTGTTCCCAAAGCTACGTTCTTATATGCTTAACACTTCTTGTACGTCTCTACTTTCTGCTCCTACATTTTGTTTAATTGAGGAAAATTTATCTCCTTCGAAATCTTCAACTGTAGACGCCTTTATTAACTCAGAAACGCGCATAAGCCTGTTCACGACGACCGATTTTCAGTTACCACTTCTGTTATAAACAAGTTATTAGTCGTCTCGTACTTTTCTTTCCTCGTTTCCATACCTGCCCAATATACGTTCCTTTTCCCTGCACGTATCAACAGCTTTTTGTCCAATGTCGCCTACTTACTCAAATGGGTGGCTGTCCCAGCGATTTCATCCGTGTAAAGTTTCGTCTCCTTCATCCAACTTTCAGGATGTTATCTTTAAAGTACACTGTAAATCTATAGGCATTCATAAGTCCATGCCATGTACCACATCATCGACAATGTCCAAACGAGCAGTTGGTGGCTAAATTCGACGTGGCTCAGGATAAGTGTACATTAATTTTCCTAACATGTGGCAAACCTTCCGAATGCCATGGTGTATGGTATGAGAATAGAATTTAAAATTCTGACTGCTCATTACACTAGAACACACGAAAGTTTCTGAAGCGCGTGCTTTAACTGTAATTTACATTCAAGGAAGCTTTCCAAAAACAGATCATCTCTGTGATTCAGAAGGTCAGAAACATTAGTTGATGCATTAAAACACTTCTGTGCTTTTCGACTCCAAACTGTATGCTTGAAAATGGCCAAGTTTCCCAAATTATGTACTATGTTCTAGAGCCTCAGCAATTCTGATGCCGTGCCATTAGTAGTTTGTTGTAGGTCTTTAGCTCTGATTTCATCAATAAATATGTGCACTGCAAATTTCATTTAGAAGTTCTCCGACAATGAGCCTAGTCCTCTTGGAGCTGAGCATAGTAAGTATCGCTAAACCGCTTGTTCCTGCATTGACATTCTAAAACGTTTATTAATTCACTGTATGTGTCCCAGCTGTCATGTGACACTTTCTGTAACAGCTGCGCAGGGCAGACCGTTTAAAAGCGAGTAAGCGTGAACTCGTGTACTCTTCTGTGTATTTTTCTAGATAAAAGTATCGTATCAGTACATTCACCCGATACACTGACAAGAGAACAGGAAGTGAATCATCACACACATTATTCCATCGACAATATTTTCTCTATTCTCATCATTTTTCTTTGATAATTTCCAGTACCTTCTCTTACATCAAAGCATGTATATAATAGGTGGATTCGATTAGTGTGGTCACATAGTTGCAGCTAGACCACCCATAGCCTCAAGCTGCTGATCGCATTTAGATTCTCCGGGATATTCTAATTCTCACATAACGCCTGCAGTTTAAAATCTAACGGGCCTGTTCTGAAATTCGTTAGATCTGGTAATTCCCATTCTGAAATAGAAATAAGGCAAGCTGTATGTTTAATTCCCCTGTTACGATTCCTATATGTGATTAAACAACTAACTAAAAATGTAGTTTAACTAAATATAATTATTGTGAATGTTATAATTATTAGAGATTTTATTCATAAAGGAATTCTGTTCAAACATAGACCGGCTAACAAATAGATGTGTCGTCAGTCCTTTAATTCTCTTACCATTTATCACGCAGCTGAGCGGGCGGTCTGAATAAAATGATATACATACGCGCGCGTCGTATAAATGAGCACAAAAACTACAACAGAAGTACTATTATCTAAAACAAATTGTTTTATTCGTCATGAAAACACTTTACTTCTCTATTGTACAGAAGTAAGTTTTATTTTCTTGGGTAGAGTGAGAAGATATTTTATTACAAATAAAGAATACTATATGACCTTACTATGATTTGTTTTAATGGTTCTAGCTTACCTGTAATTGTTATGCCTAAAACGAATCTTTAATTGTGATTTGGAATCTGTAGATTATATAACATTTTTATCTAAATCAACAATAAATCATCTGAGGTTATTTTGAACTTAATTATTTGTACAAAATGTTCATTTCTTGTATATATTTGTTCAACTGGTGTCAGCATAAATTGTTGTTACAAAATGATTCACTGACTGTTTGGCTGTAAAATATACCTGTAACACAAATACAAAACACGTACAAGAACAGACACAGAAATTTCATCGTTTTCCCCATTAGCCCTGTAGTAGACTTACCATAATTTATTCCATAATTCTTCCTTATATGCAATACTACTTATCAATTGCTGGAGCTTTCAACTGGCAAATGTAAGTCATCCAGTGTGCGCTTCTATCAAATATTGGTGAATTTTCATGAACTGGACCTTGTACAAGTAGCAATGTTCTCAACGGTCTTATTTTCAGAGTACTTTTTGTTTTTACTAGCGTTGTTTGCATTTGTAATTGTTTCATTAATTGTTCGACTTCCGTTAAAATATGTTCTATAATACATTTGTAACTGATAGTTTCATACTTGATATGGATTCCAGTGATTCAATTACTTTTACAGCTATTGATTAATTTACGTCAGATTTTTTTAATATCGCTTCTTCTTTGTGAAATATTCTAGTCACTCACCTATTTATATTACCTAACAGTAGTACCACCCTCTACAGTGGTATTTACTTGTATCTGCTTTTCTCTCTGTATTACCATTTAATGTCTTCTGTTTCCCGCTTACGTCTTTTATCTTGTCGTTTTCTGCCTCTTATGGTTCATTTCTGCTCCATTTTGTATGCTTTCCTTTCTACCATTTTCCTTTTTCTTTAATTGCTTATCTACAATTCTCGTTCTGCCATTCCCCTGCTTTTAACAACAGTGTTTTTGCCGCTTTCCTCACTTCTGCTTCACGATAGCGTTCTACTTGATCATAGCTCGGAAAGCTTGCAGGAAAGAAATCAGACTGGTATCCATTTCTGAAAATTAGTGATCATTAATCCCCGTCCAGTACAAAGTTTGACACCATGTCCGTTCTCTGGTTTCCACTATGAAAGGTCCAGCATTCACTCCTGACACCACTTGTGACTCCTGAACACGAAAATTGGGTGGACTATACCCAACCGTTACCAAATAACTGTCACCTAGTTAAATAATTACTAGGGTCTGCAAAGAAATATCAATTAAACTCTTGACTGTTTCACTAATATTGTTCTATATTAAAGCGTAACAGACTCACGATCTCTGACGCAACGAAGTCGCTGTAATTTATGGAATTCTCAAATCGCCCACAGATGTTCACACGACGGCATTTTATATCCATCAAAAGTCATTTGTAGAGTTAAATATTATCTATACCTTCCAAAATGTCTTCAAACAGAATAATCGTGCAACGTAAGAGTTTAAAAATGTTAGCTATTCTATGCTAGAACCCTCTTAGCGTTTGTGCAATATTGCGTCTAATTGTCGAGTCAGCGTTCGCGGACAAGATTCTCAGAGCTCATCACATCAGACCTTATTCTCACATACGTATTTACGTATACATATGTATGTATGTGTCGAATAATTAAACATCTAGGCACACAAATATACACTCACCGGTACGTCAAAATGCACTTGACTCGTGTTCACTTCTCTGTACTATTCTAGATAAAATTATTATATCAGTGCGTTCACGCGATAAATTGATAAGAGAACTGGTACTGCTGAAAGTGAATCATCAGATACATTTTTGCAAAGAAATGAATAATACTCCCTCATCGTACACTACTGTGACTTACCCTTTCAAGTACAAGTGTTTTCTGACCCATCAATAAGTACACATTGTAACAATTTACTTTCTGGTTACAAATAAAAATGTTTCGTTCGTGTACAAAACAAAACAAAAAATTTGTTTTATTTTTTAAAATTTTCAAAAAAAAATGTTAATGTCTATTTTTATATTCAATAATTTAAATAATAATCCTTGTAATAGTGTCGTGTGAAAATTTTGTTTTAATCTGTGCTAATTATGTCAATAAATTCGCTTCTTTTTCACTGTAAATAAATTTACAGTTAATAGGATTGTCTCATTTCGCTAATCGATCGGCTATCTTTCTTCTTTCTCAAGCATATTACTCCCACTTGAGTATTGTCGCCTTTTTCTTAGATCCTGTTGTGAATTAACTCTTTATTTATACAATTTCTAAAATAAAAATTAAACCCAAGCGTAGAATTAATATATTTTATTGACAAATTTAATAATATCGATTCAAAATCGATTATCACATATAGAACACTCGACTCTTGCACAGGGGTAATCGATTGTTAATACAGGTTATTATATAGAAATATTTTCGACTGGTTCTTTGAACGGTTATTTATAATAGTCAGAGAAGGGGCAAGTACAGAAAGTATAACATTCACAAATATATCTTAATAATTAATAATTACAAAATGAACTAATGATATATAATGTTTATTAAGTTGAATCGTTTTACCAACAGCGAACGACGAATTCAATCAGTGGAGGTGGTGTTGCATGATGGGATTTTTCAAAATGGCCGACACTTCGTATTTGCAGTAAAACTGGAATGATGACGCTGAAATTTATGCTAATAAAGCTGCCTTCTCAACTGCTTCCTTGGTTCTGCGATGTTGAATAATGTCTATTGTGTTGTGAGAAGTGTCCTGGTTAAGTGTTCCGTGTTCACTGATTAAATGTTTTGTATTAGGTGTGTTCACTTCTGTTGCGTGTATGTCGAAAAATGTGATGTTCGTTTGGTTAAGTTATATTTCTTGTTTTATAGTTTTATTATTTATTTCACTTGTATTTCGTTCAGTTTTAATTGTTTTCACCGTTGTGGTTGTTGTATTCACTGATTTTATGTTTAAGTTCAATTTTTCCGTAACTCTCGGTTGTTTTAATGTAAGATAGGCTCAACCGTTATACGCCATTAACGTATTCGCTATCCGTGTTATTAGCGCGAGCTTAATTCAACTGTTCACTCTCAGTGTTAAAAAAGAACTGTTTTACTTCCTTCGTCTCCTGAAATATCTTGCCAAGTTAATATTATTTAATATTAGTTTATTTAATACAGTTTTACTTATACTGTTTTTCGAATAATGTTATTTCTATACCCCTTCTGACTTTCAAAAGTTAACACAATATTAAATCAAATCTTCTTATATAACTATTGGTACATGTAGCATTGTATTCATGCTCATAATACAAAAACAATATTGAAAATTAATTACTAGTCTTTAAAGTTACACATTTTAATTTTAACTATTTTTAAAAATGCATAACAAACTTTATAAACTAGTATAGTATACATACAGAGACATTTTAGGCTGTATGAACACTGTTATACATAATAAACATTTTTATCTTAATCATAATCCTTATTCTGTATACCACCTTGAAATGTGGAGTTCATAGGCTTTAAATACAAACATAATTGGCCATTTAATTTTTATTTTTTGTTAAACTTAAACTGATTGCAGTCCTTTCTGTTTATATTGTGTATTACTTTTTAATCCCCTGTCACAGTAATTATTCCCCACCTGCTCTCTTTATCATTTACATTTCAAAGAATGTTTTTTGATAAAGAGTGGCCTCTTCTATGAAACATTAGAAATATTTTCACAACAATATTTCATGACATGTTATCTGTGTATTTATATAAAATATTAAAGTTATTTAATAGCACATAGTTAAAGTAACAGTTACACCTTTACTTGAAGTTTATTATATTTAAATCACTTGCACTGGTTCACTTACACTGTTGGGTCTGATTTATATTTGAGTTTTACAATATTCTAAGACCAAACCTTTAATCATAATGGACTGTGAAGATTTGTTTATTTTATTATATAATAACTTTAGTCGGTGCACTTCTATTCACACTACTAAACACTTTTGTTTATAATTATTTTACATTTCTATGAGGTTTTGGGGTGTTATACTTTCTTTGGGTGACATTAAAATTTGTTTCGGGGTTTGTTATTGTTAGTAATAGGTTTATCATGGGTATTCCTCGTAGTTCTCCCAACCTACATCTTTTTTTCTTCACTTCTTCCTTCTTGGGTTTTCCAAGGTAATTTGGTTTTATTTTGTCCGTTGGTTGGTTCGGGGTATTTTCTTTATTACCTGCTCCTATCCTACCTGGGTATTAACCTGATTTTATTTAGTTTCTTCGGATTTAATTTTCTTGATACTTTTTTGGTGCATTTTTATGATTTAATTTTACTTTTTCCTTTATGGTTGTATTTTTCTTTGATATTTAATTATTTTCCTTTGAATTTTATTTTGAGTTAATGTAATTTAAATTTATTTATGATCATAATGGAATTATTACTTAGTGAATTATCTATCATGCTACAACATATACAAGTAGAGCTATCATAATTTTAACGACAAAGTGTTTCTTATTAAGTCTAGTTATATTTTGGGTTATGTTTTTAAGTACGGCAGAATTTGTTAAAGTGTATGCAGGTTAAAGTCATGTGGGTTTGCAAATTTCATTAAAAACCAACCCCTTACTTTGTCACAAACTACTAGGCTAATACAATGATTAGTAGCTATATTGAAATGAGTTTAAATACTGTATTCCTGAAGTTGTTACCTACGCTCAGATGCAAATACAGACACTCCCGAGAGCACGAGTACACGATAGATTATAATTTTGTACAGAGCGAGCCATCAACAACGTTTTTACCGGTTGCTTCATAGAATGCACTAATCTCGCTAAACATTTAAGACTGCTGTTGGCTTTAGTAAAGAAGGAACGTTAATTTCTTTATCATCAGAGTTTGGAATGTCACGATTCTAGATTGCCTGAGAAGGCCCACTTATATAAACGTTTGTAACAGCACGATCTAAGCTGAAAAGCAACTCCAACCAATCAGTATCAAGTGATATCTGATTGGCTTGGCTTATATGCCTACAGGCAAAATATATTGTAACATAACAACCCCAAATTTATATAATTTGGGAAGCCCCAAGCTTTTGGAGCGACAAGTTATATAACATAACAACTTTTACTTGTTTGGTTTGGGTGTAATTGTAATAACAAGACAATGTTATAAAGTTTTTAAATGTTTACATAATTTAATTATCAACCTCTTTACTTATTTCGGCAATACAAAAAAATATTCATTATTCATCGCTTGTGCGATCTTATGTATGTGATTTATGTGAACAATTTATGTCTAAACAGTTTATACACAAATCTTATTATCTACTCTTAATTATCTATTTCTGATCTCGGCTTACTCATTTAGTGAGCCATCTTTTGCAATTGCTTATCAATTTACAATGAATTACTTTTGTTTCAATTATTTCTTTTAATTTTTACTTGGCTTTATTTCTCTTTTAAATTTATAGCATATGCATTATTCTTTTAGCAATTAAAGACTCTACTAATTATTCTACTTTACTTCAATTTAAAAATCAAGAATTGCTCTCGCATAGCATTTACGTTATTCAAATATTACTTTCTCAACATGAGACATTATTCTAAATTACAATAAGACTTTACATTATATGTACAATTTAAATTCTGTTAGCAACAGTTGAAATGTCTTACATTCTAGTTTCAATATTGTCTTACAATTGTCTATTTATTATTATGGTTTGTTATCACCTCGTTTGATGTGGCAACTTCAGTGTGTCCTCCTCCTGTCCTCGCGTCCTCTTCCAGTCCTTGCTCCAGTCTTTCGTGTCCTCGGATCCTCGGGTCCTCTTCCAGGCTTCCACTGCTTGTCTTCCTTAGTTGTTGTTGGCTCTGCTCACATCATGGGTTGTAGGTGTGTCCATCGAACCTCTGTTCTGCCTCACAAGTCGTCAGGTGACGCTTACTGTAGATTTACGATCGCGTAGTTGACTGACATAGCCTCATACGGCAACGGTTGAATATAGAAGAAGGAATTTTATTAGCGCGACCTGGTATTTATATCCACATCGTGCAAAACTCCTGTTTGAACAATATTGGTCCTGTTAGAGTTTGACGAAAGCGTCTTTTTCCCCACTCACGGTAAATTCTTTTATTTTGCTTATCTTCGCGAATTGCGAACTTTGTTTTACACTACGCGATACTCAATCGATCGCTAATTTTCACATGTTTATTGTACGTAACTTACACTTTTGTATTATAATTATTTGGAGAGTTATTCACGTTTAATTCACTGTAGTTTTATTTTATGTCAGTTTCAAATGGTTTTTTAACCCTTTGTGCATATTTATAACCTCCACACTTTGGTGTCTTTTATTTTACATTATCGTATCTATTGTCCTTATAATTAAAATACTACTTAAAATATAACATTATTTGAATAAGGGTTGTTACCGTCCATGCACGGACAGACTTCACACACACAAATCAAATACACGTGTACACAACGTTAGCGACAGGTGGCCAGAGGTGCGTGTACATGCATGAATTGTGCGTTCCCTATTTTTTTAAACAATCCAGCTTGCAATCTGAATCATGTCTATTCCATAGCTTTATTTATTTGTATTAATTATTTATTTATTTTTGCAATACACAGTACCGTATCTGTTTGTACTGTCGCAATATAGTATCTACTTCATCTCAAAGGTGAATTGGCGGATATTGGTCCAATCTAGACGCTGATGACGGCCTCCGAATGGTGGGGCCAAAACATTTGTCAATAGCAACAACTGTGGACCACTGCCTTACAGCACGGCTGATAATAATCATTTCAACAATTTTGAAGCCAGGCTTGAAAATATGAGAACTTGCATTAATTTCTTATCACATAGTGAGAATATCGATTTTTTGTGCACATTTGTTATGTCTTTAGCGTAGACGTTTTATAATATTATTGATTTACACGTATATCCGTTTTTATAGTTTAATACGTTTTCACTTTTGTTTTTGAAATTATGTTTAATGTTCATATAAACAACCACTTCCTCTGAGATAAGCGTTAACATACGTTCAAATAAGTTTCAAAAGAGCGAAAACCTTAAGAGAATTTAGTTTTTACTGAGTAAATTATAAAACAAGCATTACTTATTAACTTACTGGCAGTACTTTAAATTAATAAAATAATTACTTACGAATGAAATTTAGAAACATTTGCATTGTTCAACATGGAATTTATGAAACTGTTTAATTAGGAAATTCATGTTATCAATAACGAGATAGTGTTTACGTAAGAATAGGTTTCTCTTATATGTAGTTTCATGAACGTAATGTATACTGCGACGATGCATGTGTGCATATTCGCTCAGGGTAATTTATTTGTACATATAAAAATAAATATAAACAGTTGTACATAGGTTTTAATGTTGTGCATACAGGAACAGGCAATTCTTTTAACTTCTTTTACTTGATGTACTGACGGATGGTGAACTGTGTGTGTGTGTGTGTGTGTGTGCGTGTGCGTGCGCGTGCGTGGGTGCGCGTGTGCGCGGGTGTGTGTGTGCTGCATCAATTGATCGAAGGAAGAGAACAACAGTCTTTCTGTACGGTGTATTAACTTGTGCCAGTCCAAAGTTAAACAGACTTCGGCACCAGGACAATCATCATCATCAAAAAGGAACAACACACACGCCACGGTAATGCAACAGTGAAAAACAGGTAGAAAAAGAATAATTTTTGTTATAAACAAAGACAGTAAACAAGTATAATCATAGTATAAAGTCAAAGGGAAATAAATAATTTGTACATAGTGTAATTACAAAAACTTATATAATTAATATAATTTAAGTATGTAATTGTAACATCTGTTTTCGAGTTAGTTAAAATGAGTGCACAATAATTAATGTATATTGAAATAAAGTAAATATTATTTCTAATAAAAACACTATGAATAAACTTTTCATTTTTATAATAATTATTTAATTGATATCAGATTTGCAATACTGGAAATTATTACTTAAATTTTATATTATAATGTCCGACACCCAAGTAATCAAAACAATTTTATAATTGATTTTTTAACAATTTTACAATTTTAGAATTGTTTTTTATGCTATTTTTTGCTATTTACATGTTCATATCTGTGTTTATTTTATGTGTTTGCATATTATGTATATGTAATTTATAATGTGTATTCTTCAACCAATACGTTTAAAAAGCTTCAAAAGCTTTTCTTAAAAGGCAGATTTAAGAACTTTTAATGCAGATTTCTTTTTAAATTTTTAGAGAATTGTTTTTTATATAAATCAATGTTTTATTAACATTTATTCTACGCCACAATATCTTTCTTCTTTCTTTTTACAAAAAATTTATTGTGCAACAAAAGGGACTTAAGTTAACGAACACAGAAAATCCACGGCCTAGCTGGTAAGTTATTTGATATTTACGTTGAGTATTTCAGATACACAAAATACATAAAAATTGTAATGTTTCGCTATACTTGTGAAAGGGATGTATACGTACAGCTTCAATACTTTAGATCAATCGTAATTTCTTTTTCTAATACGAAAAAGAATTAATGTTTCTCTTATTATTTATTCAGTGTTCAATCAGCATTATCGAGTTTGTTCCAAATGGAAGAGTCAAGACTTTATCTTCCTTAACATTTTATTAATAAAAATTCGTCTTAGGAACAACAGGAATATTTCAGTTACGTGAGCAGATCGTGACCTGGACGATTCTGCTTACACAGTTATAATGTTGGTGAATACTGTATTTTGTTATACCATGGGCTTGCCTTAGTTTCTGTTGTGGCGCACGGTGTTCTGTACCAACATTTTAACAGCCAATAAATTGTATGACAAGCTCTGTATTGTAGAGATCATTATTTTGTTTCAAACCGAAATTAAAACGAGTATCTGCTAACGATCCTATAACAAGGGTGAGTTTACAACTATCTACGCCAACTCATCGTCGCCTGTTTAGCAAATATAGTCGCACGTACTGTCTGGTACATACTTTTGTATATTTGGTCATGACTTCCGTATGCACTCAATATAGCCAGGATAATAATAACTGTATATTTTAAACGTTTAATGATTAACAACTGTGAAGAAGATCAAAGCATTTAGCTGTGGATATAGATTAGATATAGTCTGTGGTAAGTCTACGTGTTGAAAGAAAGAATTCATACCAGGTGCTGCTGTCTTGGTATTAAACACGCTGAAGTGTAGACGACGTAATATCTAGCTAACTTATGAAGCAAGAAACGTATCATCAAAGTTTAACTGACTCTGACTATGTACCTAAAACTCTTGAATACAATGTATCTAAAAAACATTGTACGAAGACAATGTGTGGTGCTTTCTTGCTTAAACGATATGGAGGTGTCGTAGGAAAAACTGTGAGCTCGATGCCAACCACCAGTATAGAAAATTCTAGTTCTGGCTCCTTGCTGAACACGTGCCGCGCCCATAACGATAACCCTTACTGTGAATGTGGTCTATTGTCTGCTCTATACATGTGTGTGTGGTGTGGTGTGGTGTGGTGTGTGTGTGTGTGTGTGTGTGTGTGTGTATGTGTGTTTGAGCTTAACTGTATGCTAGCATGAGTCGTTGACCAGATTAAAGATTTTGTAAGTTCGAATTTCATGTTAGTGTGAGTCTGTATGATGTGATTTTTGTGTGGAGTTAAATTAGTTACTAAACGACACTAAAATGTAAATGTGAATCCATTAAAATACACTTGTTTATAAGGATGGGCATATTCTAAGAATTCACAGTATATATTTAACACTGTAAGTAAAAGTTCTCAAAACAGCCAGTAATTATTTTATTTATACAGCTCGTACAAATACCTTTACTGCTGACTGACACACGCAAGGAGGAAACGGTGGCTGCCTTCGTAATGCAGTACACACACGAATGGTGGGTCAATATTGTAGGGATTCCTAATGCAGGTAGAATAACCGTTATACAGAGGAAGGTTTCTGTGTTACACATTCCTGTCATATTTCACTTAACAGCTAAAATTTCACGAGTTTTAAGCAAATTCTTCGTATTGTTTAAATTAGCAGCCATCCTTACTATTTCTTTTATGAATTTGCTAACTGCTATAATTTTTTATTGTTCGACTAAGCTTTTCGTCATTACTGACATCTTCAGGTCTTAAACAACCTGGGTTGTTTAAGACCTGAAGATGTCAGTAATGACGAAAAGCTTAGTCGAACAATAAAAAATTATAGCAGTTAGCAAATTCATAAAAGAAATAAAAAAAAAAAATTTTAAGCAAATACTGTAATATATAAAAATATTTTAAATTTTGTAATGATATTAATATATTCTAGATCGTAATGTCTAAGCTCGCTAGTGACCTTTATAAGGACTTTTGGGTATTACGCATTTTGCCTTAGGGTGTAGAATGTAGGAGAATTTCGTCAAAATCATTATCATTCTTTGCTTGTAACTGAAAGGGAATGCATATCATTTGCAAATGTATTAACTCAAGTTATTTTCTGATTAATGCTCAACGATGTCTTCCAATTTATTTTAAAACGTGTTTTAAATGTTTTGTGTTACGTATTTATTAAATAAGAATAAGTAATTTGAAATAAGGATACGTTTTACGTTTTGTTGGTGTCGTAGGGTATTGTATTTTGTATGCGAAAATATCTTTATTGTAGAATATATCTTACTTTCTCACATACTACAACTACTACTAAACTCAGAAGAATTGAGTACATAAATACATGTTCTTATGTTTTTTAAGTAATCGATGAGTTGGTATCTACTCTTGTGTTTCCACATGCTATTTCATTACAGTATTTTACATTTTTTTGTTTATATTGATTGAGAATACGCTAATATAGATTGCACACATTTGTCGCGTGACTGCAATAATTGTAGACCTATTTCTTTGTTCTGTTATATTAAAGTTTTACCTTAGCTCATAAAATGGGGAGACATTAACAATTTCCTGAAGACGATTTTTTCCTGTCATTTCCTTTTTGTATACAGTTTCATTTTTAGGCTTTTTTATGTAGCCTACAGTGCGGATTTTAGCGATGATAAAATAAACTCGTTTCAGTCGGTTGTATAGGTAACAAAAGTAAATAAATTTTAAATCAAAGTAAAGTAAATATATTAATAGTAGTATTGCAAACATAAAAAATTCATGTGAATGAACCATAAAATACGAGTCTAACGATGCTGACAAACAATGTCAAGTATTATATTTTTTACTTTAGTTTGTGTACTACATTTTGTAGTTTACTATCTTCGCGAAATATTATGATACACCGTACCTTTTAACAATTACATACATTGAGACACAATAATAATATCTGATCGATTTGGATTTTCATATTTACAGTCTACTAAGAAATATGTGTAATAACAATAAGAGTAATCATTTATTATTAAATTATTAAACTCTTAAATTTAATATCGGCTGGTAAATCGATGTAGAGACCGGGTTTTTATTAATATTACAAAATATATTTTGTTGATTTCCATGAATACCGTACATAATTTTTCCAAATAAACTTGAAAAAATATCTATGACAAAAAATTGTTCATTTCTTGCGCTACAACCTAAGTTACGACTAACTGTGCAGAAAAATAATAGATTGATAAAGAAAATATATACAGCGTTTGGAAGGCAGACAACGTTGTACTTACATACCAGTGTTTCATTTAAGCATTTTTCATAACTATCGCATAGCAAGCTCCTGTATTTTAGGCCAATAACTTAGATTACTTTCTTACTACTAACAAAGCATGCATCGTATGAGAAATACTGTATTTAAATTATATTAATTCAATACTTTTGTATAATGCTGTAGACTAATATTTATATAATATTCTAATATTAAAAGTGTTCTATTTAATTGACATATTAGTAATGTATTGAGGGTTATCTCGAAAGTAAGTTTCCCTGTTATAGAAAAATAAATAACACATGTAAAAATTAAAAAACCTATACTTTTATAAAAACAGGTTTTTATTTTTCAATATAATCTCTAGCCTTGTAAGTATACTGTCTGTAGCATTCAAACAGTTTTTCAATTCCTTCTTTGAATTACTGCGTGCCCAGATTTCGGATCTAGGCGTCAACCGCCTTTTCATTTCCGTATACGTTCGAAACGTTGTCCTCCCAGGTGTTCTTTGAGATGGGGGAACAAATGGAAATCACTCGGAGCCAAATCGGGTGAATGTGAGTGATGGTTGGAAATCTTCCATCGAAAGGATTAAAACAAATTCTGCATGACTCGCGAGGAATGAGGACGTGCGTTGTCGTGGAGCAGAAATGTGTTGCTCAACAAACCGCGCCGTTTCTGGTTTATGGCTGATCTTAGTTTCCTTAGAGCCTCGCAATACATCTTTGCATTTATTGTGATCCCGTTAGAGAGATTATCAACGAGCAAAACACTTTTAGCGTCCCAAAAACCGTAACCATCACTTTCCCAGCAAATTTTTCGGTCCGCTCTCAGTCGCGGAATTCCAGATCCTGCTTTGTCGTTTCGTTTCAGCAGTGTAATGGTAAACCCATGTTTCACATCTTGTTAAGATTTGGTTCACTAGATTAACTCCTTTTCCCGGAACGTGTTTAGCAACTTTCGCGCGGCAGAAATCCTATTCTCTTCGTGTTCTTGAGACAACAAATGGGGTACCTACTGTACGCAAACTTTTCGAAATCCCAGCTCATCAATGACAATCCTCTCGATTGATGCTCGACTTGTCTGGAAATTGGTAAATAATCATGCAAGAATTTCTTGAAGGGTAAAGCGTCTGTCCTCCAACACAATCGGCTTAACGGCGTCAACAAGCGCTGGATTCTCAGTTCATGTTGAGGGTCTCCTTAAAAAGTAAATTATTAAATAAATTAAATAATTAAAAGTAAATTAAATTAAAAAGTTACAGGATTAATCTGACAGAAAAACTTAGTGCACTTCAGGGTTAGCAAATAAATTGTTTAGGTTTTCAGAGATCGTCGATTATAAAGTTACTATGGATGTAGATCACCCAGATCGTAGGATATCCGGCATGGCAGAGGAATGTAAAATGATTTATGCTTGATTATCCTTTTACGATGGGTTTCACATCTAATGTATACAGTGTTGCTTTTCTTAATAATAGTAATTTGCTTCATTAAATTTTTAGAAATATAGAATTTTAATTAAAGTAAATAAAAATAATTTCTATAAATTGTAAAAAATAATCATATAATGAAAATTCCTGGCGATTGACAGTGTTAACTATAATGGAATTTAGTTGGCATTAACAAGTCTATATAGGCCTATTTTCAAGTGCAGTGTGTACATACACTCATAACATTTATTGATATTTTTCTTGGAACAAATTTTTCAATAATTTTAAAGCTCGTCACATTGTGTACACAGTGTTTTCGCAACGATTTTATAGACATGGCGCAATTATTATTTTGAAAGTACAAGTTTGTCAATTGAACTTTCATCCGATTGATGTATTGGATGCATTATTTTTAAGACGCAGTTTACACCTATAGTTACTTTGAGTCACATGTTCAAACATATTTAAATTTAAAATGAATACAGTCAAAATTTTTATGAGAGTACCTGGCGATGCAGAAGTATGACTACAATAAATACAATAAGAATCACAAGATTACGAAAAGGAAAATGAATGACTAAAGGACGAGAACATTTTAATTTCTTTTTTTTTTATTTCGTATGTCAAACAAGGAGTTCTAGGCGAATTTCACTAATTAAAAAAAATCTGTTTAACAATAAATATCAAACTAAGTAGGAAAGCAAAAGAGGTACACTGATTACACTTATTGGATTGAGCGTTCTTTATTGGATACACGGTGCATCATACCCTTAAAAAATTTTCATATTTTCCTATTTGCTTTCCAACAATTGGTAGTTAATACAAGCAGTTATGCATGTTCACTGTTAATTATAATGTTAAATTCATTATGAAGCAAGTCGTTTCTGCCCGTACTGAGTTGAATGCGGTTACTTGCAGACTTAGAACGATATAAAGCAAACATGTTTGTTAACTGTAGTCATTAAACTTTCAAACAGAAGATTGATCACTCTTAAATGACCGCTCATTAAAACCTTATTTGTTTTTGTACTTCCAAATGTAATTTGAAACGTAAACTATGATAAGGAAAGAACATTTTGCTTCAAGTACAGTATTACAAAATGTTTGTTTTCCTGATGGCTGCGTAAACGCTATCGCTCACAGCTATAAGTGTAAAACATGGGATGCCGGATTACAGATAAGGAATTACCAGCTGCTGACTGACATGGTCAGTCCGTACACAAACTTGTTTATTCTCAATGGATTTATCTACTCACATTTGTAATCGGGTTTGGCTGTGTGCTCCTTGAACAGTCAAAACACAGCGACGTCACACTAAATTGAATGGTGACATATTAGTCTTTTGCGTACGTGATTAGGTCATCAGTTTAGGCATTAATATTTTGTTGACTTTTCATAATTTAATGTGCTATTTTCGTTAGAATATCGGAGAAACCAGTGCATATACTTTTAGAGTACGTACATGGTAAAACATAATGGGTCTGAGTTTCAAATATCCTGTAATGTTTGTAGAAATATGTATACTGTAAAAATAAAAATTACTGGAACCAGTGAGTAATGGCGGCATTGTGATATTACACAAACTGAAAAATACACTGGTATTGTCTTTGGATTGTGCGTATCCAAGCTTAATACATATTATGGTTTGAAACTGATGCTTACGATTGTAACTTATAGTGAACTCAAACTCACTCTTTTGCAATTCGAGCACTATTTAGTAGCTACAACCCTGAACACAAAAATTTATTTGCTCTTTAAACAAAAGAGAATTTGAAAAAATGTATTTCTTGTATCACTGTACGAGTATTGAATTTTAGTTTATTTAACAGGTAAATGGTATATTCTATAACAATCTTGTGACTTACATAAAACTGAAAAAAATATTATTTTAATATTTCTTCCATAATGTGTTTCTTTTAATACCATAAGCTTTAAGATATCGTAGAAATTAGGCTGTCACAAACGAAACGGGCAGCCTAATTTTTAGAAACGTCACATGTTTCGTGTAGGAAAAACTGAAGATACAAGATAATCGTGCAAAATTAGATTCATCCACAAAGAATATACGCGATTTAAGGACACACATCTATAAGTTTAAATAAATAAGAAGAACACTTAAATAGGAATATAGACAGGTAGACAGATAGATAAGTAGATGGAGAGAGAAAGAGAGAAACAGAGACAGTTTGACGGTGTGAAGAACCCGGTTTGGAATTGTAGAGCATGGCAACAGAGCCTCATGGGTCACAGCTCGATGCTCTACCCTCCCAGAAAGATTTTGGTGGTGTCTAAATCTACATTCAGCATGTGAAGCCTCAACCCCCACGGAATCCTTCATCAACATGTGGACACCAGGGGGACCGACCCCCGGCCGGGCTGGTTCACGATTCCGTGGTACCATTTTTGAGTACGTCGCTGATCAACACGACGACCCCCAATGGTTAAAATGGTGGAGGGCCCGACCTCCGGATTCTATCCAAAGGATCTCTCTCGGAAGGTCTACGACTTTTCCTCCACCTTTCAGCGCGATAGGGGAACACTATCCACCGGGCATAGTGGAGGCAGGATGCCGTTCCCCCCCCTCTCGCTCGAACCAACGCAGAACTCCTCAGACTCAACAGACGCCAGTCCTTTGTAAAGGGAGTACGAGTAGTCCGAACCCGAAGCTACTAGAGTTCAAGTGTGTTTGAAAATGACATCACGGACTGGTGCACTTTTTCAACCATCGGTGCCGATGCCACCGAATGAAGGTGTAGGTGCCTCCTGCTCTCGTAAGCAGTACGTGTCTGGGTGGGGTCTTGGACTCACGGGAGGCCACCCGCAATAAGAAAAACAGAGGTAGAGAGAAAAATGCATTGTACTTTGTAGAATACACAGCAACACTTTATTTAACACAATGAATATTTTTTTATATATAATTCTGATATGAGCATTTACATAGTCCTGCACATCCATGCGCACTATTACTATTTTCTTAAGAGCCAACGTAAACCATGATAACCCGGTTCTGTAATTCAATAATTCTAGAAAATATTTCTCTATTTGGCAGAATTTAAAATTACTTTTTATTTCAATTTGGTTATTTTATAAGATAGACTACCTGTCTGTCTCTATCTGTTGTTCTGGCTGTTTTCGTAAATACATATTCAACTGAATTGGTTTATTAACTGTGTAGTTACATAGTGTCTATACATTCTTGATTATTAACGCTTTCGTCAATTAATAAAAATTTTTGAAATTGAAACTTACGAAAGGATAGGTTGGCCTATAGATTCTTAGCCAGTATGTAGCTCATCACTATCGTACTCACATTCAGATACTACGTACAATGACTATAGGCTATCTATATTCTATATTCTGATATCAACAATGATTGCTGGAATGATATTTTTCATTTATTATTAGATGCACATATATTCTCAGTATATAGATCTTTTATTGTTATTGAAAAAAAATTTCTTATCGACTTGAATTAATACTTAGACTTATATTACGTTTACTTAAATTATAAAGAGACGTCTCCCCCATAATAATTCACATAATAGTGATGTTTTGAAATGTTATAGCTGAAATTTTATATCTTACAGGATATTTAGAGGTTAATATGTTTGTTAACTTAAACTAGAAAACGTAGCGGCACTTTAAAAAGTGGGTGGTGGATTGAATGTCTCTTCTGTATATGTGCGCTCGCACGGTTGTGTCGTTTGTAAATGAAACAGAGTGGGAGAGAAGGAGAAAGATAGAGAAATAGATAGATATATAAATAGGTAGATACATATATATACATATATATATATATATATAGAGAGAGAGAGAGAGAGAGAGAGTGAGTGAGAGAGCACCCTCGTGTGTGGTACTGTCGATAGATTTGTGTCTGCTGCCAGTCACAGCTCGCTTCCTTTATCAATCTGTGTTTCTTCCACACAGTTAGTTCCGTGTCGTTCAGCTGTGAAGGAAAACCCACAAAGGTTAAATGAGTGACTTTAACTGAATACACGTATTACAATAATGGCTCCCGTGTGTACCACGTGAAGTAGTGTAGGAGTAGGCAGGGTAGGCTGCCTAATGTGAGCCGTACAGCATAGAAGGAAGGCAGTGTGGCCAGCACTACGCTTCAGCCACCCATTATTATCACCAAGATGTTATCCCAGGTACTCATTTTCAACAGGCTGAGTCGACCTGGGGGCTGAAAAACGCACCTTGATTTTATGGTGCGGGCCCTGGAATCGAACCCGGGACCTCTAGGTTAGTATCCAGGCGCCATACCCACTAGTCTACTGGTCTACTTACACAAGTATTATTTAGTAATAAAATTAGTTCATATTACACATCGAATATTACGGTATAGTTGTTTATAGAAGAAAAATAAATACTTGAGCAATATTCCGAGCTGTGAAATTTATGAAATATAAATGATACAAACATTTAATACTAATAAACATACATTATATTTTAATTAACCTTTACGAGTAGTTACGAGAAGGGTATGAATATGACGCTGCAATAAAGAAAATAAACATAAGGTACGGCCTGTTGAAAGTACGAACAACCGTTGCACAACGTGAAAACCGCTTGACGAAAACGCACTGATTTCTGAATAATCAATAATCAATCATTCTGGCTGAACTAAGAAGGCATAAGATAGTTGCAATGGCAGTCGTCAACACGCAAAGAGAGTTTCAATCTGATCTACAGATCTATAGACGGAATTAGACAATGGTCCTACAGATCGTTTTACTATGCATGTGACAGACCTAGCGCACACAAATTATACGGCTTTGATTTTATTTACTCAAACTAAATACCAGTAACCAAGCTGTAATAACTAGGATTATAATATTATGTAGAGGTAGGTTTTAAATTATAATCTTATGATTCTAAGTTTGAATTCTAATTTTAAAACACTGTGTGTGTGTGTGTGTATGATTCTGTGTACTTCTTTCTGACCATCAATATCTTTTTATTACTATACACTTTTCTAAAATCCCTTGTTACCTAGTTTGTCTTCTTTGTCCATTTTTCTTTTTATTTTCATTTGTCCTCTACGATTTTCGTTGCTATCTGTAATCCCCGTTGCATGATTGACTATCTAATTTATCTTAATTACTTTATTATTTCTTAGAATGTTGTTTGTGTGTGGGTACTTATTTGTTTCCATTGATTAAGAATGTGTAGTGGGTTTTCTAATCATTTTTGTACTTTTTATATTCTTTTCAATTTTATTTTATTATTTTTTTGTGTTTCTGTATTCTACTTAATTTGTTAACATGTAGGCCTATCATTATTCTTGATCTTAACAGAGGTATTAAGATGCACTATATTATTTTGTTTTTCAAGTACATTTAAATTCTGTAAATGAAAAGAGAATGTCGTCAAAACTGGTTAGGATAGACAGAATAATAATTTTTACAAGTATCTGTCAACATATAATTACAAACAAAACTTGTAAGTTAGTAATACCATGGCGTAATAAGCAGGGTATTGTTTCCTTACACAACCGGCTTAGGTTTGATCCTTACTGTAGGATAATTCTAGACTTAATACAATCACGTTTTCCTCGAAAAACATTTGTGAATCGTGTAGTAGTAATCTAAACTGATACACGCAGCTTTGTGCGCCTTTGGACCTGGTGTTAAAATGTAGTTCCCGTACAAGAATGTGTAACAAGCTTTGTATCTGTAGGGACACTGCCAACAAGCAAAGAGATAGCATAAACCCGATTTAAGGATGACGCCAAATCAATAAATTCAGACTGACAAGTTGTTTAGACTATATGAGGAGATATCAACGCTTATACTTAACGATAAAAAACCAAATTTACTGTTCATATAAAATTATGTCAAAATCCTGCTAAAATAGGTCATCTTATATGGCCAGCAGAAGTTCAACTCACTGATATTTCAGTTCCAATTTCCCACAAGGTTAGAAGAATATTTCAATAGAAAATCAAAAAATATCATGACTTACCTACGGAAATTTAAAAGATGTGGAAGGTCAACAAGGTAATAGTGAACCCAGTCAGAAATTCTGCCACAAGCTTAATACCAAGCATAAAAACCAACGTGATCAAATATTTAAACTCAAACAACTAGTTTGAAAATTAAAGAAAGAAATTTTCAGATCCTTGTCATATAATTCGTCCAATATTAAGATTGTCATAAAAAAAAACACAAATTCTATCATCTTGACAATAATTTGCGCTGGAACCGCCTTCATATTACTTCAGGTTGGTGTAAATCACACTTCACCTGATGAGGCTCTACCATTTTTATTATTGAAAAAAAAAATTATGTTCAACACATGGAGTTCACTCACGACACTTCTGCTAGCATTCCGTATAACCTTTCCTATTCTTAAAATTTTTAAATTTAATTTTTTCCATTATGTTTTCCACAACATTTTCCATTAATTTTCCAGGTGCAAAAGGATTTAGAGTAGAAAGGCAAGAATAGAAGAAACTAGTTGGTAAGACAAAGAACCGACGACGCCAGTGTGGATACAATAATAGTAGTAATAGTAGCAGTAGTAATAGTAGTAGTAGTAGTAGTAGTAGTAGTAGTAGTAGTAGTAGTAGTAGTAGTAGTAGTAGTAGTAGTAGTAGTTGTAGTTGTAGTAGTAGTAGTTGTAGTAGTAGTAGATGGTTTTTTCGACGAGGGCAGGTGGAAAATTTGCTCTACAAATGTCCGGAAGGGCCCACGCTTCCGGGTTTTGTGGGTTTCAGTATTATACCCGACCCACTAAAAAAAACACCTCCCTTTGCCTTCTAGGACACTAAAACCTGAAACTGTTTGATACAGACTTCGGGCTATGCCAATTTTTCTGCAGCCTTAGGGCTCACATCTGACTTGTTAGCCTTCTATGTTGTATTATCCAATCTATTTTCTTCGCCCGTAGAATATCTTCTGCGAAGCGTGCCACACAGTTTCAGGTTTCCTGCCTTTGAAGCATCACTTCAAGGAAGTTATCCGGCACGATTTTCTGTTGGTTCTATCTGTCGCAGACGAAGAACGTAGTGATGGTAGTAATAGTAGTAGTAGCAGTAGTAGTTGTAGCAGTAGCAGTAGTAGTAGTAGTAGTAGTAGTAGTAGTAGTAGCAGTAGTAGTTGTAGTAGTAGTAGTAGTAGTAGTAGTAGTAGTAGTAGTAGTAGTAGTAGTAGTAGTAGTAGTGGTAGTGTTGTTAATATTTTCCAATTTTACTTAATTTACTTACACGTCTACAATTTGAAACCTTTTGCTTAGATAATAGACACTATGACATTGATGAATTGTTTGTCATTATAATATATTATTCTATTATAATCTTTTTACGTTTGTTAGCTACCGTCTGGACATTAGATTTTAATATAGATTCAATCAGTTCTCAGTTTTTTCTTGTTATAGATATGCAATTTGTATATACGCATATACGAGTATAATAGTAATGATAATTTTCGTACTATTAATATTTTTCGATATAATAACACCTATCATACTTTTTAGTACTTCATACAGCTGTAGGGTGTTTTATTGAAAACCAAAATGTTGGACGGCAATATCGGATAAGTAGCGTTGAACACATTTGTTACTGTAATGCGTTTAATCAAGCGTGAAACAAGATTACGCTATTTACCAATGGCTGTAATTTACCAAAGTTAATGCTTGCAGTGAATCAAACGGCTACTACACTATGCGATGTTTCAACGTGATTATGAGCGACTTTATCCAAATTGCACCTATTTATTACAAAACTAACTGTGTTTATAGAAAGTCTTTGAATACCTCTAATCAGCTACTGCATGTTTTATAAACGTTGCACAGCTCTTAAAAGAACACATACAATTAACATACTAATACACAGAAAACACCGTGTATATAATAAATATTTCACTAATACATTATTTATCTTTAACGTGAATTATTTTATATCAGTTGGTGACTCCGTTATTACTTAGTACTGTATAAATTTCTTATAGTAACATTATTACCAGTATTGGCCAGGGGTGGGGGAGAAGTCTGACCACACCTCCCCGCAGTCCCGTGAACCGCTGAGGCATTTAACCAAATCTTTAGGTTCGACATTGGGGTGTCTAATGTGGCAACGGTAAAGAACGTTCCAATACAGCGACACGTAGGCCCAGAACAGCTGACTCGTCCAGCTGGGAAGCTTGCGACGAGGAACCACGTAAACATTCTACAGCTCAATGCTAACGGCAACCAACAAAAAATTAGAAGAACCCAAATACATACTTTATGCTACAATATCTACTTTCCTGCTTGCAAGAAACAAAACTAAACATAAACTTGAAACACAGAATCAAAGATACACAACCCTTAGGTATACTAATCAAAACTCAAGTATACGATAGTACTATGGAAGCTCAAGACGCAGCGCTCTATTTCAATCATAAATGTCTACCACGTAGATTATACGAATATTGATACGAACATTATTAAAAAATTAAATAAAATTCCAACTGACACAACCATGTCCCACGCAGATTACGCGGCATTGGTTGCCAAAGAGAAATCTTTTCTCAATTCTCTATTTACCTCCAGTGCCCAAAAATATCACCGAGTCATTGACTACCGACTAAGAAGACTAAAACACTGACTGTTTCTAAGAATTCTTTACAATATATACTACAGCTAAGCAAAAAATTATTAAACAAGAGTCATCCTTCAGTTTCTTGGCTCACAATTAATTTTCCGCCTATACCTAGAAGCTGAAATAAAAGTCAAGTAATTCAAGCTTCAAGAATATAAGATTGCTCGAATAATGATTTCTAGTTAAACAAATTACTACGATCTGAAGCCAAGTTGCGCACTTACAAGCCATACCTTCTGCTGCTGCTGCTGCTGCTACTCACGCTGCTGAAACGAGAGCTGACATAGCAAAAACAATACAAATGTTGGAGGCGACCGAGATGAAGGTCTTAAGAAACGTACTAATCCTAGAGAAATTATGATATACGGGAAACATGGAAAAAGACGAGTGGGGCCCGCATGTAAGTAGAATTAACAGTGACCGAGTAATCAAAATAATTATGAAGAATATATCCGCTGAAAAGACAATTACATATCCTAAAAGAAGATAAAGTGACGTCTTGGGTGGAGGCTGACCCTAAAACTTCATGCAGATAAAGAAAAAGAAGAAGAGAAATAGTAATATAGAAATTTATAATATTTCTGTAAAGTTAGAGGTATTCGTGACTGAATATAAAATTCAGTCTTTAAGTGGGATTATGTACAATACAAATACAGGAAGGAAGCAGTGGAACGAAAGTGAAGCGATATAGATTGCACATTTTAAGAAAGCTTAACAGAGCATAAAATAATTTATAAAGCTTTGCGCACGTTGAGTAAAGAAAATGTAAAAGGGTTTCGTCGGAAGGGTATCCAGGAGGAGGAAGCTTACTGAAATTGACAAAATGAGGTGAGAAGTTTCGTGTATCGCATAATAAGTCTTCTTTAATATCTCTTGTATATATAAACAGAAGGCAAGCAACGCTTTCTCATTATTTACATTAGGAAGTCATTTACCATTATTATATACCCATTTCTCCTACGTTTGCAAAATTTCATTAACAAGTATTACAATTTTGAAATAAATATCTTGTTAAATTAAAGTTCTTAAAATCTTAAGTCCATAAAATTTGCATTCTTCTAATAAAACCCGCAATAAGTTATTTGAACTCTCATTAGTTTATTATTTCCACGTATGTTGCTGTAGAGTATTACACATCACATTGGAAGCGAAGTAGGAAAGAAAAATTTAATCGATTAAGAAGTGTTTGCGAGTGATGCAGGAAGTGCTCTTGAAGAGGGTTGAAGAGGGCTTCCCAGAATCAAACTTAAAGCAGGAAAGGAAAGCAAAGCAAAGAACACAAGAGGATTTGCCAGTTCTGACGAACAAGATCAAGAAGTGGGCAATCTTACGCCCATTAGAAAGGCAAATTACATGACGTGGGGGCATTCGGTCTTTGTAGTGTATACAAACTTGGCACTGACGTAGTTTTCAGTGTGTTCCAGTCGTCTGTAAGAAGGTAATTGTTCTCGATGTGTTACCTGGAAAGCGGAAGATCCAGGTTTAACTGTAAGCGTCCAGCAGCGGCTGGCTGGTGAGTCTGAATTTATGATGTAATGTGCGTTAGCCGCGTTGTTATTATTGTGACTTGTGGCTTAGTGTAAGTGATTATTGTGTTTTACTTAACGCGATACTGTTAATGAGATGACATTTAGGCGTACTGTTTGTTATTGTATGTTACATTACACTGTGCTGAACAATAGTAAGCCTGAAAAATTGTATACGAGTGTCTTTGTTTATTTTATAACTGTTATTAAAGTTATAAATTCATCTGCTGCCAGTTATTCTGTTTTAAAATGTATAACACCGCCATTCGTGTGGTCGTCTAAAGAATATATTTATAAAAAATGATTTACACACACAACGCAAGTTGTAAATGTATATATATATATATATATATATATGTTATGTATGTATATATATGTGTATATGTATATGTATATATATTGAAACAGAACAAATGGAAGGCATAATATTGAAAACACAATAATAATAGAGTCTTTTATCTGGAGTAAGATATATATTTTAAACAAATTTAAATGGTCTTTGATCAAACATAAATTAATTATTCTAAATTTAATAATGCCTGTAAATGATTTTAATGTTTCTCTTTCTTAATAGAAATTTTACTTGGTCGTTGAATTCCACTGACGAATCCGTTGAACCGTTTCACTGCCACCTCTCGCTGCCTGTTGAATCTGCTGCTCTGATTACACGTGGAACTCTCCGCTCACACGCACGCACACCGATACACCGATAGCGTTTATTTCGTTTCTCAGGGCTCGATAATGGGTGTAATTTAAATTACTGTAGTTTCGGTGTATTGTACGTACACCTTTCCGAGTCTTGATGTGTCCTAGCGTTTACACAGATGTATTACAGTAAATACACCTGACCCTATGAGGAAATCTTCTTGACTAGCGCGAGATAGCACTATTTAATTAATAATTTAATTTATTTTAGTTTTAGTACCCAATGGATTTTAGCTAACGGGCAACTCGTTGCTAAGATTCCGTACTTGAAACCCTTATATAGAACGTAAACTGATACGACAAACTCGCACAGAGACAACGTCTGTTAAGGCCGAGCTGTTAGGGAGAACTGACTGAAGCTCCCTTCACGACTTACCAATCTGAATGAAAATTGGAGCCTATGATTGGTCAAAACCCCTAGCACGTGATTGATGGGTTAGATTGATAGATAGAAGTCCTGATCAATTTTGCTGAAAACTGCAAAAGCATGTATAGATTTTATCAAAAAGTTTTATGATTTTCAGAAGATAAGGATTCTTTAGAAAGATGAATTCTGTTAAAAAATACATATTAAAATAATATGTTTCGAGTCTTTGACATAAGAAAAAAGTAGCGTTAATTTAGAAGCATGAGCTGTCCAAGTCTCAATTCAGTAGGCTAATTTATACCAGAGTTATTCATGTTAATACGAATCACACGCGAACACGCGCGCTAAATTCGTACATAACATGACAGAAAATAAATGTATGGGCATTTTGACATACAACAGTTAATTACCCATTTCTTAAATTAAAACTTATAGCTATTTTACAATATTTTAACAAAATCAATTTTCAACATGTCTATAACGTCATAAATTGGTATAAAAGCATGTAGTCCTAGCGACATATACCCTTTCTGCGATGTTCCATTGCACGAATATCCCCTCCATGTATTAAAATATCGTTATGGAGAACCATACATGACTTCCATGTTCTAAGATTTATATTTAAAATACTTTCGTAATGACGACGCATGGAATTTCCCAATAGTTTTGTTTGTAACATGATTTGTAACAATATAAGTATGTTTTCCCACCCGTTCAGATAACATGAATCATACAATATTTTAACAAAATTAATTTTCAACATGTCTATAACGTCATAAATTAGTACAAAAGCATGTAGTCCTAGCTACATATACCCTTTCTGCGATGTTCCAATGTAGGAATATCCCCTCCACGTATAAAAAAAAATTTGTTTACATGTCCCCAATTTTTTTTAACATAAAATAATATCATCTCCATTTTATAACAATATAACAAATTTCAAAATAAATAAATAATACGTTTCAAACTAAAAAATCTCTCTTCTCCAATAAATTTGACATCTGTCACATTGAATGTAAACAAATACATACACAGTGTTGATATCTCAATTATCATTTGACCCACAAAGATTAGCTAATATAAACAGTTCATGACGTCATACTACCTACTCCCACACAATCAACGCTCATCACATTTACTGAAATTTTTTCAATCATACATGAATTTACACATTTCCATTTAACTTAACAATTAGTCTATTACATCCATTCTTTATATACCCAGATATACGTGAACACACTAACTTCTGACATAATATTTTCGTAATGACGACGCATGGAATTTCCCAATAGTTTAGTTTGTAACATGATTTGTAACAATATAAGTATGTTTTCCCACCTGTTCAGATAACATGAATGGACCATTATATAGTCTATGGAACTTTGCTGCTGTATTATCAATACTGCGACCAACGTTCAAAGCTCTGAGCAATATTAATTCGCCGACTCTAAACGAATTATATTCGTTTTGCTGTAAACGAATTGCAGCTTATATTCGGAATTCCGTCATGGGTCTACCTATGGCATACAGACTGACATTTTTGGTGAAAGTAACAACATGATTTCTCATACCCCGAGACGCACCTGGTAATGGACCAAGGAAATCAATACATAATAATTCATTCTTACCATGCATCACTACGTTTCCCATTTCTACATAAGTGTGTTGGTTTGGGTATTTGGCTGTCTGGTAGGTGTGGCAGGTACGTAGAACTGACTTCAATTTCCTAGCCATGTTCATCCATATGAAATCCTCACGTAGCGTCAGGTAACACTTGTATGCTCCTGCATGAGCAATACTTTCATGGCACGCCCAGGTCAGGTCCTCTACGAGATGGTCCGGAACCATTATCTTCCATGGCCCGTCTATAAGTTTGTACAAAACATTGTTAACAATTAGAAATTTGGGATTTTCTTTAGTTTGGATTTCATTTGTGATTTTTTTTTAATTTTATCGTCTCGTTGTTGCTCATTATTAATGTTTTGAAGTAAAGATTTGAGCTCGTTAGGTAACGCATATTTTACAGCTAATATTTGAATTTCATTTTTATCAGAGGTATCAGTTTCCTGCTGCACAAGTGGATAACGACTTAGAGTATCCGAAATCTTGTTGTCACTGGCGTTACAATATTTAATACTGAAATCATACTCTTGCATAGCCATTACCCAGCGTGACATACGGTTATTAGCAAGTTTACGTTTTAATAAAACGAAAAGAGCTTGGTTATCAGACAGAATTTCAAAATGTTTACCTACTAAATAATATCTAAATTTACTAACATAATACACAATCGCTAAAATTTCTTTTTCTGACGTAAAATAATTTCGTTCAGCGCCTTTTAACGAACGATTGACATGCGCGATAACTTTATGCTCCCCGTTATCATTCCGCTGATACAGAATTCCGCCAATAACATAATCAGATGTATCGCAGTTCAGTACATATGTCCCTTCCTTCTCGGGGTGAAACACGTGTAGATTTTCCTTAAATAACTTGTTTACTGCGTTAAATGCTTCGTCGTGTCTTAAATCCCATCGCCATTTGGTATTTTTCTAAGCAGTTCCAGTAGTGACTCAATTGTTTTAGCATATGCGGTACGAACCGACGGTAATATCCGGTAAATCCTAGAAAAGCTATGATATCCTTTGCTTTTTTCGGTGTTGAAAACCCCGTGATGGACTGTCTCTTCTCAGGGTCTGTACTAACACCTTGCGCTGATAAGATGTGACCTAAAAACTTTATTTCAGATTTCCTAAACTCGCACATTTCGTAGTTTAGAACCAAGTTGGCCTGACGGAGTTTGGTGAATATTATATCAAGATGTTTTAAGTGCTCATAAAACGATTTGGTTATCACCAAGATGTCGTCAACAAACACACTAACGAAATCCTCAACCTCTGGACCAAATGCTACTCCAAACATTTTACCACCGCCGCGAGGTTGGTAACTAATCCAAATGGAACTACCTTAAATTGATAGCATTTGTTCTTATATAAGAATGCAGTAAATTTTCTGCTATCTTCAACTAACGGTATCTGCCAAAATCCACTCTTAAGATCTAAACGAGACATATACTTAACACCTTGGGATTTTGTAAACAAGTTCTCGGCATTAGGCGGACAGTCAACATTTTTTTTTGTTATGCTATTTAAATTACGCATATCTAAACATATCCTTATTTGATTATTTTTCTTCTTTACAATCACCATAGGATTCAGAAAATTACTGTTGGATCGTTCAGTGATGTTATCAACCAAAATTTTTTTAATTTCCTCATCCACAAGTTTTTGATAGTGAAGTGGAATCGGATATGTTTTACGTCCGAATTTATTTTCGTCAGTAATTTCTATTTCATGTGTGTATACGTGCGTTGTAGTGTGATTGTTTTCAAATTTCGCCTTATGTTTATTTATCAGCTGGTTTAGTTTGTCACGCTGTACTGAGGTTAATTTATCTGTATTATTATTTTTATTACTATTATTGTTTTTGTTTACCACTAGCTTGGCCGTAGGTTTGGTTATGTGGATGTAATTCGCCTCCGACTCATTATCAGTGTCAACATTACCTAACTCTACACTATGATCCTTATTACTAACAGTACACATTAATTTATTATTTTTAAAATTGATAATTGCATTAATTATTTTAAGAGTGTCCGTTCCTATAATAACAACATAAATTAAATTAAAAAAATTTTTAACAACTAGTACAGGTGTTTCAAGTTCCATACCTTGATATGAAATGTTTATGAACGCTGGTTTATTTACTTTCTGTAACTCATCAGTGGCGGTTTTAATGGTGGTATTGTTTATAGGTAAGATTGGTGCCTTTTTAAATTCCAATAATGTTTTTGTTTATAAAATTCTCACTAACTAATAATATTTGTGCACCACTGCCTATAACACATTAACTATACAATTATTTATTCTCGCTCTTAACACACTACATCTACTTGCTAACTTATCACTTCCCTAGGTACATTATTCACATCGTCATTACTGTCATTCACAAGTTCACTACGTATATCGTCTGGGTATACACCGGATGCGCAGTATGTCATAATCATGTTGTTATTTTTTATGCTTTCACTGGATTTCTGATTCTGACTGGTATACATTTTATTAGTTTTGTTTGATTTGCACGGACACACGCCGTGCAACCTTATGCGTTTTTCGGACAGTGTTCATTATCTTGGTTATCTTTAGCTACGGACGCGACTTTATGATTACTAAACTTCGAGGAATTTTGTTTGCAATCAGGCTTTTTCCACTCTTCACTTTTATAGTCATTCTGTTTTTGTGTGTTATTGGTGTTTATTTGTTTATGTATATCTTCTAAAGTTTTAATTCCTTGAGTAATTACTGCTACCTGTATTCCTATACTAAAATGGTGGGCCATCTTGTTGACGATTTCAGCTTCCGATATCTCAGGCTCTAGATGTTTCGCCTTCGCTACAAGTTGAATTAGTTATTTTTCTTTGGTACCTTTTCTCGGAGCATACTTACCGAATTCAAGCTGCACACGTACCTTACGCTGGATTTCGTCATTCCAGTAGCGTGCCTTAAAATGGTCAACAAGATCTTCATACACTACTATCTTGTCTTGTATGACGGAAAACCATTCTTCAGCTGTACCCTTAAGATGTCGAACTGCCCAGTTTATCTTGTCAACATCGCCAAGATTGTCGTTGATGTTTTCCATACTACGTTGGCATTGTTTTAGGAACTGTACAGGATTCTCGTGTTCAAGACCATAAAATTTCATGTGTGTGTTTATGTCGTCGTGAGTTTTATAAACATTAATAATTTAGTTTGCGGGTGTAGTAGTTTGCTGTATTTTTTCATTTGTTGTTCCATAATTTCTAATTTGTTTTCATGACTATTTATGAAATCATTTATTGCGGTTGTCTGCGATTGCACCCGCTCCTCTACTGATAACATGCGCGTTTCACATTCAGTTTTAAGCGAGTTATTTACTTCAAGCGCGGCATCAAAATCAACGCGGATGGACTCAACCTTTTCAGTTATTTTCTTTTCGGTCGCTTCAACGATACTTTTACTTTGTTTTGCTTGTTCCTGTACGGCAGCCAATATTTTTTTATTTTCCTCGTGAATACTTTTATTTTGATGTTTTCTGTCGTCACGTACAGATTTTAAATTTTCTTGTAATTGTTTATTTTCGTCGCGTACGGACTATATAATTGCTAAGATCGCATTAAGCGTGGACTGCAAACCAGCTGATAGTGGTTCCGCCATAATTGCTAACGATACCAAAACAAAACAAAACAATGTTTATCTTAGAGTACTTACTTACGCACGGGCAGACTTATTATTACGTTTGTTAACGTTTAATGTTCTTGTTAAATTAAAGTTCTTAAAATGTTAAGTCCATAAAATTTGCATTCTTCTAATAAAACCAGCAATAAGTTATTTGTACTCTCATTAGTTTATTATTTCCACGTAAGTTTTTGAAGAAAATATTACACATCACATTGGAAGCGAAGTAGGAAAGACAAATTTAATCGATTAAGAAGTGTTTGCGAGTGATGCAGGAAGTGCTCTTGACGTGGAAAGGGGGTTTCCCAGAATCAAACATTAAGCAGGAAAGTAAAGCAAAGCAAAGAACACAAGGGGATTTGCCAGTTCGGGCGAACAAGGTCAAGAAGTGGGCAATCTTACGCCCATTAGAAAGGCAAAATACATGACGTGGGGGCATTCGGTCTTTGTAGTGTATACAAGCTTGGCACTGACATTGTTTTCAGTGTGTTTCAGTGGTCTGCAAGAAGGTAATTGTTCTTGACGTGTTACCTGGAAAGCGGAAGATCCAGGTATAACTATAAGCGCCCAGCAGCGGGCGGCTGGTGAGTCTGAATTCATGATGTAATGTGCGTTAGCCGAGTTGTTATTATTGTGACTTACGGCTTAGTGTAAGTGATTATTGTGTTTTACTTAACGCGATACTGTTAGTGAGATGACATTTAGGCCTACTGTTTGTTATTGTATGTTACATTACACTGTGTGCTGAACAACAGTAAGCCTGAAAAATTGTATACGAGTGTCTTTGTTTATTTTGTAACTGTTATTAAAGTTATAATTACATCTGCTGCCAGTTATTCTGTTACAATATGTAACACCGCCATTCGTGCGGTCGTCTAAAGAATATATTTATATAAAATGATTCACACATACAACGCAAGTTGTAATTGTGTATGTGTATATATATTGCAACGCTACAACTGCAAATATAAATTTATTTGTGTTTGCGGAGCCCCACAATCTGGGACGCCATTTCTTTTGCAACGATATGATATACATAAAAATAGGCGTGTCGGGCCTCACGTTCAAGGGCGACAAATTATGTAACAATATAACATTTAATTTGGGTTTCAGGTGTATCTGTAATAAGAACTCTATGTAACTTGTAACGGTATTTCAAATTTATTTGATATTAATAAAATCGTGCACATGGCACTTACTTCGACTTAAAACATTCGTTATTATGCCGTAAGGCTTATGCTATATACATCCTTACTGACTAAATATTCTATTCTACTAATTATTGTATTAACGGAAAATCTCATTTCCAGACTACTCAGTCAATTAGTGTGTTTCAAAATATTAATATTTAAATATTTTCTTATATATTGCAATGTAACTCAAAAATATCAATAGTTACTGAATTTATCTTTTGTTTCTCAGTACTGATTTATATCAAACGTTAATTTTTACTTAAATGCTTTGTATTCTTTTCATTTCAATACTAATTTGAGCTCTTGTTTATGTTAATCTTATGTCAATAACATTTATGATTTTAATTCAAATTTTACAATAAACACTTGACTCTTACTTTTAAATAGAACAAGAATGTCCTTAATTGTCTTTACGTTAATTGTTCGATTAAGAGATAAATAAGTTGTTTATCACCTTATCGTCGTCAATCATACTCAATCATTGGATCCCTCTGTAATCGTCCTCGTCTCGAACTTCAGCATCACTCGCTCTTCTCCTCTTGTCCAGCGTCGCCTCTCTCTTCTCCTCTTGTCCAGCGTCGACTTCCTCTCTTGTCCAGCGTCGCCTTTCTCTTCTCCTCTTGTCCAGCGTCGACTCTCTCTCTGTCCAGCGTCGTATCGCTCTCTGGAACTTCTCCTCGTGCTGTTTCGGACGTCAGTTGATCTTCTTATGTGGATCTTCTTATGTAATTGTGTAACTATTTAAAAATTGTTTGTTTTACAATCCAGTTACATAACTGTATGTAACTGGAAGGATGAAACTATTTACAAAAATTTAAATATTCTGTGCTGGCGGGCAGAAGCTCCCGCTGCACCGTGGATGATTTAAGAAAGAGAACCACTGTAGCTTGTGTGTCCCATTTATACCCATGTCTTGATTAACACCTGCAGTGGTACGAAATTGACATGTCAGAAACTGTCTCTGGGTTCAGTTCCCCCACTCTTTATCAATTTCGCTATTTCTTATATTTCTGCGAATTGCAGAGTCCTGTAAGTATACTCTTATACTTATAACTATTTTTACAACACATGTTCACTGTAATTTTGGACATTGCAACTTAACCCTTTCGATTTGTACACAGTTATTTCACTATTACACTCGTACGGTGTGGCACTTTCACATGGTTTTCGTACACAGTATTTAGTAAATTTTCTTACATTTTATTGTGTTTTTGGATTTTACTTCTTAATTATAGTTTATGAATAATTACGGAAAAACAGTAATTATGCAATTATTCATCTTGGGGTGGTAAACTCGCCTGCATAGACCTGCGTTCACACACACTAGCAAATACTGGTGTACACACTTTCAGTTACATTTGTGTGTGTGCACGTCGATTCAGGTCGAAACACCTGTTCATATTTTTGTCTGAGCCAAGCTTGCAATCCCTGACATGCTTATTTCTAACACATTATTAATTATTTACAGTTTATTAGGTATATTTAAATTTTTATATCCAATGCTCAGTACATCACTTATTTGTACTGTCGCATTATCCCTCTGCTTGGTAACAAAAAAAAAATTAATAAATTTATTTATTAAAATTTTTTTTTATTTTTATTATTACACTTGAAAAAAAAGTAACTAATAATAAAGAATAATATTCGTCATTTCACCCTTAATAGGAGTGTATACAAATGTCTTACCTCCCCTCTTTATACGCTCACTGCTCGTGACCTTGTAGTAGGGTGGCTTTAACAAACAGCTGATCTGACTGGTTTCATTGACCTCGTTGTTTTCATGTGTAGAACTTCCTAAATGACGTTGCGTGGAATTTACCAATTTCTTTCTTCTGTATCTCATCATATACGATGAAAGTGTGTTGTCCTACTCGCTGTCTTAACGTATACGGTCCATTATAAAGTCTGAAGAATTTCTTCGCCGTATTATCACTCCGTTTTCCCACTGGATTAGCTTTGAGTAGCACATTTTCTCCCACGTTGAATTGTTGTAGCTTGTGAGTTAGATTAAATCTTTCCACTCCCTTGTTATCTCTTTCTCTTATCCGTTGCTTTGCGTATTCAATTTTCACACTTATTGGTACCGGTACATTCTGGTTATTAGGTTTGTTTATATACTTAGTCCAAAATCTGTTTGGCTTCTTATCTTCTTCTAATTCCATTGGAGTATATCCTGTTGCTTCACTATAATTTTCGTTGATGGCTTTTTCAAGAAATGGTAAATATTCTGCCCATTTATTGTGTTGATCATGGCAGTAAATTCGTAAATATTTACCTAATTCCTTGTTAACTCTCTTAGCAAGGTTTCCTTGAGGGTGTCTTATGGATGTGAGTACTGGTTGTATTCCATTTTCCCTTAACGTCCTCTCCCATTTTTCACTCTGGAATTGTACACCTTGATCACTGAGTACCTTCTTCATTTTTCCATATGACGGAATATATTTCTGCAGTAGTATCTTTAGAGCAACTTTGGTTGTGGGTCGCATAATTGGGTACAGTCGGACTGCCTTGGAAAACACATCGATACATAACAATATGTGCTTCACACCTCGACTTGATCGTGGTAGTGGTCCCAGAAAATCCACTGCAATTAGCTCTCCCTTGTTCCCCGTTTGGATACTCTGCATTTCTACGTAGCTGTGTAAATTCGGTCCTTTCGCCGTTTGACACTCATAACACTTCTTTACCTCCTTCTTTATCTTTCGATACATATTATTAATCGTAAAATCTTCTCGTAGACTCAGATAACATTTCAGAGCGGCAGCATGTGCTAACCTCTCATGTGCTGGTTGAATTAAATTTTGTAACATGTCATTCGTTAGTACTATCTTCCAGTCTTGTCTTACTAACCTGAAAAGAATTCCATTAAGTACCTTATAATGATTTGGTAGCTGTTCTTGGTCCTTCATCTCCCTTATTGTCACGTCCAAATCTTGTTGTTGTGCTACATTTTTCAGCATTTGTTTTACTTCATCATTCTCTTTGAATTTAATTGATAACAATCGTACTTCTTTCTTTTCGCTCTCATAAAATTCTTAACATTCTTCTTTGATGTATCGGCTTAGTGTATCAGCTATAATATTGTCTTTACCTTTACAGTATTTAATGGTGAATGAGTATTCGTTAATGGCTAAAATCTATCTTAATAATCGGGCATTTGTTATTTTGCATTTCAATAGAAATGATAATGCTTGGTGGTCAGTATGTATCTCAAAATGTGTACCATAAACATAATATCTGAATTTGCTTAAGAGCGTATACTATAGCAAGTATTTCTTTTTCTGATGTGGAGTAGTGTTTTTCAGCTCCTTTGAAGACTCTACTGGCGTAGGCAATAACTCGGTGCTCTCCCAAAGTATCTTGTTGATACAATACACTTCCTACTGCGTAGTCACTACCATCGGAGTATATTACGAATTTTCCTTCTCGTTGAGGATGATGTAACATAATATTTTCGATGAACAACTCTTTCACTTGGTTAAAGGCATCTTGATGTTTCTTCTCCCACTTCCATTTTTTTTCTTTCTTGGTCAGCTCTAGAAGCGGTTGCGTATACTTTGCATATAACGGTGAGGATCTTCTGTAGTATCTTGTTAGTCCTAAGAATGCTCTTAACTCTTTGAGATTTCCGGGTATAGGGAAATTAGTTATGCTGGAAATTTTGATAGGATCGGGTTGAATACCAGAGGATGAAATAATGTGACCTTGGAATTGGATAGAGGATTTGATAAATTCACATTTGTCTAGGTTAAGGATATGTTCGCTTGCCTAAACTTGTGGAATATCGTGCTTAGATGTTTTATATGTTCGTCTAACGTTTTAGATACAACTAAGATATCATCTACAAATATCATGGTGTAGGGTTCCACTTCAGGTCCTAGGGCTCTTTCTAGACACTTTACGATGGCTGCTAAACTCGTGCTTAATCCGAAGGGTACTACCCTGTGTTGGTAGCATTTATTTTTATACAGGAAAGCAGTGTACTTTCTATTCTCTTCACGAATTGGAATCTTCCAGTAACTTGAGCGTAAATCTAGCTTCGTCAGATACCTTGCTCCTTCACACTTAGTAAATAATTCATCCGCAGTTGGTGCACAGTCATACTCCTTTAATACAATGCTGTTCAGCTCCCTCATGTCAAGGCATAGACGTATTTCACCATTTTTCTTCTTCACTACCACTAGAGGATTCAGGAAGTTGCTGTCCGATCGCTCTATGACTCGACTTTCGATCATACGCCGAATTTCCATTTCAACTTCTTCCTCATATTGCATTGGGATAGGGTATGTCTTCCTAATGACTTTCGTAGGGTCTGACACAACTATAGAGTGCTCGTATACTGTCGTCTGCGTCGGTACTTTACTAAATACATCACTGTATTCTTCTATTAATTCGTGCAGTTTCTCTTCCTCCTGTGTCGTCATCCCTTCATCTACCGCATTCACATGTCGAGTTGGACCATACTGTATCTGTGGCTTGTAAAAATTAATAGGTGTTTCACTTACCTTGCACTCTTCTTCCTCGCTGTTCATAATTAATTCATATTGGACATTTTTATAATTACACACAATTGTATTATCATTAACATTAATCGTAGCATTTATTGCATTTAGTATATCGATACCTAAAATTCCATCATAACTCAACTTATGCATAATTATCATGGGGTGTTCTAATTCTAGATTTTTATATGTTAGAGTTACATATGCTTGTTGTTTACTCTTTCTTTTTTATTGGTAGCTGTTGTAATATTTAAATTATTTAAGGGCAAAATTGCAGTATTTTTAAAATATTTCTTATTGCGTTGGACCCATGCAGCGTTAAGAACTGATAGTTGGCTGCCAGTGTCAATTAGCATCCGTATTTTACACCTGTTTATACTCACTGTCACAATAGGGCATTGTGTTTGCTGCGCGTCTCGCTTTATATCCCGTTCATTGTTTAATAATTCCTCCCTAATATCGCAGGGGTATATGTTGTTTATTTTATAATTTTGCTTCCGTTTATTCAGTCATTGTGACGACTTTGATGTAGACGGTTGGCTGTGGAATGTTACTGTCTCCATCTCATTCATTTCTCGTCATTTCTCTTCAATTTTTTCTCATCGTACCCTCGTACTGCGGCAACGCGTTTGTCAGCTGGTTTTGAAAACTGTTTACGATTGGACGACCATACAACGTCTCCTTGTCGTTTAGCTGTATTTATTTGTTCAGTCTCTTTAGCTGTGCGTGTTGTAGTGTTGTACATTGGTGGCGAATTATTTATTTTATAATTACCACGGTGCGGTGTAGTGTTTTGTATAGCTTTTTTGTCATCTCTGTGATAATTATGGTGGTGATTTGCGTGTTTTTGTTCCCAGTATTGTGTGTTCTTACCTTTATTGATATTTTCTGACTGTGTTAGAAAGATTAAAAATTCTTCTATGGTTTTAATTCCCTGCGTATAAACTGCTAACTCGCTGAAAATGGTAAGATAATTTTGAAACAATTTCGTATTCTGAGAATTTAGGTTTAAGATGCTGTACACGTTCTATTTGCGTAATTGTGTATTGTTCAATACTCTGCTGTCCTTGTGCATTGAACTTTCCATATTCGAGTTGATCCCGTACTTGTCGTTGGGTATGTAGATTCCAGTATCGGTTCTCGAATGCCTCACGAAACTGCTGATATGTACTGACGTTATCTCTAATAATAGAGTACCATTGGCTGGCTGAATCTCTAAGATATCGCGTGACGAAGACTATCTTCTCGTCGTCATTTATTGCACTCCCAATTTTTTCTATTTCCTTCTCTACTCTAGCTAGGAATTCCATACTGTTCTCCCCTTTACCACCTGAGAACTTAAGTCTACTCCTTTCTTCCGTGGGTGTAGGAAATATGGTCATTTGGTTCTGTCGTCTTCTTAACTCACTTCGTAGCTGGTTCATTTCCTCTTGAATTTCTTCTTTCATATGTGATACGTCTCCCAAACGGTCCTTCGTAGTTTCTTCAAATTTATTGTCAATAACTACAGTACGTGTTTCTATTTCTCTAAGTTTACTGGTATTTGTTTGCGATACATTATTAATAGTTTGATTTTTATCATCCTGTTCTCGTGTTATAGTAGTTAAAGTATCATTTATTTGTTTATGTGTTTCTTTTAAATCTTTTCTCCACTCGAGACGTAATTCTTTTTGTTTATTTTCAATCCGTACAACTTGCTCATGTAAGGTTTGTTTAAAATTATTCTCTAAAGTATCAATACGTATGTTGGTGTCACCAATTTTTTTTTGTTAACTGTGCATTACTGTCGATTATACTTTGTTTTATTTCTATGTTGTCTTGTTTCAACTGGAGATTATCAATTTTTAACTCTTCTAGACTCTCTGCGATTTTTATGGTGTCTTGTCTAAAATTTTCAGTTTGTTCTTCTAATTGTTTCTTATTACATTCTTTTAATTCGTCTATTTTAGCATTTATATTTTCCGTTCGTTTTGTGCTTATTTCATCGATCCAGACACGCATCATCGTCTGGAATGCTTCTACGTCTAAATTTCCTGGAGTCGTCATGTTGAAGTATTATTAAAATATTTCTTCAGTAGTAATTGTTTAACAATTATTATTGATAACCGTTCCCTACTTATTTATTTATTTCTTTATCTTTATTAATAGTTATTATTAATACTCATTACAGTTACACCTGTTACAAAGACAAACAATATTATTTGTGGGCGCCAGCTGTGTGATTACACAACAATTAACATTACATTCAGTTACTGTTTAATATAAATAATTATTACATATTACACATTTTTCATTTAACACACTCTTTATATTTTAGAGCAACAATTTAGCTACATAAAAAATTTTAGTAGTTAAATAGTGGGGATAGGGTCATACGTTCATGGGCTAAAATTTATGTAACAAATTTTTGTACATAAATTTAGGCATGTCGTGCCCCACGTCCAGGGCTACATTTCTTATGCAACGCTACAACTGCAAATATAAATTTATTTGTGTTTGCGGAGCCCCACAATCTGGGACGCCATTTCTTTTGCAACGATAGGATATACATAAAAATAGGCGTGTTGGGCCTCACGTTCAATGGCGACAAATTATGTAACAATATAACATTTAATTTGGGTTTCAGGTGTATCTGTAATAAGAACTCTATGTAACTTGTAACGGTATTTCAAATTTATTTGATATTAATAAAATCGTGCACATGGCACTTACTTCGACTTAAAACATTCGTTATTATGCCGTAAGGCTTATGCTATATACATCCTTACTGACTAAATATTCTATTCTACTAATTATTGTATTAACGGAAAATCTCATTTCCAGACTACTCAGTCAATTAGTGTGTTTCAAAATATTAATATTTAAATATTTTCTTATATATTGCAATGTAACTCAAAAATATCAATAGTTACTGAATTTATCTTTTGTTTCTCAGTACTGATTTATATCAAACGTTAATTTTTACTTAAATGCTTTGTATTCTTTTCATTTCAATACTAATTTGAGCTCTTGTTTACGTTAATCTTATTTCAATAACATTTATGATTTTAATTCAAATTTTACAATAAACACTTGACTCTTACTTTTAAATAGAACAAGAATGTCCTTAATTGTCTTTACGTTAATTGTTCGATTAAGAGATAAATAAGTTGTTTATCACCTTATCGTCGTCAATCATACTCAATCATTGGATCCCTCTGTAATCGTCCTCGTCTCGAACTTCAGCATCACTCGCTCTTCTCCTCTTGTCCAGCGTCGCCTCTCTCTTCTCCTCTTGTCCAGCGTCGACTTCCTCTCTTGTCCAGCGTCGCCTTTCTCTTCTCCTCTTGTCCAGCGTCGACTCTCTCTCTGTCCAGCGTCGTATCGCTCTCTGGAACTTCTCCTCGTGCTGTTTCGGACGTCAGTTGATCTTCTTATGTGGATCTTCTTATGTAATTTTGTAACTATTTAAAAATTGTTTGTTTTAAATCCAGTTACATAACTGTATGTAACTGGAAGGATGAAACTATTTACAAAAATTTAAATATTCTGTGCGGACGGGCAGAAGCTCCCGCTGCACCGTGGATGATTTAAGAAAGAGAACCACTGTAGCTTGTGTGTCCCATTTATACCCATGTCTTGATTAACACCTGCAGTGGTACGAAATTGACATGTCAGAAACTGTCTCTGGGTTCAGTTCCCCCACTCTTTGTCAATTTCGCTATTTCTTATATTTCTGCGAATTGCAGAGTCCTGTAAGTATACTCTTATACTTATAACTATTTTTACAACACATGTTCACTGTAATTTTGGACATTGCAACTTAACCCTTTCGATTTGTACACAGTTATTTCACTATTACACTCGTACGGTGTGGCACTTTCACATGGTTTTCGTACACAGTATTTAGTAAATTTTCTTACATTTTATTGTGTTTTTGGATTTTACTTCTTAATTATAGTTTATGAATAATTACGGAAAAACAGTAATTATGCAATTATTCATCTTGGGGTGGTAAACTCGCCTGCATAGACCTGCGTTCACACACACTAGCAAATACTGGTGTACACACTTTCAGTTACATTTGTGTGTGTGCACGTCGATTCAGGTCGAAACACCTGTTCATATTTTTGTCTGAGCCAAGCTTGCAATCCCTGACATGCTTATTTCTAATACATTATTATTTATTTACAATTTATTAGGTATATTTAAATTTTTATATCCAATGCTCAGTACATCACTTATTTGTACTGGTGCAATATATATATATATACATATATTGTAACCAGACATCGTGCCGTCCGTCTTATTTCTGCATAGACGGTGTTTTTTTCTGGGTGTAAACGTGTCAGAGTGTACCTTGTGTAATGTGTCTTACCAATTCGTCCTCGCTCGGTAACGTAACTTACGACGCTTGACTCCGTCGCGAACGTACGAATAACCAGGTATCGTAGCCTTACCTGGGGTTCACTAGGAGTTTATAAATCCCGGGTGGCGCCAAATTGTTTATTTAAAACAATTAAAAAATTTATTATTTTCAGCGGTTCCGCTCAGGCGGTGTGGAGGATTCAATTTGTCCCGCCGATTGTCGACTTTTCCAATCAAGCCAGCAGTTTGCTGTATTCACTGCTTGAGCGCTAGTCGCCAATTCGTAGACGTCCGCTATACTGTACAATGTTAATAATAAACTTTCCTACTAAAAATAAAACACATTTGTTATACACAGTATTGATTTACTTTTCTTTGACACAAGTTAGATTTGTTTTGATATATTATTTTGCACCGGTTATTTATCTATGAGACAATCTCTCTCTGGGTTTAACGAATCGAATTTGAACGTAACAAATACAATGTAATGGCGTTCTACCGGAGTGGTAAACAAATATTTTCGTTCAATCGTTTGGATTCTTTCGATCACGATAAAAGGATTAGATGCAATTACAATAATAAAAATACACAACCATACAATGTTTCTACTTAAATATTATGATGTGTAGCTATAATTGGTTTGTTGGAGTGTAGTAAAAGTGTTTTAAAGGTTCGTAAACTAACACTAGGTTAACTTTATAATTTGACAAAATTTCAGTGTCTTAGTATTTTTATTTAATCTTTGAAAGAGAATAAAATCAGTTTAGTGATATTTCATAATATAGTGAGAAATATTTAAAGTGCGTTATTTCGGAAGTTTGGATAATTTAGAGGATACTTAACAAGCTTACTTCGTATCCTGGGGTTAGTCAGTTAGTCTGGAACAAAGGACTGTAGCTGCAATAGTGTTCAATTTTCAATTATTCGGGCTTCTGGCATCTTTTTCAATTTACTTGGATGAATTTAATCACTTCGTTTTGCATTAAAATGTCTTCGCCATCAGTTAATTGAGTTCAGTCATAGTCAGCCTCCTTCTCGTTCAATTTTGACAATTTGTTTAACTTTTATAACATTTTAAATAAAAAATTGGTTGTTCAAAATTTTGGCTTCTGTTCTGTTAGGGTGACGCTTTACGAGTAACGATATTCAACGGTAATTTCGTATTCAACGGTGGTTTCTATGGTTACCAAAGAATTATGATTGGCCTAGCTTGATATAAATCCATTGTTATCAAAATTTGAATTCTTTTCAAAATCCTCATATATCTTCTGACTTTCTTCATTCCATTATCTTCCTTCCTAAGTATTAATTATTAGCACTGTCATTTGTATTTTCTTCCAAAGATTATTTTGGTATCCCACAATATTGGGTTATTTCATGTTTTATAAGTTTACAGTTAATTTAATATTTACTACTTACATTTCTCTGTTTATTTAACTCCTTATTTTAATATTTTGCTTTTAATAAAATTTACCATTTATCTTTGGTTAATTAGACACCGTAGATTTGTTAATTACTTGGTTATTTTCATACAATTTGTATTTGTTGGTGTTTGATAGTTAGGCCTGTCTCAAGTCTAAGTAGCCATTACTGATTTTTGATTTTTTCATATACATTACATCTCATTTTAGCCTATAACTTTATATTGATCTTATAACTAGGTTTATTATCTATTGATGTGTTTTGGTTCTGTTTTTTTTGTGTGATTTGTATGTTGCTGTTATTTTATACATCATGTATTGCTAACTATTAACTAACTGGTTTTCTAAATCAAACATTGTTTTCTTTTCTTACCTATTTACTCCGCCAATGTCAACAATATGGCTATTAATTACTATTTTTTCATAATATAAAATACAGCATTTAGGTCTATGGTTGGTATAATTACCCCATCCATATCCTATTCACAAGTTTGTTTAAACCGTTATTTAACACTTAATATCTAATATTGGTGTACAATTCATTAAATTTGATTTATTTTTTGGGTGATAAACAACCTCACCTTTATTGAGCTTGCTTCAATAATCATCCCTTATAACATGGGTGTTTATTGATGGTTTTAAACTTCATATTTTATAAAAACTCTTTGCCTTCTTTCCATGTTAGCACTATCTTATTACATTGTCATGTGGTTCTCACCTTTAAATTCTACTATATACCTTTAAACTCTACAATAATATTCTTTTCTAATCACTACAGTTAATATCACTACTTGAGTGTTCATTCTTACTTAATTAATGGTTTATTTTAAACATTATTCTTAACAACTTTCTTAAACGTTATTGTTCACTATTAAACCTTTAGTGTTTGTTATTTTTACTAAGTGTTTACCTTAGCTTTCACTATTTTTACTATTTCTATCATTGACAATATTTTTATTTACTCATCACCTGCACTTTTAAATTACCTTGTGTTTATTATAATTTACTTAGTGTTTCTTTTTCTATCATTTCACTTTAGGGTAATTTCACTTTCACTATGTTAAATTCCGTTTACTTCTCACTATTTCACTATCTTTCTCTTTCTCTACACATATTATATATACTTATTAATATCATGTCTTTCTCTATTAATAACTTACATGTACTTCTAATTCATTGGCTAGTGTATTTTTAGCTATTGTGTTTTATTAATGACTAATTACAATTGCCATTCAATCAATACTAACATTTATTATTTTTTATTGGTTCTTTACCGGTTTTGTTTCCTTTATTATATTTGATTACATTATTTCTCCCTTCTCTATTCTCTATTCCTTGTCTGTGTTTTCTCGACTTGTTTCATTTTATTTTCTTCATCGTTGGTTTGTTCCCTCTTTGTTCTCATTTTTCTTCTCCTTCTCTTCTCATCTTGTTTACTTTTATTTATTTCGTTATCTGGCCAATCTCTGGGGTTGGGTCAAAGTCGTTTGTCTGTCAGTCTATTCTGTGATTTTCTTTAATAATCACTTTTAGTTTATACTTCTTCCTCCTTCTTTCAAAATTACATTTTATATTTTTATTCTCTTCACTATTTATTTATTAAAATATTATATTTAGTATTTTTTACATACTTATATTCATCAAGAATAATCTGAATTTGGCGATGTTATAATATATATGTATATGTGTATATGTGTATGTATATTGTAACGTAATAAACGTTTATTCAGGTTATTTAGCCTCACTGTTGAGATCGCCAATTCTGTAACGTATAATTTCCTTACTTTATTATATTCTGGTTATTTAATGTGTATTCTGTGTTAATTTTTTAATAGGATTAGTATCTGGTCAGGGTAATATTTGTTGAACGCCAATTTGCTATAACAGGTTGCAAATAAAATTTATTTGTAAAATATTAATTATGATTTTCGTTAAAATATTATAAAGGTTCCTATATCAGCTATAATTAAATCTCTTAATCTTTTATTTAAGAGATGAAAGTGATAACTAAAGCTCATCAAAGCAGATTCGAATAATCTGCCATATTTTAAAATGAAGAGTGTTGCCAACTTAATCTAGTTGATGAAGCCAATCCACAGTCCCTGATATAGTGTTTATAATATCGTACACATTTTGTATTCATTAAATAAAGAAACGAATAAACATTTTATCTGTATTTATTACACTCAGTTCCTTTTATTATTTTCTTCAAATTGTTTTTAAAAAACAAATATAATCATTAACAAAAATCTAACCGGCTGTTCTTTACATATGCTCACTATGGCAGCAGTAGCATTAATAATTTCTATATCTCAAGGCCCCTATTTATATTTATTAAATAAAATACAAATAGATTGTGTTACGTTAGGTCCTTTTGACTACGATATAAACAACAGTTATTATAGGAAAAGTACCAAAATACATGGGATTATAAATAATTACAAAGTGCCTTAACAGGATTATATTAAAGTTTAACAATGTTCAGTGTTTAGGTTATGTTGAGTTAAATGTTTTTTAGACCTAGTTCACTTTATATTATAGTAATACTCTACATTAATAGTTTTTCATACTGATGGTAAGATTATTCATTGATATTGTTCTCAGTGAAAGTTCCAAATTGTTTTTGTTAAAAGTGTAATCAGTGTCTTTGAAACCTATGGCCTAAGCATAGCATGGAATAGTTCAGTTTAATTATATATCAAAAAATACTTCTCTTCCTGTATAAGTTGATTGTATTTCTTCAGAGATTCCTTGGTTTACTTCTTTATAGTAATGTAGCACTTCCTTCTTCTATTTAGTCTGGTTGAGGTGATTATTTAACTTTTTATTTTAGGTCCACTGATATGAAATGTATAATAATTTAAATTAGTCACTATCTGGTGTTTAATTCAACCTTTTTCGTTCAAATCCAATAATACAATTCCTATTTCATTTATTATAACATTTTAGTTGCTAAGGCCTATCTCAGCTTTTTATTGGTTTCTAATGTAACATTTTATGTCACCCTGGTGATATTATAGCATCAACATAAACAAACTTTTACTATTTTATCTTTCATTATCTTTAAACTGTTATAACTTTTTTACAAGACCTTCGATCTTCACTTTATTAGTTTCTTTGATCTTCTGATGAAACGCTGATTATTTTGACACCACTTTTAATTATCTTCTGTTACATATTTCTTGAGTAAACCATTTACACTTTTTATTTATTTGTTCCAAAATTATTTATTATTACTTCTTCTTGTACTTTCACTTTTTTAAACTTTTTTGACACATTTAGTAATCATATAACATAACCTGACATTGTTTTATTATCTTTTAATAGAAATTCTTATTTAAAATACCTTAACTGTCTAAGCTTAACATGCCTAGTTTTACAACAATCTATTACTATTATTTTGGTACTTTTCAGTAAATATAAACATTAGTGTTATTAATATTATCACATATAATATTAATCGACCCAAACTAATTACTAATAACTCTTAGTAATAGATAACAATTCCTCTTAATTTACTGTATTCAATACAGTTTTTATAAATAAAAAAATCTTATAAGTAAGTTCCTAAATATTGTCCTCCTTACTTATCATTATTAACATTATTTTCACTGTGATAAACATAATTATTACAGTCAACATTATTATGAATTAAACAATAAAATAAACAATATTTAATTAAGTTTTTAATTACTTATTTCTTGAAAGTAGAATGTTTCTTGGTACTTTTGGGTAAGAGTATTAAAGCATATTTATGTTAAAATGGCATGGCAAAATGGCATGTAACAATATATATGTCTATGTGTGTATACACACACACACATATATATATATATATATATTGTAACAAGACATATGACCACGATATTTTGGACATCAAAATATACACAACATGTCATAATAACTAATTGGGAGAAGACCCATTAAGCACTCACAATGAGTGTACAAAGCATTAAAACTATAGAAATAAATAATAATGGAAGAATGAACTTACAACTAAAGAGTTAAAGCAGTAATGGTAATAATAATAAAGCAAGAAAGAAAATCTATTAAATAGTGATTACCCAATAGATCCAATAACCCAATAGATTCGGTCAGTGAGAAACCGAGAAACAAAGAAGAACACATATTATAAAGAAGAAAACAATAATAATAATGACGTCAATCAATATGGTCCAACAAGAAGAAAGAAGAACTTACACTGACTATTAGGTAAGAAGGCCAAATGTGAAATAAATTACCAACGACAAGTGAAGTACAGAATGAGAGACAATGACAGATAGCAAAAACACTAACTGACTACATTAGATGACCTGAACATGACCACTAATCTAGGAAATGGGTAGGGCATCCAATAATAGCCAGGAGAGTGAGAGTAATAAGAATATTAGTATAATAAGAAGCTGTAAACAACAGTATGATAACATATTATGTCCAGTATTAATGTAAGTTAATAGAGAACCGAAATTGTCTGATAACAGTAATAATCACCAAATAAGTTATGAAAAATGATAATAGAGAGAAAAGAACCAATTGATAAATTACAGGTGATAATTAATAACACTAATACAGGTTAAAAATGAAATAAAGTTTGTAAATGAAAATAAACTCAGTCAACCCATTGTTGCATTAGATTGGGGAGACACCTAACCTAACTGCATGTACTTTCCACTTAGATTCATAAGAATTAATAACTAAAACATAATTAAACTAAAATCTCTTGGACAAAAAATAAAGTAGATATAGTAAGGGTTCCACCAATATCAAGGTGAACTACCTAGATTAGTGTTTATATGGTAATTGATGTAAACAAAATGACCAAAAACAGACAGAATGGGAATCAAAATGTAAATGTTAGCTAAAACAAGTTGTAAAATTAATCAGAAACAGAAAGGGTGATATCTGTAAAGCAAGAAAGATGGTACATTACTAGCATACTATTGTAGAATAATTATTATCACTAATGTAAGGCATAATAATAATAATTAAATACATCTGTCATGTGACACTAACTGCAAGTATTATTACTAAGTTTTCAACACAAGAGAATGCACCAATGTAAAACACAAGATTGTAAAACAATGTAATATATGTAATGAACAATTATGAACAAGATAGTGACTTAAAAGACCACTACTTAATTAAGAATGAAGTAAAGTAAGGTGACACCTTACAGCACAATCTGCAGGTGATTAAATAGACACAAAACTAGAAAATAACATTGTATTAACAGTAACTAGAGCGAACAGTAGTTGCACTGACCATGTATGTGTAATTGTGACACAACAGAAATTGTCCAGAGACAAATATTAAAATGTAATTAGTAAAAATAGTTAGTAGGATCATAGGCCTAATGCAACCTAAGCATAGGAGATGTATTTGGTCAATAATAGTAAGTAGATAATAAGTAAAGAGTGTAAAAGGACTTTAAAAGCATAACCACGAAGAGATGTGATTATCATTTGTTAGTTTTAGTGAAGGAATACCGAAACTTATTAAGAAGTTGTGTAAAGTGGTAATTTCAAATAATAGCTTCCTTAATCATGGACGAAAATATATCATATGTGAACTCTAAATTAAGAGCCAAATGTTCGCCATGTCGTAATAAGTTTAAATTCACAATCAGAGGTGTTATAAGAAAGTTATGTCAATTTAAAGATATTTGGTTTATTTTGGACAAAATGTTTAGCGTCAGTTCGTACTCTTAAACCCAAAGTGACACGCTTGTTGTAACAATTAAATAATTCAGCGAAGGGGGGTATGTGTACTCAAGTAAAGATCATTAGCCAATAAAAAGAGAGAAGTCGATAATTTTTACAAGGAATGCAAACGAAAACAGCAGAAACGGACACCATTTTGGAACACTTCTTCATGACCACTGATGCAAGACAGACGACAGCTCCGCATCACCAGAAAGCGCCAGTCTAACCCAACTTAGTGCGTGTAATCAAATGTAAACAAAGGGTTTACATAACCCTATTTTTGGTAAAATCATTATAAGGTTTTTTTATTCAAAGTTCAGTGAAAACCTAATAGTGCGACATAAATTGCTAAGTGTATAATCCATAGCAATTACGCGAATTAAGGGGAGTAAAGTGATTTTTTATTATATTTAAGGAATTTATGAAATTTGACGATATACTCTATCGAAATAACGTAATACTGTATGTACATACGAACGAATAAGGGGCATTGCACCTTACTAGTTTAATTAATTTGTTGATTACAAAGAGAGTTCTCAATTTAATTTTAAATAGGTAATAGATGAACGTTACAAAAATGATGATAGTTTTTCCTATATAAACACTAAGAGTGCTTGAATTAATATTATATCCATGAATTTATTCATAATTAAACCGATGGTAATTTAACAACAGCTAGCCAGAATTTTGAGAATTGTCAACAAGAATTTAATATCAAGTTAACTACGATTCTAAGATTAACAGATTACCTGTTTAAAATAGTCAATATAACTAATCAGATGATTCTTCCTGGAACACTGAATTAATTTAAAACTTTATTGCGTTTATATTTTATGTGTTATAAAAGAATTATTAATTCATTTAAAGTTCATTGGTGGCAGTTACAAAACACCAAGTTAACCTATAATGTCGGAACCAGACATGTCTATGAAACTTTCTGTCATTCATTAAGATGTAATTAATTTTGTAATCACTCTCCGACTACCCAATAATGGTAGTATAAGCCTTCTGTTTGTTTTATTTGTATTCTGCAGTCTAAAAAGACCTACATTTTCGATAAATATTTTAACCAAAAATAAGTTTAATAATTCTGATAATTACAAATCAAAACAACCAAACCTGAGACAAGAGATTTTGTAAAACTAAATTTTATTGTACACCCAAAATAAACAAGTAACAATTTATTATATTTTTAAAGAAATTTAATGAATATTATCAAGAAATAAACCATAATTTTATAGGACAAAAATAGAGTCAGACGATTTATTTCAGTAGACTAGGCTATTACAGATCAGGTGGATATCTCGCAATGGATGGCGACACTGACAGCGGCAAAATGAGTTTATTTTCAATAATTCTAAACTTAGATTGTCATATCAACACTGCGCGGTTAGCCAACTTCACTTCAAGTAAGTAATTATTTAATGAAATAAAAATGTACTTTCAGTGAGAGATCGACTTCGTAGATTCGTCTTGTCAACCGAAGAAACGTCGCACCATAAATAAATTCCGAAGAACCAATATAATCGAACATTTAAAAAATTTATTTAAACAACAACAAACAACATTAGTCGAATTTAATTAATAAAAATAATTATAAACAAACTGAAATAAATAAACAGCTTAGTATTACAAAGTGACACAGACAACGTGTGGCTATCAAACCATACGAAAACGGGGTATTCTACTATATATGTATATTGGAACGATACTCTTAACAATTCACTTTTGCACATATGCTATTACTCATTTGTACGCACTTACCCACGTCTTGAAGGTATACTCTTCTTCTGCAATATTTACCTTGATGTTTCCCAGCTAGGTCGCAGGCTTTGGTAGTTAATTGAGGGTGGATAAGCACGTGAATATCGTTACAAGTAAAGAGTACAGAGGATTTATTACTGGTTGTGAAATTAGTACGACTTTGTTAATTAAATTATATTCATTTTGTTTATTAATTAAAAAATGCAAATTGTCATGTTATTAATTAGCGTGTGGGTTAACTAGTATTGAAAATCTTATATTCACTTATACGAATATCGTATAATTATAACGTGGGAAAATCTTATCTCTTGTAGTCTGAGACAATTTATACACACAAATAAGACATGTACGACCTGGAATATTTACACAGACATATAATACATAACACGTATATTCTTACAATGCGTGATTAATATGTACGAAACTGAATATTAATATTAACTTAGCAAGTGTGGTTTTTTATTATGTACCACTTAATTAAAAAAATAAATAATTAAACATTTATAAAAATTCTAATAGAGACCATTCTGTTACTTTTATTGACAATACTTCTAATGTCTCAATTAATTAAAAATCTACAATTGAAGTAACTTTCGTACTTGATTTTACGTTACAGTTACTTGATTTTATTTATATAATAAAAATATAATAAAATATGGATTCTCTAATTACCATTTATTTATGAGATTAATACGTTTTATGCTGTTTGTTATAAATTAGTATTCCCTGAAATTTTATTAATTATTCATTATGCAAATAAAAATAATAAAGTTTATGTAAACTTGGATATCGAATCTAGAGCCTTCTTTTGATAGACCTCAGGGTCATTTATAAGACTGAATAAATGTCTGACTTCACCTGAATAATTCTGCAACCATTTAACTGTGTTGTTACCGTCATCTGGACTCTCGAGTTTTGGGATTCCCTTCCGGTATCACCTTCTCTGTCTGCGTTGTTTAGAATTATTCTCTCTGTCTACTGGATGTTGAGTGCTGACATGAACATCTGGTCGTGATGATGTACGACTGGATGTAGCTGCGTGTGGTTGTCCCTGCGTCCTCTAGTATATTTCTCTGTTTCCTCGCCTCTCCTCGTCTTTTCCCTCGTGGATGTCTCGAAGTTCTACGTGGACTTCTTGAAGTTCATCGACGACGTTTCGACTCCTCGTAGTTTACAGTATTATTGTCTTTTAAATAACTCGTGTATATCACTAATTACTTTCACCGACGTACTGCCGGTTCCATAGCACTTTAAGTTACGTAATTCGATTTAAAACATTACTTAAACTTTGTAAAATTTGCGGTGGCGAGATGCATGGATTTCACGTACTGTCTCTTAATGATCTGAGAAAGCGTGTGTCGCTCGCTGGTGTTTTATACTCCTGCCGTCTTTCAATTTCTGTTGAAAACTGTTCGGACAGAGTTGAACAAGTCAGAGCGTCGGTTTATTAACTAATTATAACCTAGCGTCTTTCTATGAAGCGCACACTTTTTTATAAATATTATTTGACAAATCGTTAGGTACTTTAATGAACTTAAACCTATGAAAATTATGAACATTAAGGTGTGTAAACTATGGAAGTTATGGCAAAATTTCACACGGTAGCTGAACGGTTCCCACGATTCCCACCTCTTAGTACTGAATTGTAGCGCCAGGCGCCAGCTGTTTATCTACATATGTCTCTGATTCGTGTGAATTCTGGTTTTCGTTCAGCATTTAAAAAACTGTAAAATTTTCCACAATCGTATACATAATTCAACTTGTTCTTCATTTACACACTAACACTAACACACACACGCACACACACACAAACTTATACACACGCAGTTGCCTGTCGCAATGACGTCACAGCTGCCGATCGAGGCTTGTTTCGTCTCCCTTCACTGCGTTTAAAACCAACAAGGCTGGCAATTCCATAAGCTTGTTCACTTACAATTATTTCCTTATTTAAAATTAATTAATACGGTTGTTTCTTTTATTTATGTCTTATACCTAACGCTTAATTATTACAATATTTTCATTATTTAAATCTTTCACGCGACTCATAGGTGCGTTCGTATGTTCTCATACTGCAGTCAGGCGTTGATACGGCGATTTATGCTAAACGTATCGTTTCATAAATTCCCCTGCTAGGTAAAATAAAATTTGAATTTTTTTCAAAAATGATGTTTTTGCTGAGAAATTATTCAATTTTTTTATTAAACTCACACTTAGTGGTTATATGGATTCTGAAAATTTTTTCAATCTTTCCCTGGGTGGATTACGTCCCTCCCATGGATTTATAAGTTGACTTTGGTTTTTATTTTATTTATTTTTTTTTATCCATAGAATTTACGGAATGCTGATGCATGGTACTTTCCAATAGTCTTTCTTTTTGTCGGATCGTAGACGATAAAGGTGCGTCGTCCTTTCCTTCTTTGTAATAAGTAGGGTCCCTCGTACAGTCTAAATAGTTTCTTTGCTGTATTGTCGATTCGTTTTCCCACTGGATTGCTTCTTAGTAGCAGTATTTCTCCTTCATGGAATGTGATGGGTTTGTGCGTTCTGTTGAACCTCTCGATCCTCTTCTCTTCAAGTTTTTCCATCCTTTTCTTCGGATTGTCGTACTTGTGAATCAATGGAATTTGCAGGTTTTGGTTTGGAAGTTTATCAATGCTTTCGACCAGAATCTAGTAGGTTTTTTATTCGTTTCCAGTTCCACCGGTGTATAGCCCTTCACTGTATGTAGCATTTATGGCTTGTTCGAAAAATGATAAGTACTCTGCACATCGGTTATGTTGTTCATTACAGTAGATGCGTAAATGTTTTCCTAACTCTTTGTTTACCCTTTCAGCAAGGTTTCCTTGTGGGTGTCGTATTGACGTTAACACTGGTTGTATGCCGTGCTGCGTTAGCGTTTCTACCCGTGCTTTATTTTGGAATTGTTTACCTTGGTCACTCAATATCTTTTTGATTTGACCATACTTCGGTACGTATTTGCGTAGTATGACATTCAGTACATTTTTAGTGGTGGGTCTCCGAATAGCGTAGAGACGAACTGCCTTGGTGAACACATCTATACATACAAGTATATGTTTTATACCCCCGTGAATAGCTCTCAGAAATGGGCCAAGGAAGTCTACTGCTACTAATTCTCCCTTTTCTTGTGTCTTGATATTTTGCATATCTACGTAGGTGTGAAGATTCGGATGTCGGGCTGTTTGACATTCGTAGCATCCTTTTAAGATTGTTTTTATTCTTGTAAACATATTATTCAAAATGAAGTCTTCCTTTAAAGCTAAATGACATTTTAAAGCAGACGCATGTGCTAAACTTTGATGACATGGTATAATTAGTGTTTTTAGCATTTCTGGTGATAGGACTATTTTCCAATCATAATTGACGAGTTTGTACAATATACTATTTTTTATTGTATATCTACTAGGTAGCAGTGATAACTTCATGTGACTCATTTGAAGACCTTTGTTTTGTTCATTTGCTATATTGTAAAATAAATATTTAAATTTATCATTTGTTTGATATGTTATGTTTAATATTCTAACAACGTTCCACTTATTTATTGTTCCCCCTAACATAGGACAATAGGTTTTGATAACGTTATTTCCTGTTGTGTATCTGTATTGTTTAGGGTGTCACTCAAATCATGTGTGTGCAGGTCGTTTATTAAACCTGTACGTACTGGCGTTTTGTTCCCCTTCTGTGGTCATACAGTTTTCTTATCGGTTGGTGTTCTACGATCACCCCCTTCCTCTTTGGACGTTGACGGGTGTGTCGGCTGTTGCACAATTTTATTTTCATAATTATTTTTATTATTATGCTTCTCATTTGTGTTGATGTTTTGTACATTGGAATTGTACGGTTTTACGTGTTTTTTCGACGAAAATGGGTAGGCGTTATATAATATTTTTATTATATAATTGAAATCAAGTAACAGTAACGTAAAATCAAGTACGAAAGTTACTTCAATTGTAGATTTTTAATTAATTGAGACATTAGGAGTATTGTTAATAAAAGTAATAGAATGGTCTCTATTAGAATTTTTATAAGTGTTTAATTATTTATTTCTTTAATTAAGCGGTTCATAATAAAAAACCACACTTGCTAAGTCAATATTAATATTCAATTTCGTACATGTTAATCACGCATTGTAAGAATGTATGTGTTATGTATTATATGTCTGTGTAAATATTTCAGGCCATATATGTCTTATTTGTGTGTATAAATTGTCTTAGACTACAAGAGATAAGATTTTCCCACGTTATAATTATACGATATTCGTATAAGTGAATATAAGATTTTCAATACTAGTTAACCCACACGCTAATTAATAACATGACAATTTGCATTTTTTAATTAATAAACAAAATGAATATAATTTAATTAACAAAGTCGTACTAATTTCACACCAGTAATAAATCCTCTGTACTCTTTACTTGTAACGATATTCACGTGCTTATCCACCCTCAATTAACTACCAAAGCCTGCGACCTAGCTGGGAAACATCAAGGTAAATACTGCAGAAGAAGAGTATACCTTCGAGACGTGGGTAAGTGCGCACAAATGAGTAATAGCATATGTGCAAAAGTGAGTTGTTAAGAGTATCGTTGCATAATTAATGGCGTGCCCAACGTGTGGCTCATAAGTATCGTTGGGTCATAATTAATGGCGTGCCCAACGTGTTGCTCTATATATGTTAATTATCATTACAAGAAATGGCGCCCAGAATATAAATAAAGTCAAATAAATAATTAGCACAAGTATTGTATAAAAAATAATAGTAAATTCAAGTAATAAGTAATATTACAAATTGTTAAATTTAAGTACAGAGAAAGAAAAAAATTTTTGAAATTAATAATAATAAATAAATAAAATAAATTATAAATAAAGAAATATAAATTCACGGTGGACCAATAATTAAACACATAATTAGTATAACGAATCAGTTAGGACACCGTAGTCTACAATGACAAAGCAACCAACAATGGTCTTCGAAACGATATTTCAACGACTGCAAGAGGAGTGAAAACGAATAGTGCAGAATTAAAAAGTAAATTAGAAAGTGATAATGCATAACTAAAAACCCAGTTAGAAAGTAATAATGATGAGTTAAGAAGTAAATTAGAAATTAGCAATGAAAAATTAGAAAATAAATTAGAGAGGTTAGAAACTCGAGGAGAAGATAATCGTAGTAGATTAGAAATCACAATTGAAGAATTAAAAACTCAGTTAGAAAGTAAAATAGATAGCAATAATGAAAGGTTAGAAACTAAGATTGATAGAAATAATACGAGGTTAGAAGCTAAGATAGAACTCGTCAGTAACACTTTGAAAACAGAGCTTACTGCACGCGTTGAAGCCGTCGAACATTTTCGCGTGTTCAACAGTCACTTAATGAAAAAGCTGTAAAGATTGAGAGCATGTTCAGAGAACAGCGTGAATATACAACACGTGAAACTAAAGAACACATTAAACAACTGGCTGAACAGTGGAATGAAAAATTGAAAATTACGAAGCAGGAGCAAGATCTCAAAAACAAAGACTTAAATCAGCGCATCCTGGACAACACAAACAGAACAAAGGAACTCACTGTGAGGACCCAGACAGTAGAAATAGCCGTGGAGGAGGTCACGAGAAAAACTACGCACCACTCCATGGAAATTAACAACATGAAAGATGGACTGCAAGAGGAGGTAGAAAAACTACAAGCGGAGGCAAGAGACGACCAAGTGCTATAATGATGTGTGCTGCAAAAGTACAGGATCGAGAGAAGACCAGCTTTAAAGGCAACAAATGGGAGAACCCCATAGAATTTTTACAAAAGTGTGAACGAGAAATGGCAACAATAGGGAGCAACCTATGCGACAGAGACCGTATAGATTTTGTAAGTCGACATTTCCAGGAAACAGCATCCAAATGGTATACGATTGTTCAGGACCAAACAGAAACTTATGAACAGTTCAAGGCATCCTTCGAAAATCGGTACTGGAATATACATACCCAGAGAGAGGTACGAGACCAGCTGGAGTATGGGCGGTATTACGTCAACAGCAAACGATCCATGGAAGACTACATTATACAACTTGTCGAACGTTGTAAGCACCTTAGACCAAGTTTCTCTGAGCACGAATTAGTATTAAAACTAAGCTACCATTTTGACAGACACATTAGACTCGCCGTATATACCCAAGGAGTTAAAACCATTTAGGAACTTCTTATCCTTGTGACACAATCATCACAGTTTGTTAATAAAGAGTACGAAAGGAGAGACAACCGGCAGCAGCAGCAGCAGCAGCAGTACTCTACGCAAAATCAAATACACCAAAAAATCGCCGCAGATCGAGACTAAAGACAAGGACATACGGAAAGATAAATGGAAAGAGTATAAACAACCCTATGAAAAAGGTAACCCGACTCCGAATAAAGGAACTTGTTCTTCATTTACACACTAACGCTAACACACACACACACACACACACACACACACACACACACACAAACTGATACACACGCGGTTGCCTGTCGCAATGACGTCACAGCTGCCGGTCGAGGCTTGTTTCGTCTCCTTTCACTGCGTTTAAAAACAACAGGGCTGGAAAATCCATATGCATGTTCACTTACAATTATTTCCTTATTTAAAATTAATTAATACGTTTGTTTCTTTTATTTATGTCTTATACCTAACGCTTAATTATTACATTATTTTCATTATTTACATCTTTCACACGACTCATACGTGCGTTCGTATGTTCTCATACCGCAGTCAGGGGTTAATACGGCGATTTATGCTAAACGTATCGTTGCAATATATATATATATATATATATATATATATATATACATATTGTAGCGTGACAGAAAATCCACTACATTGTAAATCATATGAAATGATAAAATTTAATTACATCAAAAAATGTTGTAATAATATTAAATGACATTTAAATAAATCAGAGGCATGAAACACAATAAGATAAAAATCCTCACTACATAATATATCAAAACCACTGTTAAAAAAAACCAAAGAAAGTATTGAAGCAACTCATCAACTCATAGTATAATACCAGTAAGTTACCCAGGAAGCTCAGAGCAGTAATCCAATTACATAAGACAATATCCCGAAAAAAGAGACTCAATCAAAGAGTGGTGAATACCAAAATACTCTAAAAACAAATAGAAGAATAAAGTCAGTTCAGTGAAGAAATTCAATACTCCAAGCTAAACCTCAGTCGTGATAACACCAAGTACCTTGGTTCCCAAGAATGAGGAAAGAAGAACAGAAGAGTGAAGACTAGACGAGGGACAAGAATGAAAACTAGAAGAGGGACAAGAATGAATACCAGAAGGAAGATATGAAGAAGGACAAGAAGGAAGACAGGAGGAGAGGAAGACATAGTATGAAAGAAACACCGTAGTAAAACCTATTATTATATAAACTACTATCAATCCCAAACCCACAAAAACTATGCCAAAGAAAGTATAACATCCCCAAAATCTTATAAAAATATAATTATTGAGAAAACTAAAGTGTTGTATAGCGTTATAAGAAGTGCACCGGCTAAAGCTATTGTGTAATAAAGAAAATAAACTAGTCTTAACGGTCCATGATGACTAAAGGTCTGGTCTGAGATAATAAGACTCAGAATATCAGAACCAACAGTGAAAGTGAATTTGTATAAGTGTTTTTTAAAAAAATGCAATAAACTTAAAGTTGGTGATACTATAACTTAGTAGTATGCTATATCACAACTTTAAAGTCTAATAATAACCAGTATGATAAAATAATAAAATGGAAGGTTTCCAGTATTTTATTATTTTTATGTAAATCCTTATTTAAAAGACCTTTGTAAAAAAGGATGATAATAAATAGAGTATGGGAATTAATGTTTGCTGATGTGGGGAATCACAATAATAATGATTTAAACCAAAAAGGACTGGTACTAATATAGTATGAATAAGTGTAACATGTTTAAATAGACTATTATTTCACAGTCCTAAAATCAATGTATTAAATAAATGTATTTGTAAGGTTTATTAGAAAATAAGATTTATGTTATGTATTTTAAAAAAGAATTATGTTTGATAAATAATAACCTACATACCAGTAATAAGTACTAAAAGGTATGCTATGTTAGATTAAAAATAGTCAAAAGAGATATGTTTAAGCTGTATCTGCAATATGTTAAATTGTGCAGATTAATAAAAAATGTTCATAATTAATTATTTTAATAACTGTAGTGTTAATTAACTACTACACAAAACAATAAGTTATAGATCATGTTATTTTCATATAATTGTAGTTATGTAAAGTCAGAGGAGGAATCAAGTTTAATTTATTGAGAAAGAAAGAAATATAAAATTCCAAAATCTAGGCCATTTGGTGAAATCAGAGAACCAATATAAAATAGTATAATTCACTAATAAATCCTGTAAACTACCCAGATTTATATAAGATAACACAATTAACTACTACTAGGAATGATCCTATGAATTAAAATGACAATAAGGAAATATACCTTAACATTTTGTAAATTGTCAAAATATATAAATTAATTAATTTTAGAGAGCAATATCAAATCTACAAATTAACACAAAAAACCAGTTCAAAGGTGTAATTTATATGTATTTAAGGAAAGGAAGAGAAATATGACTAATTAAAATTTATTATAATAGTATTAATAATATTTAAAATGGAAGGAATTTTATATAAAAACGGAAATCCAATTTTGAGCCTATATTTCCAAAGTGTGAACAAAATTTGTTAATTTCCACAAAATGTCTACTGATATGGACTATAATACATCAATTTAAAGGGAATAAGATGATTAAACTAATAATAAGATTAATAATTCATAAAAGTAAGGAATAAAATAGAAAAATTCCATATATAATGTAATATTTTCTAATGTGTATGAAATCGAAAAATGTTAACAATACTTTTTCAAGGATTAACTGGGCAAGATTTATGACCAAGTTAATTAGTCTTTTGTTGAATATCAAGCTGAATAGGTGTGTGACAAAAACGTTCTTTAAACCGAGTCGAACATGAAGCTAACGTTTTAGCCATTGAAATCAGTGAACGAGAGTTAGACAAATTAAATACTTTTTGAAGCCAATACTATAAAAACATTCACGACAATAGTGAAAACAAACCTCTAACTTCACTATACGAGTGACAGTAAACGGTAAAACATTATATTACAACTGATTTACTCTACAAACCTAACCGCAACTTGAAAACTTAACCGTAATAGTTGCACAAATAGAAAATAACCTAACTAACGCAAGTTTACACTGAACACTTCACCAGAATACACTAAATAGATTAACAGACTTATTACACCAGTGCGGGGACATTTTAGACCTTGATGAAGGTAATTTTATAGTAATTTTCTGACTCGACGCATATACGATAGCCGAGACCAACCCAAGGAGCGGCCATCTTGAAAACGAAACCTGCCTACTACATCGCAGAGACTGACGTCACATCAGTCTTCATTGGTTCGACAAAACATTTATTCTAATATCATAACCTGAATTATTTAAATACTATTGAATAGTAATTATTGTATTTATATGTGTTAACTGTTAATGTTATACTTTCTCGTCACCCTTCTCTGACTATTAATTCTTAATCGCTCAAAGAACCTGTCTTTAATATAATATAACATAAAATTTTGTTCTGTATGACAATCGATAATTCCTGAGACAGAGTCGATAATTGCTCTCCATCGATAAAATATCGATTATTTATCTAAAATTGTCAATAAATCTTTATATTTCTATTATTTTGTATCTGTATTTATTTCACAGGGTAATTTAAGGGTATTTATAAGGCTGAAGGTATTAAGTGAAAAGAATATACTCTATTTTGAACAAGATATTGGACCAGTAAGGAAAGTCACCAATCGATTATTACCTGGAGTTAATCTATTTAACTCCAGACTTGGTGCAAATCTTCGAAAAGTGCTCGACGGTCAATAAATACTTACATGTTATTAAAATTTTCACAGAACCCTTTAAAAAACAGATTTATCTAGTATACATACCTCTATAAACATAAACAAAATTATTTTATTGTTTGGAAATTCTAATTATTGAAATTTCCATTTTATTTTTATTCTTTTGTAACGACCGGCATACAGCGGTCTGGTGACCAAGTGGCTAGCCCAAACAGTGGGATTTGATTGATTACAGTCATATATAAGGTCTTCTTACAAAGTGACGAATCCAACACTCATCAACTAAGGAAGAAGACAAATACAGAAAGGTCGTCCAGTTACAAAGTCGCGTCCAACTTAGAGGGCTTGAATAGATAAGCCTGGCAGCGGTTATCTAGTCAGGAAGAAGGGAAACAACGATAAACAAAAATGGCAAAACTTACAACAATGGAGATGATGGAAAAGCTAATGGAAATGATGAAGAAAAGGGACAGGAAAATGGACGAGATTATGGAAGATAGAAAGAAAATGATGGAAAATTTCTGCAAGAAAATGGATGATATGGTCACAGATATAAGTAATGATAATAAACTGTTTAGGGAAAAATTAAGAGAGGAGAAGACCGAAGAAATAAAATATGATAGCCAACCAGAACCAGAAGAAGTACTAAATGACAAAACGCAGGAACAAGTAATGGTAGTACCTGAAGTTGAAATTAACCGAAACCAGGAAGATATTAAACCAAGGAAAAGGAGAATGTATCCAAGAAATGTAATAAAAACGAAGGAAGAGTTGGAGATGATGAAACATGGGTTAATTGATGGCAATAATATCCCAATTACCGACCATGAAGACGTCATGAATTCTATGAATTATAGAAGGAGAATCGAAGTAATTTCAGAAATAATTTACCACAAGACAGTAGTTTATCAATGGGGAAGGACCAGAGGTAAACGGAATACAACATGTGGACCAGATCAGTTCCAGTGCGGAACTAAACAGTGTATTTCAGAAAGATGGAAATATAACATCTTATCAGACTGTGACGATGGCACTGGTGAATCACCAGAGTGTGTTCCATTAGTGCGCCATCCAGGACTATTCCAGTATACAATTACACAAAAATGTATACCTTTCGGATGGATATGTGATGATGAACCAGATTATGGGGATTCAGAGAAGCAAATAATGGATAAACCAGATGAAGAACATCATAGATATTTTTCAAGTCATAAAGCCTATGGACCACAGACATATTGGAATATAAGACAATATAATAATGGGAACAATACTAATTACCATGATAATAATGCGGGTCCAAATTATCAAAACCCGAATCGACCCTCTAATGGTTATCAGGGTAACCACAATCCCTACCCTGATAACGTAAATAGTCAGAGAAGCCCCAATTATGGTAATAATCCCTACCATAATAATGCTAATCGTGTGGGTCCCAATAATAGTAATTTTAGTAATAATAGGTTTCCTCGCCCAAGAGTGAACTTCATACGGGCCACAGATGGAAGACAGCGAGGTTTCAACCACCATAGAGGGAACAATTACCGAAGATACGAAGAAAGGCGGAGGAGCCTAGAACGGGACCAACCGAGGTACTATCCGGCGCGTAGGAGCAAAAGTTTGGATCTGATAAGAATCTATACGGATACATAATGAGGTGGTAAAAGGGATGGATGTCATGATAACCGACAACGGCAAAACCACCACAAAGAAGATGAAAATAATTACCACTGAGGAAAAATGAGAAGAAGAAGGGACAAAGAACCATAATGGGAATTTAAGAAATAAATTAATTGAGAAACTACACCTTATTAAGGAACTATGAGCAACAATGCACTATAAATAAAAGCATACACCTGGGTATAAAGGAAAAATAATAATAAGAAATACATTTGAATAAAGACAAGAAAAGCGTCATACTATATTTATGAAACTAATATGATATGTTTACCATATAATTATGAAAACTATTACAATCATTTATGAAAAGTCTATGTGGCAGTAATATAAAACAGAATTAGAAGATAAAAACCTCTAAATTCTAAAAATACGTAAGTTCACCTTACATACCAAGAAAATGTGAAAAAACTTTATGGCTAGAATAGAAGAAAAGAAGTTTTAAAAAAACATAAAATCAACTAAATTCTAAAAAATAAGTAAGTTCACCTTACATACCAAGAAAATATGGAAAAACTTTATGGCTAGAATAGAAGAGAAGAAGAAGTTTAAAAACATAAAAACAACTAAATTCAAAAAATAAGTAAGTTCACCTTACATACCAAGAAAATGTGAAAAAACTTTATGGCTAGAATAGAAGAGAAGAAGTTTAAAAACATAAAATCCTCTAAATTCTAAAAAGGTGTAAGTTCACTTTACATACCAAGAAAATGTGAAAAAACTTTATGGCTAGAATAGAAGAGAAGAAGTTTAAAAACATAATAACCCCAAAATTCTAAAAAGGTGTGAGCCAATCTTACATAAAAGATTATTTGAAAGAAATTATTTGAAAGGAAGAATAATATAAGAAGAGTTTGAAATAAGTCAACAAAATTTTAAACATAAATGAGATCACCTTACATACCGATTATCTAAGAAAAACTTTATGGCTATAATATAATAATAAAGAAGGAGAGAATGATAACTTGTTAGAAAATTTAAAAAAGAGAAAAGAAAATTTAGAAGCAATGAGGAATAATATAACCATAGATGATAAAACCATGACTGTAGCTATTGTAACGCCAATTATGGAAAGAGTGTTTGTACTTGATAATGCGGATGAAATAGTATTTGTTGACTCGAGTAGTTCCTGCGATCAAACGAATACGTGTGTTACGTTTGTTTTTGTGGAAGTAAGATAGGAGCTCTCCCTATAGGTTGTATTCTCCATGCATCTTTGACCGAAGATAATTATAAAATAGCGTTTAAGTTATTAAAAGAATCACTTGAATCAAACACTAACAAAATTTTCCGTCCTTCAGTAATTATGACCGACGACAGTGACGCTGAACGAAATGCACTTCAGCACGTTTTTCCAACCATAAGACTTTTACGTTGCACTTTTCATGTATGTCAGGCACTGTGGCGTTGGTTGTGGGGTAAAAATTACAAAATTGAAAAGGAAGACCGAAAGACAGTTATTTCAAAATGTTCTCTATTCTGATACTGTTGATACTGCAAGTAAGATGTACGAAGAACTTATTTGTAGTGTTAAAAAAATTATCCCCAAGCAAAAAAACATTTTGAGACACTGTGGCTAAAAAGAACTAATTAGTGTTTAGCTTACCGCAACGAAATTATTACAAGGGGAAACAATACTAACAACTATTGTGAAGCATATGTTCGCATTTTTAATGACGTTGTACCTCAAAGGTGTAAAGCATTCAATTCATGCGCACTTTTGGAATTTATTTGTAGTGTTTTTGAAAATTATCATAAACGTCGACTGATAGAATTTGCAAGTTCAAGACGCGATCAAAAACTTTTATCGCATTACTCGAAGTTTTACAAACGAGTTGAAGGAATAGATGTCGAGCAATTAAGTGAAAATGAGTTCAAAGTCACATCTAAATATATGACAGATGTATATACTGTACACTAGAAATTCGCAACGTGTGATTGCTTGTATGGTAGAGGTGGTAAATATTGTAAACACATGTGTGCAGTTGAGAAAAAATTCCAGTTTCAGATGACAACTCATCCTGTGTTAAATGTGGAAGATAAAATTAAATTTGCCAAGGTTGCTTTTGGTTCAGAAATTCCAGTCGAATTTTATAGCAGCATGGACTTAACCGAAAACGTGACGTCGGTGGTTGCTGCAGACACAATTACAGGGACTAGTGAGGTGACGCTGGTGCATGAAAATCAAAGTATTCCTTTAATTAATTATAAAGATTCTTTGGATATGTTAAGAGTTGAATTTAGCCGTATGGCCGACATATTAGAGACCTGTCCAAGTTCTTCAAACAGTGCCATTATAAATAAAACGATTAAAAAAATGCAAGCAATAAAAACGCCAGGGCAGGTCATGAGTTTCATGGCAGCTAAACTATCCTCCTTAAAAACTAAGAAAATTCGAGTCTAGCCTACTTCATTAACACGGCGAAAGAGCGAGGAATATCAAAAGGAGGAGGAAGAATTCAATCGGGACGACCGGCAAACACAGAAAAGATGTTAACTTTCAAAAAGAAGTCGACTGCAAGAACAAAACGAAAACATAATTTATCACTAAGCATTGAAAATAATACGCCTAGTGCTAAGCTTCACTAACAACGAGGAGGTCAAAAAGTGTGAGTTTTTTCTGTTGCAGACTATTATAAATAAATTAAGTTAAATTCTTTAATTATGTAACTGTTGACTTTTTTTGTAATTTTGAAAGCACACTATGTAATGTAAATGTAACATCAGTTAAAAAAAGAACTGTCCAACAACACTGTAGTATAATTTTCAATGTAAAAATATAAAAAAATTTAAAAGAAAATTCATTGTATTTTGTTCTTACAAACACAAAATGTAGTACAGTACAATTATGATTATAAATTAATACAGTATATAGCCTGGTAATTGTGACATATCCAGACAATGCTGATATTGCTGTGACATATTTTTTTTTCTATTCTTCTATATTAGCCTATATACACACGCGAAAAATAATTTTAACCGGCGGTCGAACCTATTTACGGAGAAAAAAATTAAATAATTACTCCTATAAGAACGCATGCAAAAGTGAATGAGCACCATATTGACTGTGTGTAGACTGTTCAGAGACAGAGCGACGCGTGACGTCACCGCTTGTACTAACTGTGACAAATGATATTATAAGTTCGGATCTTTTCGGTTAATTGGCAGCATGAGACTCTACACTTGTATTACATTACTACATTACTACAATACTACAAAGTTTTTCACAAACCTCTGTTGGTAGATAGGTTAGGCTAGAAATAATAATACGCTGGGGGGGGGGGCGCAGGCGGGTCCCTCCGCTACGAGGGGGACTCGAAGTTTACATTATTATCAGACCTTTTCGGTGTAAACTTGTAAACTTCGAGTCCCCCACGTAGCGGGGGGGGCTTCGCTTAACCTGCGACCCCCCCAGCTTATTATTATTTCTAGCCTAACCTATCTACCAACAGAGATTTGTGAAAAACTTTGTAGTATTGTAGTAATGTAGTACTAGTGTAGAGTCTCATGCTGCCAATTAACCGTAAAGATCCGGAACTTCTAATATCATTTGTCACAGTTAGTACAAGCGGTGACGTCACGGGTCGCTCTGTCTCTGAACACTCTACACACAGTCAATATGTTGCTCATTCACTTTTGCATGCGTTCTTATAGGAGTAATTATTATATTTTTTTTCTCCGTAAATAGGTTCGACCGCCGGTTAAAATTATTTTCCCGTGTGTATATAATTTAGAAGAATAGAACAAAATATATTTCACCGCAATATCAGCATTGTCTGGATAATGCATAATTACCTGTAGCCTACTCTATATACCCTAGTCGTAAATATAAATAATAATAATAATCATATCGTAATAGAATAAGTGATATGATAGAGATGATAGAGTCAAATAATGTGTGAGAGATGCGATAGAGAAGAGACGATAGGCGGTAATGTGCTGAGCCCGCATAGGTATTGTAATGGTGATCGGCGCGACGCCCCGCGAAGCGCTACAAACTCTACGCCATTTCAGCCACGGCTGAATCGGTACAGGAGATGTAATTACGCGCCCGGGAAGGAATTTTAGCAACAAACTACTTCTTTGTTGGCGATAACGTAGTACATAAATAACAAAAAATTATCCCCTCCCCCTTCAACTATAATTTTCATTTATAGAAAATTACCCCCACCCCGTTCAACTAGCCTCTCCATTTATAGATATTTCATCTCCATTTCTACAGTGGATTATTAAGATCTTCTTATCAGGGTACTTCATTTATCAAAATTAAGTACTTTACACTTGTTACAACAAAAAATGTTTCAGGTAAACATTCCCCGTAACCGATCTTCACCAAAATCAATAGGCCTCGAGTCTTATACAACTCAGGTACATATGTAAAAAATTATTTATTTCTGTTTGAATTTACAGCAGTTATCGTTCGTCATGAAAAAATTTCTCTTGTTACAATATAAATTGTTGCTAGTAAACTACCCTTTTCCCTTAACCGATCTTCACCAAAATCAACAGACATTGAGTTCTCTACAATGTAGGAACGTATGCAAAAAAGTATTTGATTCTGTTTGAATTTACGGCAGTTATCGTTCGTCATAGAAAAAATTACCCTTGTTAAAACAAAAAACGTTGCAGGTACACTACTCCTTTCCCTTAACCCATCTTCACCAAAAACAACTTTCCTTGAGAACGCTACAATTCAGGACTGCATGCGAAACATTATTTGATTTTGTTTGAATTTGCGGCTGCTATCGTTTACTATAGATAAAAAATACCCTTGATAAAAAAAACGTTGCAGGTAAACTACCCCTTCCCCTTAACCGATCTTCACCAAAAATACAAGGTCCTGAGTACTCCAAAATTCAGGGCTGTATGCAAAAATTATTTGATTCTGTTTGAATTTGCGGCTGTTATCGTTTGCCATAGAAAAAAATCTATAGACACACAGACACACACATAGACACACAGACAGACAGACACACAGACACTTTTTGAAAAATGACTTTTTTCATGTTTTGAGGGTAATACAATCAGAATCTGCAATAATCTGCCACGATTTTTTTTGCCATCACCAAACTTCCATTTGCTTATGGAACATGGAAGTAAAAAATTTGTTTACATGTCTCCAAATTTTTTTAACATAAAATAATATCACCTCCATTTTATAACAATATAACAAAACTCAAAATAAATAAATAATACTTTTCAAACTAAAAAATATCTCTTATCCAATAAATTTGACATCTGTCACATTGAATGTAAACAAATACTTACACATGTTTGATATCTCAGTTATCATTTGACCCACAAAGATTAGCTAATATAAACAGTTCATGACGTCATACTACCTACTCCCAGACAATCAACGCTCATCACATTTACTGACATTTTTTCAATCATACATGAATTTACACATTTCCATTTAACTTAACAATTAGTCTATTACATTCATTCTTTATATACCCAGATATACGGCAACACACTAACTTTTGACATAATATTTTCGTAATGACGACGCATGGAATTTCCCAATAATTTTGTTTGTAACATGATTTGTAATTATATAAGTATGTTTTCCCACCTGTTCAGATAACATGAATCATACAATATTTTAACAAAATCAATTTTCAACATGTCTATAACGTCATAAATTGGTATAAAAGCATGTAGTCCTAGCTACATATACCCTTTCTGCGAAGTTCCATTGCAATATATATATGTATATGTGTATATGTGTGTAACACATATATATGTATATATATAAAACCCGCGCGCGTGTCTGAAATATTACTACAAGCAGTAATAGTACTGGTTCTGAGGTTTTCTGGAATGGTAACATATAACGTAGCAATGACGTAGAAGAAGAGACGATTACACTCTTATCAGTGTATCAAAGCTATGAATTGAAAACTTTGTATTTGTAATGTACCTTGTACTTGTTGGTTATTTCGTCTATCCAAATTAAGGAAGGAGGCAGTAAAACGAAAGTGATTAACTGAAGACAACACAGTTGAAGGACATAGGAGTACTTAAACCGATAAAGCTTTTTCGAACGTTGCTCTAATGCAATGTATTAAGAGCTTTCATCAAATCAGGAATATAGAATTTCATAGATTTGAGCAGAATGGTGTTAAGACCAAACATTATTTTGTAGAATCTAAGTGATAAATTGTCTAAATAATCAAGTGACTTAATAACGTAACTTTATTGACTTCTGTACTAAAATGTTAATGGTTATTTCTCCAAACAGCAAACTATACTAATGGTTAATTCTGTAAGCAGCCATCTATACTAGATTCATGTTTCTATGAGACTTTGTAGAATTCATAAATGATATATCCATGAATACCCATAAATATGATATTGTAACATTTTATATATTGCCTTAAAAATCAAATCGCTTATATTATCAAATGGCTTCATATGATAAAATAAAAATTAGGATTTCTTTTTAATAGTGGCATACCTTAAATCTAGTATTTTTTTAGGGAATGATATAACACTACTCAATATAATTTGACAAAATCCAGTGGCTGAAGCTGCAGTGGTGTGTGTAACTGATTACAACAAAAACAACCCAGAGTAGTGAGTTATATAACTACAGTTTAAACATTTTATTTGCCTCCAGAAACGGTTGATACTATAAAACAGGTTAATTACCTTCTGTCACGTTTCTTTGAATGATTCAAAGAAACGTGACAGAAGGTAATTAACCTGTTTTATATAACTACAGCTATATAACAACTATACTATAGCTGTAGTTATATAGCTCACTAATCTGGGTTGTTTTGACGCATCAGTTACACGCACCACTGCTGTTACATTGAATCGTACCTATATTCTGGCAGATTAGTCGTATCATTTGAATTTAGAATAATTTAGGTATAATTTATGTAGGTTATTACATTACGTATATTTATATTGATTATAATAAATTTAGTTATAACAGATATTTGTATGAGATATTTATAATCACAGTAGAAGAAATACAAGTTATCTTTGTTTTTATCTAAACTAAATTACATCAGATTAGTCTGAAACGGCTTATTGCCTAGATACAAGTCTTTGTTCCTTACTATCTTTAACATAAGGGTGCTACCCTTCCTAATTCAATAACTCACCCCCTCGAACTATAACAGTAAACTTCCTTACACACTTTTCTTAAGTATTGTTTTTCTGAAATTACTCAAATCATGTACATAAACTCCTTGCTACTTACTCGTAATATACGAAAATATGCAGAAGTGCGATTGTTTAGTTAAAAAGTGTATACGATTCAATTATACGAGTTATTTTTCACTTCGCGTATTTATATACTTTTAAAAATTTTTAAATTTTATTTTTTCCATTACGTTTTCCACAACATTTTCCATTAATTTTCCAGGTGCAAAAGGATTTAGAGTAGAAAGGCAAGAATAGAAGAAGCTAGTTGGTAAGACAAAGAACCGACGACGCCAGTGTGGATATAATAATAATAGTAGTAGTAGTAGTAGTAGTAGTAGTAGTAGTAGTAGTAGTAGTAGTAGTAGTAGTAGTAGTAGTAGTAGTAGTAGTAGTAGTAGTAGTAGTTGTAGTAGTAGTAGATGGTTTTTTCGACGAGGGCAGGTGGAACATTTGCTCTACAAATGTCCGGAAGGGCCCACGCTTCCGGGTTTTGTGGGTTTTAGTATTATACCCGACCCACTAAAAAAAACACCTCCCTTTCCCTTCTAGGACACTAAAACCTGAAACTGTTTGATACAGACTTCGGGCTATGCCAATTTTTCTGCAGCCTTAGGGCTCACATCTGACTTGTTAGCTTTCTATGTTGTATTATCCAAATCTACCTTCTTCGCCCGTAGAATATCTTCTGCGAAGCGTGCCACACAGTTTCAGGTTTCCTGCCTTTGAAGCATCACTTCAATAAGTTATCCGGCACGATTTTCTATGTTAGTTCTATCTGTCGCAGACGAAGAACGTAGTGATGGTAGTAATAGTAGTAGTGCAGTAGTAGTAGTAGTAGTAGTAGTAGTAGTAGTAGTAGTAGTAGTAGTAGTAGTAGTAGTAGTAGTAGTAGTAGTAGTAATAGTAGTAGTAGTAGTAGTAGTAGTAGTAGTAGTAGTAGTAGTAGTGGTGGTGGTAGTGTTGTTAATGTTTTTAATGTCCCGGTACAACTACAAGAAATATAAGTTTGCTGCTGTCCAATTTTACTTCATTTACTTACACGTCTACAATCTGAAACCTTTTGCTTGTCATTATAATATATTATTCTATTATAATCTTTTTACGTTTGTTAGCTACCGTCTGGACATTAGATTTTAATATAGATTCAATCAGTTCTCAGTTTTTTCTTGTTATAGATATGCAATTTGTATATACGCATATACGAGTATAATAGTAATGATAATTTTCGTACTATTAAGATGTTTCGATATAATAAAATCTAACATACTTTTTAATAATTCATAGAGCAGCAGGATGAAGTTTGTTTATAGTTAATAGTTTATTGAAAACCATAATGTTGGAAGGCGATATGAGATAAGTAGCGTTGAACATTTGTTACTGCTTTTAATCAAGCTTGAAGCAAGATTACGCTACTAAAGGGTGTAATTTACCAAAGTTAATGCTTGCCGTGAATCAACTGGCTACTACACTATGCGATGTTTTAACGTAATTATGAGCGATTGTATCCAAATTGTACCTATTTATTACAAAATTAACTTTGTTTATAGAAACTGTTTAAATACCTCTAAACAGATACTGCATGTTATAAACGCTGCACAGCTCTTAAAAGAACACGTACAATTAACATGCTAATATAATTCTTCGTTTTTGCGTTCTGAATATATTTACCTGATCTACAATAAAATATCATCTTGCAACAGTAAAGTTATAAGTATAAGCCTACTCTGTCACTTCTGTAGAAAACTCTTGTTTATTTTATTTCAGTAAATTTATATGTTGTAGATTTAGTATTATACGTTGAAGCTAATAAATCTCATATTTGTTATCTGTTCTTGTAGGCTTAATAGTAAACTACAGAATTTTGAAATTCTTACTTTATTTAGGCTACTGATTGTTGGATACTTTAAAGTTTGTAAACGTAGTAGGCATATTAGAAAGGTTTGGAAGCAATAATATTTAACATTTAACTGTGCATCAGACTAGTTGGCTACTAACTCTGAATTTTAATTATACCTTATTAAAACAAAGTATTTCAGCTTAAAATTTTTTGACCAACATTCAGTTAAACTGTTGCCTTTTTTTTAATTTTTGTTACGTTTAAGAGATTGAACTATGAATAACTAATCTTACTGAAAGTATAATAACATTGCAGACAAATCTTGCTCAGGTTATTACTGCCGTTATGTAAAAACTTTTATTTTTAATATAGAAAAATAACATGAACTTTACAAGCCTGCATTCTGTCTTGAAATAAAAACAACAAAAAACAAGTGGAATTTCATCTCTTCATCTCGAGCTGGAACCAGCTGAAACCGTGGGGGGGGGGGTACTTGTACGTTTCACCTGTTAATTGTACGTTTTTACCAAATTACTAATACTGATTTTAAAATTCATTTATTTGTTGCAAATTATATTAACGGCCTATGTTAATTTCACATATGCAGACACACACATATTATGCGTTGTAGCTAAACCAAAAATTGTATGTATTATTGCTGAATATAGTCGAAGTCTTTACAGGTATCTTCTAGATCTTGTACTCACAAGCCAGGGTCTCCATTACGTAATGCAGTAATCTTTTCAGATAGCAGCAGATAGATAAAAAAAACTTAATCCAATAGAAGTTTAACATGTTATAATGATGTATGGTTTAAAAAGTTTTTAAACTTCGTCATATCTTACTTGCAAGGATCGACTAGACAAATTAATAATCGTATAAAAGTTATTGTCATATATGTTTACAATTTTTTTTAAAGTGCACTTGATTAATATTCTATTTTCGTTTTATTCTCTTTCTTTGTTTTCGCTAATGATTAAGTTTATTAATCCTATCGGTCAATTAATTTTACCATCGTGAAACGGAGTAAAAGGCCTACAATAACTAACTTAGCCATCTGTTGCGTAGAGAAGAGAATAGTGACTATAGAAAATAAAGAACATTGGAATAAACATAAAGGGTTTTCACAATTAAAGGAAAGTAAGAAACTGTAACTCAACACATTAAATGAAATTTCTGTATCCTTCTTATCAACTTAGGCTATAGGTTTCTACACAACGGCTTATGATTGAACAAATTATCAAAAACATAATTTATGCTGCTAGAGTATACCACAGAAATCTTAACATCCTAAAACAAAAATACAACAGGAAAGAAAAAATTTAAAAAAATTCTATAAAAGTATCAAATGTTGTGTAAATGTTGTTCTTTACTTATTGTTTAGCACCCATTGTTCAATATATAAGAAATCGTGTCCTTGAATTTCGCTTTCTAATGGTAAAATAAATTCTGCATGGAGGTTGGCTGATTAAGGTTAATTTGCTTAGAGAGTTAATATTTTATTAACGTAAGAGAGAATGTTTACACTAACGATAATACGAAGGCAGATCCTAACATTTGAATATATTTAAATAATTTTACCGCAAAAATGTAAATGAAATATAAGTACAGGCTTTAGCCGTAGGCTTAAAAGTTAGGAACATCAAAACATCATATATGATAATGTGAAAAAATAGATGGGAAGATATTAGAAGTCAATGTTTTGTAAAGTTAATAATTTTTTATGTTTTAAGTTAATATCCAAAATGTAGGCTATCTGCATTACAAGCAGCATTTTTCAATTTGAGAAGTCTTGAAACTTTAGTTATAAAAATATATTATTATCAAAATATATTTATATGAGTTACTCTCTTACCTTTTAGCCTATTACTTAGATATGACAATATACATAATATTTATAAACCTAATAAACATAAGGAAGACAAAGAAGTTAGATATTTTACGTGAATATCAAAAATTTAAGAAGAAATAAATAAGACTAAATTAAATACAACAGCAAACTAATATATAAACTAATCTTTTATTGCTGAAGTAGTAATAAGATCTATTCCATTTTCTTTATCACAATGTTAATAATAATTCTAACAAACAAAAACATTTGTTGATCCCGTACTTTTTACGGCCTATATTACATACCTATTACAACATAAACATTCATGTTTTTGATACTTACAATTTGATTGTTTCGAAATACATTGTATCATGAATTTTTTCTAGTTGTAATCAAAGATAAATAGCGAAAAGACTACATTCTTGATAATAACAATCGAAAAAATATATTTACGTTTGCATTACACGTTTTTATTGTCGTTTAGTATATACATATACAGTACCTTATACCAATGGGAAACTTTGTGAATTGCGTTGGTAGTCCTTGCCGATTGCTGACGCTGAGTAGCTTATCTTGTCATTTAGTTATATTGGATCATTGGATTGGTGCGCAACGCCCTTTTGCCGTCAAAGTATTTTACAAGAACAAGAACAAGAACAAGAACAGTGTGGTGGCCACAAGTATAGAATTTTGCCGTCATTTTAAAAACGATTTTGCTGCAATAGGACGTCACGATACTGATCCGCCAGCACATGGAATTATTACGTTACCGTAAAATCAGGGTTACGGAATTTTTAGGAAACATGTTCGGCTCTGTACGACCAATCTTCAGACGTATGTAAACCGCTGATACGCCAGACAACACCCAGACTTTTCAAACTACTCTTCTAAGAACCCCACATCGTTTAATTCGACATCAGTTCGTATGTTTGCTGTTTTACCATTCAAAGAATAGAGTTGCAGAACGTATACCCGTACAGACTGCAGATAGTCTAGAAACTCAATCCCAAACATCACCTAATGGAACGTCAATTCTGTGAACGAATCCCTTCAAAGATAATCGATGAGTTAATCTCAGATGTCAGGTGAAGCTCGTTTCCGCCTGAATGAGTTCAACAATAAAAAAACATCCTATATTGGGCACAGTAAAATTTTACTCAGTTGCACCAGCGTCCTTTACTAAACTGAATGTAAAGTTGTTTTACATTCACTAACACTGCCGAAACGTCTGGTTTTGCAGAAAACATAGGACGCAGTCAAACAGCCCGGGAAGGAATTTTAATAACAAACTACGTCTTTGTTACCGATAACGTAGTACACATATAAACAATTATCCCCTCCCACTTCAACTATCATTTTCATTTATATAAAATTACCTTCCCCCCCTCAAACTACCTTTTCCTTTTATAGATATTTCGTCTACCTTTCTACAGTGGATTATTATGACCTTCTTTCAGGATATTTTACTGTTGTTAAAACATAAAACATTGCAGGTAAACTACCCCTTCCCCTTAACCAATCTTCACCAAAATCAGTAGGCCTTGAATCATCTACAACTCAGCCACATTTGCAAAAAATTATTTAATTCTGTTTGAATTTACGGCTGTTATCGTTCGTCATAGAAAAAACTCTACACACAAACGCAGACATTTTTCGGAAAATGATTTTTCTTCATGTTTTGAGGGTAGTACAAGCAGAATCAGCCCTTATCTCAAACACGATTTTATTCGCTATCAATATACTTTAAATTTTTATGAAACATGGAAGCAAAAAGGCATTTAGAAATGAAGAAGGATGAGGGCAATGAAAAGGAAATCCATTGAGCAGAAACATTTTAAAATATAAAAAAAATATTCAACGGGATTATAGGTGCCATATAACTTTACACTGAAACATATTTGAGCATTCCCGTTCTTTTAATACGTTTGTCTCAGGCATTGCTTATACTTAACCTATAATTAATACTGACACGTAATGCAAATAATTAATGTACTTTTAAATAGAAATAACATTATGAATTTTACAAACTACTTACAAAATTTGAAAATCACTGGACTATTCATGTATCGATATAAGTGTTTCGTTATGTTTATAGTATAGGCCTACTATATTTACTTCGTTACTAGAGAAAAATAGTTTCACAAATATAATTTAAATGATTTTTAAAATAAATATGCCTAACTAAAAACAGAAAAACTATTTAATTAATACTGCATAGGGCTTCACGACCTTGTCCCTCAAAAATTTAATATAATTGAAGATGACCGTAAATGTAGCATCACGGTTTAAGAAATGTATAGAAAGGTTGAATTTACCATAAAATTAATTACTGCACAGCACTATGCCTCACTTTTCGTAATTGTATGAATTAAACATTAGCCACGTTATAAGGATAACGATGAAACGGAACAATTTTTAATATTCTTATTTTAATTATATTACCTGATACTGTGATATTATGAAAAGTGACGTTATAAAGTAATTTACTTATCAAAAGTATGTAAATTTAAGTTTCGTGTATGATAATGAAAGCCTATTGATGAATGTGACCGTATGTCCGAATGTGGCGTATAGCCTATGTGTCTGTAAATTAAAGTATAACGTATTTCATAGTAACATTATCATACAATTCTGTTGTTTCCTCTCCCTTAACGTCAGCGAGAAAATCGATTTTTCCGGTTGAAGAAACTTTTTAAATATTCAAAATGCGTAGTTCCATTATTCAGTTACAGCACGTTCTTACATATTTTATTTTATTCTGTTCTTTCTTTTATTACATTTGTAATGCGCTCTTTGAATACAAAAATGTTAAAGATTCAGAATGAAGCCTTCACGCATCTTTGGCCTGGTAACGGTAAGATTTTTTCTGCACTTTCTCAGATAAATTGATTATGTATAGGCTTATTCATAGGTATGTATGTTACATACTTTCATGAAGGGGAAATGTAAAGACATGTTATTTAAGCTCAATATAAATGGACTACATACGAAATACCAAATCTCCTGAACAAACAACTGACTACATTGTTAATTTGCACATTCTGGTAGCCAACACAATAGATTACAATACTCGGAACAATATACTAATAAGTATAATATGTTGACAATCCTAAATCAACACAAAACAAATAAATTTAATAAAATAAATAAAAAACATAATAATTCTTTAAAAAATAATAAAACTAATGAATATAACCAAAATTTACAGACGTTAAACAATATGCACACTTTTTACTATAAATTTATAAATTTACCTACCGATAACTTTCTGAAAACGAAATAGCAATTTTAGAAACCTCAAATACGGCAAATCTAAAAAATATAATAAACATATTGTAGAAAATATTATAGTTGAAACAGAAAACGAAATTAATAATATAAACCTAGAAAAACAAGCGTATTTTAACTGTCTGTACTGCTGCATGGAATAAGTCAGTTTTATTCATTCCAAACCAGGTCCTTAAATTTCTCGGTCGCCCAACTCCTCTCTTTCAAATTACTTTTTCCCTGTAGTATAGACTGCAATAAGTAAAACTCCGTTCATTTCTTACAAGATGTCCCAGATACTGGAGCTTTCTTATCTTCACTGTATTAATAACTTCCCTTTCTTTCTTCATCTTTCTAAGAACTTCAACATTAGTTATATGTGTTGTCCGTAAAATGCTCGGTATTCTACGGCAAAGCCACATTTCGAAGGATTCCAATTTTTACTTTTTAGTTGTGGGATCAGTCAAAGTCCAAGATTCTACACCGTAGAAGAGGACCGAGAATACGTAGCAACGTAGAAGTCTCATCTTTGTGTTTATTGTTAAATCGTGACTTTTGAATACTGCTCATTCTAGTGTACACTGCTTTTGCTTTTTCAATTCTACTCTTTCTTTCTTGATAGTGGTCCCGTTGTTCATTGACTATAGTACCAAGATATTTAAATTTGCTTACACGTTCAACTGGCCTGTGTCTTGTATGAAGGGTGCAGTTTGTGAATTTAGATACAATCATTAGCTTCGTTTTCTTAACACTGATGTCTAGACCATGCTTTCTGTCACTCTATTCATTAGTTGTTGCAGTCCCTGTAAGCTATCTGCGAATATGACGTATCATCCTCATAACGTGTGTTATTCATTCTTTCGCCGTTCAGAGAGTTTCCCACATCACATTAATTTAAACTTCTCTAAAAACACCTGCCTAGTAGATGTAGAATAAAACCGGTATTCAGGAATAAATCCATTATTTTTCAGGATATCCATCTTGTTGGACTCGATATTTTCTGATGTTGGACTCGGTCAAAGGCCTTCTGATAACCGATAAAACATGCAAAACCATCAGAGTTTACATCTCTGAATCGTTGAAATAGCACCTGTATACTGAATAGAGCCTCTCGTGTACCTACTGCATCTCTGAAACCAAAGTGTGTGAGTGATACTTGTTCTTCAGAGATTTTGTATATTCTCTTGTGGATGATCTTAAGGAAGAGTTTGAGAAGGTGACGCACCAAGCTAATAGTTCTTTATTCTTCGCATTGTTTTGCTCTGTTTTTTGGGTAATGTAATGAATTCAGATTTAAACCAATCAAGTGGGATTCTTCCTGTGTCATATATATGGTTGAATACCGCAGTTAACCATTTTACCATTTTATACCGTCGTCATCAAGAAGTTTAAGAAACTCTATCTGCACAGTATCCGGATCAGGAGCTTCACCGTCTTTCATTGTATTTATTGGTGATTTTACTTTATCTGTGATTATTCTGGTCCGGTGGCATTGTCAAACTGAGGTGGTTATGGTCTGATATCATAAAATAGTTTATATATATATATATATATATATATATATATCTTGTCCATGTGTTTTTCATTTCTGCTTGATCGATAATAATTTCATCATCATTGTTAACAAGTTTGTTCACTTTTTTACTGTTTTTCCTAGTTATTTCTTTCACTTTCTTATGTTCATTAAAACTTTCGTGTTTATTCAGTACCGGATAGTAAGTTTATACGGGATTATAAACTATGGAATTATAAGCCGTAAGGTAAGAGAGGTCCAACGCGTCCAAAGAAGCGTTGGACTAGCTGTAGTCTATCTGCTCGACACCGGAACAAACCATTTTTTATTTAATTCTTACTGATGATGATGTTGATGGTTAAAGAAAGGAGTACAATGTTAAATCTGTATGAGGAAACAAGTTTGGTTGAAGGAAATTAGATTTTAAACAAGATAGAATTGGCTTACCTTCAGGCACATGGAAATACTGTATAAAGTCTCACTTTGAAAGTGCTCTAAATAAACCACATTGAGCTGTTTTTTTTTTTTTTTTACTTGTTGTTTATAAAGATTTTTTTATACGACAGCTCAAATCTGGCTTAGAGTTATAGAAGCCATTGACATACAAAACCATTTATTTTAATATGAGATTCTCTTATCAACGTTACACTCAACAAATAACTATGATTGGATATAAAAATCTGTGGCATGGACAGCTGCCTGCCAGTATTTCAGTTCTGTAAATTTTGATGATTATATACGCAACGTACATGGTATATTGTATACCATGTATATTGTAACTTGGTAGTAGTGATTGTTATTCAACTGTGGAAACTTATTATTCTTGAGAGACACATCAAATGTTATTGTCTGACTAGTGACTCTTATTTAAATTAATGAGTTTTGTTAGTTTCATTGTTTGTTGTGCTTTATGTGTTTTAAACACCTTTCTGTATCTGTAAAGCAAGAAAACGTGTATAATATTACTGAGATTATTTCAAGAAAGTGTCCGAAAAAAATTATAAATATTGATTCTGTATCGACTACTGAACAGTTGTCGACATATACGAAGAGTAAAACTCAGAAATAGATTTAGTACTGTAGGATCACCGATATTTACGTAGGCCGTTGCTGAGAAACAAATAAGGGCGATGAATGTTTTGGTATCATATATATAATTATACTTCATTCTATGTTGTCGTAGGATTATAGAAATATATCATGTATTACGTAACACTCGCAATTCGAACGATCACCAGTCTAATGTAAGGAAGTGTTAGCAATATCCGCTTGGCCCAATTTCATGTTTGAAATATGTCATTCCTGTAACATATATCATAGTGTCCCCCCGTTGCTAATTCTCAATGAAGGGCTGCTCAGAATTCAATGATAGGCTTATATTAACGTAATGTCGCTAGTATACTTTCATATATTAAGATTACCTCCAGGACTGTTCTTTCTCAACGGCTACAATACTCTTTTAATAATCAAAGTAAGTAATCAATTTACTTCAATATTATATAGATCACGCTTCTGTGTGTGTGTGTGTGTGTGTGTGTGTGTGTGTTTTCGCGCGCTTTCGGATTCTGGAAATATGTCTATCCAAACTGTGTACATGAATCATTACTATACGTGGGCATATGAATACGTACAATTCACGTCATTTACAATTGTTAATTCTTTAAAGTAATCTTTCATTTGTTATTTGATCTTGTACAATGAATTGTCGTACTGCTTTCTTTCAATTGTTTTATTTGTTGCTTTGTATTTCTTCTTTTTACCGCTTCTATACAAATTAAACCAAAGTATTAACAGTTATAACAAATAAAAAGTAAACTTGTAACAAAATTAACAAAATGCTCAGTCAATTAAACTTTAATAGGCCTAGTGTTGGCCTACGGAACAAAACATGTACCCTTACCAAAACGAAGAAAGTTATTTTCTAAATATGAAACCTTATGGTCCAATGTGCGAAATAGGTATATGGAATCTAGGTTATAATTAGGAATTATAGTTACTATTCAAGGATGTGGTAATTAAAAATATTGAATTAACAAGGACGGTTCTAGAGTACAACATACTGTAGAAGGTGTTTGAATGATTCAAATCAACTGCCTGGAGATCTAGATCAACATTTTTCATTACTCGTATGACGAGATTGCGTTAATAGAAAGTAATTCTAGTTGTCTTGATTGTTCATCTCTTCTTTCACAGCACTATCACTTTACTAAAAATGAACTTTATCTTGTGAAAAACTTACTTTTCTCGTCGGACGCGTTTCGGCTTAAGTATCCGCCTTCTTCAGCTTTTAGTCAGACTGCCATCATTTCGTAACGGTTTTTGTGTGGATGGTGTAGTGGGGGTGGTGTGTGGAGGAAGGGGATTGGTGCAGGGATTCAACTTGATGTTTGTTTTTGTAAAATTGTGTCAAAAAGTGTATGTGATTTATATTGTAATTGATCGTTGAGTATGTTGTTTGGTTGTGTTGTGTGGTGTTTGTATATTTCGTATTGTTCAGTTGTGTTGAGTTTTCGGCCTTTAGGTAAATAATGTAAAATTTCGAGATTGGTGTCTATGTTGGTGTAACTGTGGTTTTCTGTGTGTATGTGTGTGGCAAATGCGGAGTGTATATTGTTGTTGGTTAGAGCTTTTAAATGTTCAGAATAACGGGATGAAAAAGATCTTCCTGTCTGGCCGATGTAGAAACTATTGCAGTCATTACATTTTAATTTGTAAACACCCGTTTTGTTATATTTGTCTATGTCTGTGTTTGTATTATTGATGTGTTTTGTAATGGTATTGGTTGTTCTGTATGCTATTTTGTATTTGTGTTTTCTGAATGTGTTGGCGATTTTGTGTGTGTAGGAGTTGTGGTATGTGAGTGTGATGTATTTATTGTGTTGTGTGTTGATGGTATTTTGTGTTTTGTTGTTTTTGTTTTGATGCGTTTGTGTAGTGTGTTTATTAAATTAGGGTTGTAACCGTTTTTGATTGCTATGTATTTTATTGTGTTGAGTTCGTCGGTGTAATCTTGTTTATTTAAGGGTATTTTAGTTAGTCTATGGAGCATATGGTTGAAGGCCGCATGTTTATGTTGTGTTGGGTGGTTTGATGTGTTGTGTATAACCATGTCAGTTGTGGTTGGTTTCCTGTATATTTTGTACGTGTGTGTGTTGTTAGTTTTGTTAATTGTTAGGTCTAGAAAATTTATACTATTTTTTGTTCAATTTCCAGTGTAAATTTTAATTTGTGGTGTATAGTGTTTATGTATTTGTGGAAGTTTTCAACTTGTCTTGTGTTGCCTTTGAATAAAAGTAATATATCATCTACATACCTGTGCCAGTATATAATTTTGTTAGTGTATTTGTTGTTGTTTATTATGTGGTTCTGTTCTATGTTGTGTATATATATTTCTGCTAGTATTCCTGATATGGGGGAGCCCATTGGGAGACCTTCTGTTTGTGTGTATATCTTGTTATTGTATGTAAAGTAATTTTGTTCAGTTATTAGTTTGGTCAGTGTGATGATTTCTTGTATGTGTGTTTCAGGTGTGTTGTTTTGTCTGAGTAGTTTTCTAGTGTTTGGATGGTTTCTTTGATGGGGACATTAGTGTATAAATTGGTTATATCAAAAGATGCCAGAGTTGAGTTATGTGGGATGTGGATGTGTTCAGTTTTCTTGACTAGGTCTATGTTGTTTTTGATAGATGTGTTGTTACTGAGATTAATATTTTCTCTGATTATCTTGTCTAGTTGTTTTGCGATTTTGTGGGAGGGTGCCTGTGTGTTGTTTATTAATGGTCTGATGGGAATGTTAGGTTTATGTATTTTTGGTAATGCATTTAGTTTAGGGGGGTTAGGTTTTATTTGTTTAAGGTATTTGGCGCTTTCTGGTTTGATTATATGTTTTGTGTTGTTTATAAACTTGTTAATCTGTTTATGAAATTTTAGTGTGGGGTCTTTATTTATTTCCGTTATATTATTTTCGTTGAAGAAGTTTTCGATTTTAGTGTTTAATTGGTGTTTGTCCATTATGACGCTAATGTTACCTTTGTCAGCTTTTAGGATTGTTGTGTTGTGTTCAAGTAACTTGTGTTTTACATTGTTAAGTGTTTTTATTTCATTGTTGTGTATTTTTGGTTTTGTATGTGTGTTTTGAAGTTTTCGTTTTATTTCGTGGCGTATCGGGTCCTGGTCATTAAAGTGTGTGTTTTGTACAGCTGTTTCTGCGTCTATGATTATGTCACGTGTGTGTTTATTGTGATTTTTGTTAGTTGTATTGTTATTTAAATTATGTTTCAGTCCTTTGTTTAATAAATCCATTTCATCCTTTGTGAAATTAATGGTTGTTGTATTAACTACGCGTGCATGGAATTTGTATGCCGGTTCAGGGATAGATTCAATTGTGCGTGTTGTGAGGTTAGTTAATTTTTGTTGTGTCTAGCTTGTATTGTCAATTTGAGTTTTTCTATGTTGTCTTGTGTGTGTTGTATTACATTTTCAAGTTCCGTATGGTGTAATATTTGTGTGAGTTTCATGTGTAATTTATATGCCTGTTTGTTGAGTGTGTCTTTTTTATGGTATAAATAATTGATTATGTTATTTAGGTTTATTTGTTCTAATTTCCGTTTGGTTTGAAGTGCTGTATGCGTGTTTTGTTTTATTGTAACTTGTGCGTGTGTTGGTAAGATGTTGTGTTTTCGACAAGTTTTGTTGAATGCTATGTGTAAGGAAGTTTTTGTTACTTGTTCTTTGGCGTTTCTGTACTTATTGATGAAATACGCTTTATCTGCGGTATTATAGTTGTCTTGATTGTTCATCTCTTCATCTGCACGTGTTTCTGCGTCGTGCGATGTGATACTACTTGCGAAGTGGTGAAGTGAAAGTTTCACAAATTATTTCATAGCTCTCCAGCGCCCACACATGTTCTATATTCTTAATTTGTTTGCAAATTACCACACACACACACACACACACACACACACACACACACACACACACACACACACACACACACTACGAAACAGAAGCCTAATCTGAGAGTTTCAAAGCTGTTTTAGTGTATAGCTATAGTTAAAAGGAGGTGTAAAATGTTTAGCAAGGCAAAATGAGTTTGGCAATAATGCATTCCAGGATGTATGCACTAAGCAGAAATTAATAACTTAGCAATCATTTTTAAGCACATTCAAATAAATGTTTATTTGAGATGAGTTGACCGTTATCGTATAAACACATTTCCCAAGTACCCGGGACTGCATGAGTTTCAAGTCCAAGACAATCTGATTAGAACAGCCTTGCCGTTTCCACGACTATCAGGTTGAACATTAATAAAAAAATACGTGATGTGAAGGTAAGGTAGGGCCTACACCTTAAAACTTTGCCAGTAGAAATTTATCTTACAACAATTGAAAAAAAGTTACATTATATGGAATTATGTAAGAGCTAATATAATAACGTATATTGAACTATGTGTGCATATGTAAATACATATTGTAATGCAACAAAATAGGAAGACTAAATAAATGTAAAAAATAAAAAATAAAAAAGACTATTTAAAAATAATTGAAACTAAACAATAATAAATGACAATGAAGTACAATGCATTTAGTAAATGGAGTAATGTACCATAATATATAAATTAAATGATAAGAATGCAGTGATAACGAGCATAAACCAGTGAATAATACTGAGTGATAATCAATCAAACAGGATTGACAAAATTAGTGTCAGTGTTTAGGTGAGTTGATAAATCATCACCATAAAATTACCACACGTATGTGGTGAAAGTTCATAGCAAACTAAGTGTTTTACAAACAACGATCACAAATAAAGTGAAAATATTAAGTGTACGAATAACAAAGTTAATAATAATTGTTTATGTTCCCAATTCATTACTACTATAGAAACAAGACTATATTTAAGTGAAAGACCATCCGTTAGTTATCATACAAAAAGAATGATCAATAAATAAAACACAACAAAGTGGGTTGAAAAGAGACATGGTTACTATGTGTAGAACCATTATATAGTTTAATTGGGAAAAAATAGTTTAGTTATGCAAATGTTCATTAGGATCATAGCCACATGGGCATGAGAGTAAATTCCTATAATAATATACCTTTTTTGTTTGTTAAAATAAGAATATATCTTTTGTTTGTTAAAATAAGGTTATAGGAATTTAATGAAGAGTAGGCTATAGCTTAAATAATTCACCAGAATGTAACAAAGTAATAAAAAACAATACAGTTGTGAAAGTTAAAGAAGTATACCAAGCAATAGGCCAATACTAGTGTTTTACGATTGGTCATATAACTAATTATGGTAAACTGCAGAAATAAGAAAATGTTATGATATGTTAAACAGTATTTAAAGTTGTTGAAAGTTAATTTAAATGTTGAAAATTTGTTAGAATACCAGTCATGGAAACATGGCAAGAATTTAAATGTTTATAAAGTTTGTTAATGAAAAAATAGAATAAGGGTATAATAAATTTTAATACAATGTAGTAGAAGTACAGAGAAAATTTGTAATTAATCATAAGACTGTAAATTAACAGGACAAAAAATGATTGTAAAAGACCAAACAAGGAATTAAAAAACAACAGGGCCGAGGCAGATGTTAAACATTAAAAGTAGTATCAAAATTAGTTAACAAAAAGTCAAACCACTGTGAATTAGTGAAAGTAAGCCAGAATTGTTAAATAGATTTTCTTTTTTATAGTAATCATAATGTAGTAATTAGTTTAAGGAATTATAACATGATTTTGTGAAAGTCAAATGACTAAATGGCCTATAAAACATGATTTTGTAAATCACAAAAAATACTAATACTTATTAGGTCACACACATAGGTCATATCAGGTATCAAATTGTTTGTAATAAAATAGGGAAAACCATTATGTAAATTAAAATAAGTAAAATTATTTAATAGTTAGGGAGTAATTTATACTGGAAGGTGAAAAATCCATTTATTTGAAATAATACTAGTCATGTGACCCAGAGTTCAGCTGAACTGACCAATGAGGAATTAGCAAAATTTCGTCAAGACCGTTTGTAAAAGTAAGAAAAAGAATTATTTGATTGTTAGAATTAAACGCGAGCAGGTCAACTCTGTGGAGCGAAGAACAAAAAGTTCAACCAAGTATCAATTCCGAGTGTGTCAAAAAGAAGAAATAATTGTATAAACCAAGACGTTATTAAAAAATGAAGACAATATGAATCAACAAGCATTAAAGAAGAAAAGAATAAGTAATAAGTAAAGTATAAAATAAAAATAAAGTGAAATTGGTTCAACTAAATATGGTAAGAATAACCTTAATCTAAAGACACTTTTAACGACCACTTAACACCAAGAATAACTTTACAGACACTTTTAAACAACATTACAGTGAAATAAAAAGAAGAAATAACTATTATTACAGTGAACACTTAAAACAAATTAATTTATTTAAATTAAAACGTAAAGAAAAAACTTTCATATTAATCGAGGTAGATCGCAGTCGGCCATCTTTAAAACAGTTCGGCATCGTTTCAAACGAGGCTGAAAGACGCCATGTTTATGAACTCTGGTTAAACGAATTAAATAACTATTAATATATATTTTCAAACAAAATCAACTATTTATGTTTTAGTAAGTAAGATTCATAATTATTTGTAAGTATTGTACTTCTAAAATGCATTTCTGACTTTTGGTAGCAGTTAAAAAAGAACCTGAAAATTAATATAATAAGAATTAGTAAAAAATAAACTTTGTGAAAATCGACCCGAGGTAAAGAGTCTATCCGGGAACGACACTTTCGACTCAAGAGTCTTATAATAAAATAAAAAGAATTAATTACTACTGAATTGAGTTACTTTTATTTGGTAAATAAATTTAGTTAAAAGGATTTTAGGTATCAAAGGAAGGAAGAACACACGTTGATGATTGGAATGTCTTCGAGAAAGAGTGAAGAAAAAGATAACCTATATTCTACGAGTCGATTCCACAATCGAACCAAACTTCCTCAAAACATTTCTTTAAAATAAAATTTTACCGAACTGATGGAAACCAAATAAGCTTTGAATAATAATGTTTAACGGTTTAATCCCGAATTAATTAATTCGGACAACGAAGATAAAATAAAATTAAAGTAAAATTCGAATAATTAATAAATAAATAATTAAAATAACTTGGCGCCCAACTAGCGAGGCTTGAATTAGGAAAAAGATTCTGACTCCAACGCAACTAATAAAATAATAAATTCGTAATTTTAGCTGGCAACTGTTGTAAGTCCAGAAAGCGAAGAGCTACTTCAAAAAACAGAACGAAGAAACCAGATACAGAAGAATATAGGCAAGAACACGAAATAGATGCAATCATGGATAGTAAGAGGAAACGACCGTAGGATAATGACCAACAAACTAAGGAGTGTAAATGGGAAGCATAAGGGAAGCCATACAGGAAATGATAAAACTGCGGGAAATGATAAGAAGAAATACAGAATTAATCAATAAGCAGAAGAGATAGGAAGCATTACTGGGAATTAAAGGGTATTAATAAATTAGTAGAAGATCAGAGGAAGGCAGTAGAAAATATGAATGATACAATGGAAGTAGATGTTGAAATTAAAAATATGGAAACCGTGAATAAAAACTTAGAAACAGTAAATAAGAAATTGGAGGTTACCGATAAAACAATGAAAGAAATAATGAATGATAGTCATCAACAGTCAATGGAAGAATTAATAAATGATAGTAACCAATTAATAGAAACCATGAAAGAAAATAACTATAAAAATATGGAACCATTGTGTAAAAAGATAGAAGAGCAGTAAAGGATAAAACGGAACACAGAATCATTCAATAAACAAAACAGAACTGTGGAGGGAAGAAGAAATGAATGAGCGTAAACAGATAACGGAAGATGAACGTAAAAGTATGGAGGCATTCGAGGAAGAAGTAAAAAGTACCAAGAAATTAATAAATGAGCAGAAACAAATGATGAAAGGTGACAACAAAATAATGGAAATGAATAGTGAAGACACAAGAGAAATAATAAATGATGAGAAACAATCAATAGAACCAGCAAATCAGAAAAGAGAAGATAGTAGTAAGAAAATGGGAGAGACACTCTTGATAGAAGAAATAAAAGAGGATAGTAAACTATTAATAGAAACAACAAAGGAAAATAATAATAAATCATGTGAACTGTTAAATCAAAACAGTGAAACGGAGAATAAAAACATGGAACCCATAAATAAGAATATTGAAAATGACCATAAAATAATGGAGGAAATAATAAGTAATCAGAAACAGATGATAGACGGTAACAATAAAAAGAGGAAGAAATAATAAATGTTAGTAAATCGGAGATAGAAGGAAATAACGATAAAAAAATAGAACCATTAAGTCCGGAAATAGAAGAAATACCAAACAAAAAAAAACTTGCCTGCAAAAGATATAGTTTTGTCTTCTGAGACACAAAACGGTGTACAGGTTCAAGCAGAATTTATGACATCAGATATAAATGATATTTCTTGTGGTGATCACCTAAAGGATAGTGATGTAATTGAAAACAGATATGGTGATGATGATGAAAGGGTTGATATGTCAAGTGAACTAAACATTAGTTTGGTGAAAGAAGATAATGCACCAGTGATGGCTACTTATGATATAAAGACATCAGAAACAGTTATAAACAGTTCAGTGATTGCTGTTAAAGAGACCAATAAGGCAGACATAATTGAATTTTCTGTTAAAAATAAATCAAGTAAACAAACTGAAGTATTACCTAACACCGAAAACGGAAAATTAAATGATATCAAAAAGAAAAGTAAAGTCGAAAAGAACTAATAAAAACACGAAAGAATTGGAGATGATGAAGAATGGACTAATTAATGTGCTTAATCTACCAATTACCGACCATACGAAAATAACGAATTTTAAAGATTGTAGGAGAACTTTAAAAGAAATTCTAGGAAGGGCTCACAACAAAACAGTGAGTAACAACTTAAGAAAATCTATATTTAAATGGAATATACAAAAAATAGAAAGGTATAATAAAATGTCAGTGAGATCATCAATAATGAATATACCATTAAAGTATTCATTTAGTAAATTAGATGATAAAGTGATTGAAATAGGCCTTGAAATAAATGAAAATTTTGCAGCAGAAAACTCAGAACACAAAGTAGTAGCGAGAGAATTAGCAAGGACAGAAATAATTCCGAACACCTTAGTAATTCGAGGAAAACGGGCTACTGAGATTATGGACCACGGATAAACTAAATACAACGCACTATCGAGAAAAGGGACTGATTTTCTGAGAACCGACAAGGCAAACCATTTAAGAAATAAAGAAGAAAAAATAATGATAATTAAGACAAAAATAAAATAAATAAATAATAAATAAGCACTATAAAAACTTAAGGAAAAAATAATGATAGTTAAGAAGACAAACGACACAAATGAAGATTTAAGAAAACAAAATCGAAACCGAAGAAAAGCTAATAATGAACAAAAGGGGAATATAAACGGAAAATATGGAGGGAATAAAGAGAATTTAAAACAAATTAATTGAGAAGAAAAAAAGAAGAATACAAATGAAGATATAAGGAACTGAGCGCTTCCGTGGAAATAACCAAAAGCCCATCAATACAGGGATTAGAAGAGAATATGACTGTTAAGAATGATCTGAGGAAATTACAATAATTAAAGAGAAAACAATTACCTGAAAACAATGGAAGGATGAACTGTCAGAAGACGAGTTACATTCAGGTAATAAATAAGTTAACAAAGCATAATTATAAACACTGCATATAAGGGATATGGAAAGATGGAATGAGTAATACCAGGGCAAATGTGCCATAAATCAACAAAGTAATGGCAAATAGAATGAAATAAAAATACAACAAGATTATATCCACACTGATGATAAATAATATAAAGATAAGGTAGTTAATGGTAGGCAAAATATAATAATGAGAAGTGTTAAGAAGGCAACAGGATTCCGAGGGTCTTCAAGGTAACGCAATAGTTACCATTTCAAAGTATGACAGAGTGTAGAATGGTATGGCGCCACTCAAAGGTCATTTATTATGGGCAGTTGCCAAAAGTGCACTGTACCATGCACGGGTGAATGGTCGCGTGAGGAATAGGCTGCAATTGTGCCATTTACAGCCGAAATGCATTCACCGTGCCATTTTAAGTTAGAGAGGAATTTATAACACCAATCGTGGAATCAGCTTAAACAGAATATAAAGCCTTGTAAGAAGAGAAAAAAAATCAGGAAAAAATTTATTAATTTAAGGCCACCAGCAAGTGAAGAAACCCCAGAGAAGAAATTTCATTAGGTAAAAATCTATATAAGAAATACAAAGCGTATCTTTAAATTTGCCCAGAGAAGAGAAGGGAAATCCAGCAGTAAGGAAAGAAATCCAGAATGAAAGAAAAAAAAAATTAAATACAGTTCATGTAACTAAACCTTTCCAATTCCAGCAATACAAACAATGAAGGAACTTATAATGTCTCTGAAATAAAAAAAAGTTTTATGAATAAACCATGGTAAAGACTCTTAACAGATTATTTTCAACAAAACTTATTTAATAAAAATAATCGTGTTTTGGTGGGGAGATATCTGTAATGCAACAAAATAGGAAGACTAAATAAATGTAAAAATTCAAAACTAAAAAAGACCTAAAAAAAATAATTAAAACTGAAACAATAATAAATGACAATGAAGTACAATGCATTTAGTAAATGGAGTAAAGTACCATAATATATAAGATTAAATGATAAGAGTGCAGTGATAACGAGCATAAATCAGTGAATAATAATGAGTGATAATCAATCAAAGAGGATTGAGAAAATTAGTGTCAGTGTTTAGGTGAGTTGATAAATCATCACCATAAAATTACCACACGTATGTGGTGGAAGCTCATAACAAATTAAGTGTTTTACAAACAACGATCACAAATCAAGTGATAATATAAAGTGTATGAATAACAAAGTTAATAATAATTGTTTATGTTCCCAATTCCATACTACTATAGAAACAGGACTATATTTCAGTGAAAGGCCATCCGTTAATTATCATACAAAAAGAATGAGCAGTAAATAAAACAGCAATGTTGGTTGAAAGGAGACATGGTTACTATGTGTAGAACCATTATATAGTTTAATTGGGAAAACAAGTTGAGTTATGCAAATGTTCATTAGGATCACAGCCACATGGGCATGAGAGTAAATTACTATATAAGATACCTTTTTTGTTTGTTAAAATAAGAATATTTCTTTTGTTTGTTAAAATAAAGTTATAGGAATGTAATGAAGAGTATAGTTTAAATAATTCACCAGAAGGTAACAAAGTAATAACAAACAATACAGTTGGTAAAGTTAAAGCAGTATACCAAGCAATAGGCCAATACTAGTGTTTTACGATTGGTCATATAACTAATTATGGTAAACTTCAGAAATAAGAAAATGTTATGGTATGTTAAACAGTATTTAAAGTTGTTGAAAGTTAATTTAAATGTTGAAAATTTGTTAGAATACCAGTCATGGAAACATGGCATGAATTTAAATGTTTATAAAATTTGTTAATGAAGAAATAGAATAAGGGTATAATAAATTTTAATACAATGTAGTAGAAGTACAGACAAAATTTGTAATTAATCATAAGACTTTAAATTAACAGGACAAATAATGATTGTGAAAGACCAAACAAGGAATTAAAAAACAACAGGGCCGAGGCAGATGTTAAACATTAAAAGTAGTATCAAAATTAGTTAACAAAAGTCAAACCACTGTGAATTAGTGAAAGTAAGCCAGAATTGTTAAATAGATTTTCTTTTTTATAGTAATCATAATGTAGTAATTAGTTTAAGGAATTATAACATGATTTTGTGAAAGTCAAATGACTAAATGGCCTATAAAACATGATTTTGTAAATCACAAAAAATACTAATACTTATTAGGTCACACACATAGGTCATATCAGGTATCAAATTGTTTGTAATAAAATAGGGAAAACCATTATGTAAATTAAAATAAGTAAAATTATTTAATAGTTAGGGAGTAATTTATACTGGAAGGTGAAAAATCCATTTATTTGAAATAATACTAGTCATGTGACCCAGAGTTCAGCTGAACTGACCAATGAGGAATTAGCAAAATTTCGTCAAGACCGTTTGTAAAAGTAAGAAAAAGAATTATTTGATTGTTAGAATTAAACGCGAGCAGGACAACTCTGTGGAGCGAAGAACAAAAAGTTCAACCAAGTATCAATTCCGAGTGTGTCAAAAAGAAGAAATAATTGTACAAACCAAGACGCTATTAAAAAATGAAGACAATATGAATCAACAAGCATTAAAGAAGAAAAGAATAAGTAATAAGTAAAGTATAAAATAAAAATAAAGTGAAATTGGTTCAACTAAATATGGTAAGAATAACCTTAATCTAAAGACACTTTTAACGACCACTTAACACCAAGAATAACTTTACAGACACTTTTAAACAACATTACAGTGAAAGAAAAAAAATAAATAACTATTATTACAGTGAACACTTAAAACAAATTAATTTATTTAAATTAAAACGTAAAGGAAAAACTTTCATATTAATCGAAGTAGATCGCATTCGGCCATCTTTAAAACAGTTCGGCATCGTTTCAAACGAGGCTGAAAGACGCCATGTTTATGAACTCTGGTTAAACGAATTAAATAACTATTAATTTATATTTTCAAACAAAATCAACTATTTATGTTTTAGTAAGTAAGATTCATAATTATTTGTAAGTATTGTACTTCTAAAATGCATTTATGACTTTTGGTAGCAGTTAAAAAAGAACCTGAAAATTAATATAATAAGAATTAGTAAAAAATAAACTTTGTGAAAATCGACCCGAGGTAAAGAGTCTATCCGGGAACGACACTTTCGACTCAAGTGTCTTATAATAAAATAAAAAGAATTAATTACTACTGAATTGAGTTACTTTTATTTGGTAAATAAATTTAGTTAAAAGGATTTTAGGTATCAAAGGAAGGAAGAACACACGTTGATGATTGGAATGTCTTCGAGAAAGAGTGAAGAAAAAGATAACCTATATTCTACGAGTCGATTCCACAATCGAACCAAACTTCCTCAAAATATTTCTTTAAAATAAAATTTTTCCGAACTGATGGAAACCAAATAAGCTTTGAATAATAATGTTTAACGGTTTAATCCCGAATTAATTAATTCGGCCAACGAAGATAAAATAAAATTAAAGAAAAATACGAATAATTAATAAATAAATAATTAAAAAACTTGGCGCGCAACTAGCGAGGCTTGAATTAGGAAAAAGATACTTACTCCAACGCAACTAATAAAATAATAAATTCGTAATTTTAGCTGGCATCTGTTATAAGTCCAGAAAGCGAAGAGCTACTTTAAAAAAGTGAACGAAGAAACCAGATACAGAAGAAGATAGGCAAGAACACGAAATAGAGGCAATCATGGATAGTAAGAGGAAACGACAGACGGATAATGACCAACAAACTGAGGAGTGTGTTTGGGAAGCACAAGAGAAGCCATACAGGAAATGATAAAACTGCGGGAAATGATAAGACGAAAAAAAAAATTTGTAACCCCTCTTTATTTATTTTTTATTTATTTTTTTTTTAAGTAGAGGCTACTAGATATTTATGACTAGGCAGAAAGCCTAGAAGAAGCATAAAATATGAAAATGTTCTGGGTCCCGTGAGACGGTACTTGCAATTAAAACACTGTATTAACAAGCAGATAACAACATTTATTATCTCATGTGTTTTCATAATTCACATAATTATGGTAATATTCCTTAAATCATATTTTTGTATTTTAATCATATTAACATATCACATAAATATAAATAATCATATAAATTATTTAAATATCACAACCCCAAATATTTCAAATATCCCTTTCTTGTAACACCTGACATAGAGGTAACACATGATTTAACATACATACATATATACATATAGATCACAGATAAAGTACAACATATTAAGCCTGGCAGGCAGCCTGTATATTTTTATCAAATACATACATAAATGTGGAGAAAGTCTGGACTTGCCATAATAACCAGAAACTACAATTATAAATTTAAGGTGCCAGCACAGCCTGTATAATTTTATAAAAATTGTAAAATCTTTAATCTTATAAAAATATAAGAATTCAAAGAAAATCTTAATTGGCCACAAGAACGAGAAATTACAGATTCAAAGTGTCAGTGCAGCCTGTATAGTTTTATAAAAGATACATTCAGAAATTAAAAATAATCTGGCTTGGCCATAATCACAAGAAAATATAATTGTAAACTTAAGTGTCAGTACAGTCTGTATCATTTTATAACAAATTGCAATTTATAAACTCAAAGAATATCTGAATTGATCATTACAGCAAGAAAATACAATCATATATTAAGTGTCAATAGAGCCTGTATAACTTTATAAAAATTGTAAGATTTTTGATTTTATTAAAATATAAAAAGTTTAAAGAAAATCTGAATTGACCCGGCCGCGGACATGTGCCAGAGCTTGACCCAACATAAGGTAACATGTCAGGTGCCTGCATAGATCTGCACCAACCGGTGACTACCCCAGGTTGAAATGTGTGAACCGGCCTAACGCAAATTAAAAAACCAAAAAAAAACTCCCAACCCATTTATGAAATATTTGAAATAATTAACAAGCAGAAATACCCAAGATTGTAATAGGAACCAGACCCGCCGGTCTAGCCCCCAGCATTTACAAACAGCACCCACCTACTTCACTAAAATACAGATTCACCAGAAAATTTTACAAACCCCATTCAGAATCACAGTTTAAAAAAATAAAACATAAAATTAATGACCGCCGGACACATGCCTGCGACCAGGCCTACAATTAACCTGCAGCGTAATTACATTATGAGCACTATTTTAGTGAAATTTTGCAGCCAAAATTCTGTTCAGCTGGACGTGAGCACAATGAAGTATAACTTGAGTTTTTTTTTATGGATGGTTAAATTCACAACACATGGTGTTTGCTGTAGCGGCCTAGTGTAGTTACAAAATGCTTAAATATCACCTTATTTTGGTCCAGATTGTTCCCCATTGGTACTGTGGCATGATATGCAGTTGTTCCTCCTCTGGCAGCCAAGATCCGAGAGTCTAGGTGTTTTTAAGTCATTGTGGAAGTTGTAATTACCACATGCGGGGGGGGTCACATCTCCGACTGAATCGGGAACCCTGGACATTAATCATAATTAATTGACTGACCACTAAACCATAACACACACATGCCAGCCCAAGCCAACAAACCAATACAACTATGTTCATCATAACACATTTAACATTTTCACTTTTGGTTTTTGAATTATTAGATCGCACCCAAGGCCTCAATGCTTTATAATTGGATATAAATTCATATCGAAATATGAATGTATTATATTGTAATTCATAACATAATGAATGTATGAAAAGTTAACATTCTCAGACAGGCACTAACCTTATAACACCACGTGCTCACTCAGACAATTCAGTAAAGTTCCCCAGCTCCACAAAATTACATAATATTTTTTTCCTTTTACGCCCCATTTCACCTGTACAATTGATATTTATAAAATACAAGGTATAGGCTGTTTTAGTGTTTAATATAAATTAAATACTAGACAATGAATACACTTCCGGTCAATACGCCACGAGGCAGGCTTCAAACTTTTATCAATTCACATCCAAGTTAGTTATAAACCAAATTTAAACCTTTTACCATAAAATGAATAATATATACATTTAACTCACTTACCAGAGATCGCTGAGCTCTTACTCACTCATGAAGGATAGAAAAAAATACAACATTTAACCTCTCCGTCTGCCAAAGGGGGAGTAGGCTGTACTCACAGCTGTCGTCCAGAGCCAACTGACTGAACACGCACAAAAGCTTTGTGTCGAAAAACATAATTACCTGGTTCCGTCAACAGATGGCGTTGGCGTTCAGTGAAGCAACGAAACGGTAATACAGTACACGACGCTTAATGAATAAATAGCAATTATATTAATAATTTATATTTTACACAGACTGCCGGTTATATTTTTCTAAAAAAACCGGCACACCCCCACCCCAAAAAGGCAACATGGTTGCCAACCACTTGAAACTTGGAGTACCCAGCATGGTACCCCTAATCCTCTATACCACAGCGTTTCACTGGTAAGTCTCAATGAAATTCGCTCTTAGGAGAACAGAGGCTCAGAAGGAAAACGAAAGAGCTGGAAAGAAGAAGTGTAGTGGGTGTACCTGTGGGCGTGTAAGTGCTTGTGCAAGTGTGCGTGCACTGCACGCTGGCTTGATCAGGGCCAGCCTACAGCAAGAAGGGACAGAAGAAGAAAAGAAGAAAGAGAAGTTCGGGAGCTCCCTGAGTTCTGACCTCCTAAGGCCTCCCAACTTACTTTTTGAGACACCGAAACTTACCAACTTGAAAAGGGCCCTCTGCCCCATAGTTACAGGGGTGGAGCTAACCAACAACGAAACAACTCCATACTATCGATTCATCGTACATTCTCAGCACCGGGGAAAAATGGTGGCCTCCATGAGACTATAATCTAAGGGTATGCCAAAACACATAGAGTTGATGAAGTACACAACAGACCTCGTCAACTCCATAGGTTTCACTCCTCTCTAACTCATTTATTTTTATTTTTCATTCCATTTTCTAATTTTTTTTTTGAATTTTTTTTGATATCTTATGTTTTTGTAAGGGGATGGTTAGGAAAATCAGGAAGATGAAAAGGGCAAGGATCATTGAAAGGTCAAGAGCTAGGACTAAAGGTAAGGACATGGCTCCCTCCGGAAATAATGATGAATGGAGAAAACCAAGGCTCGCGCAGGCAGGGGCGCGTCCCTGAAGTAGACGAACACCACTGGGACTGTGGGGAACATCTACCCGCTACCCGAGTCTCTCTCACTGCATGACACCCCCTCAGCGCATGCCACCTTTAGGATGACAACCACCTTTACTGACACGGAGACCATCAAAATTCCCCCCATATCAGCCCGTCTACCCCCTGCGACAGAGCTTCAGTTTAGAAATGTGCGTCGTTATTTCTTTTGAATCGCTCTCCGGTTCGCCCAACCTAGCCGTTACCGGCGACGCGAACCCCAGGATACGATATGCCCCGACCAGTGATAACATAATTTTGCGGCTCTCTTGTCCACGGCTGAGCTGATCGGATGGCTTTGGCAGCAGACCCAGTCCCCTGGCTGGAAGGGGTTAGGAATTTGCCCCCGATTATATCGACGACGGATCCGCTCGTGCGCTCGCAGCATATTCTTCCGAGCCTCCTTCCAATTCTCCGCTGTTCCACTATCTGGCTCCCGTGGCAGAAGATCTTCAATGTTCCACAAGTTAGTCAGCTGGAGTCCGGGCGAGAATCCAAACATAATTTCGAAGGGACCGGCCTGGTGACTGTCATGAAGGGCCGTATTAAAGGCTAGCTGTAACCACTTAAGGTTCTGGTCCCAAGTGGTCTGTTGCTCTGCATGATAAGCAATAAGCGCGGACCTGAGATTCCTATTGAATCTCTCCGCGTGGGACGGCTGTGGGTAATAAGGAGAAGTGGTTACATGCTTGATCCCACTGGAAAAACACATTCGCCGAAACTCACCCGAAATAAAGTGCGGACCATTGTCCGAGACAATGATGGTCGGAATACCGAAATGCTGAAAGACATGATTCTGAAGCGCGAGAACGGTCAAACGAGCCGTTGCCTGCCGTAACGGCAATAGCCAGGCAAACTTTGAAAAAGCATCCACACATACAAGTAGGTACGCATTACCAGACTTGCTACGGGGGAAAGGTCCCACGTAGTCGATGAATAGCTTCTCCATCGGTCTGCTCGCCACATCAGATGACAACAACCCTAACTTGGTGTTCTGGGCAGGCTTACTCAAGCCACAGAGATGACAATTCTTACTCCGCGTCGCAATGTCCCTATCCATGCCCTTCCAGATGAAATGTTTCCTAATGCTGGAAATGGTCTTAGAAATTCCCTTGTGACCTCCTACTTGGGAATTGTGATAATAACTGAAGATTTTCTTTCTTGCTGGGTCAACGTTCGGGATATAAAGGCCACAGGCTGCCTAGCACCATCAACGACTTGGGACAGAACCGATCCGAGCGCCACCGAACTAGCGTCCGTCTGCAGTATGAAAGGCTGTGAAAAATCTGGCATCCGTAGCACCGGTGGGGAGATGATAGCCTCCTTCAAGGTATCAAAGGCCTTCTGTTGTCTCTCACCCCACACAAACTTGGTCCCTTTTTTTCTCAATTCATTTAATGGAGCAGCGATCTCCGCTGCATTCGGAATAAATCTACGGTAGAAGTTGACCATGCCAACAAATCTAGCAATGCCTTTGGCATCCCTAGGAGGGGGAAAATCCCGGATGCCCTGTGTCCTTTCGGGATTCACCGTGACACCCCGGTGCGAGATAAGATGCCCCAAAAAGGAACTACTTTCTTGTGCGAAACGCGCCTTGTCTGGATTAACTGTGAGACCCGCGCTCCTCAATCTGCACATCACCTCCCTTAGATGACACAGATGTTCCTCGTAAGTCTTGCCATACACGAGCAAGTCATCTAAATAATTTAAAATAAACTTGAACTTGACGTCGTGAAACACACGGTCGAGTAGACGCGTGAGGGTTTGGGCGCCCACTGCCAGGCCCATGGGAACTCGAGTGTACTGATACAAATTCCACGGTACACAGAACGCCGTGTATGGTCTGCTTTCTTTAGATAAAGGGATCTGGTGATATGCAGCATTGAGGTCAATCACGGTGAAGTACTTGGCCTCGCTAAACCAGTCAAAAGCTGAGTGGAGATCCGGAAGGGGAACCGAATCCATTTCAATATTTGCATTCAATTTTCGGTAGTCTATGACCATACGATGTTTACCCCCAGGCTTGGGAACCAGAAACGCTGGACTGGCATAGCTGGAATTAGAAGGTTCAGTGACCCCTTGCTCTAACAGCTCTTGAACCTTCTCCCTGAGAACAGCTATTTTCGGAGGAGCGAACTTGTATGGGTGCGACCGCACAATCTTGGAGTCAGTGAGACGAATTCTATACTCCAACAGATGTGTGAGCCCCAAGGTGGGAGTTAATACAGTGGGGAATTGCTCACACAATTGGTCAAGAACCTTTTTCTGGGACCGAGTGAGATGGTCTCTTGAAGAATCGGGACATACGATCTCTTGGATACCTTCTTTAGCTTCCTGGTACCCAAGGAAAGGGATGACAACTCCCCGATTAAACTTAAAGTAACATTGGTGCCCATGAATGTCTAGCACGAGACCACTCTTGGAGATGAAATCGGCACCTACAATGCAGTCGACTCCCAGAGCCGGAGAAACCAAAAAAGGCCACACCCATAAAAAACCTTCGATCTTAAATTTAAAGGAAACCACCCGGGAGATGGGCATAATTTCCCGGGATGCCGTCCAGCATACCACAGATGATCGTTCACTACCCTTGATTAAGCCCTGTTCCTCAAGGTCCGCACATACCTTAGATGAAATTATTGAGCAGGCTGATCCGGAGTCAACCAAGGCACTGAGTTGACCCCTTTTCAACTCGAGCGACAGGAAGGGGCATACCGAAGTATGTCTAGAGAAGGTTGGCTGGACCCTGATAGCAGAAGACCTGGGGCCTATCAAATATACTTTTGCTCAATTTCTTGAAAGGACATGCGAGATTCACAAATTGTGTACAGATTCAATGCCATCCATTGTGTCTGCCGTAAATTACATAATACCGTATAGGCAGAGCTTTAGAATACTCTGCTAGGGTATAATCAAATAACGTGGGCCAACAAAAATCCTAAACGCTGCTTACATTTTACAAAATAATACATGAGCTCAGATAAGACAGAACCACAGAAGAGACGGCTGCAGGATGTCAGGAACTTGATACAAGTGTAAAACGTCATAAAGCAATGAAGACGATTCGAGTTATAAATCAATCGGCTGTAAAAATAGAGGACAGGAAAAGAAATGGTTTACAGGGATTGATTCGGTATTTTATATACTTTTTATGATTTTTGTAGTAAAGTGTGACGTACCTCACACTATATGTTCATACCTTATATGAACTATATAAATGGTTGGTGTGGTAGCGTTTATTTGGTTATTATTTAAACGAAATTATATGGAAAGTGTTTATCAGAATTTATTTGACGTGAGGCCCCTGATTTTGTCTTTTTATCTTGGATACAGCGACTACGAATATGCTGTGGGAATAATAAACTAAAGTAAATGAAACTGACAGCATAATTTTCATTTATTTACTTAGGCCTACTGAGAAAAATAATTGGTAGTAGTTGTAAATACAATACTGGCTGTAATTATTTCTTATAAAAACTCTTGAAAATAAATACAAACTTTAATATGCATTGCGTAAAATGAGAGAAGAAATTGTTTTCTTCAGTTTAGTCAAAATAGATTTTAAAGAATAATCTATCTTAAAATATTCTGATAAGAGGATAAAGTGATTCTTTTCGTAAATAATGAACATTTATAAGAATATAAAACGCTTATTTAAATTGCAAATCCTAATTAAGTATGATGATGTTTCATAACGTAATATTTCAGACGCCTACGTAATCTGAATTAAGTTATACGTTCTCAGTTTACTCACTCACTCTGTAACAGACAGATGGACAGAGAGACAGAGAGATATACACAATATAGACACACACACACACATACACACAAATTCAGTACAACTAACAACTATTGACAGTAGTTTAAGACGTATAGGTCTTTATATATCATATATATGCGCATTGTTAATATTATATGTTCACCTAAAAATTTTATTTTCATCGTGAGTCGACTTCAGACACATTATAGAGCTCATAAATATTACTAAGCCCGTGATGTAATTAAGAATTAATTGCCATAAATAAAAAATTCAATTACACTACTTACGCTTACAAATATGCTGTAATAACTGAGTAACGTACAAAAGTTTTATACTGTAACTGTCAGCTAAAGGAATCTCAGTCACTAATTATAATACTGTATATAATTATAATTATAATTTCAATATTACAAGTGTTTACACGCCACCACAAAGACCCTTGAAACGTGTGCCACTAATCTGTACTTGGTGCACAGCTCATTATATTTTCTTGTAATTACGTAATTAGAAATAGAAGTGTCTTGTCTCATTAATATTCCCAATCACTGTTTACGCGTTATGTCCTGAAATATAATGTAAAACTTGTACAAAATATGTATAAAATAAAAGTTAACCTTAAAAAATTGATTTAAGATTTAAACAAACGTGCACTATTTTTGAAATAAATTTAAACAAAGAAGAGTTCTATGCTGACCAAACACAAATGAATTAAATGATTACTGCGTCACCTCAGGATAATCTATGAGCTTTTCAATAAGTAGCTGTAAAAGTACTTTGGACACCTGACTACATCTAAACTATAACCTCTGCGTTCTATGAACAACTTAGCTAGGCTGCCGACTGCATGCGTCCCTCACACACTGATCGACTCGAGATATTAGTTTCAACTACGGATTTCCATCGTTTAGTTCGACTTAAAATTTACTCTATAACATCCTGAAGTTAACTTCTTCCTCTAGAAAGTGCTTTTCAGCAAAATGCTTTATAAAGCTTATTTTCATTTCTCTTTGATAATGTTCATTAAACAAAATGTTTAATACAATTTCTGTAACTTAAAGCAAACGTTGTTTAGTGTTACTGAAAATAGTTAGCCTTCAAAAATAATATTTCTATATTTAGTTAGACGAGTATCAGTAAAATATTTCCATATTTCCATTAACTGAGTTTATATTAACAGGACACATTTAACATGCGCTAGCAGTCAAATTAAATATCATAATTGTCTTAATTCTACAGTTAGTTCTATGTTTCGAATATTGTTAATAACGTGAACCTTAGTCAACGGATCACCGTGTTGTACTGTGGAAACAGAATAACTAACACCAATGAAGTTTGTAATAAACTTTAATTAGACACAAACAACACTTGGAAATCAACATAGGCATTTTCATACAATAATTCAAGTTCAATTTTTCTAACACACAACAATAAGTGACAGCTCATTACAAGTTTAAACTAATTAACACAAAAATCACTAAACGGCAACAATAACTCCTAATTGAACTTGAACTATCGACAAGTCTAACAGAACTGTGCCGCTTCGAATTTCACTACTTACATCTCGGCCGTCTTGTATTGTAGTGACAAAGAAGGTATTAACCCCCCAGTCGATTAACGTCGGAAAGTGCCGTCTCGAATAACCTAGAGAGTTACGTAATTCTGCCGTGAAAATAGGCGTGCAAACAGTCACTTAGACACGCAGTATCTGTTTCCTCAGCATAGCAATATTAATATAACTACAACAAACATGTGTTTTTATTAATGTACTCGTTGCTAGTAAACGTATATAATACGTTGTTATAAAAGTACTCGTTATGTAATAAAAGTAAATATAAAGCATAAAATTACATTAATATGGTATTTTATTACAGATTGTATTGTATGTTATGTGTAATGTTACGTAATGATGATACGTAACACATTAGCCTATTAACATCTGCATCACTGGCGCTTCCTCCTTGCTGTTGAGTTAACAGATATCCAGATATTCTGCAGTCATCGTATTCACTCTCTCAATAACAAATCGTGCTTACTCTATTTATTACAAACTGAGGATAAAAAAAGGAAATCTCAGAATTAAAAGTAATACTATTTCCTTACTTACAAAAAAAAAGTATTACGGGATTCAGATAAGGAAGTCCCTTCAGGTTTTCCATACAGCGATAACATTAAACACACAATTTGAATACAGAATGTGCCACGTTATACTGCTGAGCCCCCCAAAAACGTAACACACAAAATACACTAGAGATAATTATAATACTATTACTACTAATGTCTCCTTACTTACTAAAAAATGCACCTAGAACACCCATAATATCTACCTAAATGCTAAAGGGAGGGGTGTGAGTAAATTAAATAAACCTTAACACCACCAATCAGTGAGCAGAGAGGGCCTCGCCCCGTTTATTTGAGTCTAAGATGAGCCTCGGAATATTCATTATCGTGGATCAGTCAGTGAGAGATTAGTAACTGAATTGATTAAAACTTTACTTAATTTAATTACGAAAAGATTATATACTGAACACATTGTTTGCTGAAGGTTAAAATTTGAGTAAGTTAAAGACAGGGTTAATCGATCAACCAGAATTAAACAATATCATAAATCAACGCCAGCTTACAACAGGAACATACAACATGCAAGCTATAAATTGTTCATGAAACTTTCTGTACTGTCTTTTACCACAGGGTGCTTGAGTAAAATATATTAGTTCATATCACTAAAAGTGAGAAATCTGATTCACTTTTGGTTTTAATAGTTACTCGCACGCTAACTCTTGCTGAAAGTCGCTAATTACTAAGGGTTACTTGCTAATTTGCAGTGATTCGTTCATACCCTGCCGCAGCTGGTCGCGACGTCCATGTGTTTCTCAGTTCATGTCAGCGCTGTTGTTCTGTCCATTCTAGAAGATCTTGAAAGAAAATGCAGCAAATGGGTTGATGTCCTTATTTGTCACTCCCGTTGGTTAAACCAAGGTATGAATTTGGTCGTCGAGGCTTCCAGTTTAAAGGTTCTGAACGGGTGGCTCTGCTCACCGAATGGCCTGTCGTGTGACTTACATGATCGAACCGAATCAAGGGTTGCGTTAGTAAGAAAAACGTGGCGTGACGTCAGAGGAACTTTGACCAATTAACGGGCAATCTTCCGTCGCGCGACTATTTAAACTTTCGGTATTCAAAGCGGTATAGGCGGTTGTTGCAGCTATTCGGCGATAGTGCCGGACAACTTAAACAAGAAGTAATTTTATTCTGATTACTTAGGTAGCAGAATTTCAGTTATATTCTTCATCAGCATAATGACACTCCATTTAATCACTTTTGTATTTAGTTTTAATTACGGCTTACGACAGATCATTCTTACTAGGCCGCCGTTACTAGTGACATATCTAGTTACATTACTATAATCCCATCATACAAAGGAAAGATCTTGGTGTGCAACTGTGGCAGCAAAAGTCTGCTGTCGCAAGAGCAAAAGGAATTCCGTGTTGAAGTTGCAAAGACTCACTTTACACTGCTAACAGTGACCAGACTTCCTCAAAACGGTCATAACTGGAAATGAGTCGTTAGTTTATGACTATGACGCCGAAACAAAAGCCTAATATTCCAAAATTGGGAGATAATTGTGTATATGGCAATCACAAACAATACAAGTTTACACAACAGAGTCTCATATCTAACGTAGTAGTCCAATACGTTAATGAATATTCACGAATGCGTTAAAGGGTTCCATCTGATTGTTAGCCAGTTGAACTGTTGCACAATCTGTTCCCTAGTACTCAAAATAATCAGATATTTTTCGGTCAGACCTCATATTTTTTGCGATGTATTCCAAAAACATTTTAAATTTATTTGACTAGAGAAAATTATTACGCGGTCTATATAATTTTCAGAAAAAGGTCTGCGTTCCTTGGTTTTAATCACCACTGTACAGTTACACTGTATATTTGAGGTGATAGTGTGTACTCTAGATCATCAAACAATAGTGAGTGTTTTCTTCAAACAATCATCACATATTAATCTAAGTAGATAAATATGTCGTTACATATTTTTGTCCGTAATTCTTTTTAAATATTTTTTTAATGTTATAAACTTTAAAAAAATTAGAGAATTCAGTGGCAACGTTAGTTCTGTACTTTTAACTTTATACGTATAGCAAAAATTATAGGAATTTTTTTACTAATATTTGTCTTTACAGCCTCTCAGGTTTAGTAAATACCATTGTGTTCATTACAGAATTATTATGAGTTCTAATGAACCAGTAAATAAATATACGGTTATGTAAAATTTTATATTTAGTAACGTAGTTGTAAATACGAATGTAGAAGTAACGGTATGTTAATTCAAATATTACTTTTTAATAGGAGTGGAAGTATTTTCTCCTAATAAGAAAGGAGAGAGGGAGGGAGAGAGAGAGAGAGAGAGAGAGAGAGAGAGAGAGAGAGAGAGAGAGAGAGAGAGAGAGAGAGATATGGCGAGATGATGACAGGAAATAACTTTAATGGTATCCAGCGTTTGACTTCTACCGGTATTTTGGATTATTTTATACCAACTATTTTGTATGAAAACAAATGTATTGCCTGTGTTGGGTCCAATAGAATTAGAGAAACCGATATTACAATTTATATACAAAATGTGATGTATACGCAGCTTTTAAAAAAAGTGCCATTATATCATTCGATGTCTATTACTCAAGGGAAAAAATTATACGTCCACGGAATTAATTTCCACTGTACGATGCCTCCCGTAAAGAGATAAGCAAATCTCATTATTTATTCATTGGCTTAGTATAGTTTAGTCTTAATGATCTGTGACTTAATCGCTAAGCGGAGAAAACGACTTTTAGTTTAAAACTCTTTTTAGAAAAGTTTTTGTATTAAATTAGAGTTGGTTAATGTTAGCTTAAATAAATTTTAATTTTAACAAACTTGTATGACTTATCATTATACTGTAGAAGTTACTACCATAGCATGGAAAGGAAACAGCCATAACTGCTATTCTGTCCGTAATGATTTGGTAATATTTAAGAAATTATTTTAATTAATTATTTTTATAATTTAAAAAATAATACTCAATAGTCAGGAAACCTATATTCAAACACAAAATACAGTAGAAAGAATTTGTTCTTCATCTGTGGCGTACAGTAATAATTAAAGAAGTATATCAATAATTAACAGTTTTTTAAATCATGTAACTGATTAATGTATGATCAACTGGTAAACATTATTTGCTTATAGTGTACAATCATTCACAAACTAAGTAACTGCGTGCAGCTTTCAGTCTTCAAATTAAAGCAAATAATGACTGTATTGTAATTTTTGTTGAAGCAAAGATTAGAAGATCTTCCATAATAATATCTGCTGATAGAAACGTATAATGTAGGCATTCCAGGTAGCAAAACAGGAAAGTCATTTAATGAATTATTAAGAACCCACTTTATTTAGAATCGTGCAGTCCTATATATATATATATATATATATTGGGAACTACCTACACTGAGAAGCATTTCACAAGAAAGGGAGAACGAGGCTAGTTGTTACAATTCCATGTCTAGGTTTTTTAAATTAGTTTCCTATTACACCTGGAATATTCAAATTCCCAGTAGTAAAATAAATATGTACTTTGGGCACTACATATACATATCATTTGAATTGCTCTCCTTTACGAACTTTTAAATGTAATTACAATTTTAGGCGTGTATTAAATACTAAAAGGTATTATTCATTTTAATATAAGATGTACAAAGCAACAGGACTATTGTTTAATAAAAATTCGTCATTATATCAAATATTTCTGTCTAATAACTCTTTAATTCAATATTTGTTATGCATTACATATTTTGTCCTTTACTCAGTTTGTATTGTAAAATTGCGTCTAGGAATTAACAATAATCGTACAAATAAAAATGTGTGTATTTAAATTAAATGTGTTTCTGTTCAATTTTTTTGCCTAATTTTGCCTAAAGAACTGCACCTGAAGTAATCCGTCTGAAGTTTTTCATTTTGAGCGTTGTACAGATTTGGGAAGACAGACTAAATATACGAGTATTTGAGCACTTCAGGGAAGACGGAACGACACTACTCACAACCTTTGATCTTACTTTACGTGCATTGCCTCAAATTCACTTTGCAAATGTTGTGTTTGCATTGAAGTCGACTGGGAATTTCTTGCGTAATAACTTTACCTGTAAACTCAAACAAAGTAAACTTGGCTTGTGTATAGCTTGTGCTGAATATTCCTTTAATCTTTATTATGCTTTTAGTCCTTTACGTGCTCTATTCTGGTTTTATCAGAGGCCCAAATAAGCATTTAAATTATTACACATAATTTATTCACGTTTTTCGTTAGTCCGATATAAGCATACAGATTGCCTCCATGCATTGATAATCAGTTGTTTCAAAGTAGTTTCCGTTTGGTCACGTTGTCAAAAAAATCTTGTTTTACGTTTTCACTTTTAAGTTTAAGTTTACTTTCACGTTTTACGTTTATATGCCGTTTGTTTCAATGTGAAATGTCAAAAATTCTTATCAGATAGGAAAAATGTATAATATAAATAATAAATAGTTTTGTTATACATATTTTGTAAAAGAAAATAAATAATTGAGAAATTTTAGGTATGCTAAATAGAGCGCTTACTATTAAACATAGATCTATGTATCCAGTAATTACAAAAAAACATTCACCATTTCATTCTTAAAAAATTGTGTTGATATGAAAAGCATGGTTACTAACATCCTTGAGCAATTTAAGGCTTCTTAATTTTGTCTATAAAAGTTTTATAAACATTTACCTTACTCAAACTGTAATTTCACAAAGTCTTAATAAAACATTTCTACCGCTATAAAGCTAATTTCATTCATTTCCTACTGTTTTTACATTGCCATTTATACATCGTTATCTTTAGAGTAAACTCTATAGCACGTAATTTATTTAGCTGTAACTGGTTTGTGACTTCTGACACAGTTCCTTATTAATTCTTTATATCCGCTTTTACTACGCTGGGGACGTCCTCGAATTTAAATCAGGTGACAGTATGACAGCAGAAAAGCTCTTACAGTTGACAATTATTTGTGACTAACGTTCAACGTCTCTTGTTTTCAATATAAGATAATTGGAGCTTGACCGCAGACTAAAATAATACCTAAAATGTTTCTAGTTGTATGTCTTAACGCCTGTTTTAATGGGAATATTTTTTTCTTATTGCCTATTTCTGAAAGCTCAGAGTTTGATCAATTCCTAAACCTTCACTAACTTTTTTAGTAAAATTTATGAACTGGAATTGTTGTGTTGTTTTCAAAAAGCATACGTAGTAAAATTTGAAAAAATGTGACCAAGCACTAACATAAAATGACTATTGGTACTAGGAGTGGCGATGATATACGGTCCTAAGAATATCAGACGACATAAGTGTACTTTTGAGTAAATAGTTGACGGCGTAAAGAAAATAACAAATTGTAATTTAGTTGTTAAAAAATGTAATTTTATTTATAAGAAGACAACTAAAAACCTGTTTACACACGCGCGCGGGCGCACACACACAAAAATTTCTATTGCTACAATCGTTGGGATGAAAGACAATTACGTAACACTCTTAAACATTCGAGATTCGAGATTCCCTTTGTACACATTACTCGACTAGCCAAGCGCATGCAACTGTTACGTTCATTTCTAGCACAAGATTGTTCTAGCTCCTGTAACTAGGTAATTATGCTCGACGCGCCGCCAGGAAATTGGAAGATAATTCTGGGATCCCAGTAGGGTAGAAATAGAAGCATCTAGTGGCAGACTCAGTTCAGTTTAGGTCTCTCAATATTAGAGTGCGGAGTGTTAATTATCGTTGTGGCTCAATATAAAGCGATTATCGTGTTAATTAGTGCAACACTGTAATAAGGTATCATTTATTTATTGTAGTTGTTGAAGTGTATTCACTTAAACTATTGAATTACTTAACTTGAATTACTGTAATAATTTCCTCCTGTAAGTATCTGATTTCAAATTGTCAAGAGTGATAGTTATCCAAACCTTATAGGCGACAGTAAATGATATGATAAAACTGTAAGTCTAGGAATAAACAGTCTGATCAGCAATAACAGATTACTAAATCGGCAGTTAAAAAAGTGGATTGTCAATAAATGTTTACTGACCAATTCCAAATAAATAGATGGAATAGTTTACTAATAACTAAGCTTTTATATCTAATATATGAGATAACTTTGTTTCAGTTTATTTAAAATAATTGAAGAGAAAGTATTTATTAACATTTATTAGATAGGTGTAGTAAAATATAAACATAGGGTATTGTTAGAATTATTATTAACCGAGCTGATAGGCGTGGTCTACTGTTATTAAAGGAAGACGTTTCGGCCCCACCATCGGAGAGCATCTTTAGTGTCGGAAAAACTATTGGCAAGATGTCCGCCAATCACCCCAGTATGACAGTCTCTACCTACCTCAGTACTGGGGTCAGTCATCTTGCCAATCGTTTTTTCCTACACTGAATTTGGCCTCCGAAAGCAGGGCCGAAACTTCTGTCTTTAACAACAGTAGACCGTAGCGTAACAGCTCGGCTAATAATAATTCTCAAATATTAACGCCGGCCGTGAAAGCTTAAGGAATTCCATATAAATATATTAATGTATAACTTACTTGAACACTTAACTCATTTATTTTAGAATACATTAAGCTTAAAACCATTTATAAAACTTTTATATATTTAAATTTTGTATTTACTAGCTTTAATAATAATTTACCCTTCTTTCTGTAAGTAGCATCTAGTTGTTCATGTTTCAAACAATTTTTACATTATCTGGTAAGTGATTATAAGAATCATTCCTTACTAGTCCTATTAAATGTAGGATTAGAAATTTTAATTATGAGGAAAGAGGAGCGGGAAACTATCAACCTTGTTAAAAAAACCTGGGTCCATCTGCCTCCGGATGGTAGCACCGGAGGGCTAGGCCTAGGGTAACAGGTGACAAATGGTCAACGGTCTCAAAGGCGAAGAAGAAAAATTCCCAGCGACGGAGAGAGCGGAAGAGTCCAGGATATGGGTTTCCAAATGAAAACTTAGGAAAAGTCTGCCCCACCATCGGACTTACCTGAAATCTGATTGGTAGCACATTCAGGTACACTTAAGCTCCTTCAATCGTCTAAAAAGGTAAAACCTGGACTGCAGTCATTGATATTAACAATTAGAATCGTTCTAAAGCTAAAGGGAAAACTATTTTTGCATTATCGGAAGAACCAAAAATCGTTGTTGAAAATAAAACTGTTGGACAGGTTTCATTGCATAATTTCTTAGAATGCACTATATCTTATCTTGGGGAGATTGATGTATAGAATAAGATAGAACGCTTTAATATAATGAATGGCAGTATCACGCGTATCTTAAGAAATAAGGTTAGACAAGAGACGTCATTAAACGTATACACGGTCGTGACCATTACAAGCTGTCTACATGGTAGTGACACATGGACAATGGTGAATGCACATGAAAGTCGACTGCAAAGTGCAGAGACGAGGTTCTTTAGATCAGTAGCTGGGTATACCAGGTTAGATAGGAAAACGAATGAGGAGATCAGTCATGAGTTAGCTGTCCTTATTTCATTATGTTCAGATTACACTGGGAGATATAACTCAACTAATTAAATTAGACAAATCTGACGGTAAGCCCATCGTTAAATAACTGGCACAAGAAAACGATGAGTTATCCGTAACAGAGGTTACTGTCACACAAATATGAAGTAGGAGAAGTGTTTCCAGAAGCGGAAGTTGTTATCATTTCTGTCTACGATTTTCAGATAATTTGGTATGCTATGAACATTATGGAAGAGATGGTTGGAGGATCTTCGAAGTCGAAATAGCCAGTACCTTGCATATGCCGTGTTGTAAAGTTCATGATGATGAGAATGTCTGATCGTAACAGTTAGAGAAAATATTCTGCTGAAACTTATACAATAGACAAACATACTTGAATACCCAAGTGAAACGGTAAAGGTGCACAGGAAGACTTACAAAAAAAATAGTGCAGAAAACACCTACACTTAATATTAAATTATTTGTGAAAATGAACTATTGAATCCATGTAACGTTATTATTAGCAGAAAAGGAATACGAAAGAAATGGGAGAATCGTAAATTGTAATAATCGCAACTTACACTTGTAAAAAATACAGAACACGAACCCGTTAATAAAGGAGAAAGTGTAATGCTTTACTAAGTATGTGCTACAGAGAAGTATATTATAATCCTTGGATTTCGTTGTCCATGATGTGTCCGTTACTTAACTAAATATCACTATAGTATTGACGACTCGGAACACTAAGTTTTTTATAAGTAAAAACGTAAAGTTTTACCTTACAGCCTAAACCGGCTTTCACCTTTAGAAGGCTTCATCAGAGGCTTTCTGATGAAGCCTTCTAAAGGTGAAAGCCGGTTTAGGCTGTAAGGTAAAACTTTACGTTTTTACTTATAAAAAACTTAGTGTTCCGAGTCGTCAATACTATAGTGATATTTATATTACAATATTATAATAAGATACGGGAGCTCCGATTAAGAGATATTAATTATAATTTATTGAAACACATTTTAAAACAAAAATTGCGTTTACTCGCTCAAAAATATTTCAGTATTCAGTTTAATTTAAAATTATTATATTTTGAAAATTAATTTTAAAAATACGCCATAATATGTTGCATTAAGAAGAAGAATGAGACAGGGCGTAAGTAATTTCCGTGCGGTGTAACACTATTTGTTTCCGCAACAAGGAATCGTAACATTTTAAGTGGTAGTGTGAGTTATGGAACGTGTGTTAATTTAATTTCTAGGAAGATACGAATTATAGAGATGAACGATCAAAGGCCTCTTCAACCAGATATTTTTATTTAGGCATTCCGCTATGTTCACATACACAAGTAAGTGTAAAACGTTTAATAGACACCCTGTAATTTAACCAGCAAACAAGAGCAGAGAGTGTAAGAAGGAAGTGTGATGGTTTGAGAGAAGGAGATAGAGAGAGAGAGAGAGAGAGAGAGAGAGAGAGAGAGAGAGAGAGAGAGAGAGAGAGAGAGAGAGAGAGAGAGAGAGAGAGAGAGAGAGAGAGAGAGAGAGAGAGACAGAGACAGAGACAGAGAGACAGACAGACAGACAGACAGACCTACACTTGTAGGAAATTCGATGCTTGCAAAAATTAAAATCTACGTAAAATAATGCGAAAGTGCGTTATGCGATTCAAAATCGAAATCTACCAACAAATAGTGCACAACTGTAGATTCAAGGTTACGCAAACTTGTGCGTAAATAAAATTTCAGAGTAATTATTTATTAGCCACAAGAAGAAAACAGGAAATAACTCTTTCTTAATGACTACAATTATTTTTGATTATGTTCATCAAAAAAAAGTTTGTATACATATCTGACAAAAGAAACTAAGTAACCTTATTCACTGTTACATGTCTCTTACAACTCCAGGTTTAAAGTCAATTGTTGCAGGTAGGTTTGTAACTTAAACAAATATTTTCATCTACTTTAGCTATGTTTAGCAAACGTAACCAAGAAAATATTCAAAAATAGTTTTTAAAGCCACTTTTTACGTTGGCAGACGACAAATATAAATTAATTTTCATAACATACGATCTACAGAATTGGTGGGATAATAGAATATCGATAGAATATGAACGATGTTCAGACAATACTACGGCCTGTGATTAAACTGACAATATACGAAGACAGTATACAGCATTTAACTTGAGTTAACTTCGCGAGAAACTCATACTGCGCGTGTTTCAAATCTCTCAGTCTAACAAACACATACAAATTCGCAATTATGAATAGTTTTTCAAATATTAACTACTTCTGCAAGTATTCAATGAATTTAATTATAGTTAATTTATAAACCTCTGATAATACTGATATAATCAGTGAAACGTATATCAGGTAAAAATACAATAATATATTTTACTTGTAGTTAATTAGAAGTAGTTAATATTTGAAAACTATTCTTAATACAGAAAACCTGCAAGAAATATCGAAGAGTTATGTAAAAATTAAAAATTCGTAATTCAACATAACTTCAATAAAATCCTGTTTTTATATTGATTAAAGGTAAATAACAGTCTCAAATAGAAATGAAATGCGTCTAGTAGCAATGGAAGAACGATCGAAAAGTACTTTTTCCACTTTGTATGCGTTATCTTTGATGTCAGCACTAGGATGAAACCCGACAAGATGAGTTTCAAGAAAATTACCAGACTGAATCGTTAAGGATAATCGTTAGCAGGGTGGTTGAATTATAAAGTGACCATACCCTAGTGACTTTCATTATATCGAGTAATTTGTGAATAAAGCATGTCTATTACAATAGAAAGATATTAGTTGAGATTAACAAAGAAAGAATATTATTTATTCAAATGTCATAATTAAAAGAGCCTTAACGACAATGTTTACACAAAAGTAGACGTTATTGTTGTAATTCTTTGCCTTTATTTGTTTTAAATACAGCGAAAATCACTAGCAAGTTAAGTCAAGGTGTTCAGTCTTGAAGGTGTTCCGATATTCTGCGTACACAATGATAATAATGTTACACAGTTTTCGACACTCTTTTTCCCTACAGCACTATGGTGGTTAACCATTAATTTTTTTTAGTGGACGGTAGCGCGATGATTTTATTTTTCTAGGTTGGCTAATCTGATTTATATATCGCATCAACATTCGCGTGATTGTACCTTGACCAGTGCACATTCAGTATTCTCGGCGTTCGGTTCGCCGAACTTTCTCTGTCAAGTTAGTGTCGACATTAAATGTAGGCTTTAGGCCCTTACATTCTCGCTTATGGCCAACTAGCGCCATAATTAACTTGTGTTCTCGGTTATGGCCGACTAGCGCCATAACTTCATTCTAATACAAATTCGTATTAATCTGCCATATGCAGCATTAGCCAGCCTACTTCAATTTTTACAGCTGTAATGTAATCAGTCAATATTAAAACTATTCGTATACAGTCCACTTCTTTTTATTTCTTAATGTAATTTTTAATTCAGCATCTTCAATAATTTTACACATCATCTTCAATCACCATGGAAGACCAGCCAACAGAATATAATTCAAGAAACATAATTTTCGCCCACTTGGGCCCAACTAATTAATTCTTCCTGTCTACACTTGTGGAACATTACTTTTATTCATCAGTTTCGGTCCATCCGGACCGGGACCATCCATTTTTTGCCATTTTTTGGTCACTCCGGACCTGGATTTCCATTTAACATCTTTTACATCTTTTTCTGGCCATCACGGGCGGATTAGCACGTCAGCTAATGTGACCGTGGCGTGATTTGCGTCGCCATTTCGCTCGTCATCTTCGGGCAACGTAATACCAAGTTCCTGCCGGCTGCAGTGCCTCAAAGTAGTCATCTTTGCCAGCTGTTCACCATCATCACCAAGGAGCCGACGCTGCGGGAAGTCGCCAACCAGGTACCACCAGCAACAGTAAAAAGGTGCGTAAAAAAATGTCTGAAGAAGGCCTCAAGGTGCTGACCAGAAAGAGAGGCGGATTAAAGTCCGCGATAGTGCGGATACAATCCGCGGTAAATTCTTTTGATATTAATTTAACTACAAAACATTTTATGACTGTAAGATTAGAAAGTCTTAAGAGCTTAGCCTCGAAGTACGACGAAGTACAGTCTGAGATAGAGCTTATCAGTAAAGACTCGAGCACTGCTCAGGCAGACCGAGTCGAGGTTGAGGAAACGATATACTCAACTGAGGCAAACATTTTACAACTCCTTGACACTTTTAATACTCAGACTGTGCCTCCTGTACTATCGACGCCTGTGCATTTAAAGCCGATAAGTTTGCCCTGCTTCTCAGGCAACATACTTGAGTGGCAACATTTCTTTTCAATTTTCAATGATCTAGTGCATTCAAGATCAGATTTAACGCCAGTACAGAAACTGCATTACTTGCATTCATCGGTGAAGTGTGAACCATTAGACTTAATTAAATCATTACCAATTTGTCAAGAAAATTATGTAATAGCGTTGAACTTGCTGTCCGAGAGGTACAATAATCCATTTATATTAGCCAAATATTATGTACAGAACCTACTTCAGGTTAAGTCCACAATAAAGGACTCAGTTCAAAGCTTGGCGGAGTTTACGAATACTATAACGTCTTCCGTTAACTCACTGGCGGCAATGAAGCTGTCCGTAAACCTATTTGAGTTTATTACCATACAGTTGCTCTCCACCAAACTTGACCCTATTACTTTAAAACGTTGGAAGGAGTCCATAGACCCTGACAACTTGCCCAGTTTTCAAGACTTTACGCATTTTTTGAATTTGCGCCGACAACTTTTAGAAAATACAATGCCAATTGAATCCGGACAGCAATTCAACAAACCTAGTGTAAAACCAAACAATAAATTTGAGAAATGTAGCTTAAGAAATACTGCTGGCAGCAGTACCTTTAAGAGTTATCACGCAGCGGCAAGGCATTATTCATGTGTGTGCTGTAAATCTGACCACCCGCTTTACATGTGTAATAATTTTCGCATATTAAGTGCCGCTGAGCGGGGGCAATTGGTTGCAAATCATAAATGTTGTATTAACTGCCTTAGAGCAGGTCATCTGATGACAAATTGTAAAAGTAAACAGGTTTGTAAAATTTGTTCAAAGGGTCACCACACCTTGCTGCACGCTAATTACGTGCCGAAATCAGCAGCTGCCAGCAGCAACTATTGCTCATTCAAATTACAGTGTAAAAACAATGTACTTTTATCCACTGCGGTTGTATATGTCATTGATCAGGCTGGCAATAGGCATAAGGCTCGGGCACTTCTTGACGACGGGTCCCAGATCAATTTTTGTACGAAATCATTTGCGAAAAGGTTGCACCTTAAACTAACCCGATCTAATATTCCAATTACAGGAATAAGCAACACAGCGTGTTGCGCTACTGACATTGTTTCTGTGCGTATTATGTCTCGCTATCAGAGACATAGTTTCGAGGCCAAATGTGCCGTCCTATCTAACTTAACTCATAATCTGCCTTCAATCTCGTTTGACATCAACCGGTTCCACATTCCAAATAAAATTTTTCTCGCCGACCCAGATTTTAATATATCTTCACAGATCGACATACTATTGGGGGCACAATTTTATCTGGATTTAATATTAGCTAATAAGTACACACGCGGACCCAACTTCCCTATCATTCAGGAGACAAAACTGGGTTACATTTTGGCCGGCAATCTGCCCAAACACTGCCACACCCAGGGTCCTGCTGTTTCGTTCTTGGCAAGGAACAATGACAGCCAAATCCTGCAATCTCTCGAGAGATTTTGGGAGGCAGAAACGATCCCCGGCGATACCCCTAATAGCGAGTCGGCTTGCGAAGAGCATTTTGTGCGCTCAACTCAGCGCAACCCCGAGGGTAGATTTATAGTGTCGCTCCCATTCAAATCTGATAAGCCCCACTTGGGGGAATCTTACACAAGTGCCGAATCAAGATTTTTAAGCTTGGAGCGTCGATTCAGGCGCGATCCCAAGCTTGCTCGCGACTACGCAGACTTTATCAGGGAATACATGAATCTTGGGCACATGACACTCATTGATCATGGCGCTATCAATTTAGGATCGTCAAATATTTATTACTTGCCTCACCATGCCGTGTTTAAACATTCTAGCTTGACCACAAAATTGCGCGTTGTTTTTGATGGTTCGTCCAAGACTACTAATGGTCTTTCGTTAAATGATATATTATTGGTAGGTCCCAATGTTCAGCAAGATCTCTTCTGTATTCTGTTGCGGTTTCGCACACATAAGTATGTCCTGATTGCCGACATCGAAAAAATGTATCGTCAGATTCGCGTTGCTGAAGGGGACTGTCACTATCAACGTATTTTGTGGCGTGACTCTCCCCTCGAACCACTTAAGCATTTCGCGCTGCGAACAGTAACCTACGGCACGGCTAGCGCCTCCTTTTTGGCCACTCGGTGCCTTCTACAAATTGCTAGAGACAATCAAACTTCCTTTCCCCAAGCGGCTTTAGCCATAACTAACGATTTCTATGTAGACGATCTACTTACCGGTGCGGACACTATCCCCGATCTGACCAATCTGAAATCCGACCTAGGTGCGTTACTTGCTCAATATGGTTTCACGTTGCACAAATGGGCATCAAATGAACCCACAGCGGTCGCAAATCATCACAACCTTTCACGACCCCTAAATAAACAGGACAACGTGGGTACCCTGGGCATTCTTTGGAACAACACTGCCGATTCATGTTTGTTTGACGTCAAACTATCTCTGGTCGATCATAGCATATCCAAGAGGAAGATTCTCTCAATTATCGCCGGAATATATGATCCGCTGGGTTTAATCGGACCAGTTGTCTTTTTGTATAAACACTTTATGCAGCGACTTTGGCTTTGTAAGCTTGGTTGGGATGAAACGATTTCCGGTCAGTCACTTTCGGATTGGCATTCTTTGTGTAACAAATTAAGTCTGATTGGTAAAATAGTGGTCCCGCGATCTATTCGCTGCAACCGTGAGGCGGTTACAGTTCAGTTGCATGGTTTTTCGGATGCGTCCGAGAGAGGGTTCGGCTGTTGTGTGTATATTCGAGTCATTTATCAAGATGCTACTGCTTCCTGTCGTCTCTTGTGTTCAAAATCTCGCGTGGCTCCCCTACGCCAAGTGTCATTACCTCGCATCGAGCTCTGCGCTTGTTTGTTATTGTCGCGACTCGTATCTAAAATTATTCCTGCTCTTCATTCGTTTATTGATGATGTACATTTGTATTCCGATTCTATGGTGGCTCTTTACTGGATTCATGCGCAGTCTACGCGTTGGAAAACATACGTCGATAATCGGGTTGCTGAAATTCAGCGTCGCACGCAAACTTATATCTGGCATCACATTGATTCGCGACGCAATCCTGCTGATATTATATCTAGGGGGTGTTTCCCGGACGCTTTGCGCGATTGCTCGCTTTGGTGGCACGGTCCTGGCTGTCTGTCTCAATCGTCAGATTCTAATCCTGTCCCATCTTTCGTACCGGCCACTCCATCATCTTCGGAAGTCACCGCGGAAGAGAAAACTACACATAACCGTTCGCTAATGTCTACCCTGGCTGTTAACTTATCGTTGGACGTTTCCTCGTTACACCGGCTGACACGTGTATACGCTTACTGTTTTCGTTTCATCAGAAATGTTAGACACTCATCTGCGGACAAACTTTCGGGCGATCTGACCCCTGCAGAAATTCATCAGTCTCTCAATTTCTTCATAAAACAATCTCAATCGATCCACTTCCCAGGCGAAATTAGTTGTCTTCGGAACGGATCTTCTGTTTCCATCAGAAGCAAGTTGGCTTCTCTCTACCCGTTTCTTGACGACTCTGGAGTGATACGCGTAGGCGGACGATTGCAGCATTCCCAGTTACCTTACGATCCGAAACATCCTATCGTACTACCCCCTTCGGCGCATGTCACACGCCTTATCATCGAACGCGAACACATTCGCTTACTTCACGCTGGTGCTCGGCTCGTGCATCATTCACTGCGTCAGCGTTGGTGGATTGTTAATGCCCGGCTAGTCATCCGTTCTATTATTCGTAAGTGTTTCAAGTGTATCCGGTTCAGCGCCACACAGCAGGTCCAGAGGCTTGGCATTTTGCCATCCCCTAGAGTCACTCCTTCAAGGCCGTTTCTATTTTGCGCGGTTGATTATGGTGGTCCCTTCATGATTCGTCATGGCGGGCAGAAGTCTAGAACTCTTACTAAGGCGTACGTGTCTCTGTTTGTTTGCTTGGCAACTAGGGCCATTCACCTGGAATTGGTGTCCGACCTTACTGCCAGCGCATTTATAGCTGCTTTACGTCGTTTTATGGCACGTCGGGGTATACCCAGTCAGCTGTACTCCGACAACGGCACGAACTTCAGGAAGGCCCGCACCATCTTACATGACATTTACAACTTTTGGCACAATAAGGATGCCATCACCTCGATTAAGTCATTCACATCCTCTCAGGGGATATCATGGTCATTTATTCCGCCCTCCTCACCTCATTTCGGTGGCCTTTGGGAGAGCGGCATCAAGAGTTTGAAATTTCATCTGCGGCGCGTGGTAGGCAAATCTATATTAAACTTCGAAGAGTTCACGACCGTTTTATCTCAGATAAAGGCATGTCTGAACTCTCGACCTTTATTTGCTATTTCCTCGGATGTTAACGACCCGGTGCCACTTACACCTGGCCATTTTTTGATCTGCGCGCCCCTAACTGCGATTCCTGAGCCAGACCTTTCTCACGTTCCTGTTTCTCGTCTTGGTCGTTGGCAGCTGATTCAGAGGTTTGTCCGGGACATTTGGAAGGCGTGGTCTTATGAAATGTTATTGCATAATATTCGCATGTTTTGCTGTTAATTAACCATGCATTCATTTCTTTATATGGTTTCTGATAAATATGTACTATTTTGGGAATGTCTTAAATTGTTAAATTGTTTCTGTAATTTCGGTATTCTATTGTTGTTTGACATTACAATTATTTATCTTGTAATTATTCAAGTTATTATTGTTGTATTCACATAAATTATGTCGATGTAAAAACTATTGTAAGCGCCTGCCGTCTGTAACTTTCTCGTCTAATTTATTCACATTGTACTTCATATTTTATTCATTTTTGTAGGTAAGCATGCACAATTCTTTATTTAAAATTATGACATACATGTCATATCTGGGCTACATTCAGCATCTAGCTTGCCCACACATTGTTACATATTGTAAATTCCTGAAACTTCAGGAATAGCATGTCTAGGTCGATACATGTCGCCCTCCTGAATATACAATAAAACATGCAACTGCAACATGTTCAACAACAATTTTGTTCATGTAATGAACTCTCTGTACAGGTCTACGGACCTTAGCTAGCATTAAGGTAACTCTATGACTTGCATATTATGTATTTTCCTTTCATGTTTTATAATGTTACATACTGTGCACACTTGTGTCAGTAATAGTGGTTAACCAGACTTATTGGTACATGAAACAGCTGTTTGCCAAACCTTGGCCTACAGTCGCCTATCTGCATGCTTATCTCTAAACTGGCGGCCGATTGCCGTTATCTAATCTCAACTCAAGGTTCAACTTAGCCTTGAAGCTGATTCTCGTTACTAAGAACTGCACTATTTTAAATTAAATTGTAATGTATTCTAATTTATTAAAAATGTATTAAAAAATCTTTTTGATTTTTGACGGGCAGTTTATGGACGGTAGCGCGATGATTTTATTTTTCTAGGTTGGCTAATCTGATTTATATATCGCATCAACGTTCGCGTGATTGTACCTTGCCCAGTGCACATTCAGTATTCTCGGCGTTCGGTTCGCCGAACTTTCTCTGTCAAGTTAGTGTCGACATTAAATGTAGGCTTTAGGCCCTTACATTCTCGCTTATGGCCAACTAGCGCCATAATTAACTTGTGTTCTTGGTTATGGCCGACTAGCGCCATAACTTCATTCTAATACAAATTCGTATTAATCTGCCATATGCAGCATTAGCCAGCCTACTTCAATTTTTACAGCTGTAATGTAATCAGTCAATATTAAAACTATTCGTATACAGTCCACTTCTTTTTATTTCTTAATGTAATTTTTAATTCATTCTACACATCATCTTCAATCACCATGGAAGACCAGCCAACAGAATATAATTCAAGAAACATAATTTTCGCCCACTTGGGCCCAACTAATTAATTCTTCCTGTCCACACTTGTGGAACATTACTTTTATTCATCAGTTTCGGTCCATCCGGACCGGGACCATCCATTTAGTTTATGGTAATTTTAAAAATTTGTTGCAGGCATTGTACCTCAACTTCCTAAATTGATAACTCAGTATTATGCTCAATTTTACGTGTAACATTTGTACAGATATCGGTGATTTGTGTTGTATTCGTTATCTGAATTTTGTGTTTTCAAGTCCTGTTTCGTACTTAACAAAAACGTCACATACTTTGTAGCCTACGTAATTTCGGCTTTGTGCTATCTCGCATATTGTCCAACATACAATTCACTCATTGGTTTACGTTTGACCAATGAAAATGGTACCTTTTCTTTTTGAGACACATGTTTCCTACCATACAGGTGACTCCTCATCTCCTCCCTCTGCTAAACGTAAACGGGTAATGGAGGCAACGTAATAGGAGCCATCAGAAATAATAGTAGTGACCTTTGTGGAAGTATAGTCTACAGTACCTACTTCCGTACGTCTCTGTGAGGAGAGTTAGTGCTTGTCGCACATCGGTCTGTCTTGCGGACACTCTACGCAATGTCTGGCTCTCTATCAGTTCTAAAGGTAGTAGCAGAAATGACATCCTGATGTTAAAACACCTCTAGTTTGGCGCTACTAATATAAATTTTACTTTTACTGTAGGCTAATAATACTTCATCATATACAGATACTTTCTATTATTTCTGTTACGTTTTTATTACTCTACTGCCACGTGTACTGCTTCTGTTTTTTTGTCCATAACGAGGACAGTATTACGTACTTAATAATTGCATAAAAATCCTACCGCATATTTGAAAACATTGTGGACCACAATTTAGAGAAAATTATATGCTTTGCACACTTGTCACGACAGCGCAATGGTACGATTCGTTGTTTGTGTTGAGTAATTGCAGCACTTACCTTACTGCCACAGTAATAGTACTACATTTCTGTAAATGCTCTCTGTTTAAAAATGTATACGGCATAAAATATGTGTATTCCCATTAAGAAAACTTTTCTCTAGTGTCTGACTTTGTACATAGGGTTTTGCGAATGTTTGTTACGTCTTGCTGCCTAATATTCAAGTATTGTTCACGTATCCTTATAGCAATATTTATATGGAAAAAAAATGGCCAAGGCAATGAATGATTTGTATTAAAAGAGGAATTAACGATTAGGTAAATTGTGCTATATAACGCACCAGAATTCTCAAAAACCATGACTGCTGTAACAATAGAGTAATCGGATTCAATTAAAGCTGCTATGACTATTATTTCTCTTGTTATAATTTTTATTGTTAAAACTATTATTAGTGATACTAGTTAATCAAGTGTCCCCATAACATTGGTTTAGGAAATATTAAGCTTAATTATGTGGATACTCTATAGTTAGTTCATTAAATGCTATACGATTTTTCCTTCCAACTCTACAACAGCTGCATAACTTTGTATATAAACTTTCTTATGTAAAAGTTTACTTAAGATTTTTTTAAACTTTTTATAACGTTTTTTATAATTAAACAATAAATGTTTAACTTACATAGCTAGCCAATAGGAATATTTTGTACATCTGTTATTTAACATACCTATGTAAAAAATAAATTGACGTACGGAAACTAACTGACTCGAGTCACACATCTATCAAAGACATGATACTATGACATCGACAATAAAAAAAACAAAACAGTTTAGACCCCATTTACACTAATGTGTCTGGAGCGTATTAAGTTCAAACATTAAAAAATTTATAATTTCTTATCGGAATAAACAGTCACTTAATATACCTGTATAGTAAACTTTTACTTATAGTTGCTATTTTTGAAAATGCGCATTTAAATATATTGTCATTCCTTAACTAACGTTTTAGTAAATGTCTTCGGTAGTCAGTAACCAAATTATTTTTTTATCATTTTTATTTGATTTAGAACAGTAAGAACAATTAGTCAACAAAGAAGAAATTGGGATCGCCGTTGTCACCAGTCGTAGCGAATGCTGAAATTCCTTTCTTGGATGTACTAATATCACGAAAACCAGACGGATTTCTAGGTCATCGAGTGTACAGGAAACCTACCTACACTGATAGATACCTTTATGCAACTTCACATTATCACCCTCCACGAAAGCAAGCCGTTCTCAACACACATTTTCATAGAGCATCAGTCATAGTGTATCCGTTGACGAACATTTCCTCGAGGAGAAAAAGCACCTAACGGACGCTCTTGAAAGGAACGGATATAACAGGGGTACCATACGTAAAGCATTTAAGAAAACCGGAAAACCTTCAGAAAACCTACAGCAGACGATAATAACCACAGAGCATTCTTATCGTACGTAAAAGATACCACAGACACAATTAGCAGAAATACGGCATTAAAACAGTGTTTCAACCACATTGGAAGCTGGCACAATTTTTAAAACCAATCAAAGACATAATCCCGTTCAACACTAAAGGTATCTACAAATTTCCATGGAGTTGCGGAAAGGTTTACAATGGCCAGACGGGCCACCTGATTTCCACAAGAGTCCTAGAACATATCAGACATACGAAGAACTGGGCAGTTGAAAAGTCTGCAATGGCTGAGCATTCAGCCTTAACTAATCACATGGTAAACTTCAAAGATGCATCTGTAATAATGTCATGTAACAGGTATTATGACAGATTGATCCTAGAAGCAACACAAATTAATAAACACAAGGATAATATCAACAGAGATACCGCCACGCTTAGTACAACTATGGTACCCTTTACTTTCTGGTTTGACTGCACGCGGGTTGACTGACTGCACAAACAATGCACACAGCATAACGCCTACAGAGCAGGGTCCACTTACCGGACCACCCGCCGCCATTTCTACACTATATAACTGAGTTTGCTTGTCGGCATTTTTGCAATCGGGCGACCGGCATTTTACGTCGTGAAATGCAGGCTTACCGGAGTCGCTGTTGGGAACTCGCCGTGGCACAAGCGGGGGACGGATCTAACGAAAGTAACCCATACCGGATACCTCCGGCTTTAACGGGGATGAGGCGCCGACCTTGCATCCCAGCTGGACCATTCGGCCAAGTACTGGGTCGCTCGGAGGCGAAGGCCGAGTACTTGGGTGCGTGTTTCAAGCGCCAATTCGCTCTAAACGCGCCCATGGACTGGGACTTCGACGAAGAAGTCGAGAACGAAGTGGATGACTTTCTGTCTCTTCCGATCACTACGGGACCCGAACCCATTACTAGGAAAGAGGTCTCAGATCGGTTCGTTTAACTCGTACCGAGAAACGCTCCTGGTTCGGACGGCGTCTTGAACTGACACAAAACACGATAAATTATCCCTAACAAAGGTTACTCTCTCACGAACATAAAGTAGCAGAAATGTTTCAGAAGCGGAAGTTGTTATCATTTATGTCTATGGTTTTCAGGTACTATGATGTGCTACGAACATTATGGAAAACGAAAAATTAACTGGCGATCAATCAACGTCGCGACAGAGAATTGGAGAGAGAGGTTTGCGTCAACGTAGACGTAACGTCACTCAGCATCCGTCGAACTTAGTTATTACATTCGTCAGGTTTCTCTGTCTCCGTTGATATATTATTTTTTCTCTGAACTCTCAATGGGTTCTCGTACGGATAAAATAATTACGGTTATGTATAATGAATTACAATCTCAGATTAATGATTTCGTATGATAATAGAAACAACCCATATAGACAAGCACTATGTTCCGGTAGAAAGTTGGAAGTAAAATAAAAGTCTATCAGGGAAAGAACATAATGCAGTGTAATCTAATAATAGTGTTAGTGATGTAAGCTAATAGCATTCCTTGGTAAAATCAAATGTCCTACCTAAGGCTTTTCCAACTCTGTATGTTATAATCGTAAGAATATCGCATGAAATGCTAAATGCATAAATCATATAACAGTGTTACACACAAGCGCGCACACTCACACACGCAATGTTATTACGTTGCTATTATTGTGCCGAATGGCTATAAGAATTATAAATTAAGTAATGCGCATTTAAAGCAACGTGGTTCCAAGCACGTGAGAATGCAGAATTTTTACGGGATCGTATGGTGTAAAAGGCGTAGGCTATATAGAGGGTAAGAGAACATTGATACAGTTTTGTATAGCCAAACTCAGACTTGAAATTGACCACAATACAAATATGACTACACTGGCCGCGTGGCCATTATGAACTACTTAATTTTCAATAGAGACAATTCATAAGTAGAACTCGACGAAAGAGAATTTCTATCATGGTCAAAACGTATTCGTTCGGAACGCACTGTTAATTATTACAGCAAAAATTTATTGTATGAAGTGGCGCACAGCCTCTCTACGCCAGTCAGATTGTCTCATTATTAAAATGGGATCCTCAAATTAAATTCGTGTGGACGCTGCGTTACTTCAGTTAGTAGTTATCAACTATCGCCGCCAATGAAAACAAATTCTCCTGTCGTCGTCATATGGCTGTCTTTATTTGTCGCCAATCTTTGTCGCTGTAACCAATCATTGTTTAAGTGACACACAGAAACGTGCCAACAATGCAACTATATAGGTGCAACTAAAGCCCTTGCCGACATTAAGGGTTAAAACGAGGTAGCAATACTAGTCTGATCGTCAACGTGTCACTTAAAGTCTGAATCGGCATAGCGCAACGTGTGGGACTTCCTACGGTAGCTGTCTCCTAAACGTGCCAAGAGAAGACACCATATGAGATCTTCGTGCAACAGCAGGGACGAGGAAATATAATTATATTAATAATATAAGTTATGAAAAACATTTTTTAAGGTATTTAAAACAGCTTTATGAACATTTTTAAAGACTATATATGTAATGCAATTTTTGTAAATGTAAACTGTCAAAATCAAATATTCCTTTTAATATTCTATTTTGGAAGTATATTCGTAAGGACTTTTAAATTGGCCAAGTATTCAATTAATAAAATTGTCTTACACAATCCAGGAATTTGTTTATTTCATATATTTAAAGAATTGTTAAAAATATCTAATTAGAATAGTTAAGGCTTCATTTATTACTATTTTATAAATAACGGATTAAATCGCTTACACGGGCGCGCGCGCGCGCGTGCAGACCTATAATTTTAAAAACTAATAAACCTGTAATCACTTTGTTAAAATGTTTTTGAAAATTTACAGACCGATCGTGTGTGGTTGGGATGCCTATCTTAACAGTTAAACGATTTAATTTTACAGTTAATCACAGCATCATTACGACACACGGTCCCACCATGATTCGTCGTATTTGAACAGTGCAAACAGGGCCAATGAATACTGAGAAATTGTCAATTATATTACTTTCAGTTTAAATAAACACACTTGCATTCAACAGTTTTGTAATTTTACGATTGTCCACTAAAGTAATACAAACTAAGTGTAATACTATCACAATAAATAGTACTCTTTACTAATTACAGAGTCCGCACGCAACAATTCAGTATAATAACTTTACATTAAACCGCAGCTTACTCCGATACCTACTCAATCGCAATTCAAACCGACTCTCTGGCCGTTACGTTGTGTCGTTGATTCCATGTCTGAATTCCAGCCCGACGACTGCACAATCAAAAACAGGACTATACTCCAGTCACCGGTAGGTACCTAGCTGCAGAAGGTATGTACCCTGGCCGTTTACAGATCCTGTATTTATACCTCGCCGAGCGAGGTTGCGAGATAATCTATCACTTTCTGGGTGAGAGGTACGCATCGCATAGCAGAAGGCGCCTACAAAACACTGAAAAATGTCATACTATGTCAATGCCGACCGATCACATCCGCATGACGCACACACCACGCAAGTTGCCTAATACATTGGCGTAAGACTGCCCCTGCTGATGCAAACTGGAAAATCCTCTTGCTTTATTTGTCTTAAGTTTGACTTTACAAACTCCTTTTCCACTTTCAAAACATTAATTCCGACGCTAATTAAAACCTGGTTTTCGATTCCATATTACTTTCCCAATTAGTTCCCAATCTCCTGCTTAACATCGCCTTCAGCAACCTTTTATATAATCCTGTATTAAGTCCTAGTTCCTCCATCCCGCGCAGTCCAGCACATCTTTCCACGGTGAATCCTCCAACGGCGTGTCCTACGGACACTTTCTTCAACTTAGAAAGAATAAGAACCTTCCAGCACCTGCCAAAGTTGTTTCTTAAATCGCTTTTCATACAAATTAATATAAAAATTAATGTACTTCATCAGCCTGTTCTTATCTTGTTTCCGCATCCGACATTAAGTGTTCCTATTCTCCGCACATGTTGACTTCTTCTCCGACCACCCTCACGTGTTTGATCAAATTATTGGCTATCCATAACATTGTAGCCGTGAAAACTTTATCTTCTCTCAACTATACCTCAGTACAGTTTTTCTTAAATCCATTGCAAATCCATAGTTATTCATAATTACCGTGCCAAGAATCACTTCAGCGATAATGCCTTTTGGCTGGTAGCTAAACTCGTGCCGCAGACGTAAAAGTACGCCAAAATTTTCTAACACTGACGAGCTTCAAGTTGGAGTTTGTAAGGTAAGAGAACAGTTGAGGCTAAAGATATCTGACTATCTCAGACCCACAATGGACACTGCAGAACCCGTGTCAGCTGTAGAGATGGCTAGTTTACTTTTACCAAATCAATTAACAATCAAGTTGCCTTTTATCTCCGGAAGTGAAAACACTGCATGATGTTCAGAGGCGTTACCTTTCGCTTTGTGTATTTATGCACATCTCTTCGGTTTCTTGTTTGCCAACAATCTACTTAAAGATGGTTACGTTTTCCACAAATGATTACTTGGATCTTCTGTCCTTTTATCATGACTCGACAATCGTTGTTGCCGTAATAAATTGAAGTTGCTTCCTTCAGTCACATCTATATTCTATCTGTTATAAGGTAATGGGTTACTGTGATCTTCTGACTCCAAGTAATGAGTTAGACACATTAATGTAGCTGCACTTGGGAATGTCAAAATGTATGGATTGAACGAGATCGTCTAAGCTATTTCGATATATTTCCGTAAAGCTTGTTGTAGATCACTAAAGATGAGTATATGTACTAATAATCGCATTAAAGAACTTTCTGGTGGGTCCAGACCGTCTGTCGATTTTTGCTTTAAACATTTGCTGTCGTTTTGTTCTCAGTAAGCTACACATTCCCAGTTGTTTGGTCAATGTAACGGAATTCCAGAGCCTTTTTTAATTCAGTGGAGGTGGTCCTGCTATTAGGTGGCGTTTTTCGTAGTAGCTCTGTGACATAGAAGGTTGCTTTAGTAGTAGTCTTATAAAAGGTGAACGAATGCAATTCTTTCTCTGGCTCTGTCCAAAATGTGCAACAGCTTCAAATTGCCGAAGACGCATCACCCAGTGAGTGTTCCCATCAAATGGAAAATTTACCTAATTGAATGATCGTTCCTAAACGTGTCACATAGCTACTGGAAGTCACAATACAAAACTGAAATAAGGGAATTTAATAATCAAGTATTTATTGCAAAATAAATTTTTAGCTTCAACTGATTATGAACATGATGTAGCTCATAATCATTCTTAAAGTTATTGCAAGTGTATTTTTGTATATTACAGTATTTTTATAAAAATTATAAAATTTATTTTCTTATAAGAAATATATTGAAGACGGATAACTAAATTTTTGAATCAGGTGATAAACATGGTCAGCTTTTTACAATGATGCAATTCAGAAAATATCGGGATAACTAAAAAACTCAATTACTCTGTATATTTCTTAACTTCAATTTTAAAAGTTTTTAATTTATGTCCTTCAGCTGTCTTTATGTTTAGTAACTGATCGTGTCACGGTAAGAAACTTCATTAAACTTTTCTGTTGAGTATTCGCGATTAACTTTTAAATATTTTTTATTGTTAATATCGGTTGTGTAACGATGGCATTGTCTAGAATGGTTTGCTTTGAGGGTTAAAGAGATATGGCAAGTAGCTTACACTGCAGCTCCTCAGTGTAGCTATAAAATAATTCTTATTTTCAGAATAAATTCTGTGATATTTCTCATCGTCTAATAGATTACTTGATTCATTGTATAATTTGAACAATAACGCCACAGAAAATAATACAAAATTCAAAATTATGTTAAAAATATTGATCAATATTATTAAGATGTCGGACGGTTTGTCGTGTTGATCAGTCCAAATTAAAGTAACTAAACACCAAAGACATCACTATTTAGGACTTTCATGAGAGCTTAAATAAAAAAACTACAATAAATACAAACAATTTTTTTAACTTATGATTGTCTAATACACATTAATGTAACACACAAAAGTTGATCGCTTACTTAATAGCGTCACCGATTACAAACATCTGCATGTAGTAATTCACAATGCACTTTACACTAAAAAAACAAACATACTATCAAAAATTTACTAATGACACGGTTTTATAACCTTGCTTTGGAGCACGCGGCAGCTTCTGAAACTCTTGTATTGATAGTTACAAGATATACGCATCGTATGGGTTGCTGTGTGTTGTAGCACACAGAACACATGATGAGGCAGTACACGCGAGAACATTCTACGTTACTCGTCCAGCCTTTGAAATTATTATTTTCTAATATCACAGCACAACTACACCATTTTTTCGTTTCATTGGAGTCAGTATATGTTGCAGTCTCGTGTTTCAGACTTGGAATATAATCTATAAATACATCTTGAATAATCAATTTCACTATTCACTTACAAACACATGAGTTTGTTTTTATATACGAGTGTTAGTCAATTACCTATGTAGCTACGAACATTTTTATCTACAAACGTTTTTCACTGTACCGAATACGGAAGACAAACACATGTAGCTTCCGCGTTATTATACGCATTTCGTGAATAATACCTTTATATTCAGGAATGTATACGTATAATCGCTATCAAAAATATTAGCTGTTAATACAGGAGAGTCCATTCAGTATTTATCCAGTTTTCATTGTCATTTTCTCTCTTTTTGTAATACAATGGCGAAATGCGTAGCCTATATGCCCCAGTCTATAATATGTTTATGGATGCTAAAGTAAAAACGAACCGTTTTGCTCGTAACTGTCTATTTCAGTTAGTAAATTTAGAGGTAGAGGAAGAAGTATACATTTTTGGTACTTGTGTTAAAAGAGATAGTAAATCAGTACCAAGACAATTTAATTATACAATATAAAATGACCGATGGTAAATTTACAAAAACGTTTATATTTTTTAATAGCATTACGGGCTCAGACTAAACAAAAACTTATTTATATTAAAAGATACATTACACAATGTAAACATATATTATGTACGTACAAATATTGCAGAGAATTTTTGAAATATTGTTTCAAACTTTTTCTCTTTTTTTGTATTTGTTAAAATATGTGGTTGTGTAATGTTTACTGTGTAAATAAACTCAATAATGTTTATATCAATAATAAACTTAAAATTTACTGCCAAAGTTGCGTAACAGAGAGGACGTGAGATAATTCCATACATTGAACGAAAATAAATTTCATAGTCTCTCCCGTCAAATCCACCAACCGACTGAACAGTAGTAAACAAGGTTGTGGTAACCAGTTCCTGAGGTGAGAGACGTCGGGCCTGGCAGGGTGAAGCAATTAGGGCCCAGTAGGGTAATGAAAGAGGCTCAAGTAGGTCAATTGCAGCGAACTCAGTGTACTACTTACTCGATTATTAATCGAATGAAGAAACGTAACTCGTTAACTTCTAAAACAGCTTTGCAGGGATCGTGGACAATGAACCCAAAGCACCTTATTACCTACCAACATAACAAAAATTATTGCCATAGACTCAGCTTTCAGGTTAGCAGTCATGCACACTAGGGGTACGGTACCTAAATGTTCTCCTGTAAAGAAGATTGAAAATTATAATGTGGAATTCAATATTTCACGTTTATTTTTAACACTTGTTATAGCTTGAACAATTGTCTTATGTTTTAAGTTCACTTAAAACCGTAAACGTGATTATCTCTCTCTAAAAAAAAACAAGTATTTAGAATATCGTTTAGAATATTAGAAAACGTTAAGCTAAGATTTTCCGATACACGGTATGTTCAGTACTAAAGCTATGTTACTTTTGCCACTTAAACACAAAACGGTTTGCCATTTGTGGCTAACGGTAACATCTCGTGAAGTTATTTACGAAATTACTTGAATCGTTCAGGAACTAAACTCATCATTACTTGAACGCCTCCGAACATGTTTCATTCTTGTCGTTATTTCATCAATACAATTTTTTTCAAAAAGTAGCAAGGTTTTGATAATTCATCATTGCTGTTATATTTAATTACAATTTATATACAGTATTATATACAATGTTATACACTTCTTACATCTCTAAGTGATATGATAGAGGCCTATTTAGTTTTACATTCGATTTTAATGACACGAGATATACGTATACTATTTCAGAGCCATTTATACCAGTATTTGATCCTGTAAAATAAGAGATGTTTTATTATCTTAGCAATAAACGTATTTTATTTCACTACAATAATGCTCTGTATCAGATAATTATGAATTATTTATCTTTTAAGGTGTTAAGCAAGTGGGACAATATTGGCAACATTTATTGTAGTTGTTACTGTTATTATTATTATTAATATCTTGCTGATAAATATAGAGTTATTTTTATTAAATACAATACCTATGCTAAAACTATCTGAACACTGCAATATATAAACTTTAATTAAAGCTAACTACTTTGTTCTGTTCGTTTCTTCAGATATTTATCCTATTCTATTTACCATTCTACCATTTTCCTGGTGTGATAAAGTATATAACTTTTACTAATATCTGTTTTTATTATGTAGGAGTTTATCTTAGGCTTAATAAGTATTACATAATATAATATATTAAACATAAATATATAAATTTATCTAAGCAGGGATATAATTAATTTACTTTATTTGGCAAAGGAATTCACATGTAACGATCAAAGTAAAAAAAAAAGTGGATAAACTAACTCATAGCATTCTGAAAGTTCATTCGAATAGTATTTGCTTAGTTATAAACATAAGCTTGTCCTAATATTTGGTAGAATTTCCGGCATTTTAGTCATAATAAAGAATAAAATATTTTAGTCCAGTACACACTACAAATTCTACTCATAATGTGACAAAGGGTTTACCTACAATTAGCATTAAAAATAATGCAATCTGCACACAAAATTATTTTATAATACACTGCAATTAAACCGTGAGATATGTGTTTTTACTTGCAATGAATTGAATACATAAGGTACAGGATTTTCGCACTATTCCAAAGCGAAATTAACGCGTTCCCTTCCTCATATAGTAACCACCGTTAGCTTAATGACTTAAGTAGTTGTGAGATTTAATAATGGTGAAACATTTAGAGGGGAGTAGGATACTGAATGAGTGAAAAAGAAAATGCTTATGCTGTAGCATTCTCATGTTTGACATATGAAAAATGTACAACGCTTTACCTGCTTATGCTGACATCATCCTGCTTCATGCGACCTGACATTGACTGATAGTCTGTTAAATTTCTCTTTGTCTTAATATCCATTGCTGACGGATTAACTCTGGCACTTAAAGTGCTGCACCCTAAATTTATTTTCTTATTTTAGATAAAAATTCATTGTTATTGCAATTGTTGCACTAGTATTAAAAATATATATTTAGAACTATTGGGTTCGATTAGTACGATTAACGTCACGTTAGAAAAATGTGTTTATCTTATTAAAAGGCAGCATCGTCATCTTCTACATGTATTAAGTCATCGGTCGCAAGTAGGTAAATTAGAGCTGGTCACCCCAGCGCTTCTGCGAGCCTTTCATTTATTAAACAATTTTTTAATTAAAAGGTTCCGTTTTAATTTAGTTGTACAGTGGAATTATCACACGCGTACTTCATTATTTCCTTTAATACTCTACGGTTACTGTTACTGTTTCCTATGATTTTCTGTTACTTTGTGGCTCTACTTATTTTTTGAGCTCTACTTCATTATGTATTATACTTTCTGTGAGTATCACACCTTTATTTTTTTATATAACTACTATTTTATATTCATATACGCTCAAATTTTTCATGTTAATTTATAATATTATTAATAATCAAAAATCTGTTATCAAGAATATATTCTTGTTAAAAGATCGTTTTTTATTATTAATAATAATATAACTAATATTTGTATATAATTACTACTACTACTACTACTACTACTACTACTACTACTACTACTACTACTACTACTACTACTACTACTACTACTACTACTACTACTACTACTACTACTACTACTACTACTACTACTACTATCTAGTTATATCTAGTGTCTAGGTAATGTTTAAGTTATATATAGGCTTCAATTAGATGTTAGGTTTGATGTCAAGAATTGAAAGTTTAAGAAGAGTTGTTTATTTTATTAAACTTTATTTATTGTAAGTAATCAATGAAAGATATGCACAAAAAACATTATATTGATTTAAAGTGTTATTAAATATATAATTAGAGAGTATGGTTTCTATTATAATAATTATCACCAAATACATTAATTTTAATTAAGCATCTGAAAATACTTAGACTATAACATGTAGTAGTAGACTTCAGTATCGTGGTACAATGTACCGATAATAACAATGCATTGGCGTTGTTTAAATTTTGAATTTTTTCTCTCCTAAAGTATTAAATTAAAAAGTTTTCTCTTGAGAAAACAAGGCAAGAAAAACTAAACGTAAAATGTACGAAAACACAAGAGCGCATTAATCATAATAACTCAGATGCGATGTTATACTACAGTTAATGTTATTTTAATAGCTGTATCTAATATGATGTGTTAAATTGTTTCTAAACTTAGGCAACTTGATTCTATACACGTCCTGTCCATGGGTGTATCAATTAATTTTGTAGCTTGTAAAATGTTACTTCCGAATATTTTACTAAACAAATTCTCAGATACTCTGCATAGATTAAATTCATCGTTTGGCAGTATGCAAGTCATTTGAATATTTTGTTAAGGCAGTGAATAACGCAGCAGTTGTGCAACTATTGAGTCATCACAAAAGAAGTCGTCCCCGCTGCGACAATAACAGGAAAGTTACAGTCATATAACGATTCATCGTGACTATTCTACAGTGTTCCAGAAAAACCAATTCCTGATTCATTCCGGCAATTCCTTTCTTGTTTACGGAGAACCGGGTGCGTGCAACGCCAAGCAGTTCTGCGAATTGCTTTAAATCGAACTGGACGCAGTACAAGTGTACAAGTGTATTAATACAAGTGATAAGTATTTAAATTTAAAACTCTAATTTATGATGTCTAATTTTTTGCAATCTATCTGCGTATTTCGAACGTGTTGGGTAACAACTGATAATTAGCACAATAGAACAATATGAAATTTGTGGTGTGTTAAACAAAAATGATTGATTGACGAAGTGAGACAATTCCAATTTGTAGACGTTTCAATAAGTAAACAAGGGTAGCATGATGTGTAAAAGCAAGGAGGCAGTTGAAATTCGATAAAAATGGACTATGTCATGTGTAACAATTTCTTGTGTAAGAGGTAAATTGCAAGAGAAACGAATATTAAGACTTTAAGACTATGTAAAAAACCTTAACTTCTTTGACTTTTAACTGTGAGACATGGGTATTTAGTGTAAAGCAGGAAAGTAGCATACAGGCTGTCAAAATGATCTGAATGAGTAAAATCTTAGGCGTAACAAAGAAGAATAGAACGAAAAGCACTGATATAAGAAGAGAATTGTAGATACAAAGTGGCCTTGTATTTCATAGAGAAAAGGCAATTAAGTTGGAGTTGGTTAAACAAATTACAATGTCTGAAAGAGGTAAGAACTGTGAAAAGCATTTGGGAGTAAGAATTATGAAGAATAAAAAATTAGGAAAACTTACAGGAACATGGGACCAACTATCTGGTAACGCTTTACAAGAGATAATAGTAGCACGTGCAGAAACGAAACGAGTGAAAACAAATATGGAAAAACTTTGTAACAGTTTGAAATGTAATGTATTGTATTGATTGTATTATAAGGCATAAGTATGATGTATTGACTCAATTAATATATTGTTACGACAGTCTCACTTTACGTCACATGGTACAGTGGAAAACAAAGTACAGACACCAATGGAGTTACTAATTACCGGCTTTAATTAATCACAAGTAACAGTTTGTAAGCAATTCGCATAATGATTCAAGTTAAATTTGTGCACAGGCAATAATAATGCCAACTGTTAAGAATCCCGCACTACTTATAACACAATAATCACTTTTCACTAATGACTCGATCCGCACTAAAAAATCGCTTACTGTAACGCATTGACAAAGCCAACCTCTGCCACTTATATGGGTAGTGCAGGTGCTCCAGAATAACTTTCCATCTTTACTGCGGCGTGTCAGCATAATGCGTATTTCTTTAATGCGGCCTTGACTGAATCGCTACACCTACAGTACTCGATTAGTGGATAAACGGGTGGAAGGAGGCTCTCGCCTTTTCGAGAGGGTTCATTGTTACAGTATAATTATTGAATACACACAGTGTAAGTAATCATTGTAAACAATGTAGTAAAATGTTATGTAAGATTAATATAATATCACGGCTCTACATTATTTAATTTTAATAGGGTTATAGATGATAAACTAGAAAAATAAAAATTGTTACTGTCAATTACTATGACGTTTTACAATTTATTCCTAAGGTTCATAAACATTGTCCATGTGATCCCATAACAATGTACTAGGTAAACAAACCTATCGACTATTTTATCCTGTAGCCTTATTATTTTTACGACTTACACGTTTCTACGCATACAAGTAGATATGTTTATCTAATTTATAAATTATCTAGACTCAAACTATAATTAAATGGAATGGCAGACAAAACCGTAAAGAAGTATATCTATAAAATTTAAAAACGTAGTAAATCTGCTTTTAGTGTAGTGCAATCGCTCAGGTGTTATATTAAAATGTGTTTTTGTTTTCTGAAAATATTAAACGAAAAATTAATTAAACCCTACTTATTATTGTAATATTGTTAGTTGTACCAACTGCGTTTGTCAGATTTCCTTTAGAAAAATATTAATAAAATATTTTGCACATTACTGATTATAAGCCTATTAATCACTTTAACAGAAAATTCTTATATTCAATATAAACATTCGTCTTTTAAAGCGATATTGTAACATTTCTAGGAGCCTAACACGTTATTTCAGCACTTACCCATGCACAAATATGTACAAACCAGGGTGACAGGTAAAATACTTTTCTCATAGCTTTACATTAGTTGTTTTAATAATGTACCAGTTTTTTTTATTTAAGAACATATTGATATAAATGTATTACTCTACCTCAAAATTGAAATAGCGTCTTAGAATAAGTAGGCCAATAGCTTATTAGACCATAGTAGACATATATGGCGCTTGGCTACCAATTTGAAGGTCCTGGTTCCAATTTAAGTGCAGCACTCCTCACAACTTGATTGTCGCTGTTGACATAAGCCACTTAAAACAAACGGGTTATTTGACGTCAAGGAAAATTTGTTAGGATGAAGTTACAATTAAATTTTTTAACGCAACTAGTTTACGCGTTAATCCAGCTTTATTTAAAATTGATTATTATTTTCGTACAATCTAGTATATTCTTTATGGAGGAATGATGTTTTGTCACGGCGAAACATATCAACGTCTCTAACCTTAATACAGGTTAACAACTATGATCATCTTTATCGTAACTACCACTTAAAACATCGTGATCGACATCGTCATCATTCTTATTACTGTCATTACTGCTTCCTGTGCACTAGAGGTTTTCTTGAAACGTATTTCATTAAGCCGAAGGGAGACCTCTTGAACAGAATAGCATTCGTGTAACAATTAAATCAAGCGTTATTAATTATGAAACAGAATCGTTAGACAAACTGTTTCTTTTGAAGACTTACCACAAACAATTTGGAGCTTATCATAGATTTTTTCCACAAGGAATAAAGGTTAAATGTCATTCAAAACGTCTACACAACAAGGAACAGAAAAGGAAAAAGTCAACTTTTTCAGGAAAAAGTGTCTGAATAGGGATACCAATAAAATGTATCTATAAAAGTTATTTATAAGATGACGTAACAATAATTACTTTTGTAAGAAAATGTTACTGAAATATCTAACGTACATCTAAAAAATAATTCTTGAATTTATCCATTATTTACAATATAATTATAATTATATACAATATTACAAATTATTACATTCATCAGGTAAATTCCCACTGAGATATATTTGTGGAGTTATTTAAAAAAAAGGAAGTTACGTCTCAGTTGAAAAAGGTAATAAAATGATTTTCAAGTATTAATACACTGAGAACAGCTTATATGATAATTATACTTGGATTTCGTTGTCCATGACGTGTCCGTTACTTAACTAAATACAACTATTTCATTAAAGACTCGGAACACAAAGTTTTTTATGAGTAAAAACATAAAGTTTTGCCTTACAACCTGAACCGGTTTTCACTTTAAAAGCTTGTTCAGAGGTTGCCGCTGGTAGCGCTGTCCGTCCTGTTGTGGGCGACCGAATCGATTTTCGAAAGATCGATGTTGTGTGTATGGGGTGAGATATGTTCGAATAATGCGTGCGATTTGAATTGTGTCTGTTCGTTTAGGATGTCGTTTTTATTTGTTTTCGTGTGTTTGTACATTTCCAATTGTTCTAGAGTGTCTAGTTGTCGGCCTTTTGTGTGTACGTGTAGAATGTTCATGTTATTGTCGATGTTTTTGTATGTGTGGTTTGCTTCAATGAGGTGGTTTGCAAAGGTGGATTCTGTAGTGGAGTGGAGTGCTGCCTTTATGTGTTCAATGTATCTTTATTTGAAGCTACGTCCTGTCTGGCCTATGTAGAATTTGTTGGAATTTGAGCAATTTAGTTTGTAAGCACCAGGTAGATTGAATTTGTTTTGTGCTTTGTGTGTGTTCTGTTTTGTTAGTAGTTTTGTAAGCGATTCTGTATCCTGCTTTTTTGAATTTGTGTGCTAATTTTTCAGTTTGTTTGTTGATGTATGTTAGTGTTATGAATTTGTTGTTTTCTGTCTTTGTTGTTTGTTTTGTGTAGGATTTTATTGACTATTGTTCTGTCGTATCTGCTAGATATTTTATCGTGTTTAGTTCGTCTTTGTATTCTTTTTCATCTAGGGGGATGTTGTTAAGTCTATGGTATCATGGTTCTGAAGGCAGCTAGTTTGTGTTGTATTGGGTGATTGGAGGAGTTGTGTATAAGTGTGTCAGTTGTATTCGGTTTTCTGTATAAACTGAATTTGTGCCTGTGTTCAAGTTTTGTAATGGAGAGGTCTACGAAGTTTATGGTATTGTTGTGTTTGTATTCGGCAGTAAAGGTTATGTTTTTATGTATTTTGTTTATGTGCGTTAGTAACTGTTCACATTGTCTTTTGTTTCCCCTGTATAGTATTAGAATATCATCAGTGTATCTGTGCCAATATAGTATTTTATGTGAGTGTCTGTCATTGTTTGTGAGGATTTTTGTTTTTTCTAAGTGTTGGAGGAAGACTTCTGCTAGAATGCTGGATATGGGGGAGCCCATGGGTAGACCATAATTCTGTGTGTAAAATTTATTGTTATATGTAAAGTAGTTTTGTTTTGTCATAATGTTTGTTGTTGTGTAGGTTGTCTGTGGAGATGATTAGAGTCGTGTTGCCTTTGTCTGCTTTTAATTATCAGACAACACACACAACTAGACAACAACATTACAGTAAAAAACAACACATACCTATTAACAAAAATAAAAGACATACACATCCTCCATTATGCCACGTTAGCCTCATTTGACATTAAATACTTTTACACAAACATCCCCATCTCTGAAACAATCACCACCCTACAAAACAAACTCAAACAGAACAACACACCAGATGAACTTATCAACGAAATAACAGAAACTCTGAACATTATCATTATTTATAATTATCTAAATACAACTATGAAATAGTTGTATTTAGATAATTATACGTTTCTTCAACGATCTAATTGTAAACTTTATTTTCCTTTAGTTAAAGTGACATAATTGTAGAACCTTATTTAGTTCTAGGTTACTTGTAGAGAAATATTAAATACTTAAAGTTATTTTTACTCTGTTAACAGAAAAAAATACTACTGATATTAATTTGTACGTATCTTTAATATCAGTTTCAACTGTGAACTTGCTTGTAATAGTTCTGTTACTGTAAGATTAGTTTGTATTAATATTAACAACAACGCTGTGGAGTATTTGTATCACATTCTTTTGAACTACGAAATAAATTAAGTCTAATTAAAGTGTAAAATTTAATTATGAATGTTGTGTTAGTGGTTATAATCACAAACAGAATTATCACTGTTGCTCACCACTATAGAAAAATTATTCCGATTAGCGGTTTCAAGCTTCTCAGCTCATCGTCAGATCGGAAAATTGGACTTCCCGATTTGACGATGAGCTGAGAAGCTTGAAAGGGCTAGTCAGAATAATTTTTCTATAGTGGTGTGCAACAGTGGTAATTCTGTTTGTGAAGTGTGAATAATTGCAGTAAAAAGAATTGACAATCTTCAAGTTTTAATTCATGCCTGCTAGTTGCTCGTTGTATCAGATGATGGTTATTTAAAACTTGATAGTAAATGTATGTAAAGTGCATGAAAAATTTATGTAGAATGTTAAGAATTAATTTTTTGTAGTTTTAATGAAAACCAGAGATCAGAATGAATTCGAAGCGTCGGATTTACCTAGTAAATTATTCCTTCCATGGACACGTAGTACAGTAATACGAATTTCGCAACAACAAACGATGCAAAAACGTTGATTGATGCAATGCAATGTTTACGGTCTGCTGCACCCCAAAGTGCGTATAAACTATTTGAGGCGCCGAGGGGTCGGAAACTGTACTATCAATTCCATCTGAGGAGGGCAGATTGCGAGCAACTTTTATTATATTTCGTCAAAATAAATGTTTACCGCATGCTTGGGGAATTCATAAGTAAAATTATGTTATTTTCACGGGATATTTAATTCGAACCGTAAATCATTTTACTGTACGCAAGAGCAAGTTTAAGCTGCGGAGTAATAAATTTTTTATGGACTTATATTAAAATTTTCCATATAAATTTAGTAATGACTTGTTTGATATTTGAAATAGCTATTCACACTTATTGGAATTTTTACTTGAATTGCATAACATCACATATTTTATTAAAAAGTTAATTAATTCGTACTCCGCAGCGATAAGAACATAAAAGTACCATCCCTTTCAACAGACTTCAGCCTGTCCGTTGTACATTGAGAACACGTTTACCATACGTTCATTTTTACGTATAATTAGATCACCAAATATACTTCATCATAGTTACACTTCAGCCGTTACGTTAAGTGAAAATACACCTGTTACCTGGTACAGACACTATTGAGACTATTAACGTAGATTCCACCTCAATCGTCAGAGTGTTTGAAAATTTTTGCAGTCTTTTGTGTTTGGTGGTTATTGTACTCAAACGTATACAGGTTAAGTTATGCTATTCAGTAGAACGAAGATTCTCATCAACTTTTTTTCTTGACCGTTTCGAATGTAGATTGTAGAAACAGTTACATGTTCGTGTACCGATGGAGGTATGGGATGTATATTGTTTTAATATACATAGATTCTTGGAACTCACAGAGATTATAAAATTGTTAGAATAAGTTGTGGTTTGTTAAATGTTTTGTTTCTGCTGACAAGTACGTAAATGCAGTATTTCATCAAGTGTGTGACAGAGCAATGAGAAATGTTGACACAGTTCGCTGCAAACAACAACAATGTTACCACTACTTACAGTAATATAAAGTTAATTGTAAAATACAGAGTGAACTTAATTAACTCCGCTGACTCAGGTACGCTGACAATTGTCAATAAAATATTTAGAATATTTTGTGATTTGTTAAACACTTTGTTCCTCCTGACAAACAATTACAGTATTTGATGAGTGATGATTAGCATATTTTATTTTTCACCCTTAAAGTTGTATTTAGAGAATATTTTTAAAAACTGTAAGAGTAGGAAGGCTCAAAAGTATGCCGTGTTGACTTCATTACATAGACAATTCTCTTATCAACAAATGATATTAAAATAGGTATTGCAGTAAACTTTATGTCATTATAGCTTATCTTAACTTTTGTGCTTATTTGTAGTTTTAGATAATTTTTTAATATTATTTTAGTTAAATTGTTATTCTTTTTGGTTTTGTTGAGCATTTCTTAAATACAGGCCTACTAAGGAAAATGATTCTGATCAGGCGTCTCCTGAGAGAAAAATGTGATCCAAAAAAATATAGATCAGTTAGGCTAAACATTTTCTAAGTAAATGTGTGTAGATTGAAGAAAATGTTTAATTCCGGTTGTAAATATTCCGGTTTTCCCTTCCTCTAGAAAGGGAAATGTGAACTGAATGAATTACTTTTTTAGATCATCAAGAAAAGCAGAAGAACCATCAGCAAAGGCTTAAGCATCAGTACGGGAAAGTATTAAAGTTTTAGATATTCTTCTGTCATTTACTGATTGCTGTGGGCTCCCTACAAGACATCCTAAAATGAAATCTAAAATCATACTAGAACCAAGAACTGCGTTTTCGAAGGAAGGTCATATGGCATGACCGTGTTAAAAAAATTGATAAAAGTTAATAACAAATTACCCATTAAAATAATAAAATGAAAATTAGACTAATATTCTGTAAAATATTACATTTTTGTAGAAGGAAATAAAATAAAATTACAAAATTACAAAATTACAAATCACTTAAATAAAATTTACACATCTATGTTTAAAATCATTCTCTCGTTTTTTGATCCTTTTACACATTAACAAATAAATTACGAAAACACGTGTAACCTAATTAGTTTGGAGTGGTACAGAATTAACAACCAGATTCGCTATATAACGTTATCGATTCGCATTTTTTCAGAGTTTCGAAAACTGTATATCCTGTCTTAGTATACATGCCTAAAAACTGTAAAACCAATTAAAAACTAGTAAGCACCAGTAAAACCAATTAAAAACTAGTAAGCACCAGTAAAACGTCTCTTGTGTACTAAGAAATCTCGTAGGATAACACTTAAAGCTACCGTCATGTTTTCTTTATTTAAACAAATGTAATTAGAAAGCTCAATGTCATGCTAAAACTGAACGCCAAATCCGGCTGTAGAGTTTACTGTTCTGTATATGAAAGATAAATAGAAAGTATAATAAGGCTAGATTAATGTAAATATAGCCAGTTTAAAGTTCAAAATAACTAATATTTTCCGTTTCTCTAACATTAAAACTTTAAAGTAAAGTAAAATCTAGACTGTTTTAAAGGTTTCTTCAATACTGAAATTGCAGATCGCCTAATAGATATTTGAATGAGTTACAACAAAGCTACAAATACAAAGAATCTCTAAATTAAAAAAGTAAACGCTGCTCTATATTCTTGTACTCACCTTTCAATACGTTATCCACATTATTAAACATGTCAGTTTAGTAGAGATTTTACATAATCTGAAGTTGCCGTTAATAATCTACACAATTTACTACTTTATCATTAGTAAGTAACACAATTTGCATGCGGCGAGAGAGCAAGGTGCGATATTGAGAAAGACTGAGATTGAAATAGAATTATTCTATTGTGTATGTGTGTGTGCGGTGTGTAGTTTCAGTAGAAATTCCAGTAACACATATCACGCTAGGCTTCAGAATCTTTTTTAAAGGTTTGTATCTTTAAAATTTAAAAATTATTGTACTTTAAAGTCAGTTTCAAAGTATGCTTTCCTAAGGAACCTAAGGGAAATCGGGTAAGGGAAACATTAGACAAAACACGGACGAAACATTTTTAGGCTGTGAAATGTTGATCAAAAATTTATGCATGACTATAGGACTATAGGTCTATTGTTAGGTTAACGCGGCCTGCTAGAGGAATTTCGCGATAGGAAAACACTCCAGCGGATGTAGTTTAAAGATTAATTCTAAAACGGAAATTATAATATGTCAATATTTGCTCAAAATTGTCATTACATGATTTCAAATTTGTAACGTGTGTCTGTGCATTTTTAGAAGGCATGTACAAAAACTATTACATGTACTAGAATTGTTAGAGAGAGTTGGAAGGAAGAAAAGAGTTTGTGAGGGGGAGGGAATGAGAACCCTTGTGTTTGACGAGGTAGCAGGGTCATGTTCAAACAAGATTTGTCTAGAAGCGAATAACGTTAGAAGGCGGGTAACGTCGTTAGGCCGATTTGAGTTTAAATACCGTCGTTCAGAGTGAAGTTCAAATCAACACGACGGGATCGGATCAAAGTGGTCACTGCTACTGACCCGTCTTGTGGTTTCCTTTCATAAGTTCTGTGTTACCCTCTAAACTCCATGTAACGGATAAATTGGACTTCGTCGGACATAGGCCGTCGTATATGCCTTTACTGTCGTAGGGCTCACAAATTTATAATGGTGGCATTATGGCGAATGTTGTTTACATGTAATTTTATTTTGAAGCCTTCAGCTAATCAGAGATGCAGACGATTATGTTGCCCAAAAGTGACAAATCTTGTTTTAGATTAGCGTGCCGTAAATTAAATTATTCAATAATAATTATTATTAACAGAAGTTTGTTCCTTTAATTCTAAGATAAGAGTAAATAATTTTTATTTTTCTAGTTTATTTAGTTTTCAAGGAAAATCATTTTCAGAATGTAGAGTAGAAAAACGAATATACGTATTAGTTTATTTGTGACTAATTTTTTGCGTAAAACGAAATGAGAGCCAAACAAGGTTATTTGTTTTTAGTTGAATAGAACATAACTAAGCATTAAATGTCAATATGTATAAGCGTGTGTAATGTGTAAGCAAAACAGTGTGCCAGTGGTGTGTATGTGTGTGTGTGTGTGTGTGTGTGTGTGTGTGTGTGTGTGTGTGTGTGTGTGTGTGTGTGTGTGTGTGTGTGTGTGTGTGTGTGTGTGTGAGGTTTTCCCATGCACATATGTCAATATACATGCATGCACGGTAAACGAGCTTGCAAACAGTAGATAACAAAGTTAACAAATCCATTTGAAACAATATAATTGTTAAAGGTTAATTTAGAATAATAAGTAGAATATTAAAATAAAGAACTCAAGAAAAATTATAAAAGGGTTAACACAAATTTTCCCCAAACTGGTAGAACGTGTGGTATAAGCAACATCGTATTTTATGGATATAAAAATATGTGACAGTGAAACGAAGTAGTTTGAGCTCAGATTTACGGTTCCTGTTTTAATTTAGAATAATAATATTGGTCAAATATTAGTCAAGTTAGTAATGAATTTTCTAAAATATGCCCCCAAACCGTTGGTGGATATGTTAGACCTCATCCAGTATGTAGATTGCTATTGTCCATTATAACAAACCTGTCCGTAACAGGAATAAATAGGATTGTGACGCTGCCAGTTGTATGTTCCCATTCTTATCTTTCTCTGCAGCCGTGTATATTGGTCCGGAAACAATTGACAATTGTATTGTATTCAGTGAAAATTGTATTGAGTCAGGGGAGGTACGTTAACTCTGTATTTTAACAGTTAAATTTATATTTCTGGAAGTAGTGGTAACATTGTTGTTGTTTGTAGCGAACTGTGTCAATATGTCTCATTGATCTGTGTCACACACTTGATGAAATACTGCATTTACTTGTTAGCAGAAACAAAACATTTAACAAATCGCAACTTATTCAAACAATTTTATAAACTCTGTAAGTCCCAAGAAACTATGTATATTAAAACGGTATATTTCCCATATCTCCATCGGTACACGAACATGTAACTGTTTCTACAATCTACATTCGAACCGGTCAAGAAGAAAAATTGATGAAAGTTGCTGTTGCCTTAAAGACGGCTGCTCAGTGTCACACTATTCGGTAATCATAGTGATATCGATTATCCGTTCTTAAATAATAATAATAATAATAATAATGGCTCCCATGTATACCACCGAAGTAGCTTAGGAGTAGGCAGGGTAGGCTGCCTAATGTGAGCCGAACGGCACACAAGGAAGGCAGTGCGGCCAGCACTACGCTTCAGCCGCCCATTATTATCCACAGGATATTATCCCAGGTACTCATTTCCAACAGGAGGTGTCGACCTGGGGGCTGAAAAACGCACCTTGATTTTATGGTCCTGGCCCGGGAATTGAACACGGGACCTCTAGATTAGTAACCAGGTGCCATACCCACTGGTCTACTGAGCCACACTTTTAACAAATTGATATATAAATAAAGTTATAATTGAACCAGCCAAGCGGTTCTCCATTTTATCTCGATCTTTTGGCATTCACCTGAGTAACTGTCTCTTTCGGTATGTCTCACTATAGGTTTTGAATGCAAGCAACCAATTTTCGTAAAATTTAGCAAACGTGTTCTTAATTTTATCTTATATATCTCTGTTGTATTTAAAATTGATCCTACAAAAGTATATATATCCCTCCTGGGGAGGGACAAGTGTCAGGGGGAAATGTTGAAAAATTCGTGTTATGTATTAAATGTACAGAATTTTACGAATATTCTAAGAATAGGGTTCAAATTCCGATATTCCGTTCCTTTTGTACACAAAGGCTCAACAAAACATACAAAAATTGAAAATTTGTTAATTTCCTGACAAGGTATTAGACTGTAGTGAATTTTAACATGAACCCAAATGTAGTGTTTATTTAGAAAATTTGTTAAATTTTATTGCCACCACGGGCCGATAATGGAAGTCAAATTTTGATAAAATTTTGAAAGTTTATGCAAGGTAATTTATGTGGTAATTGTAGTCTGTTAGGGTCACCACGTACTGGAAATGGAAGTATATATTTTGCAAACATTTTAAGATTATGTGCAAGGGATGTATACAACTGTATTCCGTTACAATATCAATAAGTTCTTTATTTTCTGTATACAATAATGAACATTGATAGTAAGCGTGTTATCTGTAACTTCTTCATTTGTATATGCATACAACAAACACGTAAAACTAAAAAAAAAAAATTAAGAAAAAATTACATAAATTGTAAGAAACGACGTACGGTCACATTCTCCTGAAGTTTCTCGGATAACGCAAATAATCATACATACAAAAAACTATTGAATACGGTTTTAAAAAATTAAAATATATTAATTTGACTTTGTCTAATAATAAATATATTTTGTTCAAAACTGTAAGCGAGTTCTGGAGCTCAAAGAGCTGATTAGTATAGGCCTATTGCAATTTCACTGTACGGGCAAAGCGTGTTCTCCGTTTTAATTGGACCTTTTGGCATTTGTTTGTCTGTCTATTTGGGAGTATGTCTCCCGATAACTTTTGAACGCATCAACCGGTTTTTGCAAAACTTGGTATGCGTGTCCATACTTTTCACCTTACAGGATCCTATTGTTTTTGAGATTGATCCTACAAAAAATAAGAAGAGAGGAGGCAAACGTATAGGGTCCATATTTGTGAAAAATAAACAAATGTCTGTACGGTGTATCAAACTGCAGGCTTTTTAATCACAAATTGAATATAGTGTTTTTTTTTTATTTTAAACATTTTCGGACGCTAGGACTGTAGACAGTGGATGAAAATGTTTATAAATTCAAAATATTCATGTTGCGTATAAAATTAAAGGGACTTTACATTAGAATATCAATTTAGTGTAAAGGCTTAAAATTTTCAAAATTTTGGGGCGCCGGAACACAAGAAGATGATAAAAATTTTAATAAAATGAAAAATTCCGTGTGGGTTATCAAACTAAAGTGTGTAGTGTTAAATATTTTAAATTAGTGGATTGCAGGGCCCAAAAAGGGATCAACAATTTGAAAAAATTGTAAGAACTTATCAGGGTGTAAGACTATTTGGAATTCTAACTCAGGCTAAATATTTGGATTTTTTAATGTTTATTATATGACTGCCTGTTCTACAATAATTATTATCACTAAAAACAACTTGTGAAATCTAGATTTTTTGTAATTTTGTTGATAATTGAAAAATTTCTTATGTCGAAATTTATCTATTATTGTAAATAGTTTTGATAACATAATTTATCTACATCATTCAAAATAGTGAGCAACTTATAAGATCAGGAGTGCTTACAAGTAGTCATACGTCAGTAATAGTTGATAATGGTTATCAATAATAATAATAATAAGAATAATAATTATTATTATTAGTATTATAGGTTATATTTGCAACTCACTGGAACATTTTTGTAATACTGTATTCGCATTGTAAAGCCGACACTGTTACACTCTTGCGTGACCCAGTCTTCAGTAAAGGTATTTGTACGAGCTAAATACATTTTTAATCACTGCTTTGAGAATGTATACTTACAACATTAAATATTTACCGCTAATTCTCAGAATCTGTTCTACCTAATTTAAAAGTCAATAAAAACGAATTCACGTGCGTGTTAGTCTTTTTAGCAATTGCCGCCTTACACAGAACTGAGCACTACACACACACACACACACACACACACACACACACACACACACACACACACACACACACCATTACTAAAGTCAAAGTCAAATCCCTTCATAAAAAATATCATTGCTTCTTTCAGGACACGTATAAATGTATTGGGTACAACGACCTTGTCAAGCCTCAGCAGCAAGGGGGATATAAGTACCACGTGTATAGCAAGGACAGGCGTGTAATGTTAATGGTTAGTTATCGTACGCAAGTAAGAATAAGCAGTGTACAATTTTTTCACATCCTACCCTGGTATTATTTGTTCAAAACAAACCCCACCCAGTCAAAAACGGAAAAAGATGTCGGGTAGTGGTGTCTTTTCGAAAAGGACAAATACAAGTAAATATTGCGCAGGTATCGTTGTGTACACAAACATCTGTTAAGAGGTTAACGTTGTTTAAGAAAGTCGACATAGACTGTTGGCGCAAAAAGTGGATTACACAGTCAAATTAGTACAAATGTATTCTGTATGTGAACTGAGGCTGTGGCCATTAAACTGTATTCTAGCTTACTGCAGTGGAGTAACAAGCAGACGGGCTGTCATTTACTTAACAAATAATTAACTCTTGCGTAGTAAACAGTGCAAGTCCGTAATTTCAGATGTCCGAGCACAATAATCAATTTATACTAAACCATTCTCTCCGAATCAGAAGTCATAACAAAACCGATAGTCATAATAATACGTGTTAGCGCTTCTCTTCGCAGTATGCGACAATACGCAACCCACGTTAAGTCGTCCAGGCGCTTATTTATTACGTCACAGTACTACTACGTCAGGTGCTTATCCAATAGGCGTCGTAAGAATACTGATTTTTAAATACATAAAACAAAACGGTGGGGAAAGTGAAACTGTTTTTATCCTATGCACTAAATATGTCTACGCAGATTCGAAGGGCTGCACTTATCTACTGAACATGTCTTCCTTATTGGCATAACATATTAACATCAGTAGTTAACGTGAGTAGCACATTTTTTTATATACCGTACTTACATCCAGTTTTTTTCATAAAAAGGCAACATATTTTACTAAAAACAAAAACAGAAAATCCAGAGAACGACGCTGGACTCTGGACATATCCAGGACCACGCTAAGCCAGGAGTAACGGAAACCCAACTCTGGACAACGCTGGACGCCGTCAATAAGTCGTAAGGTCATCAAAACTCGAGGTGACATGCATAATGCATTTTTAATGATTTTTTTAAAGAGCTCATAAAGACTATATAAAGAGACAAAGAATTAAAACAAAAAAGTTTATAATTAGAAAGAATGTAATAGAGTCTTATGTAAATGTTTTAATCGTAAGAATGAACGGTCCCATATAAATAAATATAAATATAGAAAAAAAAGAGAGTTTAATTTTGAGATAGTATATTTTTTTTATCAAAGTAAAATAATTGAAATGATTTGATATTTGCATTTTGTAGAAAAGAATAATTTAAATTTTGAATACGAAACAAATGGCAGTCTAAGAGTAACCAATATAATTTTAAATTATTTAAAAAAAAGAAACATTGGTAAAGACTGAGCAAGCTGTGGTCAGATCTGAGTTAAATGAATTCAATTAAAATAAAACTTAATCACATTTAAATTTTATTTATTTTTTATTAAATCAATTTGAATAAATGTCTAGTTTAAGATTATTAACATGTCTAGAGGAAAGAGTGTTTTAAATGTGTGTAACACCGTATAGCTTAAGAGATGAACTTCATAATGAGTAATATCTTGATCGGAGATTATTAACAATGTTTTATTATTTATAATGCTTGTCAAAACAATAAACATGAAATTTTAACTACTCATAAATTTACTACTCTTATTATAGTTACACCTGGTATTGTTATAATTATTTACAACCTGCATATACAAAAGGTATCGTTGTATAATTTTGGCGTCCCAAAGAACGTGGGCCACATAAATTACAGTATATCAAATTTATGTTATGTATCGTTGTAATATATTGCAAGGAAACAGGTAGTTAGCTGACCAAACTTGCAGAAATGATGCTCAATTAGTGATTAGTACATTTATTGACCTTTTCCCAACATGATGATTGCATTAAAATGTTTTTTTTTTTTATTTAATACAATGATACTTGTATTGAAAAGTTAAAAATTTTTTATTTGAAAGTTTGTCATTATTTAAAAACAAATTTAGTTCTTAGAATTGCTTTCCTGAATTGACGTCTTCCTGGTTGTCTCGGTCGAATATCTCGTTTCCGGTCTCCAGCGATACGTCGTCTGTGTCCTACGCTCCAGCCTCGGTCAGCAATCGAAGTTCAGCAACGGTAGCAGAAAATTTCGTACTCCAGGCTTAACCTCCACCTGCCGAATCTCGCGGCTGCCTCGACGTCTACGGGCCCCAGGGAGTACCTGGAATGGGTGTTGGACTATGCGAGGAACTCTCAGCAACTGCTCGCGAAGAGTGCTACACGAAGACTCCCCTCTCTTCCTAAACTGAAACCGCATCGTTATAAGGTGACGTCACGGTCGTCCTGCGCATAGACGTATTTCCTATACAACACGTGTTAAATGTAGGAATATTCTGGAAATGCCACGTGCTTAAGACTGGACCTCCGTTTTCCCGATTCTTCTAGAACATAAGTTTTCACTTACATATGAATCAATTAAATTGACCTTTTAATATTTAGTAATTGCAATAAATTGTAACTCATACGCACGTCGACATGCACAACTTGTTGCGTGTTTACCAATTGGCTAATTACAACATTATTCACACCTCCTTCTGATACGCGCACAACACAACACTTCCCTCAAGCACCATACTAAAGTTTCATAGTCTTTATATTGTCTTATAACTAATTTATAGTATTATTATTAATTTATAAACAATACTTTTTATGTCAATCACACCCCAATTATCCCGGACACCTAATACGGCTGGTCATAATTATGCTTCAGGCATTCACATATGGTGTGAATGTCTGTCACATTGCATAAGCTTCCAGGTTAATAAAAAAAATTTATTTTCCTTGAAAATTAAATTTATTTTTATTTAATTTGTTACAAACTTAAAACCATCCTCCCAGTTCAACATCCCAAACAAATGATATAACCCAAAACATAACATAACCAATACAATAAATTTCAATAAATTAAAATATAATTAATCCTTCACTTCATATCTTATGTTCATACTATGCAATGTGGCAAATATGTACAGTGGTTTCCATATTATCACCCAGCCAATTATACATTATGGTTTTCCATAAATGAGTTGCGTATCTCAAAGGCATAACTATTGCATGTGCATTCTGTCATTATTATTATTATTATTATTATTGTCATTATTATTATTATTATTATTAATATTATTATTCTCAGGGTCTTACTTATGGATTCGGTAGCTCACGAGGGCAATATTTCCTCAGTGATGCGCCATGATATTTTCCTATAACTTAATGTTTTGGTTTTCATCCACAACAATGAAAGCATTCCTGCCAACCCGTTCTCTCAATTTATATAGACAGTTAAAAAATCTAAAGAACTTAGTCGGCCTACAGGATTTGCCTTAAGAAGGACCACTTCTCCTTCCTGAAATTTCAGAGTTTTATCTAAAGAACTTAGCTTCACGTACTCCCACGTTATGTTGTATTCTTGCAAGGCCAGAATCCACCTAGTTAATCTTCCATGGCTTAATTTGCATTTCTTTAGGAATGATATTGACTTGTGGTCTGATCTCACTTTTAATGGTAACCTAAGATATACGTCCGGAACTTGTTACAGGCGAACACCACACTTAATAACTCTATTTCTGTGACGTTATAATTTCGTTCACTGCTGTTTAGTACACGACTGGCAAAACTAATTACTAAATGATTCCCTTCATCATCTTCTTCGTAGGTTCCGCTCCAAGGCTTACGTTACTTGCGTCGTAACTCATATAGAATCTTTTGGCGAATATATATATGCTACGGCGACACTCAGCAGTCATTAATATGTGCAGTGGGAAAATAACGCTGTACAATGAACAGGGTGAATGGTCAAGTGAGATAATAGCCTGCAAGTGTGCCCCTCACTATCGACATTCATTAACTTAATACAGAATTATAGGGAGGTGGGAAAAAACTAAGATTATTTGGCAAATAATAATCTGTGTCAAACTTATAAGAATTAACTGTAAATATAAAGGGAAACATACAAACTGAAACCTAACAATTCATGAAAGTGCCGCCATCCTTTAACAAAACTAATTGTTGACAAAAAACAGTGCGGTTAATAAAAACAGGAAGATTCAAAAATAAGAATAGTGAAGAAACTTTTCCAACAGTAGTGTAATTTCACGTAAGGCCTTACAATTTGACAGACATTCACCGGGCGACATATCTTATGTAATATGAAGACTCTGCGTGCGCAGATCAGAGAAAGAAAAAGCAAATCTACTGGTTTACAGAGAAAAAGCAAATTCATTTGTTCTCGCTGTGGAAGGACCCGCCTTAAAGCTACTACAGAAAATATCAGCTGACAGCTACAAGAACGCCTACGATTGATTAGTAAAAGCTCTATAGTTACGGTACGGTGAACACGTGTGCAGGATGTGTACTATGCTAAACTTAGAAGAAGACTTTGTGGAGTTTTGAAGCAAGAGTTCAACAGATCAATTAGATAAGCCTATCCTGAAGCACTGTACAATTTTTGAATGCGGTTCGCAGTACACATATATACCGAGCGGTCAGGGACGGTGAACTAGAACTGCAAGACACCAGAACAGTGTGAGCGCCCTTGTACGTGCATTATAATTTGAGGCTATGAAGTCGGCGTTAGGCTAGGCCAGTCACAAAGTGCACACATAGAAAAACGAAGAAACGACACAAACGCTGAAGAAGAAATAAAGAGAACAGAGACCCAAAAGATCGGAACCTCAATATAAGGGAAGTAATGATGGAAGGGCGGAGTGCTATAAATGTGTACAAACATAGACACACCGACAAAGAGCTTACCGATTCACATTTTACTAAACAAAACAGCATGGTAATTATGCATACTAATTTTTAAAGGAAGCGTAATAGGAGTTGGGTGTAATAAATATATAACGTTATTCATAAAGAGCGAATTTGTCTCTGAAAAGGAAGAATAAAGGAAAAGTAAAAATTATGAGTTACATACAACAATTTTTATTTACGCGCATTTGCAGTACATGTCTTCTAATAAGTAATTAATAAATAATAAACGTCTTTAGTTTTGTGCGCTTATTTGATTTTGCATATTTAGTGTAATGTTATCAAACAGAGAAACTGTGACCATTATTTGTAAGTTTTGTAAATTAGACGTGATCTAAGTACTGAAACTTAAAGACCGTTAATGTCACCGTTTCCATAAGCATCAACATCCAAATATTCATCGTCTGTTTCCTTAGCTTCATCGTATTCCGAGTTTTCCTTTATCGTCTGGATAATCCAATCACGCAGTATGGCCACCGGCATGAACGTGTGCGGGCCATCTTCCAATTCGCTATTGTAGAAGGCAACCAACTGATTCTTTTGCACAAGCGGACTCCCGAAGTCACTCTAAACGAAATAAAAGTTCCTTTATTATTTTTGATGCTTGCGAATTCAACATTCTTTTATAAAAATTGTCAGTACTGTATGAAATATATTAAAAGTTAATTGTTTTCAAATAATGATCACTCTGCTTAACACATTATTACTTTTATTTATAATAAAAAACTTCAATGATAATTACTCTGACTAGAAATTATTGAATATTATTAAAATATAATAATATTAAAATAGTTATAATAATAGACATATTATTATTATATTCAAACACTTTTTGCCACAGTCTATTTCTTGATATATATAATATATTTAATATTTATAATGACTTTACCTCAAGATGTTTTTTCCTTATTCGGAACATTTCTCGGAACGCTTTGTGTTCCCATCCTCGAGGAACACAAAGCGTACCGAAACATGTTCCAAATAAGGAAAAAATATCTTGAGGTAAAGTCATTATAAATATTAAATAAACTTATATTAATATATTATATGTTGTGATGTTATTTAATTTGTTTCTTCAGAGGTTTGTAAGTAAATTTGTGTGTAAATTCATAATAATTTAATCGAAATAAATCTGTTAATATAAAAATTAACGAATAATCGAATTTGTATCGTTTTTAATGTAAACTCTATACAAATTCGAATATTTATTAATTTTTATATTAACTGAATTATTCAATGTTTATTGAAACTTGTTTATTGTAAGTTACTAATTTACTGGAAAACCTCTGATGATACTGATATTTTTCAGTGAAACGTGCGTCAGGTGTTAAAAAGAAAATACGAAATTTTGCACTACTTGCAGAAGAAACAATTTGAATAACATCACAACATATATAATTGCTGCAAGAAACTTCGAGTTACTTATATAGAAAATTATTATATTATTGTTACGACATCACAGAAAAATCTATGTGTTTATCGAATGTTCCAGAGTGATCCGGAATGTAACGTGTGTGGCGTACGTGCTTGTTGACGCATTTTCTAGACTGTGCCAGACTTCGCTCGGGCGCACAGACTCTGTCAAGGCCGCAAGAAATTACGTCGTAACTATACTGGCGCTACCGCGCATTATGGAATAATGTAGTAATTTGGGGCGCTATAAATACCAGTACTCAACGACGTTCAGTTCAATATTAGTGCGAGATATTGACAGTGCGGTTCGAGAATTATAGTAGCGATATTTACTGTGCGTGTTTAAGTGGTTATTAGTTGTGACTGGTGTTTTATAATCGGACGGTATAATTGTAATACAATTGTGTTTAATTTTAATGGACATTTTATTACGTGTGAATAATTTTCATTTGATTACTTGTAGAGACTGTGTTGTTAATTACAAACTGTTTAACTGTAAAAATTAAAGGTGTGATTAGTGACTTAATTGGTGTCTTGTAATTTGTTTTCCACTGTACCTACGTAACATTATGTATAAATTTCTGTTTAACATAATAGGAATTATGTTAAATGTTATTATCATAGTATTGAAAGTAAAAGTAAAGTAGCAGCTTTAACATAACCTTTCAAATTATCTTTCTTCTCACACTGCACATTATTACGTTTCAAATAAACAGGGTATATAACTATTAGACTTAACATTAATTAATTGTAATTTTAGTCACCAACTTTATGTACTTGTTTGTAAGAGTAGCAATATTATAAAGTAAGCTAGAAATAATCTGACCCAAAAGCAATTAAAATGAACTCAAAATTGAAAACTGGTATTTATCCGAGCATATGATGGTGTCGGAACCGTAGAAATTTCTGCAGCTTTTGTACGAGAAAATTTTAATCTGGTTCACTGTTAGCTGCAAACGTCAAAAGACACTTCATAAGTAATACATAAGCCTCGTACGTTCAAATTACGTTCTGCAACAATACACTTGTGAGATTCCACCTAAACTAAGATGGAAATGTCATTAATTTCTTGTCGTTTTCAGAGTACATTCAAAATCGGTAGGCCCTACGTGTGGGATCCTGCCTTTAAAGTAGAATGTTGTCAACAATGACGAATTACAAACGTTAAAATACAACGTTTTCACAGACACCCTATTAAGAAGTTTAGACGAATATTTATTAAAGTTTCATTTGATTACAGCAAAACACCAAATTTATGATGTTTATTTTACACTTTTCATTTAAAAATTATGCATATTCTAGTATGGAATACACAGAATATTATAAACTGGTTCAGTATTTGGTCTTAACTTGGTTTGCTGCAAAAGATCTTGATTTGAAGAGAATTATATTTTTTGTATAAATTAACTTTTTATGAGATTCTTAGTTATTAGAAGAGTTTGTCAAATAAACAGGTGAAAACTTGAGAAGAAACGGTAATTACAAAATATTCTGTCACGGTTAATCGTCATTCATTGCAAACGTAATCAATCTCATATTACAAAGAATCGTTAGAAAAATAAATTCAAATTTTATATAAAGTTTAAAACTGCATATTTTTAACTACATATAATTATTTCACTACGACACGGAACACAAAACCTTTTATGGGTAAAAAGCTTTACCTTACAATCTGAACCTGGTTTTCACTTTTAAAAGCTTTCAACTGTAATATTTTTTAAAAATAAATTTTTTAACCTCTTTACAGGCTAATATATTTACACGTCTTGCACATATTTGCGCGCTTTTCGGTTCGTGTTAAAGTACGACTTTTCTAATTTTCCGCCAGTAAAAACTTCTGTTTCTTGAGATTTAGCCTCATAAAGAATAATTTACCTGGCATAAAATGTACGAGATGTCGTGGAAAACACTTTATTCCGAATGGACGTAACTTCATACGGGAAGATAGAGTCGAAATGCCCTACCCAAAAGCAAAATTATTACTGTTTCTCGTAAGGTGACTAACATTTTGTTTATTACTAGGAAAGTAATTAATTATTTGTTTGCAGTCAGTGGTGAGATAAGAGCTAAAATATAAAAATATAAAATAAATTCTTTTATAACATAAAGTACATAGCGGTAGTGTTTTGTGGTTATAGCAGAGTGATGACTTCACTTGCAAAGTCAAGCATCACACGTTTGAGTACAGAAACCTGGATAGATGACCACATGGCAGCTCGGTGGTCGAAGTAGAACGAACCACACGAAAACAGCAAACTGTAAAAAGCTCTTGACCCTATAATTGTAATGTAACAATTACAATTACATTACTGTAATTGTAATTGTAATGAAGCTGAATTATACTGAGCTAAATATTATTAAGAACTGACTTGACATTGAATGTTACTGGTATTAAATGACTCTTACATTAAAGTTACGTTTGGCAGATCAACTTTTCTATAGCGCTATGTTATCATTGACATCACAACACATTAACCATACAGAATTCAGAATTTCAACTTTCTTAAAATGTGCAACTAAATTCTACAGCTTACCTGGATGACCGGCTCACGTGTTCAGAACCAGAAGGAGGCCTCCTAGTGGAAGAAAGGCCTCGTGCTGGGGAAACATTAGGCAATTTGATTAATGCGGTGACCTCAATTTCCAAACTCAACAAACAACAAATTTATTGTTTTTTAAATCCTTTTAAAAACCTTATAATTTTATGTACAATACGTGTACTTCATAGTACCCAGAATATAGAAGTATTTTATTTAAAATAACAATCATCATACAACAAAACCTCGACGGTAAATTTTAAAACATTTCCAAAAATATAATTTCGATATTTTGGCAACAAATTGTTATTAACATTAATAAATAAAAGAAAATAAATCTAGAGGTTTTCAAAATTTAATACATCTAATAACAATAAGTTTATTTTATTTTATTTATTTATTTTTTTACAGAACACCTCTGGTTGTACTATTTCAATGTGCTTTTTTCTTAAATTAATTTTGTAACGTCACAGAACGTTCCATAAAGGAATTTAATTGCAAAGTAAATTATTATAAGAGGAAGGTGAGGTGAACAGTATCGTACCCAAGTAATCGGAAAAATTTTGTAATATTGTCCGATAATTAATATCATTAACATGAAAAAACGACAAAGACTATGACTAAGACTCAAACCCCATATATATTGTTTAAGTGAAGAACAGTGTAAAACTGATAATATACTATAAGAGAAACAGATAATCTCAGAAATGACCCAAATGAGGTCATTATATATTAAGAAATGTACCCTTAATAGGGTATAAAAAACTATTTATTGTGAATTAATGGACAAGATCTATTATTATGCTTTGTAATATAAATAAAATAAATGTATTAAATTATTTGAATACATTATTAAAAAGGATGTCAGTTAAAATAAAAAATATATAAATGTTATGACAAAAAATGTTAAGGTTTTGTATTTGAGACCAATCACTCAGATTTTATGTGAACATTAATTATTATAGAATTAATATAAAAACTATATGTAAATGTCAATAAGACAAAGACGAACAAATTATTTTAAATAGAGAAAGCTGTAAATTGATTAGAAATTAATTAAAATAGTCAAAAACTGTATTAAACTGAAAACATGTGATGAACATATAAAATTGTAATATTTATGAATTTAATGTTGTCAAAATGCAACAAAATTGTATCCTAAAGTTAAAATACAATATAATGTAACTATACTTATATATATGACTACCTAAAACACTTTAAGAGTCAAGATATGAAATTATTTACCTAAACCATACCAGGCTGAGGCCAAAAAACAATCACAAAAATAGTCATATTTGACAGAATATTTGCAGAATATTAGAAAAAATAAAGGAAAAAGGTGCAATCCTATAATGTACAATGGAAACATACTTGCTCAGTTGAAGACAAGCTTAATTATTAGAGAATTGTAAATATAAAAGTGAAAATTGTCACACAAAGAAAATAGCTCATCTATGCAAAAAAGTAAGATGCTAAGTAATATTACAGTAAAAATAAGATGTATTAGGATAAACCAGGTATTCCCAAAGATAAACAATATAACAAGCTCTAAGTAAATACCCAAAAAATCGCATAATAATACCGAAAAAGACAAATTATCATCAAAAACTAATGACAAGAATCTAGGCCATATGTAATGCCTATAGAAAAATGAACTTATTTATATGTTATATGTTTTAATATTTGTTTATGATGTTATGAAAGGATAAATGTGTTATGTATTAATGTTATAGCAAGAACCAAGCAACTTCATAACATTTTAATAATTAGAGAAATAGAATTTTGTGCAAACACTACAAGGTAAGAATTGTATTTTATGTTAATTTATTAGATTTAATTTGTTCAAAACCAATCGTGTATGGTATCATTGTATTCAGTTAAAAGCAGAGAATCCAAAAATAATAATGGCATGCAGATTGTAAGTAGTGCTGTAAAATTGCTTGACAAATACCAAAATAATTTCAGTAATATCCTTTAGTATGAAGAATAAGAAGGTTTTGTTCTAAAGCTTCTACGGAAGTCAAATTTGTTCTATGATGTTCCATTTGCATATTCTCGAACGTTCCAGAAGAAAATTTTACTCAAAAATACCGGACGTTCATGTCAAAAAATTAAAACAATTGCCCTTACAGAGTATATAAGGAAGACGAAATTTGACACACACAAAATTTATGCTTTGAATCCACAAGAGACACATCACCTACGAATCCGATCATCTCGTCCAAGGCGAATTCGAAGAACAAGAATTCAACACGAGAACACAGGAAGGCTTTTTCCCGTACATGACAAAACACTGACTTAACCTATACAAGGAGTATACGCTAACGTGTTGTTGAATAGAGCAGCAACACGCCATATTTAATAGAACGCACACAGCCAGGTATCCAGCGGCCCTGAAAAGGACCGATTTTAATAGAGGAAATCAATTTTGCTGGTATTTGCTAAGACCAACTGACTTTGACAACATTCCCAAAACAATTTACTGACATGAGCCTTCTACGTTGAATCTGGAACTAGCGCTCTGACGGCCGAATAGAGGAACCACGCAGACAGCTGTTCGCCGCCGCCAGAATTCAAAGCATAGGTACAGTACGAATTTATTTCAATCGTGCGGAGTTATAAAACCGTATTTTGACTTATAAATAATTACCAGTGCGTGAGGAACGTAAACACGAAGAGGCGCAAGATTGAAAACGTCCCCAAGAACAGTGTCCAGTGAAGGAAATACTTACCCACCGGAACGTGAGTTGTTCAAAATTTAAAATCATTTTTACCTGGTATCCTTTGTCACACAGTTGTACTACACATGTCAAACACCTTCAAATCACACAATTTTTGTAAAGCATCCCACTGATTTGTCTTGATAGTTCAAAGGAGTCACGTCCTGAGTATAAAGTTTTTTCATACATTAAATTCATGCTATTCAACTGAGCAATAAAATATTTATTAGCCGATACTTACTTAAAAAACTTGTAAATAATAATTTTTTGTAACTCTGCAATTTTGTTTAATTCGAGTGTTAGTCCTTCAGACGATTTTTATGAAAAGAAAGTTCATTAAACATACGTTATTTACAATTCAAACTGTCTTGTTCACATTTTTTATAGAATTAATTTAACAACTAGGAAATCAAAATTCAATTTTTTAATAATAATAAGTTTTTGTAACAAATATCCAAGTGGCGCCCACCTACACATATTAGCTTAAGTTGTGTGTGCAGGACAACATCGTTGCAGAGAACCCAGCAATTGGTAAGTATTAAAAGTGCGCGGAGTGTAACACCCGACATAATAACAACACAACATACATCAATCTATTTGGTTATAAATTGGCAGCCCAACTAGTGAGGCTTGAAAGTAAAGGAACAAGCCCGGCAACTATCAACAAATCAAGATGCCGCAACCAAAGGGAAAGAACGTGAAGAAAAACGTTGAACCCGAATTAAGTGTGGAAGATGGGGAGGCAGTCCAAGTCGAGGAAATAGAAATAGAAGCGCCCACACTAGAAATCGAAAGACCAATACAAACGGGAGATGAACTAGAGGAACAAGCGGGAGAAAGACCCATACAAATGGGAGACCAAACAGAGAAACCCGAACCAGAAAAAGCAACGGGAAACATCGACATGAATGTAATAATGATGATGTTCCAAAGAATAGAAGAAACCATGAACAAAAATACAGAATCCCTGAGGGAGGATAATAATAGAAACAGACAGGGAGATAAGGAGGAAAATAACAAAGATAGACAGGAAGATAAGGAGGAGAATAATAAAAACAGACAGGAAGATAGGGCGGAAATAAAAGAAAGTATAGAATCCCTGAGAAGAGACAGACAGGAAGATAAGGAGGAATTAGACAAAAAAATAGAATCTTTAAGGTAGTATATAACCGATAAGATCAATGACAATGGGGAAAAGCTGGAGCTATTTCAGGAGGAAAATATAAAAAGTATAGAGTCCCTGAAAAAGGAAATTAGCGCAAATTATGAGACAGTAAACAAAAAAATCGATAATAGTAAAATCGACAGTGACAGGAGGGTCGAGACAATGGCGAAACAGTTAGAAAGATTGCAGGAAGGAAATAATACCCGTTTTGAAACAACAGAGGAGCGAACCGTAGAGACGAAACAAGATGTTCGAACTCTCGATAATAAGGTAAGGCAAAACCAAGACGAAATCATGCAGGAGGTAGGAGAAGTCCGGAAAGACGTTAGCGAGAGAATACAAAGAACGTATGACATAGCTAACAGGTTGGACGAGCAGATAAAAACAAATAGAAACAATATACAGGAAATAGATCAGAGGGAGAAAAACCTGCAGGAGAGATTAGAAGCGCTGAGGGACACACCGATATTGAATACCCATACGTGTCATAGCGAGAACAGGGAGGTAATTAACTTCCAAAATTATCGCCGGAACCCTATGGAATTTTTGGAGAGGATGGAAGAGTTCATCGAAAGGAATAGGGAAACAAGATGGGATAGAATAAGGGAAATGTTAGACGAAACATTCCGAAATACGAGGGATAATTGGTGGATAGCGGTACGACCCGAAATAACAAACTTAATCGAATTCAAACGCCAATTCAAAGAAAAATATTGGTCAGAAACAGCGCAAAACAAAGTGAGAATGGACATATTTTACGGGAAATACGACGCGTCCAAGGGACAATCCCCAACATCATATTTCCTGGGAAAGATATGTTTGGCACGAAAATTAATACCGCCAATCCCGGAAGAATGTTTGGTGAGACAGTTAGCTGGACGCTGTAGCTACGGTATTAAAGATGCCCAATTGTACCAGCAACTTAGTAAAATTACGGACCTAGTTAAGCTATTAGAGAACTGCGAGTCTGCGGGAAAATTGCAAGACTACCAACCCCCCAATCGTAAGGTAGACTATTATAATAGTAACAACGGACCAAATCGGAATGGAAGTGGAAGAAGTAATAATTTTAACCCGAATAAACAGAACAATAGCACCCCACTAAACAGCCGAAATAATAATAATCAAGGTCCAAATAACCGTAACCACCCGGGACCAAACCGAAATAATTACCCCGAAAATAATTACAATAGAAATTATAATCAAGGAAATAGTTATCGCGGCAATAATTATAGAGGGAATAATTATAGTCAGGGAAATAATTATCGAAACGGAGGTAATCAAGGAGGAGGTGATAGAAGGAATCAGGAGTATAGACCCCAGGTAAACTATACGATGGCCAATAGTCAACGACCATATCAACCGAATTTACCGACTTACATGTATTACCCACAGCAGACGCAAGGTAACCAGAGTAATACAACAAATAGCCGACCTATTAGTGGTAACCCCGAGGTTAGACAGGAACCACAAACAAGTCAGCAACCCAATGTTCCAGGAGACCGGGCAATTGAGACAGGTGCTCATTTAAACTAGACGCGGCAGTGAAAAAGGAAGACAGCCCTGACAGTACTGATCCAATATTATGGGGTAATTGAAAACAAAAATAGACAGGACAATGACATTGAGAACAAATAATTATCTCAGAGATATTAGGGAGGAATTGTTAGAAGATAGGGATAATATAGTAGAAAATCATAATAAAGGGAATAATGGTATAGTATAAATTAAGGCAGATATAAATGGTATAGATGCAACATTACTAATTGATACAGGATCAAACGTATCCTTGATAGACAGTGTGGAGTTAGAGAGAATTAAACAGAATAGTAATCTACCCATACCCACTCTGCCCATAAATAACATTGTACTAGTCGGAGCGACGGGAAGGCAGAATAAATCTATAAAGGAACAGGTGTCATTAGAGATGACCAGTAATGGTGTAACGTTACCAATAGGACTATTAGTAGCGAACAATTTACCCATGAGTATTCTAATAGGCTGTGATATACTTAGGCCGTATAAAGATATAATAAATTTAGATAGTAAGGTAATAACTTTAAAGACGAATGAGGGAATTTGGACCAATAATTTAATTGATACCCAAGGAAATGGTACAAGCAATGCACATTATCAAGCCATTGTAAATCATTATTATTGTGCCGATCGTCTACTAAACATGCCCTTATATCAGGAGGATAACCCAGAATTATGGTTAGAAAAATTGGAAGAAATAAGGGAATTCCAAAGGACGAAAGCAAGGGGTCAGATTAGCGAAACACAGGCTGAACGATTGATTACTGTGTATAATAATTACCGACATATCTTTCCAAACGCTCCAGGCAAGGTCAGATATTATCAATGCACCATAAAATTTAAAACCCCTGTAGAATTTAACAAAAAATCATATCCGATTGCTTACTCACTAAAAAATGAAGTTAGGGAGGAACTGAACAGGATGATAGAGGACGACATAATTGAATATAGTCACTCGCACTATACTAGCCCAATCATAGCTGTGCCGAAAAAGAATGGACAGGTGCGTATATGTCTTGATGCTAGGGAGATTAACAAGATGATTGTTAACGACCGCACATCCCCTGGGGAGATAGAAGAAATACTAAAAAAAGTTTCACGGGACAAGGTATAAAAGTTCATGGGACACAGTATGCGGCTACTGGCAGGTAGAACTCCACCCAGATAGTAGGAAATATATGGCATTCATATTTGAAGGCAGAAACTATCAGTTTAAACGATTACCTTTTGGTTTGATGAATTCAGTGGCGGTATTTGTAAAAATAACGGACAGGATTTTGGGGCAGGAAGTGCTGAAACTTACGACAGTATACGTCGACGATTTACTGGTAATTTCAGCGAATTGGGATGACCATTGCAATAGGGTTGAACAGGTGTTAGAGAAGCTATCAGAGAATAATATTACCCTCAAATTAGATAAGTCCCAGTTTATTGCAAACGAGGTAAAATTTTTAGGTTTTAACTTGACCGAGCAAGGGATTACTCCATCCAAAGAGAAAGTAGAGGCAATACAGAAGTTCCCCACCCCAAAAAACAGGAAACAGCTTCAATCATTTTTAGGAATCTGTAACTATTACAGGAAGGTTCAATCCAATTATTCAGAACTAACTGCCAGGTTCCAAAAGCAGTTATCAGCTAAAGAGAAATGGACTTGGGGACGAGAGCAAGATGGAGTGCTCAATCTGATAAAGGAGAAACTTTTAGAAGCAGTTATGTTACATCACTCCGACTTTACGAAGCCATTTTATCTAAATTGCGATGCCAGTAATGTAAGTTTAGGTGCAGCCTTATATCAGGAAGATCAGGATGGAAACCATTTAGTGATTAACTTCGCCAGCCGCGTGCTGAACAGTTGCGAACGAAACTACAATACCACTGAAAAAGAGTTATTGAGTGTAGTTTTCGCATGCGGTAAATTTCGAACGTATATATTAGGATACCGCATCACGGTTAGGAGTGATCACAAATCAATATCATTTTTAAAACATTGTAAGTTAAATCATGGAAGGCTGACGAGATGGGTTTTGGCCCTACAGGAATATAATATCACGTGGGAATATATACCAGGCAAGCAAAACATAGCAGCCGACGTCGTATCCCGCATCAATTTACAAAACCAGACATTTGATGGCGAAAAGGAACAAATAGTGAAGGTATATCATATCATTAAAAGCAGGGAGGATTTGAAAAATATTTTAAAAGATGTGAAGGCACAACAAGAGGCCGACCCAAAATTAGGAAATAGGAATTAGGAATTAGGGAATTAGGAATTAGGAAAAGGGTACTGGAAGGCGATGAAGTTATAAATAAATATTACTGTATACACGACGATACTTTGTTTATAAGGAATACCCCACACCAAGAGAATTGGAAGTTAGTAATTCCACCAGGAATAGAGAGGCCACTAATCATTGATTATCACGATAGATACGGACACATGGGTGCCCTCAAGGTAAGGAAAGCGTTGGAAGAACAGGTATACATCAAAGGGATTAATCAAAAAGTGCAACAGGCGATACAGTCATGCGATATTTGCGAGAAGGTAAAATGTAATAACGAGAGAAAGGAAGGGGTCATGATACATATAACATCCACCGAAAAATTAGAAAAGGTATTTCTCGATATCTGTGGACCATTTCCACGCAGCGGTGGAAGGCACAGGTATAAATTCATCGTAATTATTTTTGACCATTTCAGCAAATATACTAAGCTTTATCCGATAACTAGGGCTACGACAAAGAAAATTATAGAAATCATAATAGAACGGTATATAATGGAGGTAGGCAGACCATATTCTATAATTACAGACCACGGTACCCAATTTAAGGGGACATTTTGGAAGGAGAATCTTATAGAACACGGAATAAAGACGTATAAGACATCCGTGTATCACCCAAATAGTAACCCAGCCGAGAGAGTGTTGAGGGAAGTAGGACGGTTGTTGAGAACCTACTGCCATGAGGAACAGAAGAGATGGCACGAATACTTAGCGTCAACAGAGGACTTTCTCAATTTATCCTATCATAATACAATAGAGGCGTCACCGTACACAGTTATGTTCGAAAGACCCCCACCCCGGGAAATAAAGGAGATTATTAGCTTTCCCAGCGAACCTGAATATCACTTTGAAGGAAACAAATTTTATAATAGAATACTAGAAAAAACGGAACAACAAACCGGAAGAAATATATTCAATCCCAACCAAAGGCTATTAAGTATAAGGTAGGAGAAAAGGTGTTAGTCCGGAATAGAGAATTGCCCAGTACCATACAACGCATCACGAAAAATTTATTACTTTTATCTACAGGACCTTTTACAATTACGAAAGGTAAAGAAAACAATACATACGAGGTAACAGACACTGTCAATAACAAAGTAAAGGGTGCATATAATCAAGCGTCGTTGAGAAGGTACAATGAATAAAAATACAAGTCAACGTATCTTTACCAACTTACCCGTACTTATAGAAGGAGAGAAAGGAATAGAGATTATTAATAAATAAAAATACGAGAAGGACACCTTCCACCAAAAGCAAAAATATATATATAAAATATAAATTTATTTCCAATAGCCAAGTCAACGTATATTTACCAACCTACCCGTACTTATAGAAGGAGAGAAAGGAATAGATATTATACATAAATAAAAAATACGAGAAGGACACCTTCCACCAAAGGCAAAAATATATATAAGATATAAATTTATTTCCAATAGCCAAGTCAACGTATATTTACCAACTTACCCGTATTTAGAGAAGGAGAGGAGGAAAAAAGGAAAGGACATAATTAATTAAATAAATTATTGAACAATCAAATAACAATGGATATTACTAAGGAGGAGAAATACTGTCATATAATTGATACTAAAAGGAGATGATAAATGAAAGAAAAAAAAAGGGAAACAGTGTGTTACATAAGGAGTTAATGATGAATTTATAAATATAGCTATTGACATTGAATGATTTTAAAAGATAATTTTACCTGCGGAGAACAGTATATTAATATAATTGAGAAATAATCAGAAGAGATTAAGAAAGGGAATTAATGTGTAGGAGCCTATGATCTTTGAATATTATATATTTTATTATTATTATTTGTTGCGAAAGTGCAATTATAAGTACGTCTTATATATTTTCTGGACAGAGATGTGTTTCCTCTGATTTCAGTGGTTAAAGTTAGGGAACGGCGGAGATTGGATTGCCAAAGGGGCCCCTCTGACACCGAACCCGCTATAATAGTTAGGGAATTGTTAGGGAGTTATATCAAAGATTAAATAATTAACATCAAGGTAAAGGAAACGAAAAGGAGATATGGTAAAGATTGAGACATGTATAATGAGATGGATTAATATATTAAAGGAGTAGTACAGGAATCTAATTATAAGATAAAAGAATGAAATATAAGGAGCTAATAAAAGATTAATATAGAAATGATAATTTCATCAAAACTGAAGAAAAGTTTTTCTCAAATTACCTACATTAACGGGGAGGCATATGTAACGTCACAGAACGTTCCATAAAGGAATTTAATTGCAAAGTAAATTATCATAAGAGGAAGGTGAGGTGAACAGTATCGAACCCAAGTAATCCGAAAAATTTTGTAATATTGTCCGATAATTAATATCATTAACATGAAAAAACGACAAAGACTATGACTAAGACTCAAACCCCATATATGTTGTTTAAGTGAAGAACAGTGTAAAACTGATAATATACTATACGAGAAACAGATAATCTCAGAAATGACCCAAATGAGGTCATTATATATTAAGAAATGTACCCTTAATAGGGTATAAAAATTATTTATTGTGAATTATTGGACAAGATCTATTATTATACTTTGTAATATAAATAAAATAAATGTATTAAATGATTTGAATACATTATTAAAAAGGATGTCAGTTAAAATAAAAAATATATAAATGTTATGACAAAAAATGTTAAGGTTTTGGATTTGAGACCAATCCTCAGATTTTATGTGAAAATTAATTATTATAGAATTAATATAAAAACTATATGTAAATGTCAATTAGACAAAGACGAACAAATTATTTTAAATAGAGAAAGCTGTAAATTGATTAGAAATTAATTAAAATAGTCAAAAACTGTATTAAACTGAAAACATGTGATGAACATACAATTTTGTAATATTTATGAATTTAATGTTGTCAAAATGCAACAAAATTGTATCCTAAAGTTGAAATACAATATAATGTAACTATACTTATATATATGACCACCTAAAACACTTTAAGAGTCAAGTTATGAAACTATTTACCTATACCATACCAGGCTGAGGCCAAAAAACAATCACAAAAATAGTCATATTTGACAGAATAATTGCAGAATATTAGAAAAAATAAAGGAAAAAGATACAATCCTATAATGTACAATGGAAACATACTTGCTCAGTTGAAGACAAGCTTAATTCTTAGAGAATTTTAAATATAAAAGTGAAAAATGTCACACAAAGAAAATAGCTCATCTATGCAAAACAGTAAGATGCTAAGTAATATTACAGTAAAAATAAGATGTATTTGGATAAACCTGGTATTCCCAAAGATAAACAATATAACAAACTCTAAGTGAATACCCAAAAAATCCCATAATAATACCGAAAAGACAAATTATCATCAAAAACTAATGACAAGAATCTAGGCCATATGTAATGCCTATAGAAAAATGAACTTATTTATATGTTATATGTTTTAATATTTGTTTATTTTGTTATGATAGGATAAATATGTTATGTCTTAAAGTTATAGCAAGAACCAAGCAACTTCATAACATTTTAATAATTAGAGAAATAGAATTTTGTGCAAACACTACAAGGTAAGAATTGTATTTTATGTTAATTTATTAGATTTAATTTGTTCAGAACCAATCGTGTATGGTATCATTGTATTCAGTTGAAACCAGAGAATCCAAAAATAATAATGGCATGCAGATTGTAAGTAGTTCTGTAAAATTGCTTGACAAATACCAAAATAATTTCAGTAATATCCTTTAGTATGAAGAATAAGAAGTTTTTGTTCCAAAGCTTCTACGGAAGTCAAATTTGTTCTATGATGTTCCATTTGCATATTCTCGAACGTTCCAGAAGAAAATTTTACTCAAAAATACCGGAAGTTCATGTCAAAAAATTAAGTTCATGTCAATGCCCCTTACAGAGTAAATAAGGAAGACGAAATTTGACACAAAAAACACTTTATGCTTTGAATCCACAAGAGACACATCACCTACGAATCCGATCATCTCGTCCAAGGCGAAGTCGAAGAACAAGAATTCAACACGAGAACACAGAAAGGCTTTTTCCCGTACATGACAAAACACTGACTTAATCTATACAAGGAGTATACGCTAACGTGTTGTTGAATAGAGCAGCAAAACGCCATATTTAATAGAACGCACACAGCCAGATATCCAGCGGCCCTGAAAAGGACCAATCTTAATAGAGGAAATCAATTTTCTGGTATTTGCTAAGACCAACTGACTTAGACAACATTCCCGAAACAATTTACTGACACGAGCCTTCTACGTTGAATCTGGGACTAGGGCTGTGACGGCCGAATAGAGAAATCACGCAGACAGCTGTTCGCCGCCGCCAGAATTCAAAGCATAGATACAGTACGAATTTATTTTAATCGTGCGGAGTTTTAAAACCGTATTTTGACTTCTAAGTAATTACCAGTGCGTGAGGAACGTAAACACGAAGAGGCGCAAGATTGAAAACGTCCCCAAGAACAGTGTCCAGTGAAGGAAATACTTACCCACCGGAACGTGAGTTGTTCAAAATTTAAAATCATTTTTACCTGGTATCCTTTGTCACACAGTTGTACTACACATGTCAAACACCTTCAAATCACACAATTTTTGTAAAGCATCCCACTGATTTGTCTTGATAGTTCAAAGGAGTCACGTCCTGAGTATAAAGTTTTTTCATACATTAAATTCATGCTATTCAACTGAGCAATAAAATATTTATTAGCCGATACTTACTTAAAAAACTTGTCAATAAAAATTTTTTTGTAACTCTGCAATTTTGTTTAATTCGAGTGTTAGTCCTTCAGACGATTTTTATGAAAAGAAAGTTCATTAAACATACGCTATTTACAATTCAAACTGTCTTGTTCACATTTGTTTATAGAATTAATTTAACAACTAAGAAATCAAAATTCAATTTTTTAATAATAATAAGTTTTTGGAACAAATATCCAAGTGGCGCCCACATACACATATTAGCTTAAGTTGTGTGTGCAGGACAACATCGTTGCAGAGAACCCAGCAATTAGTAAGTATTAAAAGTGCGCGGAGTGTAACACTCGACATAATAACAACACAACACACAGACAATTCTTTTTTGTTATAATTTACACAAAAACATGTACCATCGGAAATCCCATCGAAAACTAAGGATGATAACAATATAATTAGTAAAGACATAATATTAAATATAATTTGGTAGTTATGTTCTTTAGTATGAAATTTACTATGTGTGTGCGCAATAGTGATAATAACATTGGGTTAACATGGTACGTGCATTCTTTTTTTTGTTTGTGCTCAATTTTTACTAAACTTTGTATAGTTCAATGGTTTACTGATTTCATAATGTATACCATCGTTAAGGAAAATATCAAATAACCAGGTCTCTCAAAATGTAGAATGTTTTATACATACATATTTGTGTATACGAATGACTAGATCCATAACACTATTTATATACTCATCACTCAACAATGAATTAATATAGTCATTCAACATATTTTAAACTGAGCAAACATTATTAAGTTCCATTAGATTTATAATTATATATATATATAAAAAATGTTAACATTGATTTTAAATTCACAGAGAATTAAAATAAATCCTAAATCCCAAAACGTGTAGGGATATAACATAGCTTGAACAAATGTGGTGGACAGTTCACTACCTGTCATGACAAGGGGTTGCACTCAATACATATGACTTCATAATTTTCTTTTTTTGTTTTTTTTTTTAATTACATGCACTTCACAATTTACACACAAGACAGTTACATGGATAACACTGATAAATACTGAGAGACTTTCTCAGAGAAAATAAAGGAACTATATATGCTTCACTCTAGTAACGCCGGAAGTGCCTTCACACTGCAAAGTTTAAGTAGATACCAATTCACCAGTAGTAGTTTAACACATTTCGTTTTTCATTTTTTTTTTTATATTTAAAATAGCTTTTGCATATAAGGTACCGCTATCACTTACTAACAGCTTAAGAAGCTGTCCTCACAATTCAAAGAAATATCAGATGCCAGTCCAGTTCAACTGAATTTTGAAAAAAAAAAACTATAGTTCAGAAATGAATTTGCTATCATTAAAATAACCTGGGTTTTCCGGATATTAAGTAATGTAAAGAAGCATCAAGAATTAAAGCAAAAGTCTCTCTTTTTGTTGTTGTGTTAAGATAACTAGCCAGGTCATCACTTGACGAGAGAATCAAGTGGTGCCAAATGCACACCTAGGAATTAAGTTAATTTTTTTTGCAAAAGTTCACTTACACACAACACCAGAAACATTGTTCCGAGACATACCTGTCGGTATTGGCCGTAGCCCATTAGCTACTTATAAGTTCCTTCATTTTCTTACATTCCATCTTGGCCTGACAATCGGGTCACGGTTGAACGGGCCGTAGACACCCCAGGACACACCTCGGTATTCAGGCAGCCATAATAAATAGTATACGCCCGGTATTAAAGGAAACAATTAAAACTTTCTTCAGAAGCCGGACAAGAAACGTCTCGCTGGGTTGAAGGCTCAAGCGAGAGAGACAGATCGACACCAGTCTAAGCCGAACAACCAACAACGCCACCACAGCGAAACAGTGAAACTCAAGTCGCTCCGCGTCCCTACTAGATAGCGCGCGAGTGTCCAAAACGGCATTATAATATAAATAAGTCTAATTGCCGTATTTTGGCTTAATCAATATTAGTATGTTGCCGTAACGAAATTCCTTAGTTACGGCAGAGTGTAAAAATTAAGGAGCTCTATAAACAGCATATAAATTGTACTGAGAACTGTCGCTCCCATTCTACAAGGAAGGACACCGATTGGCCCCTAGTCAGTGATTTATTCATCTACTTTTCTGTTCGATTCTGATAACAGTATCTCAACTTAACATCAAGACTTTTGGTGTAGATATGTCATTACATACACATTATCTCATATCAGAATTGTGATAATAGTTTTTTTTTACTATGGGGTTATAGGTGTTTTTCAAAATTCAAAAACAAACAGCTAAAAAAATTATGAATGGTGTAAACAAATTTGTCTGCAACAAACATGATCCGTTACCATTTCTACAAAGTTGAATAACGCATACCAAACGACTTTTAAAGAGGGAAGGGTGTATCCCATTCAATGCCTTGGCACCATTAACCTCGTATAAAAAATGGACATATAAATCACATTTGTCCGTTCGTTAAATTCACAATTATTTAAATATATGAAGATGCAACATTATTGCAATATGAACACACACACTCATGCATGACACGTAAATGAATAGCCAACAAATAAAATAAAAGTGTATACTTACGTAGCTAAGACCATAACCAGACAAACTACCCACAGAACCTTCTTTTGGCACGGTAGTAGCCAGCTTTATAGGGTTCAGCTTCTTGTTAAATATCAGTTTGTTTTCCCTTTTCAAAAGGGCTACATTCATTGACCAAGGTCCAGTAACGTTGAAGATCATTTTGGCGACACCTGATGATTGTCCTCCTTTATACCCGTCGTTACTTCTGCCTCGTATTTTGATGTTGTCAGCAGAGAGGCTGTGTACATGAAGCACATACTATCGTTACTGACTAAACAGTCACCCTCGCTATAGTCTTATAGTAAAGTATTACTTGTACTCAGTCATTACAGATCAAAGTATATTAAACAATTGTAGATATTTTAAAATGGAATCAAATTTAAGAAATTTATAATTTTTACAATTAGCAACAGCGAACGGACAACAGAGGATGTGAAGAAACCTGTGGACTGGTTATTGATAAACCGTGGCTGTAGCCAATGAATGTCATATGTCATTCACTCACAATAATTCAAGAACATTTAGGGTTGACTGTACCTGACAATTAACTAAAACAACATGAGTCAGTGGTAAGTCTAGCCTATAGCACTTTTTCCTCTTCTCTGTCCTGTTGTGGTTTTAAGATGTAAATTTTTTGTGTTTTATGTCATCTACGGATCAAATATGTAATTTCGGTATAGTGCTAAAACCATTTGATATATTGTTTGAATATCTTATCTGCACGTAAAAAGTGAAAAACACTGAAAATTTAAAGCCTGAAATATAAGGGAATTAGCAAAACTACAGACACAATGTTGAAGGTGAAAAGTAAGTATAAACAAATCTGTCAAACTACGAAAGCATTTAAGAAAGCAAGTGGTTTCATCCCATTCGAGAATTGACTTTATAGTGCTAGATTAATTTAATGACTTCGAACTTCTTAGATTATACGAGCAACAAGTGTTGTGCGTTAATGTGTACGTATACACATCTGTTGCTACAGTTTTCTAAAGAAAATAACCGATAAACTACAGTATGTTCTGTGTCGAATAAAAATGTCTCTCTGTAATATAAATGCTACGTAAATAATTAAGGTCATGTGACCTCTTAACCGGATGATTTTGACCAATGAGAAATTTTGAAATTTGGTCAAGCGCATTGAAGGTATAAGGAAATTTCTTCACTTGATTGTTAGACTCGAAATTATAAAGAACTAGTCTATGCTATTCTGTGTAAAATGTATATGATATAGTCAAGTCCAAGTCTCAAGAAGTGTGAAAGTAAAATGATTAACAGTGTCAAACTAGTAAAAAAAAGAACCAAGAAATAATAATATAATAATAAAGCAAGAAGAAAGAAGAAAATAATATCTCTAAAAATAAAAAAAGTGCTCTACAAAAATGATGAGACTGAACCTTATATACTAACACTAGTAATAATTATACAACACCCGAACTAAATCACAGTAACACTTATTCATCAGAACCAAAGTGGAAAGACCAATTCAACACCAGTGAACAATTTATTTGACTTATTTTATTTTAAAAACTTGTTTTAAATAGTTGGGAGGTAAATCAACTCTATCGTTGCTTAGTGTCATTCCGCCATCTTGGCACAGCCAACTGAAACCAACGCTGAGTCGACACTAACTATTGTGGTCTCACATCAGACCAAACAACTATTTCATTGTATTTTCTTGATTTTAATTTTATTGTTATTAGTAAGTAAGAATTATTATAATTGTAATATGTTTTACCGCTCTTTGTTAACTTGTTATTGGTTTTGTATCTTGGGGTTTTGTGCTTGTTAATTTAATAATTTTCCTCTTATTAATTTTTTATTTACCTTTTCCTTTTGTCTTCTCATTTACTGCTCCTCAATCTACTGGGTATACTGCTGTTGTACTGGGGTTTTATATAGTTGGTTATTTATATATGGACCAAGAGTTTTCTTTGTTATTCAGTTTAATTTTATTAACATTTTATCGACTATAATGTTCAGCTTCTTTAATTTATTTTTTAACCATTTATTTTACTCACTCACTATTGATAGTTCTTCTTTTTAATGTTGTCTTAAGTTAAATTATAAGGTGATAATTCTGTTATGCTACAATATATGTGTACTTATATGAGTGGATGTGTCTGTGAGAGTGTAATAACTAAATAGGAAAGAACAAGCTTTAAGAAGAGGAAATGGTTGGGGGAGAAATACATACAACGATTACGGTTGGTACAATTTTTATTTATCTATATTCTTATCGTTTTGTTATCTACAGTCAATAGATACTGAACATGTTGACTGTTAAGTGCCCGTACATTTAATTTCATATTATCGAGCGGAGAAATTTTTACCAATTATCATTTTGATAATTTAGAGGATGGCTAAATTTTTAATCTTAAAGAGCATCGTCATTATCATCAGCGTTGTCGTCGTCCCTACCAGAATCAAAATCTTCGTCATCTATACCGTCAGCTTCATCGCCTTCCGAGTTTCCCTTTATCGTTTTGATAATCCAATCACGCAGTACGGCTGCCGACAGGAATGTGTGCGGACCAACGTTGTTTTCGCCATCATAGAAGCCGACCAGTTCATTCTTTTGCTCAAGCGGGCTAACTAAATCTTTCTGAAACATGAATAGAATAGTTTCTAAAACATTACATAAATTGAATAGAATACATAGATTGAATAAAATACATGAATTAGATGAGTATGCAAATTGAACAAAGTCCTCTGCACAAGGCAAAATTACTGAGGACCAGAACAATAACACCCCTTCGCACAGAGTGAAACCCACACGAGTGACAATCCAATCCTTATTCGTTGGACATAGGTAAAGCGCACAGCTTATGAATACGTCGACGCAATATACCACGGGGAGCGCGGGCGTCAACGACGCTCACCAACTGGTCGTCGCCCATGAAAATCTTAGTGACCACACTCAAACTCCTGTGTATTGGGTCTTGTGTGAGGGGCGTTGTCCTATTGGTATAATTATGACCACATCACCCTGCGCGAGGTTCCCCTTGGGTGTCTGCCAATTATTACGTTGTCTAAGCTGGTGCAAGTAGTCCTTGTACCACCTGCTCCAGATAGATTGTACAAATTTCTGCAACAATTGTCAGCGTCGCAGTTGGTTGCATGGAGTGGCTGCAAGGTCAGCGTAGGGGAGGGCTGTCAATGCCGAGCCAATTAAGAAGTGTCCGGGTGTAAGGGGCTGCGGATCCCTAGCATCAGATGAGATGGCAGAAAGAGGACGGGAGTTCAAACATGCCTCAATTTGAGTAAGTATCGTGTATAATTTCTCAAAGTTAAGAATGGTGGCGCCAATGATTCGGCGCAGATTATGCTTGACGCTTTTTACACCACTCTCCCAAAGGCTGCCGAAATGCGGTGAGGAGGGTGGAATGAACGACCACTTGAAACCTTGGGCAAGTGAGAATGAGTGAATACTCGTTTTAAATTCCTCAGAGATGAATAATTTGTATAACTCGCGGCCTTAAAGTTAGTGCCGTTGTCAGACATCATTTCCCCAGGAATGGCGCGGCGGGGAATGAATCGTTTAAAGGTGGCAAAAAATGTCTCAGCAGTCAGGTCAGACACCAATTCCAAATTAATCACCTTCGTAGCGAGACAGACAAACAAGCATATGTATGCCTTTGAGGTAGTCTTGGATGGCTGCCCGCCATGACGGATCACGATAGGGCCGCCGTAATCTACAGCAGACGAAGAAAAGGCCCTGGTCAATACCACTCTTGACGAAGGCAACTGACCGCGTTGCTGCGTTTGCTTGTGAGTTCCGAAGCGAAAGCATTTGATGCACTTACGCATAACAGAACTGACAACAATCTTGCCGTTGACGATCCAATACCTTTGAACAGAACTATGCGTTAACTGAACGCCCGCGTGAAGCAGCCTCGAATGCTCAGCCTCTATTATTAATCTAGTGAGGTGGACCTTTGGGTGCAGAATAATCTGATGTTTAGTATCGTAATGCAAATCGGAATGTTGGAGACGAACTCCATCTCGAAGTAACCCCGAATCGTCGATGAATGGATCAAGAGAGGTAATGTTGCTAGATTTGGTTAGATTGTCATTCTTTATCTCAGTGATCTCTTTGTGAAAGTACGTCAATTGAGATTGGCGTATAAAGAAATTTAAAGTGTTTTTTAATTCCTCCCTGGACAGTCGCAGGTCATGTCCCGAACCAGTGGAATTCGATCTCAGATTATAAATAAATCTGAAGCAATAGCTGATAACGCGTATCAATCTCTGAAGAGTGGACAAGTCTTCACTTATATCGGTAGCGACGACGCTGACCATACATTCAAGGATGGCCGATTGTTTTTGTTCAGATCGGCACTCCCGTATGGTGGCCGAATCATTTCTGCTGAATTTGGTGTGGCGAATTGGATCTTGCAAAAGCCTTGCCGGACCATGCCACCACAATTGTAAGTTCCGCAATTTGTCTGGATGACAACCACGAGATAGAACATCGGCGGGGTTATCCTGGGACTTCACATGATGGCAGTCAGCGTTATTGGAACCCTGCTGGATTTCAGCCACACGATTTGCGACGAAGGCCTTCCACCTGGAGGACTCACCGTGTATCAACTGGAGGGCGACCATGGAGTCGGAGTACAGATGGATCTCATGAGCATGTATGTTCAATGCACGAATAAACTTTGAAGCAAACGGACAAGCAGAAGACAACCGCATAGCTCAAATCTGGGCAGTGTAATTTGTTTTAGGGGGGCTACCCTGGATTTCGAACACAGTAAAATAAATGAAACATGCCTATTATCATATACAATTCTTGCGTATATGAATCAACCATAACCCTTGCAGGAAGCATCCACGAACCCGCGAATTTGAAACGATCTCATGTATGGGTTAGACTTTATGCAACAGTTCACATTAATCTTATTGATTAGATTTAGATTACTATGCAATTCTCTCCATTTGGGGAGAAGATAATTTGATGAGAAGTCATCCCAATGCCAAAGCTGCTGCATGAAAAGTTTGTAACTTATAGAAAAACTACGGGACCAAGTAGACCCAACTGGTCATAAATGCTCGTAATTACTGAAAGAACAGTTCTTTTGGTAAACGCCTCATGGCAAGGTTTGAGCGTTCTCTTATAAACAAACATATCGGAACCATTGATCCATAGTAGCCCTAAAGTACTCACATTTTCACCCTTGTTTAGGGGTATGGCAATGCCGCCTTGGTTTATGATTTCTTGGCTGTTGGAAAACCATTTGTGCAAGAGAAACCCCACATATTGTCGAAGTAATTCGCTTACATCCGACCTCAACCGTTTGAGCTCATCTATATCATCGCAGACGGTAATTAGATCATCGACGTAGAAGTCGTTAGCAATAACTCGGCATGCCAAGGGAAACTGATTGACGTTGTCATTCGTAACCTGGAATAGACACCTGGTAGCAAAAATGAAACGTTGGCTGTGCCATAAGTCACAGTCCTGAGCACGAAAAATTTCAACTCCAAGTCTGGAATCCCGCCAAAGTATTCTTTGGAGGTTGCAATCGCTTTAATCGACCAAAATTTGTCTATACATCTTCTCGATGTCGGACGTTAAGCCATAGACGTGGGTCCTAAATCTGAGTATCATAGAAAAAATGTCCTGCTGTGTTGTCGGCCGCACCAGTAGCGTATCATTAAGTGAACGGCCATTAGCGGATTTTGCGGACGCATCAAAAACCACGCGGAGCTTTGTAGCTAGAGTTGAGTTCTTGTAAACCGCGTGATGGGGTAAGTAGTACACCCTGGAGCGATAAACCAAATTGTCGTTGGGACTGAGTGGTGACATGTGCCCAAGCAGTTGGTACTCCTTGATGAACTTGGAATAGTCATGCCTGAACCCAGGATTCCTCATGAGTGTACGCTCAAGAGTCTGAAAACGCTGTGTAGCATGGGCCAGCGAATCGCCCAGAGCCACAGCACCAGCCCTACGGGGCAGCCTAACAACAGATCTACCATCACTATGTGCCGTGTTTATGCTAGAACCCGGCTCCGTTAATTAAATAAAAAATTACGAACGGCTTAAGCACTGATTTCGCTAATTATTAGAGTGACGATATATATTGTAGCGTGACGGAAAATCCACTACATTTTAAGTCATGTGAAATCATAAAGTTTAATTACACCAACGAATGTTATAATAATATTGAATTACATTTAAATAAATCAGAGGAATGAACCACAATAAAATAAAAATCCTCACTACATTATATATAAAAACCACTGTTTAAAAAAAAAAAAACCAAAGAAAGTATCGAAGCAAATCATTGTATAATATCAGTAAGTTACCCAGGAAGCTCAGAGCAGTAAACCAGTTATATAAGACCATATCAAAGAAAAAAGAGACTCAATTAAAGGGTGGTGAATACCAAAATACCCCAAAAACAAGAAGAGGGAAGAATAAAGTTTGTGAACAGGAAGAAAACAATACCCTGAAACCTGTATAGAAGAATAAAGTCAGTTCAGTGAATAAATTAAATACTCCAAACTAAACCTCAGTCGTGATAAGACCAAGTACCTTGGTTTACCCAAGAATGAGGAAGGAAGAACAGAAGAGTGAAGACTAGACGAGGGACAAGAATGAATACCAGAAGGAAGATACGAAGAAGGACAAGAAGGAAGACAGGAGGAGAGGAAGAAATAGTATGAAAGAAACACCGTAGTAAAACCTATTATTATATAAACTACTATCAATCCCAAACCCACAAAAACTATGCAAAAGAAAGTATAACATACCCAAAATATTATAAAATGTAATTATTGAGAAAACTAAAGTGTTGTATAGCGTTATAAGAAATGCACCGACTAAAGCTATTGTGTAATAAAGAAAATAAACTAGTCTTAACGGTCCATGATTACTAAAGGTCTGGTCTGAGATAATAAGACTCAAAATATCAGAACCAACAGTGAAAGTGAATTTGTGTAAGTGTTGTTTTTTTTAAAAAAATGCAATAAACTTAAAGTTGGTGATACTATAACTTAGTAGTATGCTATATCACAACTTTAAAATCTAATAATAAACAGCATAATAAAATAATAAAATGGAAGGTTTCCAGTATTTTATTATTTTAATGTAAATCTTTATTTACAAGACATTTGTAAAAAATGATAATAAATAGAGTATGGGAGTTAATGTTTACTGATGTAGGGGATCACAATAATAATGGTTTAAACCAGAAAGGACTGGTACTAATATAGTATGAATAAGTGTAACATGTTTAAATAGACTGTTATTTCACAGTCCTAAAATCAATGTGTTAAATAAATGTATTTGTAAGGTTTATTAGAAAATAAGATTTATGTTATGTGTTTTAAAAAGAATTGTGTTTGATAAATAATAACCTACATACCAGTAATAATGTTCTAATAGGTATGCTATGTTAGCTCAAAAATAGTTAAAAGATATATGTTCAAACCATATCTGCAATATGTTCAATTGTGCAGATTGCTAAACCATGTTCATAATTATTTATTTTAAATATGTAGTGTTAATTAACTACTACACAACACAATAAGTTATAAATCATGTTATTTTCATATAATTGTAATTATGTAAAGTCAGAGGAGGAATTAAGTTTAAATTATTTGAGAAGGAAAGAAATATAAAATTCTAAAATCTAGGCCATTTGGTGAAATCAGAGAACCAATATAAAATAGTATAACTCACTTATAAATCCTGTAAACTACCAAGATTTATATAAGATAACACAATTAACCACTACTAGGAATGATCCTATGAATTAAAATGATAATAAGGAAATATACCTTAACATTTTGTAAATTGTCAAAATATATAAATTAATTAATTTTAAAGAGCAATGTCAAATTTACAGATTAACACAAAAAACCAGTTCAAAGGTGTAATTTATATGTATTTAAGGAAAGGAAGAGGAATATGACTAATTAAAATTTATTATAATAGTATTAATAATATTTAAATGGAGGGGATTTTGTATAAAGACGGAAATCCAATTTTGAGCCTATATTTCCATAAAGTAAAAAATTTGTTAATTTCCACAAAATATCTACAGATATGGACTATAATACATCAATTTAAAGGGAATGAGATGATTAAACCAATAATAAGGTTAATAATTCATAAAAGTGAGGAATAAAATAGATAAATTCCATACATAATGTAATATTTTATCATATGTATGGGAAGTCGAAAAATGTTAACAATACTTTTTCAAGGATTAACTGGGCAAGATTTATGACCAAGTTAATTAGTCTTTTGTTGAATATCAAGCTGGACAGTTGTGTGAAGAACGTTTCTTAAAATCGAATTGAAAATGATACTAGTGTTTAGCCATTGAAATCAGTGAAACGAGAGTTAGGCAGTTTAAACACTTTTTAAAGCTAAAGCTGTTAATACATTCACGACAATAGTGAAAACAAACACTTAACTCTATAATACGAGTAATAGAAACAAGTAAAACATTATAATTAAACTGATTCATTCTGAAATTCCTAACCATAACTTGAAAACTTAACCGCAGAAGTTGAACACATTGAAAATAAACTAACTAACACAAGTTTACACAGAACACTTCACCAGAATACACCAAACAGATTAACAGACATATTACACCAGTGCGGGGACATTTTAGACCTTGATGAAGGTAATTTTATAGTAATTTTCTGACTTGACGCATATGCAATAGCCAAGACCAACCCGAGTAGCGGCCATCTTGAAAACGAAATCTGCTTACTACATCGCAGTCACTGACGTCACATCAGTCTTCATTGGTTCGACAAAACATTTATTCAAATATTATATACTGAATTATTTAAAATACTATTGAATAGTAATTATTGTATTTACTTTTAATTGTTAATGTTATACTTCCTCGTCACCCTTCTCTGACTATTAATTCTAATCGCTCAAAGAACCTGTCTTTTAATATAATATAACATAAAATTTTGTTCTGTACGACACAATCGATAATTCCTGAGACAGAGTCGATAATTGCTCTCCATCGATAAAATATCGATTATTTATTTAAAATTGTCAATAAATCTTTATATTTCCATTATTTTGTATCTGTACTTATTTCACAGGGTAATTTAAGGGTATTTATAAGGCTGAAGGAATTAAGTGAGAAGAATATATTCTATTTTGAACAAGATATTGGACCAGTCAGAAAAGTCACCAATCGATTATTACCTGGAGTTAATCTATTTAACTCCAGACTTGGTGCAAATCTTCAAGAAGTGCTCGACGGCCAATAAGTACCTACCTGTTATTAAAATTTTACCAGAACCTTTTAAAAAACAGATTTATCTCTTATACATACCTCTATAAACATAAACAAAATTATTTTATTATTTGAAAATACTATTTTTATTGAATTTTCCGTATACATTTTATTCTTTTGTAACGACCGGCATACAGCGGTCTGGTGACCAAGTGGCTAGCCCAAACAGTGGGGCTTGATTTAATTACAGCCATACAAAGGGTCTTGTTACAAAGTGGCGCCCAACGTGGGGCTTGAATAGATAAGCCTGGCAGCGGTTATCCAGTCAGGAGAAGGGCAACAACGATAAACAAAAATGGCAGAACTTACAATGGAAGAGAAGTGGGACAAATTAATAGAGATGTTCCAACAATATATGGACGAGAAAAGGGAAAATTTCAGCAAGAAGATGGATGAGCGCAACGAGTCGATAATGGAAGAGAACAGAAGGTTCAACCAAGAATGGATTGAGGAACTGAGAGAGGACAGATTAAAAGGAGAAGAATTAAGAAATGAGAAGACCAAAGAAATAAAAAATGATAGCCAACCAGAATCAGAAGAAGTAATAAATGATAAAACGCAGGAAGATAGCCAACCAGAACCAGAAGAAGTACCAAATGACAAGACAGAGGATCCCGTTGTAGTATTGCTTGAGAAGAAAACTGACAGGAATACAGAAAATACTAAAGCTATGGAAATGGAGCCAAAGGAGAAGAGGAAAACGTTTCCAAAGAAATTAATGAAAACGAAGAAAGAAATAGAAATGATGAACCATGGTTTAATGGATGTCAATAATATTCCAATTACCGACCATGAAGAAATCATGAATTCCAGAAATTATAGAAGGAGAATCGAAGTAATTTCAGAAATAATTTACCACAAGACAGTAGTTTATCACTGGGAAAGGACCAGAGATAAACGGATTACGACATATGGACCAGATCAGTTTCAGTGCGGAACTAAACAGTGTATTTCAGAAAGATGGAAATATAACGTCTTATCAGACTGTGACGATGGCACTGGTGAATCACCAGAGTGTGTTCCAGTAGTGCGCCATCCAGGACTATTCCAGTGTACAATTACACAAGAATGTATACCTTCCGGATGGATATGTGATGATGAACCAGATTATGGGGATTCAGAGAAGCAAATAATTGATAAACCAGATGAAGACTCTCACAGATATTTTTCAGGTCATACAGCATATGGACCAGAGACCTATTGGAATATAAGACAATGTAATAATGGGAACGATACTAATTACCATGATAATAATAATACGGGTCCAAATTATCAAAACCCGAATCGACCCTCTAATGGTTATCAGGGTAACCACAATCCCTACCCTGATAACGTAAATAGTCAGAGAAGCCCCAATTATGGTAACAGTCCTTACCCTAATAATGCTAATCGTGCGGGTCCCAATAATAGTAATTTTAATAATAATAGGTATCCTCACCCTAGAGTGAACTTCATACGAGCCACAGAAGGAAGACAGCGAGGATTCAACCACAATCGACGAAGCAGTTACCGAAGATACGAAGAAAGGCGGAGGAGCCTAGAACGGGACCAACCGAGGTACTATCCGGCGCGTAGGAGCAATAGTTTGGATCTGATAAGGATCCATACGGATACATAATGAGGTGGTAAAAGGGATGGATGTCATGATAACCGACAACGGCAAAACCACCACAAAGAAGATGAAAATAATTACCACTGAGGAAAAATGAGAAGAAGAAGGGACAAAGAACCAAAATAGGAATTTAAGAAATAAATTAATTAAGAAACTACACCTTATAAAGGAACTATGAGCAACAATGCACTATAAATAAAAGCATCCACCTGGGTATAAAGGAAAAATAATAATAAGAAATACGTTTGAATAAAGACAAGGAAAGAGTCATACAATATTTATGAAACTAATATGATATGTTTAACATATAATTATGAAAACTATTACAATCATTTATGAAAAGTCTATGTGGCAGTAATATAAGAAGAATTAGAATTTAAAAACCCCCAAAATTCTAAAATACATGTAAGCCAATCTTACATAAAGATTATTTGAAAGAAATTATTTGAAAAGAAGAATAATATAATAAGGGTTTGGACTTAATACAGCCAAATAGAATTTAAAACCCCCAAAATTCTAAAATACATGTAAGCCAATCTTACATAAAGATTATTTGAAAGAAATTATTTGAAAAGAAGAATAATATAATAAGGGTTTGGACTTAATACAGCCAAATAGAATTTAAAACCCCTAAATTCTAAACATAATGTAAGACAATTACATACAATTTATTTGAGAAGAGACATATTTTGAAGGAAGAATAACAAGAAGAATTTTGAAATAAACAGCCAAATTCTAAAAAGAAATATAAGCACATATTATCTACAATTATTAGAAAATTTTATGGCTAGAAGATATATAAGATAGAATTTAAAACCCCTAAATTCTAAACATAATGTAAGACAATTACATACAATTTATTTGAGAAGAAACAGATTTTGAAGGAAGAATAACAAAAAGAATTTTGAAATAAACCTCCAAATTCTAAAAAGAAATATAAGCAAATATTATCTACAATTATTAGAAAATTTTATGGCAAGAATATAAGAAGAATTAGAATTAAAAAAAAACCTCTAAATTCTAAACACAATGTAAGCCAATTACATACAATTTATTTGAGAAGGAACATTTTGGAAGAAGATATATAAAACAGAATTTTGAATGTAAACCAACCAAATTCTAAAAACAAATGTAAGCCCACTTTACATAACAAATATTTGAAGAAAAACTTTATGGCTATAATATAATAATAAAGAAGGAGAGAATTTAGAAATAAAACCATCTAAGGTCAAAAACAAATAAGGACAGATTACTAAATATTTATTTGAAGAGAAACATTTTGACAATAATACCAAGAGAGTTTAGAGAAATAAAACCAGCCAAAACACATGTAAGCCCACCTTACATACAAATGTTTTAGTGGATAGTTAGTGAGGATCGGTCAATAATACAACTTTTAGTAATTTTGCGTCGACGTTTCGACAATATTTATTGTCATCTTCAGGACCTGTGTATGAAATACAATAGAAATATCAAACACAACGAAACAATTAAATATTTGGGTGAACGTGTTGGTGATGTGAGTGTGTGCGTGTGTATGTATGTATCATTTTTTATGTGAAGACTTATGATAGTTTGTTTACATCTTCAAATTATCTTTAAGAAAGCGAGCAAATTATAGTATGAGAGAACTTAATTTATACAGTATTACAATTTAAATTACTAAATATAATGTTATTTTAATTAATTAAACAAACAGTAACCAACAATTGGATATTAGATTGGTACAAAAATTGTTTATACCTACAACAGTCAACATATAGCAAAGTAATATATTACCTATAACTAAAACAGATTAGGTGATGTTCACTACGTAATTCTTAAAAGTTATTTTTACCATGTTTCACTCCCTACTGGTGTTAGCAAACAATCATAATTTAGAAACATACAATTTACACAATATTGTAAAACATTACGACTTAATCAGATAGTTGACAAAGGTTACACACAAACGTTTCTGGTAAATTTTACTAACAGGTAAACTTGGATAATACGGTAATTGTAATCATATTGTAAAATATAGTCAAGAGTACTATAGAATAATGTAATTTATGTATGTGTCCACAATCACCCTTCTCTTTCACCCATGCTCACCCCGCCAGTCCACCCAGCCTCTCACTCTAACCTGAAATCGATCTATCACTCGCTATCACCCCGATCTATCATGCTCGGGGTGAGCATGGGAGAAAGAGAAGGGTGATTGTGGACACGGGGTGAGCATGGGTGAAAGAGAAGGGTGATTGTGGACACATACATAAATTACATTATTCTATAGTACTCTTGACTATATTTTACAATATGATTACAATTACCGTATTATCCAAGTTTACCTGTTAGTAAAATTTACCAGAAACGTTTGTGTGTAACCTTTGTCAACTATCTGATTAAGTCGTAATGTTTTACAATATTGTGTAAATTGTATGTTTCTAAATTATGATTGTTTGCTAACACCAGTAGGGAGTGAAACATGGTAAAAATAACTTTTAAGAATTACGTAGTGAACATCACCTAATCTGTTTTAGTTATAGGTAATATATTACTTTGCTATATGTTGACTGTTATAGGTATAAACAATTTTTGTACCAATCTAATATCCAATTGTTGGTTACTGTTTGTTTAATTAATTAAAATAACATTATATTTAGTAATTTAATTGTAATACTGTATAAATTAAGTTCTCTCATACTATAATTTGCTCGCTTTCTTAAAGATAATTTGAAGATGTAAACAAACTATCATAAGTCTTCACATAAAAAATGATACATACATACACACGCACACACTCACATCACCAACACGTTCACCCAAATATTTAATTGTTTCGTTGTGTTTGATATTTCTATTGTATTTCATACACAGGTCCTGAAGATGACAATAAATATTGTTGAAACGTCGACGCAAAATTACTAAAAGTTGTATTATTGACCGATCCTCACTAACTATCCACTAAAACATTCACTGATTGACGGTCACTAAAAATTTAAGGACTTACATACAAATTATTTGAGAAAACTTCACAGAATAATATAAGAAGAGTGAATTTTGAATTATGAATAAATCAAATTTCCCAAACCAAGTATAAGTACAACTTACCAACCAATTATAAATAAAACACTATGGTGAGATAAACTGATGAAATTTCCTACCATATTTATGGTAAGCATAGAAGATAATTACCATGGTAACAAAGGATCATAATGGGATGAATAAAAGAAAACAGATTTAGAATTAAAACAAATAATTCTAGACAGTATAATCATGTCTAAGTTCAATATGAAGAGTAAAAACCTTTCCGTAAAATGGTGTTGAAGGAAATAAAAAAGAAAAAATTCTTTAATACGATTTGAGTGATTGAATAAAATAAAGTACAAAAACTTCTTTGGAATTATGAGAGAATGAAACTTTAAGTGGTATGAGGAGAAAATATGACCTCATAATGAAATTAATAAAAAAACCATCATTTGCAAGTATAATAGCAATGACCGGAATAATGTGAAAATAATGTCAAAAATTTATGTAATTAAATGAATCAATATAAAATGATTTATGAATTAAATGACAATTATGATAATGACAGTTATACAAATTCTAGAAAATAGAACAAGTGGAAATTTTAAGAACGATGAAACAGTCTAAAAATGTCATAAAGATATGCTACTATAAATAATGCAGATTATAATGAAAAAACCAGAAGGTAATAAAGAATTTATAACCAAAAGATTTATATGATAAGAAAAGTTGAAAAAATGTAATAATAGAAGAGCTTCCTACCATAATATCAAATGAAAGAAACATCCAGATAATAAGTCAGATGAACAACTGAGATAGAAATATTAAAATCTCTGAGAAGTATAATAAGTAATAAGTGAAGTATCCCAAAGATATTTTTTAAATAGTAACAAATGTGTACTATTCTGAATAATTTTTTTAATCTGTCTGATGATAATTCCAGCAGGATTAATATGTTTTTTGAGCAGAGATGATTTGCCTCTGTACTCAAATATGTGTGAAGTATTGGACAGCAGAGGAAAGTAGCGTACAGTGCCTCTCTGAACTGAACCAGCTCACAAAGTAGGGAAAGATAGGGAGAAAATATCCCAAGGAGAAAATACTAAGAAGAAATATAAAAATGAAATAATAAATATGAAACTCAGATGACTATTACTATCAAGGGAGATCAAGTGAGAATGATATAAACTCAAATATAAATAAGAAAATTTTAAAGTGGAAGGAAGTCCAAAATAGTAACAAACTTAGAATAATTATCATAAGCAATTGTTTCAGACAAAGCAAGTATAGTCTGAAAAAATTACTTCTGGAGAAGGGCATTCTGTAGCGTGACAGAAAATCCACTACATTTTAAGTCATGTGAAATCATAAAGTTTAATTACACCAACGAATGTTATAATAATATTGAATTACATTTAAATAAATCAGAGGAATGAACCACAATAAAATAAAAATCCTCACTACATTATATATAAAAACCACTGTTTAAAAAAAAAAAAACCAAAGAAAGTATCGAAGCAAATCATTGTATAATATCAGTAAGTTACCCAGGAAGCTCAGAGCAGTAAACCAGTTATATAAGACCATATCAAAGAAAAAAGAGACTCAATTAAAAGGTGGTGAATACCAAAATACCCCAAAAACAAGAAGAGGGAAGAATAAAGTTTGTGAACAGGAAGAAAACAATACCCTGAAACCTGTATAGAAGAATAAAGTCAGTTCAGTGAATAAATTAAATACTCCAAACTAAACCTCAGTCGTGATAAGACCAAGTACCTTGGTTTACCCAAGAATGAGGAAGGAAGAACAGAAGAGTGAAGACTAGACGAGGGACAAGAATGAATACCAGAAGGAAGATACGAAGAAGGACAAGAAGGAAGACAGGAGGAGAGGAAGAAATAGTATGAAAGAAACACCGTAGTAAAACCTATTATTATATAAACTACTATCAATCCCAAACCCACAAAAACTATGCAAAAGAAAGTATAACATACCCAAAATATTATAAAATGTAATTATTGAGAAAACTAAAGTGTTGTATAGCGTTATAAGAAATGCACCGACTAAAGCTATTGTGTAATAAAGAAAATAAACTAGTCTTAACGGTCCATGATTACTAAAGGTCTGGTCTGAGATAATAAGACTCAAAATATCAGAACCAACAGTGAAAGTGAATTTGTGTAAGTGTTGTTTTTTTTAAAAAAATGCAATAAACTTAAAGTTGGTGATACTATAACTTAGTAGTATGCTATATCACAACTTTAAAATCTAATAATAAACAGCATAATAAAATAATAAAATGGAAGGTTTCCAGTATTTTATTATTTTAATGTAAATCTTTATTTACAAGACATTTGTAAAAAATGATAATAAATAGAGTATGGGAGTTAATGTTTACTGATGTAGGGGATCACAATAATAATGGTTTAAACCAGAAAGGACTGGTACTAATATAGTATGAATAAGTGTAACATGTTTAAATAGACTGTTATTTCACAGTCCTAAAATCAATGTGTTAAATAAATGTATTTGTAAGGTTTATTAGAAAATAAGATTTATGTTATGTGTTTTAAAAAGAATTGTGTTTGATAAATAATAACCTACATACCAGTAATAATGTTCTAATAGGTATGCTATGTTAGCTCAAAAATAGTTAAAAGATATATGTTCAAACCATATCTGCAATATGTTCAATTGTGCAGATTGCTAAACCATGTTCATAATTATTTATTTTAAATATGTAGTGTTAATTAACTACTACACAACACAATAAGTTATAAATCATGTTATTTTCATATAATTGTAATTATGTAAAGTCAGAGGAGGAATTAAGTTTAAATTATTTGAGAAGGAAAGAAATATAAAATTCTAAAATCTAGGCCATTTGGTGAAATCAGAGAACCAATATAAAATAGTATAACTCACTTATAAATCCTGTAAACTACCAAGATTTATATAAGATAACACAATTAACCACTACTAGGAATGATCCTATGAATTAAAATGATAATAAGGAAATATACCTTAACATTTTGTAAATTGTCAAAATATATAAATTAATTAATTTTAAAGAGCAATGTCAAATTTACAGATTAACACAAAAAACCAGTTCAAAGGTGTAATTTATATGTATTTAAGGAAAGGAAGAGGAATATGACTAATTAAAATTTATTATAATAGTATTAATAATATTTAAATGGAGGGGATTTTGTATAAAGACGGAAATCCAATTTTGAGCCTATATTTCCATAAAGTAAAAAATTTGTTAATTTCCACAAAATATCTACAGATATGGACTATAATACATCAATTTAAAGGGAATGAGATGATTAAACCAATAATAAGGTTAATAATTCATAAAAGTGAGGAATAAAATAGATAAATTCCATACATAATGTAATATTTTATCATATGTATGGGAAGTCGAAAAATGTTAACAATACTTTTTCAAGGATTAACTGGGCAAGATTTATGACCAAGTTAATTAGTCTTTTGTTGAATATCAAGCTGGACAGTTGTGTGATGAACGTTTCTTAAAATCGAATTGAAAATGATACTAGTGTTTAGCCATTGAAATCAGTGAAACGAGAGTTAGGCAGTTTAAACACTTTTTAAAGCTAAAGCTGTTAATACATTCACGACAATAGTGAAAACAAACACTTAACTCTATAATACGAGTAATAGAAACAAGTAAAACATTATAATTAAACTGATTCATTCTGAAATTCCTAACCATAACTTGAAAACTTAACCGCAGAAGTTGAACACATTGAAAATAAACTAACTAACACAAGTTTACACAGAACACTTCACCAGAATACACCAAACAGATTAACAGACATATTACACCAGTGCGGGGACATTTTAGACCTTGATGAAGGTAATTTTATAGTAATTTTCTGACTTGACGCATATGCAATAGCCAAGACCAACCCGAGTAGCGGCCATCTTGAAAACGAAATCTGCTTACTACATCGCAGTCACTGACGTCACATCAGTTTTCATTGGTTCGACAAAACATTTATTCAAATATTATATACTGAATTATTTAAAATACTATTGAATAGTAATTATTGTATTTACTTTTAATTGTTAATGTTATACTTCCTCGTCACCCTTCTCTGACTATTAATTCTAATCGCTCAAAGAACCTGTCTTTTAATATAATATAACATAAAATTTTGTTCTGTACGACACAATCGATAATTCCTGAGACAGAGTCGATAATTGCTCTCCATCGATAAAATATCGATTATTTATTTAAAATTGTCAATAAATCTTTATATTTCCATTATTTTGTATCTGTACTTATTTCACAGGGTAATTTAAGGGTATTTATAAGGCTGAAGGAATTAAGTGAGAAGAATATATTCTATTTTGAACAAGATATTGGACCAGTCAGAAAAGTCACCAATCGATTATTACCTGGAGTTAATCTATTTAACTCCAGACTTGGTGCAAATCTTCAAGAAGTGCTCGACGGCCAATAAGTACCTACCTGTTATTAAAATTTTACCAGAACCTTTTAAAAAACAGATTTATCTCTTATACATACCTCTATAAACATAAACAAAATTATTTTATTATTTGAAAATTCTATTTTTATTGAATTTTCCGTATACATTTTATTCTTTTGTAACGACCGGCATACAGCGGTCTGGTGACCAAGTGGCTAGCCCAAACAGTGGGGCTTGATTTAATTACAGCCATACAAAGGGTCTTGTTACAATATTAATGTTGGCAATACATTCTCTAAGCTGATCCGCGCGCGCTCTGTGGTCAGCGCGGCGTAACGTTTTGAAAAACTTCAAAACTTTTGAAAATGAATACAGAGGTAGATGCAATGGTATATGTATTGTCAATGAATAATTGTTATTTGATTTGGAATTGTAAACCTAATGCCGCCACGTGGGATGCGTTTTTAGTTGGGTTTTTTGTTGTAGTTGAGATTGGACCTTACCGGAGATCACGGGGGAATAGGCTGTCTTATAAATAGTTATGAAATGATAGCGCGTGAGCAGATGCGGTATGGCCCGACCGGAAGTCGGTATCGTCACCGACAAATTTGAGTCTCTGAAGTTCATAATAAATGTTTTGTTGAAATGTTATATGTTGTGGTAGTTGTTCGGTGGTGTGGATTGTTGGTCTATGTTAGTGTCTGATGTGTTTCTCCTCTTGAGTGTGGTGGCTGACGGAGATTTGGTTCTGGGGTGGATCAGGTTTTCGCAGCGCTAGGGAACCCGGTGGTCGCTCAAAGGAAGACTCAGTACTTGAGTTTTTTCCTGATTTCGTGACTATGTTTTGTAAGTTAGGTTTGTGTTAGGTGTTTCGTGGGGATTATTGTTTATTGTTGTGTGTTGTGTATTGTGCAATTCTGGCGGCGATATGCTATCAGAAATTGCCCCACCCCATTTCGGGGGTTCTCCAGAAACTTTCGGTGTTGGATGGAGTAGATGAGGACAGGTTGCTGGTCTTCTTGGACCTGGTCCTGCATTTGGCAGATTTCCCGGGGGTGTCCGATGGGGAGGTCTTGTCGCTTATATACCCGTATTGCCGGGGTTCATTGGCAGGGCTGGTCACCAACGCTCTGCGTCGGGGCGGCAGTGTCGACACTTTCCATGGGGAAGTGTTGGATTTCTTCTTACCCCATCGACGACGTGCCCAGCTTAAGTTTGATTTATTCTATCGGCTACAGGCCAACGGAGAGGCGTTGGGGGACTTCGTGCACGATGTTAGGAAAGCTGCCCGGGTATTAAGGTTGGGATTGCCCGAGAGGGAGGTTATACAAGCAATTATAGAAGGGCTGACTCCCCAAGAGAGATCCAGGCTGGTCTTCACAGATCCTCCACGTTGTTTCGCGGATCTGGACCGGTTGTGTCTGGTTTCTAGTACTGTCCAGGCGAATGACGAGTCCCGAGGAAGAGCGGCTAAAGATGTCCAATACTCAAGTAGTTTGTCAGGAGGAGCGAAAAAGGACAAACATGGTGGTCGGTGGAGAACACAAGAAACGATAAGAAAAACTGAGTATTCCGGAAGTAATGGAGGCCACAAGGGGGTGGAAAGTGGAAAGAAGGTAACAACAGCTACAGCACAGAAAACAAAGAAGTATGAAATTAACAGGGGAAGAAGAAGTTATATCAGGGAACAAACATCGGCAAGTAGGGATCCTGTAGGAAGCCTTATTCCTATTTGGAAAGAAAAAAAACTTTAAAGGTTCCAGAGGAAGTACCAGTGCCTAATAGAGTTGTGGATAAAGAAGGTGAAGAGAAAGAAGAAAAGCGGAATAACTTCTGTGGATTAATACAAGGCGACAAGAAAACTTCTGTTGATACTGAATTACAGGACTCAGAGATGACGTCACAGTTGAATCCAGATGCCGTGGAATTTGTTCCGGTATTTGTTCCACAAATATATCTCTAGGTATACTGTATAGTGAAAAGTAAAATCAATTCCTTTGATCGCAGTGAGCTGAATAACTCAGGCTATCAGCTGGAAGAAAATCAATCGGTGTAAGTTCAAAATTTTCCGCGTGCGGAATAGTGGACAGTCAATAATTCAGATCACGTTTTCCAGTCCATTAGGATGCCATTACATTCCTGTCTTGTACAAGCACTACCTACTATTATCCGCAGTAAAAGTATATAATAGTGAAAGTCATAATATATCAAATTATGATAAATATTTGGTTTTGTGTCTTTTAGATACATACTCAATGGTCGTGTAGAATATTAGCCTCTTGCACTGAACTCTTTTTGCTGTAGGCTCTTTTAATAGGCCTATTATACAGTCATCTTATATTTACTCAAGACGTTGGATACTGGGTGTAATTTACGATATGATGGAAACCATACTAAATTTATAAGTGTCATTTTGTAAAACTTGTTTTAGCATGTTAGCGATTAGTCTCTGAACTCACTGGGCAATAACATTTCGTAATCACTACGTGGATGAGGTTCGCGATTGTGGTGGCTCTCAATTCGTTTGAAAAGACTGTGGATACTTCTAATATTCTTCTCTAAGAAATGAAACGAGTATTAGCGCCGCTTATGTTACAGATATACGTAACTTCTGCTAAAGGTATCAGCGTCCTAATAATTTGCTGTAACAAAATCTTTAAGTCAAGGATGTTCCACAGCACCTACTTCAGTCAAAATTATAGTAGAGCAGTTTTTAGTATATGGAAAAGCCGCTGCATTAAAGTGGGCATTTTAATATCAGTTATAAACAAGGAAAATGGCGATAGGGCAGTTGAATTATGTGCTTCGGAACGGAAAATATCACACAAAATCATAAAGATGACTAACTCTCCTACCTGACCTATGGCTTTGAAATGTGGCCAAGCACTGGAAACGGCCTTGTGTAAAAGGTCTAGTGGGATGTGAGGATTCCAGTGCAATAGAAGTTAGGCTATCAGCGGCAACTTCATGTTACGAGGAATTTCAGACACTGTAAATACAAAACGTCTCATATGAAACGACCACGTGGAAGAGGGCCTTGAATGACTGTTGGAGCAACCGAACCAAGAACTCTTGACTGTTGCAAGAACCAACGACCAAAATGGAGTAGACCCAGAAGATCGTGAATCAAAACAACAGAGAAAATAGGCTTGCAACAAGATGAGAGGTGCAGCAGAAGTCTCTGGTGTCCAGGACGCGAGAAACGGCAGTACTACAGAAGACTCGAAGTAGATGGATGGACCTCTAAGGATGTTTGTAGTTTAAAGGCAGGTGAAATAAGATTTACGCAAAAATTTGTCTAAGTATAAGAACACTATATTGTTTACAGTACAATTTTGGTTATAAAGTATACAAGTTTAAAAGTTTACATATAGTTAGTTTAACTGCTTGATGATACAAGTTTAAAAGTTTACACAGTTTAACTGCTTGCTGCTGGCCCTCAAAACTCGCACTACCTGTCTCCGGACTCCCCACTCACAGGGCTGCTTGTTTTTTAGTGGAACAGTCTCCCCACTCTTGACAGACGTTGAATAAATGAAATATTAAACTCAGTATATAAAGTGTTATTTGATAAAAACCACGGAACGCAAGATATATTTTAATGTCTTTTTAAAATATTTTAAAAATTTGTAAATAATGTTAACATTTAAATTCAACCTCGTACCTCAAACCGTACATCTGTATTACCTTTACAACGGCTTTACAAGAAAACTTATTCCCAAAGATAAGGATGACTTTTTTACAAACGCCACTAAATTGTTTCATGTTTAGATTTATTTCTTTTCTTTTACGTTTGTTATACGTTTTTTCAAGTCAATTGACCGTCAAAATTGACCTGCAAGAATCTACCTTCTTTTGCACTAGGGATCTCTTTGTTGTTTACTAAAAAAATATATTTTAAAGACAATCATGTTGTAAAAGCGTTTTAGTGGCAATGTAACAAGGAAGATTCAAGTTTTTATTTATTTTTATTCTCAATTTTTTAACCATTGGTGTAAAATGCCTCTGTCAGATTGCAATTATGTAGATACTACGGTGGTGGCTTTGTTGTTATTAGCATGGGGATAAGTTGTTTTTTAATTTTAATGTTACTGACGGTTTTTAAAAAGCAGCAGGAACGAATAGTTGAAAGTGGATGATACGTATGTAACTGAACTCGACCTGTAACAGTAACTGAACTCTCTTCTCTACCTTAAACCAATTCGCATCAAACTGCATTTAAAGAGCCGTATACTGTGTTTCATATCTTGGAGAATATAAATCTTTTCATAGGATGGGAACAGGATATATATTGTAACGACAAGCTCTCAGTATGGTCTGAAAGCCTCACTTGGTTGTCGCGAATTTATAACTAACCGAAGTCATATGTTTTCTTCTTTCTATCGTTAACGATGACGATCGCGAACGCACTAATAACCAGTACCGAATGTGTATCGTTCTTCTCTTTACCTGTCCTTATATGAATGTACCTTACTTCCCGATAGGCGCCAAATTGTTTTACTAAAAACAATTAAATGTTTCTTCCTGCGTCGTCCACTTTTCTTCGATAATAATTTAAACTTACTCAAACGGACTGGCGCGAATTCAAATCTCGAGTGGAGTCTGACGTGTTGCCAACCTGTAATTCTGGTAAAAAATTTTCTCCCTGCTAAAGTACACAATTATTAATACTATAACGATAGAGCTCAAAAATCTAAAAAAAATTTATAATTTTGTGATCAAGAGGTACGCTCGCACACACCCGAGTTAACAGCCCAGGCCCGAGTCGTAAATAAGAACGACTAGACACACGTCAGACCCGACGCCAGTGGAGAAACAATGAAGAAACGTCCGAGTACACGCAACAATAGAAAACTGGGAACGTCGTTGACAGAACAAACTTAGCTACGATTTACAACACCAAAACAAACCAAACAAAAGGCAGAGTCCAGTAGCCTGGTTACGCAGAAGTTAGATGGAACACATGCTGAGGGGGTTAAGTTGTAACGCGCGTACGTATGAATAAAATAGTCAACAACAAATGGTGCATTGAAATCTTGACGAATATGTAGACAATGGGACGGGTATTCAATGAATACGAAATACGTACTCAGCCCAGCATGAAAACAAACCCTGTGTCAAGTCAGATTTACAACTAGAAAGCGTGGGAGCCGTCCAGGGATGATGCCTAGCGGAGAGTTGGTAATTGACGAAAAAAAAACGAAGGGTGAACGAACAATGGACCAGAACACTGCAGGCTCGTAACAAAAGCAATATCAGAGAGCCTCGACAACATGGAAACAAAAGGTTGGTAGACAATTGCTCCACTTTCCGAGAAACAACGCAACGTTCGACGCTGGGGTACTTCGGGGGATGCCCAACGACCAACCAGAGTTTGGCATCTTCCAAAGGAACTGGTGGAGAGAGTAGTGACGACTTGGACGAGGAATCAGGAAACCGATGTCCGAAAATCTACAAGGTGGAAAGAAATTATGAACCTATCAACAACGGCCGTAGGCGTAGAGGTGACAAAATTGCATTCTGGTATTTGGTGATTGATAAAAACTGTTTACGAGGACGCGGAGCGGCAGTAATATAGTAGTAATTGCTCAGTAGTAGTGATAGTAGTAATATGATTAACAGTCGTAATAGTTTACTCGGTACGTACTCCGACTTACTCAACTTTCAAATCAGTTAGTCAGTCAGTGATATAGTTATAACCAAGTCTCGGTCTTAGTCGAACTTAGACATTTCAACTCAATCTCAGTTCTACAAAACGTGTGTTCGATAGATTATCCGAGTTACCGAACTTAACGCAGTGACAAGCAGTGCGAATATACATCAATATCGTTAAATGCCAAGTGTATACGAGAGACTTTAGAGTACGTTCGGCACGCAATATAATGCAGTACGAGTGAATTAACATTTCGATAGTAAAACATTGTGCGACAATTTCAGACATTATAAACACTATCCAACCATAATGATTCTAAATTTTGGGCATATGAACTAAATGGGTTAACAGTCATGAACACTAGTGCACACATAGCACACATCACGTCCAAGGTAGACAAAAGTAATTAGCTATCTGAAACACGCTTACAGCAAACCCTAAATCAAACTGCACCAAAGCTGATGATCGCATCTTTAACACATAAAACTGTAAAGACACTTATTCCAAGCGGATAAATTCCGACATCACACTACACATAACGAGAGTGGAATTATCACAAGTGATAGTGTCAGCGCGCATCGATCAACAGCGATAATCATGTACAGGGAACCCATCAACGGATAGAATCTCCCACCGATGGAATTTGTGGATATGTATTTTACAAGTTAAGTCCTTATGTTTTTAAATACTAGTTGATACTCACTACTGAACTGTCTCTTTTCAAGGAGCTACTCCCGAGAGAGATCTAAATAAATCGTGAAATTAATAATGTTAAAATATTCAAGTCATTCATCTGAGGGAATTAATGAACGCATTTAGCTTAGAATGAAGTATATTTGATTGTTTATTGTTTGTGCGTATATATATATTATTGTGTTGTATTTGATAGCATTGTATGTCTTGTTTTTAGGGAACAACGAGAGTCAAATTTGTTAAATAACGTTACAAAAGTAGCCTACAAATAATGAAGAAATTACCGTTTAATAAAAAAGTGAGTTGGAACACTACAGGAATAAAGAAGGTCAAATTATGAAGGAATTAATGAACAAAAATATTAAAATAGAGCACAATAATAACTTGAAACCAAGACAAGGACGGAGACAATGACAAAACCTAAGTGATTGGCAAAGGGAAGGATAAAAATAAATAACTTTGTGACCATATCACAACTTCTTGTCAACCAATAATAAAATAGTAAATGTAATTATGAAAGTACAAAGCTATGATATTAGTGTGAGTAGTCCCATGTAAGACTACCAAGACATAAATGTAAATTAAGTAATGTTAAATAATATTGTTATTAGAATATGAAGGGAGCCCCTTATATAATACATACCCAATGTTAATTATAAGGTGAGTGGTGTGGTTAGATCCAAGTAAAGAAAAGAAAGTAAAACAGTGAATAATATAATATTAAAGTGAATAACAGAACCAAGAAAACTATACTAGCTGAAGGTCAACAGTAGTAATAATGTTTAGAATGAATAATAATTAATGCTTTAGTAAAAAATGATGAATGCAAACTGTGAATAAATTAGTGCATAATAGGCCTACACAAATGGAATAAGTAGAATTAATGTTCATGTGTTAAAATACGAAAATAATAGTTAAGTAATAGTTACAGTTATTGTTTGTGTTAAAAAGAATCTATGGAAGGGTAAAAAGCCTGTTTAATAAGTAATAGTCAATGAGCATAGGGAGATAGGAAATGTATTAAAAAATAGCATGTGCATAGTATGTTAGAAAGAATAGTATAATGTTTTGGAAATGATTATAAATCATTAAATGTTCCATATTAATTTATTGTAGTTATGGTTAAAATAGTTTTGCTTCATGAAATTCTACAAATACAGTATGTTATAATAACTGTATAAGGAAAGTTAGGTGATATAGGCCTAATTAGCCTATAGGAAGGAGGCAGTAATTTGTAAAATTTGATATAATAGCAGTAATAAGTAAGGACAAAATGTAGGGAATACTATTAAAATTGATAATATAAATTTAAGGACACCTAATGTACATCAAAAGAACCAGTTATAAAATAGTTAATATAAAAAAAAAAAAGTTGTTACATTTGTATATCAGTAAATACGGAAACGAAACCAGTCATGTTTGATTTCTATTTAAATTATAAAAGAAATGCAACCCAATAATGTTATTGTAAAAGAAATTCAAAGTAGTATAAGAAAGTTATGCCAATTTAAAGATATTTATTAATTTTGTAAAAATTCAGGAGCAAGACCTAACAATTTAAACAATATTTTCCACCAATAGGAATCTGAGCCTTGCTGCCTTGACAACAAAACATGAACAGAAGAAACGTTTAATCCATTATAAGATTCAGAGAAGAGCAGATCATAAAATTCATGCAGCTCAATATAATTATATAATAGCAATATATCAACTAGAAATGAAATGGCAATTAACCAAAGTGATATGATTAATAATGGTATGGAAAAAAGGAATTTAATAACCAGAATTATTAGAAATTGAAAGGAAAAATCAACTTAATAAATTATAAAAGAAAAACGAACTCAGAGAGACAAATCAGATGTAAAGGAAAGTGATGAGTATAAATTAACTTAAAACTAAAAATGAAAAAAGACTAATCTACACTGTGACACTTTTTTTCAATCATTAATAAACTTTATATAAACACTCACTTAAGGAGTAAACTATGGACAATCAGTTTATATCTTTATTCACTTTTTAATTTATGGTGATCAAATTATTGGACATTGGAACTTGATCCAACACATGTAATATAACCTAAGAAGTAATTTATTAAGAAACTGTATATAATTTAAGTATGTTTTATGTAAAGTTTTGTACATTCTGAAGATCTGTTATTAACTTTCTTGCTATCACAATAACCCAATTGAATTAAAATAATTAAAATAAAACATAACGTTTTAATCAACTACACCCTGTACATTAAGAGAACGCTATTGCCAACTGCTGAGCTAGTAAAGAACAAGAAAAGAGCAAAATATATATTATAAACATATTTCATGTTGTTTAAAAAAATAAATTAATAAAAAACACTACAGAAATAATATAGTATTGACTATTATCAATTGTGTATTTAATTTATGTTAACCTTACAGACAATTTATTCCTTAATATAGCCAAAGTGAAAATTTTGTTTTACAAAAAAAAAATTGAAGTTGGTAACCCTTATTTTTTGAAAACGAATTCAAATCAACTACAAGACACAGGTGAGTTGGATTAATTTAAAATAAGAGAAAAGGAGAAATAGGTAAGAAGAATCATTTTAATTGTTTTGGAAATAAAACAATTTGGCGCCTTAAAATCGGGAAACAAAGCAAATACAACACATCAATAAAATAAAGTAAGGTAATAGGTTGGCGAAGCAGGGTGAGGCTTCAACGGGTACGACTCAGGTACGTAACAAATAAACGTAACCAACGTGTGGCTGGTAAACCGTAAGGAGTGGTACGTAACAACTTGGCGACCAACTGGTGAGGCTAAAATTAAAGAAAACATTATATTTTATCGGCGATTACGAAAGAAATAAACAGAAATGCACAAAAGATCCGCATCAAAGAAACGCACGGCAGAGGCCGAAAAGGAACATCAGTTGAAGATGTGAAAACAATATTAACCCCAGCAGAACCATACAGGACCACGGAAGAAACGAAATTGGATAGAATAATGGAAATGTTCCTACAAATGGAAGAACGGAGAAAGGAGGACAAGCAGGAAGGCAAGAAACAAAGAGAGGAAGAGAAGGAAGAATTGAAGAAACAGAATCATTAAATGAAGAAACTAACGAAAATATTAAGAAACAAAATGAGAACACTAATGAGAGTTTAAGACAAATGAAGGAAGAGATCAGACAAATAAATGAAGAGAATTTAAGGCGGATTAATGAAAGAATTGAGAATGTCCATGTGACAGTTAACCAAAAGGTGGATAAAAACAATGAAAAAAGGAAACAAGAAATAGCCGAAACAAATGAAAAATTAGAAAAAAACCAACGAAACAGTGGTACAAGTCCGTGAGGAAATACAAAATAAAATAAACAACGTCAAAAATGAAAATAAAAAGATGGTTGAAGGACTCCAACAGGAAACTGTAGAAAAATGCGAGCAGATTAAGCAAGAAGTGCATCAAATTCGGGAGGAGAATAAGGAAGTAATAGCACAGGTACATACAGACATTGGCGAACGAATGGAAAGAGTATATAACAACCTAAACAATGTTGAAAGCCAAGTGAGTACAAATAAAGAGAAGATCGAGGAAATCCGTCGACGCGAGATACTATTACAAGAAGAAGTTAACTCATGGCAGGATAGAACATGTCAAAATACTTATACCACCAACAACGATAACCGAGAGTTAATCAATTTTAGGAATTATAAACGTAACCCCATGGAGTTCCTGAAGACGGTAGAAGAGATGATAGCAAAGAATAGAGAGACCCGGTAAAATGTTATCCGAGGAATGGTGGATGAGATGTTCAAGGATACTCACGACAATTGGTGGACGGCAGTGCGGCCCGACATCCAGAATGTACCAGAATTTAAAAAACAGTTTAGGGAGAAGTGTTGATCGGAGTCGACCCAAAATATGGTGAGAAACGACTTAAGTAATGGTCGGTATGAGGCACACGCAGGACAGTCTCCAACATCATACTTCCTAGGCAAGGTGTGCATGGCCCGTAATCTGGAGCCCAGAATTCCTGAGGAGTGCTTAGTGTTAAAACTATCCTACCATTACGAGGAAGGGATAAAGAACGCCCGAATATATAGCCAGATTAAGACAATCCAAGCTATGGCTAACTTTCTGGAGAATTATGAGCACGAGGGACAGTATCAACGAAACCGCATAATGAATACTAAATATAATAAGTACAACGGCAACGACCCTCAACAAAATCAGAATAGGAATAATAATCCTCAAACTAACCAAAATGGTAACCAGAATAGAACCCATAATAACAACCCGAATCAAGGGAATAATAATTATCGGGGTAAAAACCATTCTAATTACCACGATAATCGGCATAATCGAGGAGACGGGGACAACCGACACAACGTGAATTACATATACTCACGACCCCAAAGTAATCAGAGGCGGTACTACCCGATGACACACACGAACCACAATTATTATAACCAGTCACAACGCGATGACAACTACCAATACGGAGGAAATAGTGGACCGGTGGACAACAATCCTGGGAACAGACAGGAACCACTACCGAACCAACCACAAAACCCACAACAAAACAGGGAGAATGAGGGAAGCCCTCACTTAAACTAATAGAGGCAGTGAGAACTAAAGACAGCCCATCACTGAACCAATCTCTTGGGGAAAGACGACAAATAACCAGGTATCTATAAAGAAGTATCATGAAGAAATACAATCACCAATCATCACTAACTGACTAGAGTAGAATGACTAACAAGACGGACGAAATTAAATAAATAATTTTTCAAAGATAATATAAATAAAAAGGAAAAGATTAGTATAATATAATGCAAAGCAACAAAGTAATTCAATAAAGAACTATATGATTAAATGGAAATAAATGAACCAACATTAAGATGAAAATAGAACCACCAAAATATATGAATAGTATCTGTCAACAGAATTGCTTCAAATATAGCTAAAGGACTTGAGAGTGAATAAATAAGAATGTTATTGTAATGAAATAATATGATCTGAACAACAGCAGGGTGAATTATCCAAAAAATATTTTTTTTATTATTATTATTAGTCAGAAGTTGAGTACTTTCAATGTTTTATATATAACGATTGTGAATGGATGTGTTCCAGCAATTTGTTGTTTGAGCAGAGATGATGTTCCTCTGATCTCAGTAAGTATAGTGTGGACGGCAGGGTAATGGTAGCCAAGAGAGCCCCTCTGAATCCGTACCAACTATGATATTAGAGATAATTCGGAAAAATAAATATAATAAGGATAAAGCACCAATTGAGAGAGAGATAAGATCAGATCACAGATAACAGGTTAATAAAAACAGAATAGCAGATATAAGAATTATGAAGCAGAAGCTAAAGGAGAATAGACAATATGAGACAAAAAAAAAAAATTCAACTGATAATTTCATCAAAGACTCTAATAATATTTTCAAAAATGATCTATTTTGATGGGAGGGGGCAATATGTAACGTTACAAAAAGTAACCCACAAATAAAGAAGAAATTACCATTTAATAAAAAAGTGAGTTGCAACACTAAAAGAATAAAGAAGGTCAAAGTATGAAGGAATTAAATAAACAAAAATTTTAAAATATAGTACAATAATAACTTAAAACCAAGACAAGGACGGAGACGATGACAAAACCCAAGTGATTGGCAAAGGGAAGGATAAAAATAAATAACTTTGTGACCATATCACAACCCCTTGTCAACCAAAAATAAAATAGTAAATGTAATTATGAAAGTACAAAGCTATGTTATTAGTGTGAGTAGTCCCATGTAAGACTACCAAGACATAAATGTAAATTAAGTAATGTTAAATAATATTGTTATTAGAATATGAAGGGAACCCCTGATATAATACATACCCAATGTTAATGATAAGGTGAGTGGTGTGGTTAGATACAAGCGAAGAAAAGAAAGAAAAACAGTGAATAATATAATATTAAAGTGAATAACAGAACCAAGAAAACTATACTAGCTGAAGGTCAGCAGTAGTAACAATGTGTAGAATGAATAATAATTAATGCTTGAGTAAAAAATGATGAATGCAAACTGTGAATAAATTAATGCATAATAGGCCTACACAAATGGAATAGGTAGAATTAAAGTTCATGTGTTAAAATACGAAAATAATAGTTAAGTAATAGTTATAGTTATCTGTTTGTGTTAAAAAGAATCTATAGAAGGGTAAAAAAGCATGTTTAATAAATAATAGTTAATGAGCATAGGGAGATAGGAAATGTATTAAAAAATAGCATGTGCATAGTATGTTAGAAAGAATAGTATAATGTTTTGGAAATGATTATAAATCATTAAATGTTCCATGTTAATTTATTGTAGTTATGGTTAAAATAGTTTTGCTTCATGAAATTCTACAAATACAGTATGTTATAATAACTGTATAAGGAAAGTTAGGTGATATAGGCCTAATTAGCCTATAGGAAGGAGGCAGTAATTTGTAAAATTTGATATAATAGCAGTAATAAGTAAGGACAAAATGTAGGGAATACTATTAAAATTGATAATATAAATTTAAGGACACCTAATGTACATCAAAAGAACCAGTTATAAAATAGTTAATATAAAAAAGAATTTGTTACATTTGTATATCAGTAAATACGGAACCGAAACCAGTCATGTTTGGTTTCTAATTAAATTATAAAAGAAATGCAATCCATTAATGTTATTATAAAAGAAATTCAAAGTAGTATAAGAAAGTTATGCCAATTTAAAGATATTTATTAATTTTGTAAAAATTCAGGAGCAAGACCTAACAATGTAAACAATATTTTCCACCAATAGGAATCTGAGCCTTGCTGCCTTGACAACAAAACATGAACAGAAGAAACGTTTAATCCATTATAAGATTCAGAGAAGAGCAGATCATAAAATTCATGCAGCTCAATATAATTATATAATAGCAATATATCAACTAGAAATGAAATGGCAATTAACCAAAGTGATATGATTAATAATGGTATGGAAAAAAGGAATTTAATAACCAGAATTATTAGAAATTGAAAGAAAAAATCTACTTAATAAATTATAAAAGAAAAACGAACTCAGAGAGACAAATCAGATGTAAAGGAAAGTGATGAGTATAAATTAACTTAAAACTAAAAATGAAAAAAGACTAATCTACACTGTGACACTTTTTTTCAATCATTAATAAACTTTATATAAACACTCACTTAAGGAGTAAACTATGGACAATCAGTTTATATCTTTATTCACTTTTTAATTTATGGTGATCAAATTATTGGACATTGGAACTTGATCCAACACATGTAATATAACCTAAGAAGTAATTTATTAAGAAACTGTATATAATTTAAGTATGTTTTATGTAAAGTTTTGTACATTCTGAAGATCTGTTATTAACTTTCTTGCTATCACAATAACCCAATTGAATTAAAATAATTAAAATAAAACATAACGTTTTAATCAACTACACCCTGTATATTAAGAGAACGCTATTGCCAACTGCTGAGCTAGTAAAGAACAAGAAAAGAGCAAAATATATATTATAAACATATTTCATGTTGTTTAAAAAAAATAAATTAATAAAAAACACTACAGAAATAATATAGTATTGACTATTATCAATTGTGTATTTAATTTATGTTAACCTTACAGACAATTTATTCCTTAATATAGCCAAAGTGAAAATTTTGTTTTACAAAAAAAATTTGAGTTTGGCAACCCTTATTTTTTGGAACGAATTCAATTCAACTACAAGACACAGGTGAGTTGGATTAATTTAAAATAAGAGAAAAGGAGAAATAGGTAAGAAGAATCATTTTAATTGTTTTGGAAATAAAACAATTTGGCGCCTTAAAATCGGGAAACAAAGCAAATACAACACATCAATAAAATAAAGTAAGGTAATAGGTTGGCGAAGCAGGTGAGGCTTCAACGGGTACGACTCCGGTACGTAACAAATAAACGCAACCAACGTGTGGCTGGTAAACCGTAAGGAGTGGTACGTAACAATACATATATCAAATAAAACGAGGTACGATTATTAATGTTCAGTATTAATTTATTAATGTCCAGATTCGCTGATTATTTATAAGTTAAGTCCAAATATTGTTATTATAAAAAAGTTTGCTCCGGCTATTAAATTTTTTTCGCTCCGAAGGTGGTCATGGCGTGTCTTCAAGCGTTCTGGATAATAATGTAATTATTATCCAAGATACGTATTATTAAAGTTACTTGGATACTATATAAAAACAAAATAAAATGTTCTGGATAATGTTACATAGTTTTGTTCAGAACGATGAATAAGTTCTTTGGATTACGGCAAAATAAACAAGATGTTTATGAAAATACACTACCTAACATCAATGTTAATTAAATGCTATACAGGTTTACTTACAATTCGGTTCTTAGTGTCTAAAAAGTGTGTCGACTTTTGGGCGTCGCATAGAGGTTAAGTTACAGTTCACATACAGTTTTATTATATAATTTCAAATAATCCTTGAAAGCATTTATTATACCAAGTTCGGAGTGAGAGTTATTGTGTTGTGGAAAAGTTAATTAATTTTATTCGCAATTATATAGATTTCATTTATACTTAACAAAATCTTGTTGTTTCTTCTGATGAGTCCCAGGTAATTCTTCCAAATGTTGTTGATTATAGTATATAGTTCTTCATCATTCGGGTTTTCTTTTCCTTTTTTTTTCTATTTTATTTAGTCAAGGTTTTTTTAAATTTAATTATTGACTTTGGTTTATGTTTTCATCATGGGTTTAATGGATCCAGATTAAACTTCTATTATTATTCATATTTGTTCATTTTGAGTACATTTCCCTCTTAGCATTGTTTAATTATAGCGGATTCAGTTTGGCATCTGCATACCTAGAGCGTCAATAATTGACTAACTCAAAATTCTAACGGTTTTCTCAATCCCAAGCATAATTCCCTGCTTCTAATTGGTTAAGAATTTTGTTTAAATTGTTATGAATGCTTGGGCTTTTTTGTACCAAATTGACCTAACATTTTCTAATTGCTATAATTCATTGGTGTTATTACCAATGTGTGAGATATTAACATCAATGTCTTTATTTTCATTCAAAGATTAATTTGATATCCATAATGCTGGGCTTGGTCCTGTATTAGGGTTTTGACCAATTTACAAATGTTATTTTGTTACATATTTCACTTATTTTTTCTGTTTACTCTATTTCTGACATAATATTGTGGTTAGATAATTGAAATTAACAAGTCAGTTTGTATTATTTCTCAAATACAATGGTTAATTGCTTATCAATTGCTTTTTCTGAATTTTGATAGTTAGGCATTTTATAGGCCTAAGCTATAAATGTCTAGAATTTCTTAGTTTACACAATTTAAACATTGCCTATTACTGTCATAGGTTCTGCTTGCCATTACTCAGTTATAGTTTCTACTTTTGAATGACTTTGGGCCATTTTACAATAAATAAATGTTATTGTAATTTTAAAAAATCATTCCTTGTCTAACATCCTTTTTTCCTATCTTATTACAATGGTGAGTACTATTGTGATTATTAAACTTATACAATTGCTTGTCTGTATTTTCTAATATTTCTTACACAAACTTTTTATCACTTAACCTTTCTATGGTAACATATAACATTAAAATGGTTTATGGTCTTCTCATGATCCAGCCCCATTCCTTCTTTTAAAATACAACTCTTTTAGATAAACTAACAACAACTTTGGTGCATGGTGTCTTGACACCATTTACAGTATTGTGATCATCATCCTTGTGACTTATTTGTAACATAGGATGTTTTACTATAAATAATAATTAATTTGTTTATTAGTTATTAACACAATAAAATTGGTTAACATATTATCTTTGTTGTCTACCATTTGTATGAATCTTTAACCTTATTTCTTAATTGAACAAAAGAATTCCTTGAATTAAGTCTAACGATATTGTTTTTAAATTGATCTTATTTTCTAATAAAACTTATCTTTTAATAATCATCTAACATAATCCTTATAACATAGGTTCTACACACTACTAATGTTTCTTATTGTTCATTTCTCAACATTTTTATTATTGTTTATGGTTTATTACCACTGTTCTTTTCTTTTATTAATACTATTAATTATTTATATTAATTCATCCCTATCTATCACCTTCACTGATTACACTGGTTAATCGTTTATTAAATTACAGTCACATTTGTAATACACTCTGTTTAAATTCACAGTAGTGATTCATCTTCAATTCTTTAAGTTTTACAATCAGTGTTGCTATCATATTTTAGTTTGGTTCACTGGTTATCATTAACACTCCCTACCTACCTCTCACTCTTGGTTTAAATTAGTTTTGACAAATCTAATTTTAAAGTCAGTTTTTTAAAACCTCATGTGTTTTTTTTATATTATTAAGATTATTTTAAAATACACAGGTTATTTTAATATTGTAAATCTCAAAGTTAGTACTACAACTTTGTGTAAAGTTGGTTTTGTGGGCTATTGATATTAGTTCCTTTAATTCCTTCATCAAGTCTTTACAATTCGTGTCCATTCTACCCTTTCTTGGCAGTATTTTTATCATCATTATATAATAACAATGGGTTTACATGTTTATTACTGGTGGTGTACTTTGTTTTACATAACTTGGGTAATACATGTTACAAAATTTGAAATATTAGTTAGGTTTTTTATTATTCGTTTACTTTTTACTTTTTAGCCTTTATCTGGCCAATCTCTGGTCACAGTCATTTGTCTGTCAGTCTAGTCTATTCACTCATTTATTATCTTTGTGTACTATTTTTCTTTTGATTCTCTCATTACCTTTGTATATTTATTGATCGTTATGCTTGAAATTAGTTTACTTCTCTTATAGCTATATTATATTTTTAGATCCCCTATAGGGTCTGAGTTCTGCAACGTTATAATATATATATATATATATATATATATATTGAAAAATACCCAATCTCCCTCTTCGGTCTTATTCTATAAAATAATTTGAATTATGCCCTAATTATAATTCGCAAACACAAGCCTCATTTTGTGGACGCCAATTATGGTAATTCACAATTAATTTGTTATGTTTTTTGATTTAAAGCACCTCTTTGTTGGTGCCAATTTGTAATAGTTAAAAAAAATATATATTGTGTGGTAATTGTCTTTACTTACTGGTTATGGTTTGGTAAATTAATGGTTTACTTATTGAATGATTTTCTGGTTACTTCTTCTCAAGTTGGGTAAGACGATTCACTAAGATTAATTATACATTAAATAGGTTGGTCAGTCTATAAAATAACTAGGATTATGCCCATGTGCTCACTGGTGTGTAACTAGATTGGTTTAGTTTTCTTTTATTTGTTCCTTTATTCATTGAGATATTAAAAGTTTGTATTAATTGTTCTTAGTAAGTTTATTTTATTTATGCCTTTACTTTATTAGAGTTCACTGACCTAGATACCTCATTTAAAAAGCACGTGTTATTCCAAAATAGACACTGCCAACTTAATCTTCTTGAGTTGATGTAAACTCTAATAATTGTGTATTGCGGAATTATTGTTAATTATAAAAATGATGATTCGTACATTAGTTTTTCTTCCATATTCTTTTATTTTCTTATTTTATATTCAATTCTCTTCTTTTGTTATTGTAACAATTAATACGAGACGACTTAATTCGCCCCACGTTGGATTCGTCAATTTGTAACCAATATAATATGTATGTTTGTTGAACGGTAAATTATTATTCTACGGTTGTATTCTGCCGCTCGCTCCCACTATGCGTCCAGTTCCAATTACTTCACTCGGAGTTGTCAACAGTTGCTCCGTCCGCTGTGCTATGTTATAGTAATTCTTAATTGAAACAGTATAATAATGCAAAGATAACACCAACAGATATATTCCTTTTAAAGATTTATTCAAATGAAGCATTAATTAATTACTTCTCGTTTTTCTTTACTGTAATTACAATTATGACAAAATTATGCGTCTTCGTTCATAAGTTGGAGTAGCTAAAATAAAGTGCTCTACGCTGGATTTCGACAAGCAAAAGAATGATGCAGTTTGTTATTATTTCAATGAAATAATTAATCTCAGGGCGTATCTGGTTCGGGAATTATGGTTAAACAAATAATACAACTCTTAAAATCAAAATACAAACTTCACAATATGAGGATATTACAAGGTTTTGATGTGTATAGTGCAAACTGGTAGTCGTGTATGTGTTACTCACTATTATAGGTTATGAACAGTTTAGATGCTTATTAGTTATCGTTAAAGGTTTTATGGTGTTCAAAAAAGGTGTAAAACTCTATTGGTGTTATTTTCGAGTGTTCTTTAGTGTTGGTGTAGTATAGTGTCTGTAGTTTTATTTTGTTTAATTCCTAAATAGTTGTGTAGACAAGTGTAGGTGTTGTCACGTAAGATGAGAAATTGTTCAGATTCACCAAATCCTCTTCTTTTTTCTTCCAGGACGAAGATAGGGTCCAAGTCTTCTTTGCTTCTTCTCCCCGGATCTAAATTCTTCTGAATTAAATTATTGATGTTCTTTTGTTATTATAACATTTTGTATTGACTATCTCAATTCGTTTTACGAAGTCTGGTAAGGGTTTTCACTGTCTAAAATATAATTATCTGAGACGTTTTATTAACGCGTCTGTCTTAAATGACCGTTGTTAAAGAAGTCCCATTTTATTTATCTGAATTTTTGGTTGCTAAGGTAAAACTTGAAATCTGGTTGGTTGATTCAGATATACATTGTCATAAAAATTCATTATTTCAATGTCTGAATTTGGTCAAAAACTTTTAGATTAGTATTACTTTTTGCACTGAATGGGAATTTAAAACTACTAGCATCATTATTTTGGTCTTAACATTTGTGACATATAGACACCAAACACGCCTATTTTTGCTTAAGAAATACTGATGTTACATTTTTTGCTATCTGAATTTTTCTTAAATAACTTAAAACTGATTATTTCGATTCCATATTTGTTTTGTATACTATTAACTATAAACCTATCCATATTACAACATTTGTTTTATAAAATTCTAACAGTATTTCTTAAAATTTACAAAATTTCAAAGCTTTTTATAGGCCTATGTCTTGACATGTTAAATTTCTATTTTCTGTTATTGTAACACCTATTAATTATGCAACTACCATTAAAATTACTCCCTATAACTCTATTAGTATTATCATTTAAAATATATATCAATAATTATTACAGTAACACCATAAAAAAACATAATTCACATTTTGTGATTAAACAATTGGTATATGCCTGGTTACATACATACTGCATAAGGCATATCATACATATATTATTTAATAAAACTATAACTAACATCAACACAACTTTAAACGTGTTTTAAGAACATAAAAAGGAAAGTTTAATCATATAATAATGATTTTCTATTTTTTCCATTTTTCCTAGGTAGTTCAGCCATTGCTGTAGCCTACTAGGTACTTTTTCTGTTTCTTTTTATACATTTGACAATTATTATGTGATTATACATTATTTATTTGATAACATTATGTCCACTATTATTCACACTTAGTTGCATGTCCCCATGTATCTATAATAATTGTTTTGTTATATTATTTCATTATATCATTCAGTTAACAATTTACTAATATATTATTTTACATTATATTGTATATTTGGGCCTATTATCCCTCAATTTGTATTTTGATTATTTTTATATTTTGTTACATTTAATAAAACCATTTGTTTACTTATAGTAATGGTACATAATGCTGTCTGTCTTTATAAGTATTATTCTTGTCATTATTTGAAATTAATGTCATCATCGGGGTATTTTGCATCACTTTACCTAAACATTAATTTGGGTACGGTCAGTTATAGTCCAAGTCAGTCTAAAATAGTTATTTGTTCATCTTCACTATCATTTTTAAAAGATATGTTTCTTCTTGTTCAGTTTCTTATCCATGATCTTCATTAAATCTGGTACGATATCAAGCTATGCCAAATGTAATGTTACATACTACCCTGCCACCAAATTTGATTATTTTAATAAAATAGTAACTTTTGTTGAAATTATCAATTATCTTATCTTTCATATTATCACTTGTTATCCTTTTTATGATCTGGTATACTTGGCTTTAATTATAAGTGTTCTATCCCTGGAACATGTTACTTCCCTAACAAATTAATCACCATCACATATATTTTGGAATCAGTCGGGGCCTTGACCTAATACTCTGCTGTCCTTATAATACATAATACATAAATAATATCGATTGCTGGAGCTATCTCATCAGTCAATCACATTTAATAATCACTAGTCTATTCACGACTACATCAAAATAAAATAATACAATAATATATTCTTGGGATGGTTCACTCAGTTTAAATTCTCAGATCTAAATATTTCTTTCCATTGATTCTTTCAGATGTTTATTTTCTTGTGGCGATATTAATAACATTTTTATTTTTAATCGGTACTATCTTCTTTCCTTCTTGATCAGTACTGCTTAATCTTCATTTTTCGTTCACTATCTTCATCCAATTAACACGTAACAAGTATCTTTATCTATAGTTGTTGTTGATTCTCTCACAATCATGATAGGTTATTTGTAGTAAATTCGTTTCTAGTCTTGTCTTATTTTCATCGTCGATCGTCTACACTTGTCTTTTCTTATTCATTTTATAGCACTATGGTTTCTTCTGATTCGTGGTTGTTGCATCTTTCTTTTATATTCCAATAATAAGTTCATAAATATATTTAATAAGAGGTGCTTATTTTGTTTTGAATTTTGAGGTTTATTCAAATTCGTTTATTCACTTGGTTCAAAAATAACATTATATTGACTTGTTTTGCCTTCTGGTGGCTCCAATTAAAATTATATTCTGGATTGGTAGAGTCGGTAAGATGATCTTACTTAATTTTTGAATTTTGTGGTATTTATTCGTGTTCGGCATCTGCCCCACTCCGGGTTGTCCTGCAATTACGTTTTTCCGGTGGATTCCTTCGGTTAAAGTTATCTACAAATCTCGCTATGGAATTGCCCCATCGCGGATCAGTCACATACATTTCGATGTTGTCGTATGAATAGTCTCTGTCATCCTCATTGCTAGGGCCGGTATTAGGTTCTTGGCTGTCCTCCGCCATGATATGGTTTATTCGACCTATCTGGGCTCCCTGGTTGTTACTTGGTTGGTTATTGTCCGTTGCTTGCAATATTTCGACCGGGTCGTTATTGTTGAATGTCGCTATTTTTCTGTTACTCCTGTTATCGTCGCAGCTCCTACTTCGTCTATGTTCATCCCGGTAGCGCTGGTTATTCTCCTCCTGAAAATTTCTCTCCCGGTTGCCATTATAATTCATTCGTCCCTGGTACGAACGTCTTCCCATATCTCTATATTCGGTGTTCATATAATTCACATGCCTTCGATATGTTTGGATTTGGTTATTATAATTGCCATTATTATTCTGTCTGTAACGGTTATCGTAATTGTTTTGATAACCTCGGTTGTTCTGGTAATGGTTGTCTCTATCATTGGCACGCTGGTATCCGTTATTATTATTCGTAGGAGATCTACGGTAATAGTGGTTGTTGTTATTGTTGTTGTCATTTGTCGCATTATTTCGTGGATAGTTGTTATTGTTATTGTTATTTTGGTAACTACGTTGGGAGTGGTTACCGTTGTTGTTGTTGTAATTGTTATTATTTGATCTATTTCCGTTATTTTCATACAGGGCGTCGCGGCGACCATTATTTCCACGGATACTAGAATACACGGTAGGGGTCACGCGCAGGTGGGCTGTGAGCGGTGACGTCACCGTGTACCCACTCGCCTCGCCGCACTGCATAGAATCTTATAGGCACACCGCGCGCACATGTTTAACTCATACACGTTTGTGAATATAATCGAGATTTTTCATGTTTTAGTGTATTATTATTATTACTAAGTTATTTATTGGTTAAATAAACAAATATATTTTTTCTATGGTCGGTGAAATGCTAGTATAAAGCCTCCGAAGGACGTCAACTTCTTTCACCATCTCGGAGGGCACTACTATTTTTGCTGGGGGAAGAGGCTCGCACAGGCTTAGACCACATAGACCTGTGATACGGAGAAATCCCCAATAATGTCATTTTAAACTCTTTAAAACAGTAAATTTTAATTTATCTTTACAAATTGTACATATCAATTATATTTATATACTTAATATAAATCAACTTTTCTACTTTCACACCAAAGCCTTTAACTGTATTAGGCTAACGTGTTTCCTTTTCTTTATTCTGGAAAGTTATGTGCAACTTTTTTCATTTTCTTCACTTTTTGTCTTTGTTCGCCCTCAGTTCGCTTATTACATTTGCATTTTTTTTTCTTGTTGATAGCTTTCATTCTGATGAAAGTGCGGGTCCTTACAAAATACATCACAGCAAAGTCCTCTATTCCTGGATATTTCGCGTTTATAATGTCCTTTAATCTTACAAAAACTTTTGGATTACCATCAATGGAATTGCCGTGGAATCGTTGAAATTCTCTTTCCATTTTGAAAGCGAATTCCATTAACCGTTCAGTTGGCTTCATTAAAGATCCTCTTGAAATTGTTTGAAGCCAGTTCTTTCCTGAAAAATTGACGTGTTCAGTTATGTTACCATACAAATGTGCTAATTTGGGGTGTTTACGTTTAACTCTATAAGCAACATATCCTGCAATCATCTCTAACAACTCAACATTTTCCTTCAAATGTGGAACATTTTCCTCTTCGTATTCGGTGCAATTCTCAAAAATGTCGCCCACTTCTGAAATGATTTCTTCAACCTCCTTGTTCTCGCACTCGCTGTCTAAGCTATCCTGTAGACATGAAGTGTCTTGCTTCTTAGAAGATGACGGTTCTACAGTCGTATCTTCAGTTTCCGACAAAGTATTAGCACTTAAATTATCAATTTCTTTCTCATTCTTGCATGTGCCACCTGATATGAGTTCCCTCGCATTACTGCTAAAAATCAAAGACTTGATTTTTCGGAGACGGTGGTAGGCAAAGGGTGATCGTAGAATCTCCCCAATCCTCTTACTTTAGAAAAGTAACTCTCAAGTATATCCTGATTGCATCTTGATGACATGACGTACGTGTAGCCTTCCAATGTTAACTCCTTAAACAGAGAGCGTAGACTGTTTATAGACATTAAAAACCCCTTCTGAAAAGGGACCAAATCATCAGTAGATTTCTTTTCTTTTTTTTTGGATTAACTCTTTTCTTTCTTCTCATTTCCTTTTGGTATGTGTTTTATTACTGTCATTGTGAGAATGAGGTCATACAGCTTGTCTAACGCGCCATCGTGTTCTGGTAAACAATTTCCGTATGCACTTTTTAATTTATAACCATCAACAGGAGCTCTGGAGTTCAGCACATCAAATCCATTGTTTATGACCTTTACAGCCTCACCAACATAACTGAACTCAGGAAGGTTATGACAGATGGCTTGTTCTACAGTGAGAGAAAACAGCTCAGCTGCTTTCCTTACATTTTTGCCTTTCCGTACCAGCAACAAGCAAATGGTTCATGGTTAGTTTATGAGCGTATTGTAAATCTACGCCGGTGTCTTGAAGTTCAACTAACTTAATGAACGCTTCTTTTGTGAGCAAACTACCAGATTTAAGTCGATAACCATCGTCAAGCAGATGATTCCTTAACAGTTTTAAGGCATGAGGCACATCACAAAAACCCATACTTTTCTGTTTTGATTTGATGGATTTTCGAATCCTGAGTCATCAAATGTAATCTTTAGATTCCCTATAAGTTTTCTGTTTAATGGCCCCATATCACACACAATTGCTCTCACTTTAAATTCAACATTTTCTATGACTTTAATCATTTCAGTCAACAAGTCCTTAGAAACGGCCGTGTCAAAGTTATAATAAATGGGCTGCATCCATTTTCCTACTAAATTTCTGATGACCGCAACTTGAGCATTGTTGTGGGGTCCTCTGATAATCTCCTCTACCTGGTCAAAACATAAGTCACTGTTAACTTTCATTTCATCAAAGCTAAGAATTACGTCTTTTTCAAATGTAGTTAGTAGCTTTGATTTGGGTTACATGACAGTAAGGCTTAAATCAATAAAACCTGGTGGAACGCTAAACTGCCTGAGTCTTCTTTTAATAGTGACTTCACTAGGAAGAGGATATTTCAATACATCCCTGACAAAAGATAACGCTTTATAAGATATACAACGTAAAGTCGCAGCCTTTGCAATATCTTCAGATGACCAATTAGTGCACCGTCCTTTCATAACCACTTGTTGTTGACAGTCAGAAAAGGAACCCTCAACCACTTTTAGCGAATGTTTTGTTTTAAGTAACTCATCATTACACCGAGAGAGACGATCCTGTAAATTTTTATTCTTTTGCTTAAGTTCTTTTATTTCTTTCTCCATAATTTCTAATTTTTGACATAAGCCCACAGTGTCGCATTTACAGCATTGTTTGTTTTCATAGTTGATGTTTTCTCTACTAGTAGTTTCTTCATTATTTGGTAATATATTTACCTGTAAAATCTCTTCTACTTCTTTACGGTAACTTCGTTTTTGTGCCCGAATTTTTCTCTCATTATTAGGCTCATTACTACCCAGTAAATCAACACTGGAGGATGGGAGATGTAAAGCTGGAACAGCATCAGGCTTCAACTTGCGTTTCGGAGGAAGATTCAACAGTTCACTTTTCAAATCCCTTTCATAATCAGAATAAGCAAAATGTATTGAGCACACACGAGCATTATCAACTTAAAAACGAATCGGCACGTTTACAAGCATTTATCCATTTTTGTTTCGTATCATTGTTCTTAGGAAATGTATGAAAATTAATTCCTAACTTACTTCCTTGTCTGCCGTGGTTAGTACAACTCGCGATCGCACAACAAACCATTATTTTTCACTCAAAACAACTTCAAACTTACTCTCAAAAACCCCTCAATACACTGATAACTGCAGCGTAACTCTGCACTTAATCGTCAATCACCGATAAGAATACACACTCACGTAAACAACGTTGTATTCACTCTTAAACGCAGTAACAACACAATAGGTTATGGCAGTGGAGCGGTGGCTGGGTTCGCGGTGACGTCAACGGCGCGGCTTGCTACTGCGCACACACCCCGTGACCCCTACCGTCTATTCTAGTATCCGTGATTATTTCTATCCTTTTCATCGCTCCTTCATCTGTATTGGAGGAAGCTCTTCTCTTGTTCCATTTCCGCTAATAACGCCGACATCTCCTCAATGGTTTGTATTCGTCCGTTTATTCGGCCTCTCGTAATTTCCCCACCATAGTGATAAGCTAATAGCCTCACTAAACATTCAGTAGGAATGGCAGGCTCTAAATGTCTGGCTATGTTGATCTTACCCAGAAAGTATGCGGTCGGAGTTTGCTTGCCGTGTAGATCATATCGGCCCAATCCTATGTCACTTCTTATCATGTGTTGCGTGGCATCAGACCAATACTTGGATTTAAAGGATTTAAATTGTTTTTTGAATTCTTGAAAATTTTGTATATTTGGCCGCATCGCCGTCCACCAATTGTCATAGACTTTTCTGAACATTTCGTCCAGCATACTAATAATTACAACCCATCTGTCTTCTCTGGTTTTTTCTATTTTTTCTTCTACCCGTTCTAGGAATAGCATGGGGTTTCTTCTATAATTCTGGAAGTCGATAACTTCTCGGTTTTCCTCACATGTGGTATGGGCACCGGTACATTGTCTGTTTCTTAGAGAGTTGATCTCATCTCTATGGGCAGTTGTTTGGTCTTGTACCCGATTAAGACTAGTACCTATGCTTTCTAATCTTTCTCCCATCACTGCTTGGTTGGTTTGTATATTTTCCATTCGTCCATTCGTTTCTTCCCGGACGCTCAGTATCTCTTGGTTCATCCGCTCACACTTTTCCTTGGTCTCGGATTCTACCCTTTTAATTTCAGTCACCGGTTCTTCTAGCTTCTTGTCCCATTCTTCCTGCAATTGCCGGTTATTAATATCCATCTTGTTATTCCACTCTTCTTTTAATGACTCTTTGTGTTCATCCAATTTTTTCATGGTTTCTTGGTAACTTCCCTTCAATTCTTCCCTTAATGCTCTATTATTTTCATCTATTTTCTCCTCCATTTTCCTGCTATTCTCTTTCAATTCTCGGCTCAATTCCTCCTTTGTTTGTTTATTATCACTCTTTATTTCCTCCATCTTCTTACTCAAGTCTTCCTTCAATTTTTCTAAGTTCTTATTACTATTCTCCGTAGACTGTTTATTGTCCTTTTTTAATTCCTCCATTCTCTTATAAGTCTCTTCCGTTTTTCGGTTTTATTTCCTCCATCCTTTCTTTCATTTTCTTACCAGATTCCTGCATTAATTCCTCCGTTTTCTTACCAGATTCCTGCATTAATTCCATCATATGTTTAATCATTTCTTGCGTCTTCTCGCTTTCTGTTTGGGTGGGTTCTTCTGGTTGTTTCTCCTGAGCCTTCCTTATTATAGTTACTACTTCTTCAACCGGTGTTGCTTCCTTGTCTTCCATGGTTAATTCGCTTACTTTCTCGGTTTCAGCCGCTCGTTTGCGCGATGTTTCTCGCTTCCTCATTTTCGTTTATTTTATGCTGTTCGATTATAAATTATATTTTAATTTATCGCCTCACACGTTGGTTCGCCAATTTGTAACAATTAATACGAGACGACTTAATTCGCCCCACGTTGGATTCGTCAATTTGTAACCAATATAATATGTATGTTTGTTGAACGGTAAATTATTATTCTACGGTTGTATTCTGCCGCTCGCTCCCACTATGCATCCAGGTCCAATGTCGTCACTCGGAGTTGCCAACAGTTGCTCCGTCCGCTGTGCTATGTTATAGTAATTCTTAATTGAAACAGTATAATAATGCAAAGATAACACAAAACAGATATATTCCTTTTAACGATCTTTATTCAAATGAAGCATTGATTAATTACTTCTCGTTTTTCTTTACTGTAATTACAATTATGACAAAGTTCTGCGTCTTCATTCATAAGATGGTAGTAGCTAAAATAAAGTGCTCTATGCTGGATTTCGACAAGCAAAAGAATGATGCAGTTTGTTATTATTTCAATGAAATAATTAATCTCAGGGCGTATCTGGTTCGGGAATTATGGTTAAACAAATAATACAACTCATAAAATCAAAATACAAACTTCACAATATGAGGATATTACAAGGTTTTGATGTGTATAGTGCAAACTGGTAGTCGTGTATGTGTTACTCACTATTATAGGTTATGAACAGTTTAGATTCTTATTAGTTATCGTTAAAGATTTTATGGTGTTCAAAAAAGGTGTAAAACTCAATTGGTGTTATTTTCGAGTGTTCTTTAGTGTTGGTGTAGTATAGTGTCTGTAGTTTTATTTTGTTTAATTCCTAAATAGTTGTGTAGACAAGTGTAGGTGTTGTCACATAAGATGAGAAATTGTTCAGATTCACCAAATCCTCTTCTTTTTTCTTCCAGGACGACGATATGGTCCAAGTCTTCTTTGCTTCTTCTCCCCGGATCTAAATTCTTCTGAATTAAATTATTGATGTTCTTTTGTTATTATAACATTTTGTATTGACTATCTCAATTCGTTTTACGAAGTCTGGTAAGGGTTTTCACTGTTTAAAATATAATTATCTGAGACGTTTTATTAACGCGTCTGTCTTCAATGACCGTTGTTAAAGAAGTCCCATTTTATTTATCTGAATTTTTGGTTGCTAAGGTAAAACTTGAAATCTGGTTGGTTGATTCAGATATACATTGTCATAAAAATTCATTATTTCAATGTCTGAATTTGGTCAAAAACTTTTAGATTAGTATTACTTTTTGCACTGAATGGGAATTTAAAACTACTAGCATCATTATTTTGGTCTTAACATTTGTGACATATAGACACCAAACACGCCTATTTTTGCTTAAGAAATACTGATGTTACATTTTTTGCTATCTGAATTTTTCTTAAATAACTTAAAACTGATTATTTCGATTCCATATTTGTTTTGTATACTATTAACTATAAACCTATCCATATTACAACATTTGTTTTATAAAATTCTAACAGTATTTCCTAAAATTTACAAAATTTCAAAGCTTTTTATAGGCCTATGTCTTGACATGTTAAATTTCTATTTTCTGTTATTGTAACACCTATTAATTATGCAACTACCATTAAAATTACTCCCTATAACTCTATTAGTATTATCATTTAAAAATATATATCAATAATTATTACAGTAACACCATAAAAAAACATAATTCACATTTTGTGATTAAACAATTTGTATATGCCTGGTTACATACATACTGCATAAGGCATATCATACATATATTATTTAATAAAACTATAACTAACATCAACATAACTTTAAACGTGTTTTAAGAACATAAAAAGGAAAGTTTAATCATATAATAATGATTTTCTATTTTTTCCATTTTTCCTAGGTAGTTCAGCCATTGCTGTAGCCTACTAGGTACTTTTTCTGTTTCTTTTTATACATTTGACAATTATTATGTGATTATACATTATTTATTTGATAACATTATGTCCACTATTATTCACACTTAGTTGCATGTTCCCACGTATCTATAATAATTGTTTTGTTATATTATTTCATTATATCATTCAGTTAACAATTTACTAATATATTATTTTACATTATATTGTATATTTGGGCCTATTATCCCTCAATTTGTATTTTGATTATTTTTATATTTTGATACATTTAATAAAACCATTTGTTTACTTATAGTAATGGTACATAATGCTGTCTGTCTTTATAAGTATTATTCTTGTCATTATTTGAAATTAATGTCATCATCGGGGTATTTTGTATCACTTTACCTAAACATTAATTTGGGTACGGTCAGTTATAGTCCAAGTCAGTCTAAAATAGTTATTTGTTCATCTTCACTATCATTTTTAAAAGATATATTTCTTCTTGTTCAGTTTCTTATCCATGATCTTCATTAAATCTGGTACGATATCAAGCTATGCCAAATGTAATGTTACAATATTAAAATGGAATAATATTTCTCTTAATACAAATTAGTTAACCAGGCTTGTTACAATGATAGCTCAACAGTTGGTAGCATCTCTGAAAATCAGATTAAATATTTACGTTACAATAATATAAACGTTTGGTGTTCTTTTGACTACAATAATTAACAAGAAATGTCTGTTTGAAGAACAAAACATTACAATACAAAATTAAATATGATATTGTAAGACAATAAATTATAATCTAAAGTGACGAACAGTTCGTATTTTGGACAGTGTCCGGTGTTGATGTTAACTTAGTTTGGCTGAACTATTTAGTTAAACATTGAATACAAAAACAAAATACAATAGTTAAACGTGAAATAGTATTAATAGCGTTTGTGTTTATATTCAGTGATAATATAAACATAAGTTCACAAGTGTCTATTACAAGTTACTATGGGATCGTGATCATTAATTATTAAGTTTGTTATAAATTCTCAAAATAAACACTATACTTTTCTTTTCTTTATATTCTCTTTATAATTCACTGCTATTAATTATTCACTGTAATGTTCTTTAATGATTAAAACCACTTCACAACGCTTGACGTTCACTGTTAGGTTACGTTCGCATTTGTAGGTTAGACCGTTGTTTGTTTACTCTGCACATAACCTAACTTGGTTTCAAGATTTTCAGGACAAGAATATTTACACTTTGGGTTGGAGATTAATTACGTTTTCCGTATTACAGAGGAAATGTTCTTTACTGCATGATGACCGGCGAACAACTAAACTCTTTGCGGTGCGTTATGGGTAAATTCACCTGGCAGGTGAACGATTTGATTGGTGGAGATATTAACTATTCCGTTTTTAATTACATTACTTTCGTTTTAAGCGTCAGTCTTTGGGTTGGAGAATATCAACCCCCGCCAAGCTAAGCGTCACTTTTTCTGAACAAATTAATAAAAATATTTTTGAATCGACATAATGTACTTATGCTACTTACAATTAAAAATATATTACTACCATTAATCAGCATTTTTTATGCTTATCATTTTGAGACCTTATAAGGCATGGTTCGGTTCAGTAATAATAAAATAACAATTTTCACAGATTGACTTAGTCTATGATTCTCTATAAAATATTAATTTGTCTGTTCCATCACTTAATTCTTAGTTGTATAATTGGTTTTAGCTTAACATTACATGGATTAACAACAGTGATAATAATTATAAACACCTATATATTATAAAAACCTAGTATTGCCATCTAGGCCTAATCATGTCCATGCTCATTGGGACCTTAATTGCTTTCTCAAACTAAAATTACTTAATTCGACTATAAAGTAAAAACTCTTAATTATCATTTATGATCTACTTGAACTTTTACAATTTATTTTATACATCACAAGCTTTTTCCTTGTACTGTCCATTATAAACTTCCACATTAAATGTATGAAGGTGTTATCAAAGTTGACAACTTATTATTTACATTATGCCTGGTCTATTATTGACATTTCTTATTATTACCTTCTTACTCTACTAACATACATTATTTTATAATCTATACCATATGATATAACAGGTTTTATTTACATAAATTGTTATAATTTTTTCTACCCAGTACTTGTAGGCTTTTGTCACATTAGTTTCTTACTATTTACATTATTATTTCTGTTCCTAAACATCTATAGATAATTATCATTGTCTTATTTATTATTCAGTTCATTGTTCATACTTTTTACCATGAAATCATTTATCTTACACTCTGCTTTATTTCTTTGTTTTGCTTTAACATATAAATATGGTGCATAACCGAACTTACATCATAACACTTTTATATACAATTAAAACTGTTATTATTCGCTTATTTTATACTAATCATTCTCTGAATTGTTTTTGTGACTTGATTCTCACTCAGATATGATTATTCTCCGACTTTATAGTTCTTTTAGATCACATTTTATCTAGTTTATAAATTTTTCTGATTGGTAAACCATTTAAGTTTTGCTGTATAGGCTTTCACCTATTTTTTACAACATTACTTATGCAGTTTACTAGCTAGGGGTGTATTTATTATTAAGTTCCAGATAATCATATTTGGTATTTTGGTCTTATCATTTTATTCTACATTTATTTTGAATTTACTCTTATCACTTTATTTTTACATTATACGGTTTCCTTTCTTAATTATTATGATAAGATAATTATTTATGTTAGGGTATATTCTTTATGAAGAGGGAAACATCACGTTACAATATATATATATATATATTACATTTAATATTTATAACTAAATTTACCTCAAGATGTTAGTCATCATGTGCTCCATGTGCCACATGAGAGCACAGGAACTCTAGAAACATGTTCCAAATAAGGAAAAATAACATCTTGAGGTAAATTTAGTTATAAATATTAAATGTATTATATACATCAAGAAACGGACTGTAGCAGAAAGTGATTAAATATATATGTGTGTGTGTGTGTGTGTAGAGAGAGAGAGAGAGAGAGAGAGAGAGAGAGAGAGAGAGAGAGAGAGAGAGAGAGAGAGAGAGAGAGAGAGAGAGAGAGAGAGAGAGAGAGAGAGAGAGAGAGAGAGAGAGAGAGAGAGGAAATCCTATGAATTAAAGAAAAGCGTGTAAACTACATTCATTCGTTAAATCAAAACTACTTGAACACACACATACACACACACACCAATGTAAATATAGTAATTTAAAAATAAGCTCATGTAAAACTATAGTACTTACATCGTTCCACCCAAACCCAGACAAAGTGCCCACAGAACCTTCTTCTGGCACAAATTTTGATAGTTTTGTGAGTAAAACAAAACATTAAACAAGATTTGCACTTCACAGAGTGAGTAAAAATTTCGGGCAATGCCCGAATTCGTCAATTACGAATAACGTATATTATTTGTCTTTGTTATACGCCCAAATTTTTGAACTCATTAATATTCTCTAAAGAGGAACTTTTAGTGCAGAATAAAATAATTACAACTTTTGTATTTGGAAGTATTTGAGTATCATGTATTAAAATTAAAGGTATTTTCAAATTATTTATTACTATTGGGTTATTTTGAGTTAACAAGGAAGAAATAAATAATTAGAGTGAATGTTTCCAAAATGGGAATGTTCGTGTTTACAATAAAACAACATTGGTTATGTAACCAATTTGTATAAATAAAGTTTGCACACATATTTAACATACACTATCAAAAATAGAACAGCTTTGTGATGTAATAAGCGAAAGAAAGTCAAAAAACAAGCATACGTAAAATTACACATGAAAATTTTGAAATAGGATGTCCAATGATTATTATGAATAAGCGAATATATAGGAATTGAGCGGTATTATAGGAATTGATTTCTTGAATGTGCTAGATGCTAAGATTGATATCATTAATAATAAGATAACATGTAATTATAAGGGTGTGCAACATAGCATAAGTATGAATAAACAAGAAAAACAGTATAAGGTAATATAAGGTATGTGAGACACCTATTGTCTTAGCTAAACCCAAAGCTCAATATGTACCAACTCAATGTACAAGTCAAACTACCGACAAGATTTCTAAACAAGAAGTAAAGCAGCCTCAAGAATTTATAAATGAATATGAAGATATTTTCAATGAAACACAGGCGCAGACGACAGTCTACAAACATACCATAACTGTGACAGACCCAGCAAAATTCGTCAGGAGGACATACCCTATTCCAATGCGCTACGAGGAAGAAGTAGAAACGGAAATACGTCGCATGCTGGATAATAACGTGATAGAACGGTCCAACAGCAACTTCTTAAATTCTCTTGTAGTAGTAAAGAAGAAAAGCGGGGATATTCGTCTATGCCTGGACATGCTGGAGCTGAACAGTATTATAATGAAAGAATATGACTTTGCGCCTAATGCGGACGAGCTGTTTACAAAGTGTGAAGGAGCACGCTACTTGACTAAGCTAGATCTACGTTCAAGTTTTTGGCAAATTCCAATCCGAGAAGAGGATAGAAAATGTACTGCATTCCTGTATAAGAAGAAGTGTTACCAACATAAACTAGTACCATTTGGATTAAGTACGATTTTGGCAGCTATTGTAAAATGTTTGGAAAGAACATTAGGCCCAAAGGTAGAACCTTATACGATGATCTTCGTAGATGATATTCTAGTGATATCTAAGATATTCAATGAACATATCCAAAATCTGCGTACAATATTCCATAAGTTTAGGAAAGCATACACGTCCCTAAACCTGAACAAATGTGAATTCATAAAAACTTCTATCCAATTCCTAGGACATGATCTCATCCTCAGGTATACAACCAGATCCTACCAAGATAACCAGTATAACCAACTTTCCTATACTCATGAATCTTAAAGGTTTACGTGCATTTTTAGGTTTAACTGCATGTTACAGGAAATTTACGCCATTATGTGCCGAAAGGACTCAACCTTTGTTAGAGTTGACAAAGAAAGGAAGACAATGGAAAAGTTAGAAGAAGCATCAAGAAACATTCGACCCAGTGAAGACGTTATTCTTAGAAAACATCATGCTACATCATCCTCAGCGGGAAGGAAAATTTGTATATTATTCTGATGCTAGTGATTACGCCGTGGAAAGTGTACTATACCAGAAGGATTCTGAAGGAAAGCTAAGGGCCATCGCCTACGCGAGGAGAGTTTCCAAAGGAGCAGAGCGGCACTACTCAACATCAGAGAAGGAGGTGCTTGCAATTGTCTACGTACTTAACCAATTTCGATATTACATTTACGAGGTGTGGTATGGTATCATATGGTATATCGTATGGTACACATTTTGAAATACACACTGACCATCAAGCATTGTCATTTCTACTTAAAATGTAAAATAACGAACTCTCGTTTTCTGAGATGGATTTTAGCTATTGGAGAGTACTCATTCACTATCAAGTACTGTAAAGGAAAAGATAATAGCGTTGCAGATATATTAAGTCGTTATGTTACATAAGAATGTAAAGGAAATCTACAATAAGGATGGTAACGAAGTACGTCTATTACCTATACGATTTGAAACTAATAACGAAGTAAAAAAATGCTACAAAATCTAGCGGAAGAACAAGATCAAGATCTTACATTACTAAATATAAAACGTCAATCTCTCGTACCAGCTCAATATAAGCTATATAACAACATTCTTTTCAAATAATAAGACATGATTGGAAAATTGTGTTGACTAACAAGATGTTATTTAAACTGATAACACCAACTCATGAGAGGTTAGCTCATGCCTCAGCATTAAAATATTATTTATCTTTTAAAGAAGATTTTACAATCAACATCATGTTTAGAAACATTTAAAATGATTTTAAGAAATGTTATGATTGCCAGACTGCTAAGAAACCTAATCTTCACTCAAATGTGGAAATGCAAAATATACAGAAGTAGGTGAAAGGGGAGTTAATTGCAGTGGACTTCTTAGGGCCATTACAACGATCAAGTCGGGGGGTTAAACACATACTAGTCTGTATAGACGTGTTTTCTAAGGCAGTTTATCTGTATCCTATTATGCGACCCACAACGAAAGCTGTCCTAAAAATTCTGTTACAAAAATATATTCCAATATATATTATAATGAAAAGAATTCTTAGTGACCAAGGAGTGCAATTTCAAAGTAACGTATGGAATAGAGTATTAAGGAAAATGGAATCCAACCCATACACACATCCATCAGACATCCACAGGGAAATTTAGCCAAGAGAGTAAATAAAGAATTGGGTAAGTACCTACGTATTTACTGCCATAACCAACACAATAAATGGGCAGAATATTTACCATTCTTTGAAAAAGCCATTAATGATAATTATAGCGAAGCAACGAGCTACACACCGACAGGGATTGAACAAGATCGCCAACCCGACAGATTTTGGAAGCGGTATGTTCACAAACCTGCTAATCAGAACTTACCGGTACCATTAAGCGTTAAGATTGAACATGCTAAAAGAAAAATAATTGAAAAGTTAATAAAAGGATAAAAAGATTCAACAGAACTTACAAATTACAGAAATTTAATGTTGGAAAGAGAGTGTTATTAAAAACTAATCCTGTTGGAAACGTATTGACAATACTGCTAAAATATTCTTCAGATTGTATGATGGACCTTACACTTTGCTAAGACAAGTTGGCAAACACACTTTCATTGTATATAATGACACAAGACAGAGAGAAATAGGCAAGACCATGCGAGCTCTTTAAGGAAATTCTACGAATGAATGAATAGGTCACTGTGACAGTTAAAGGTGAACACACATTCAAGTAGATAGACTGACTGCGAAGAGACGCAGCAAGTCAACATGTATTGGAGGGAAATATTTTGTTCAGCCCACCTCACACAAAGATAATGGTAAAGTTATTATTCGCATTGAAAAGCATTATTCATTATTATGAGCATAATTAATGTAAATAAATAGTGTATTAGTAAAATGTACGGTAAAATTTTATTTAATGTAAAAGGCAAAAATTTAATAAACAAGTTTATTACATTTTTTTTTATTAAGCAGGGAAATAATGCAACAGTATGTATGTGTATGGTACTGTGCATTGCACAATTTGTTAAAATAATTTATGTAAATTAAAATAAATATTCAATATAGTCAGTAGTATAATAATTGAGATAGAAAGCTATAAAGGCGAACAACGAATTTGCCTGCTTGAACAGGAAATTCGCGCCACACACAGCTGCGTCTGTGTACACGTGTATCTTACGTGTGTGAGTGCGGCCAGTTAATTCCTCCAAAGCGTCACTCCTAAATAAACGTTAATCAATAAATAAATTATTTAAATTGTGATAAGTGTGTATAAAATATCACAAAACAAAATACGCCAGAGTGTGAATAATATAAAGACGTATACAAAAGAGTGTATGAAAATAATAAAAATTGTAAATACAGTGCAAATAAATGTAAATGAAACCTATAATAATTAAGATAGAGAAAAGCTGTTAACACACAGTTGTACAAAAAGTCTTCGCATGTTGCGAAGACCAGTGAAATAATTGTGTAAATAATCGTGTTTATAAAGGGACGCTACGACAGACTGATTCATGCAGAGGATGTTCGAGACATGATTTTTGCGCCCAAGAGTATAAATACGCGAGACACACCAGCTTTTTTCTCTTTCTCGTTCAACCACAGCAGCAGCCGGAGGCTACGCCCGACAACTTCATCACTTTAGTGAGATCACCGCTGCAGGCAGAGGCTATTACTGGAGACGAGGGAGCATCCAACTACATGGTATAGATTCCAGCCGTACGGTACGAGTCATCGGACTACCGAGAGGATCCGGAGGATGGAGAGCAGACTCTAGGACTACACCGAATACGGTGGATCAACCAGGATCAAGGACTCAGGACCAGAAGAGGATACGCTGAGAAATTACTACCACGATTAAGGTGATATAAATCCATCTACTCAACAAAAACAAAAGACTCAATTAAAGACAATAAAACAATGTAAAAGAAAGACAATATAATTTCAAAAAGTGAAATTAATAATTTTTAAATGTAACTGTTTATTGTACAGGAATTTATAGTAATATTATAATTTATGAAAGTCTATTTTTGAAATGATTATTTAACAAAGATATTTAAATTAACTTTGAATGTAAATAGTAATTTTTTAAAGTAATTAATATGTCATAAATGAGAGATGCATATGCAATAATAATAATTTAAAAAGAAAAATTAGAAAATTTAATAAAATTAAAAGAACTTGAGCAAGCCGAGAGCAATATTATATCATAATCAATGTTATTTATAGTTATAAGTTTGTATTTTATGTTTCTATGCTTAATATAAGATATTACTTGTATTTTATTAACAAGTATGTGTACTACAAATACACACATGCAAATACTAATGAAGTTTTTAACTCGCAATATTTTTGAAATTTTTAATTAATAAATGTTTGAAAGTTTCTAAAGAATTCACGTTGTTATTATTATTACGATTACACCCGTTGTAAATTTATACAGTAAGTATCGTTGCAAATAAATTGTACTACCAAACGTGTGGCTTGTTAACGAAATAGACAAATCGTTATAATATATATATATATATATATATATATATATATATATTTCAATCACTTTCTGCTACAGTCCGTTCCTTGATGTATATAATACTATAATACTTATAACTATTTTACCTCAAGATGTATTTTTTCTTTAGGGACATGTTTCGGGAGATCCTGTTCTCCCATCTTCAACCTTCGCCATCTTGCTTCTGGTGCAGAATTTGTGTGTTGGCTTCTGGGTGTTATTATGGTGGTTTGTTGGTCTTTGGTCCTTCAATGTTGCATTATTGTGTGTGGTTGTGTTATCTGTTTTTGTATTTTGTGTATTTTCGATGTTGAGTGCTTTGAATATTGTGTCATGTTTTGTATTGATTTGTATTTGTTCTGGTATTAATTTGTTTTGTGTTTTATGTTTGTAAATCTGTAAATTTTCCCAAATGTTCATTATGGTGCCTTTGTGTGGTATATGTTTTATTAGTGTTACATTGGTTATGTCTGGGAATTCATGTCCTGTAACAGCTGGGCAGGTGTCCTATAACAGCTGGGCTGATGTCCTATAACAGCTGGGCTGATGTCCTATAACAGCTGGGCTGATGTCCTATAATTCCCACGATGAATCCGACACTTCGCACACACAACGGTACTACGGATTTTATTTCTCGCAAAACTTATATAGAGTTTAAGACCAAGTAATATCTCAGGTGACAGTGAGTTTAATCTAATAACGGTATATTGAGCTTATACCTCTCCGGCTTCTTCAAGTGTTCTCGCGAATACGAAGGTCTACCGCGATCAGCAGACCACCCTATGAGGAAATCTTGCACTAGCACGGAAACGTCTTGATGGAACTATTGCGTAACAATTAATGATACTGTTACACTCACTTCTTACACACGTAATATTACAATATTAATATCGTGTGTAAAGATATAAAATCAATTGTTATGCGTCACACACGTTACTATCCCCGAAAAGTCTTAACAGATCCTTGCAAGCGGTAGAGTCTTGTACAAGGATTGTATGTACCGTTCGCGGTAGCAGCAGTGAAGAACTGCTTGTAATTTTTCGCACAATGCGTTAAAACACTGATGTGTGCAAATGTACTACACACACAGTTCTGAGTCTTCCCGTTTCACTAACGACGAATAGTTTTTACAACACCTTGCAAGCGGTAGAATCTTGTACAAGGAGTGCACGTTCCGTTCGCGGTAGATGGCGTAGAAGAACTATCGTAATTATACGCGTAATGCGTTTAAACACTACTGTGTGCAGATGTACTACATACACAGTTCTGAGCCTTCCCGTTTCACTAACGACGAATAGTCTTTACAACACCTTGCAAGCGGTAGAATTCTTGTACAAGGAGTGCACGACCCGTTCGCGGTAGATGGCGTAGAAGAACTGCCTGTGTAACGACAGGCTTAAGAAAATTTCCAACCACCAGTCAGCATTCTATTGGTGGATGGAAGTCACATGGTTAGTAAAAAGTGACCATGCACTTTTCATGCAGTGGAGTGCATTTACTTTGTAACAGCATGCATAGCGGTAATCAGACTACTCGTATCTCATGCATGACTGCCTACATACTAATAATATACATGAACGTAAACAATAGTCCAACAGGTATAGGGATTGTAGCGATACACATGTCTCAGTTCAGCTAATGTCAAAACAACGATAATACTTCACGCACCGCCCGGGAAACGTTTCCCACTCACGCACGCGCGCACATTTCCACTAACACAGTACATGAATAACCATAAATAATAATGCACAGTTATTCTAAACTAAACCCTTAACCTTACTAAATACAATTGATAACAACCCAACTTAACCATCTACCAATATAATATGAATGTCCATTGTCTGTGTAATATATGAACTTGCCCCGCCTATCATGATCCTGTGATTCGTTGCAATATATATATATATATATATATATATATTCGCCGTAAATTCTGCACACATACGTTTAACGCCACCTACAAACGAGTCACGGATACCACTTACAGGCTGTCCAGCGTACGCTAGGGGAAAATATGTTGTTGTATAAAAGCTAAGCGAGAATTTTTCCCGAGACGAGAATCAATCTACCTCCTAAACTCCATCACACTACTAAGTGCTCTGCAGCAAAATATTAATTTGTTTAGGCCTTCTGAGCCTGGACTCGTTTTGTGAGAAATGGTCGTAAACATGCGTCGTTTTCAGTCCTATTTTTCCGGCAGTATATAATTTCTCCTAACCAATGCAACTTTATGAGCTTTTCTCCTTCATTTGACTTTCGGGACAGTAGAGATAATTCTGTGGTGTAATTGTGAGTAACTGATTTAATGAAAGGATGATAAACTATCCTGTTCGTCGTAATTTTTTATGTTATAAAAGTAATACTTCTTTCCAAGGTGATGCCAAAGTAACAAGGAACAAAAAACAACTGCAATATTAGATTAATTATTAACAAATACTTCACCCTACATTACATGTTAATAGTATTAACATATTGTATACAATAAAACACTACAAACCTTATGTAGAACCAAAAGTACCATGTAAAACATGTACATATATAATAATTTTGAAAGTTGAAATGCACTCTCAAATACTATTTGTATAGACGGTGTAAAGGTCTTACGTAATTTGTATAATTTTAACACCTTCAAACAATTATCAGAAAAGATGAAATTGAATTCTAGAAACTAAGTGTAAACAGCGTTCACTTACATGCGGCATACAGGGCAATACAGAAATGTTGAAAATGTAGTGGGTTTAGGCATTAACCACTGCCTACACAATGTCTACCTGTAATTCGCATTCACATTTAAGGAAAAAAATTCTTTATTTTTTCTAGAAGATTCTTTAAAATTAGATTTGAATTACTGTAGGAACAATCAGTGTAGCATAAAAATGATACCTGCAGTTTTATTAGTTTCTCAGTTGTATCTCTGTCAAACAAAAAACTGACAAAAATAAAAATAAATAAAATACAGAGTAGTTTTTCAAAAAAGAACATGTCTGAGCTCTAGTCTCATATACAGATGGAAGAATGTTGAAAAATTTTAGGCTGCAGATTTTGTCTGAATTCTTTTACCTTTCTTTGAATAGCGGTACTGTAAAAGAGCAGGTATGTTATTCCCACAAAATATACAGTATCATAAGGTGTACATTTTTTCAAATTCATTCCTGTAAATGGTTATATCTTGTTCTTGTTGTTTTTTTAATGACGTTATGCTTATTTAAAATGGTAGGTTCAAAAGTCAAAAGAAATTCTTTAAAAAGTATGATTTTTAGATATTCGAATTTTAGAAAGACATAATTTAAAGGAAACAGTAATATCATATAATACATACTGTATATATATTTTAATGAAATAAGATCTGACTGGAACGTAATTATCATGTACACGTGCCTCAAAATTAAACTTGCTAATAATTACAACATTTTATTAACAAGATAAATATGTGAACCTATTAATCGAAAAAGTCTACCTTACTAGGCACTTTCATTTTTTTAAACATTTTTAACGACAAAAAGTTGTAACAACTTTTGACAGTACAACCAGATTAGCAAATTACTTTTGAATTAGCACTTTGGATGTTACTGCGAGCTTCAAATGATTTGTTTTCCTTTTTGCTTCCACCGAATCAGTTAAAATGACGCATGGTAGACTGCCTAAGTAAGCAGTTTGGCATGCAAGAAAAGTAGTGTTCCCGTTACTGCGCTTCAGACTCCTTTGGATTTTTGATTGTTATCCCAAGATGTTTACTTCCACAGATTGAATCGCTTTGGGAGCTATAAAAAGCACCTTAATTTTATTGTGCGTCCTAGAATTAAATATGGAACCTCTATTTTATTAACAATACTCAATAGACTACAATTTGCTTGTAGAAACAAATCTTTGCCATAACTTTAATGTAAAATTTTTCTGCTTTTAAAACGTTGCATTTGTTTAAAACGGCTAGGCTCATTGTTGTCGTACTACTTGTGTTATCTGCAAACAACCATCAATTTTACAACATTTTACAAGATATTTTTAAAGATAAAGTACGCACTGGAGCTGCCGCCGTTAATTTTGCTTCAATTAGTTACACCTTCTAGAACGTCTTCATAAAAACTCAGCTTGCCAGGAATTTTGGTAAAAAGGAATTTTTCTTCATTACATTTATGACTAATTCGTACTATTCTACGAAAATGTGTGATGCACATTAATCTGTCAAAATTATAATATTATCTATCAAAACGCACATTTTCCTATCAACCTGATAGCAGTTAAAATTTGTTTATCGAAAGGCAGCACTTGAAACTACTTGAAAAATGAATAAAATCTTCTGAGAATCCGAAAGTTAATTTACAATATTGAGGCGTACTTCAGAGTTATAGCTAGTTATGTTTATTAGATAATAGCAAAATACTGATGACAAACCTAACTGATGCGTTTAGCACACTTGACTAGCTTGCTTATTTAGTGATTTAGAAGATATTTACAAGATTTATAGATCAAAAATTTAAATTTTAGTTTACCCTTATTGATGTTAATAGCTGCAGATGTTTACAACAATTTGCTTTTAAAAGATATGTCAAACGGCTAGTAAGTTAATCATAATAACCAGTAATATTAATACTAAGATATCAATAATATAATCAATAATAGCAAAGATTTGTATTCATTTCATTGATATCTGTTAGTCGAATACCACATTTGTTGAAATTAAAAGTATACTGCCACTGCTGAAATCCAACCCTAACAACCCTGAATCCTAACTTTATGGCTCGTTGGGGGCGGGCTTGAACTTTTGGCTTGAATCGTAACCTATAACATCTTGGCTCGTTGGGGGCGGGCAACAGCTCTTTAGCTGGCTACCAGGGCACTGATAGGTGAGTTACGACAAGGTTGTTTGTACCGCTTGAAACACGCCGTAATCTACGATGAGAACGATTCTACCAATGGTTAGTGAGTCACGAACGACGGCCTCAGGGCACCAGGACGCACGCTGTTGTATTTAGTCCTAGCCGTGGTACTCAAGGGCTTTGCCGCGGTAGTCTACTTCCTCGGTACTCGAAGGACTCATATGTTACATTCTAAAAATGAATCTCGGGTGAGGGAGCCCTTAAAAACACTCGTCTAGAAAAGAAGGAGGCACTTTAACTTGTTAGATAGCACATTACTATAGATACAGAGAACACTGTGGCGCCGCGCCTTTAGCCAGTATGCCTGTGGTGTCTAAATATTTGATAGTTACAAGAAAAGAAAGATACTTCACGAAAGTGAGTCCTTTTTTAATAGAGAAATGTGTAATTGCTTGTGCTGTATCGCCTGTCACGGATATTACGAGAAGACTGTTGGTCTGTTGATCGAGACACTAACCGACCAGCAGGGACACGATTACTTATGTAGAAGGAAATCGGAGAGGATAGAATTTGGAGCGAGTTCACACGCAACTCTCAATATCATGAAGGGAATAGTAGAGTGCCGTTACCAACTGAACTACATTAAAAAGGAGATTGTAACTGAACCAAAACGATAAAGAGTCATAGCATGTCGGAGGCTGACGGTGCGCAGGAAGCGGCAGACACTTCCTTCCGCTACCCACGTTTTTAACTTTAACAAGACAAAACCGCTCGAAAGGAATCCATCGTTAGTGTAAGACATTTTATCCTACAACCCACACAGTGTTTTCAGTGTTTGCGTTTCGGGCACACGCCATCAAGATGAACCCGCGAGTTGAGTGCATCTTTTTGAAAGTCCGCACATGGCGATGACCCTTGTGCCAAACCGATACAACACTTTAACTGCCGTGGCCAAAACCCTTCAGGGTTACGCAACTGTACTATGTATAAACAAGAGGTAGCCATACAAAAAATGAAAACTGTGAATTTCTCCAAAGAACGTCTTTGGAGAAAAACAGCTACCTAGAAGCTAAAATAGTTGTTTGCCCGGAGCAGCAGTGCAAAGTTAGCTATGCATATCCTCTTAAACACTACACCAGCAGCGACATTTTCACCTGTAGTGAAAGAGATAACTCTGCCAATTATGAGCTTCATTGAGCGGTAATTAGAAGAAATACGTTCAAAGTAGAAATCAACTGCAGTGATACCCAGAGTAAAAGTGGACAGTAACAGCGGGACTGATATAACAAATTTAATCCCCCCGCCGAGAAGGGCTGAATCAAACATTGTGGCAACCTTCAGTTAGAGGAAAACGGCAAGAGGATACCGCCATCCATCGCCGCGTCCTCCGAACCATATCATGGAGAACTTTTAGAAAATGAAGGCGGTGAGAACACCTGGACTTGAGTTCAGCTGCGCCGTCGGTGCCAGTGATTTCACCGACTTCGGTGGCGGAAGTATGGAAGAACATCAGAGCAATCGCTGCACATCAGTGTTCAAGCCTATTACATGTATAATAAATGAATTGATATGCAGCCACGATGAAATTGATGACACCTTAGCTGCGCGATATGTTAATCTGAGTAGTAAGGAAAGATATCCTTATGACTTCTTCGAAAGGAAAGGTAAAATCGAACAAAATCTTGACTCCGAAACTGAAGAGCATAGAACTTACAACATGCCTTTCACGATGAGGAAAGTACAGATGGCTATCCACCCTGGGGGGATACTGCACCCGGGACCGGACGATATTCCTTACAGCATTACATGTCAACGGCTGGATGTAGATATGGCTACACTACAGGTTTTTATAACGCCATTTGAATGCAAGGAGCCCACACTAATTGAAAGAAAAGAGAGGAAAGAGGATTGTCATCCCGCTTCTGAAAGGCAGAAAGGATCCCCTTAAAACTGGGAACGTTCGTTCAGTTCCGTTGACGTGCTGTTTAGGAAAATTACTGGAGAGGATGTTAAATAGCCGGCTCACCTGGTTTCTTGAAAAATACGGCCTACTGACCGCACAGCAGTGCGAGTACCGGAACTACCGATCGACTGGTATATCTGGAGAACGCAGTTCGAAATAGTGTAATCGAAGGCAAACACAACGTTGTTGTGTTCTTCGATTTGGAGAGAGTATTCGATAAATCGTGGAGGTACATCATGAGAAAGGTAAATGATTAGCGATTCAGAGGTAAGCTACCCAGATTTATCTCCAAGTTTCTCAGGGACAGAACCTTAAGTGTTCCGGCCTCGCAATCCCCATCGTCTCTACATGAGCGGAAAATAGAATACCGCAGGGATCTCCGTTGAGCGGCACCTTTTTAATATAACCATCAAGGGAATCTTTGAAAGTATAGAAACGTCAGTTGAGAGGGCGTGTTGACGATCTTGCGCTGTTCTACTCGGTTATGGTTAAGCAAGCAACGGCAATGATTAAACGTAAAATTCAAGGCGCTATTGGCACGTAGGTTAAAAATTCTAACATTATCGGATTTCCTTTCGCGTAACGAATATGACGTCCATATCGGTCGAAAGCGAGGAAGGCAACTGGACCCGATGCTCACCACGAACAGTATTCGGGTGCACTGTAAAACTGGAATCAAATTTGTGGGTCTAACTGTCGACAGAGAGTTCACGTGGAATGCTCATTTGGACGAAATATCTGAGAGGTGCAAATGCCATGAGGTGCATCTCCCATTACGGCCTGGTGAGTAGACAAGAGAAGTCTTATTGCGCCTGTACACCGCACTAGTTCTATCGAGAATAGATTATGGAAGCGTGGCCAGTAGGTAGTGCTTGAAAATTGTGATCCTGTTCAAAATGCCTTGATCCGCTATACTACAGAGGCATTCCGTACTAGCCCAGCACATAGGTTATATTGTGAAGCAGGATTGACGTCATTACATTTCGACGTCAGTTAATGTTCCTGAGATATGTGAATAAACGTTTAGCGCTACCGAGCCACATAAGCCACGTGTTGATTGCGAACGACAGACTTACAGTAATATACAACCGGGTTTACTTGATCAGCCGGCATTCCAGCGTTCGAAATAGCCCGGCGCTACAACACGCAAGCACACGTTCCATGCGAGCTGCCTCCGGCTGCTTCGCAGAACAAATTGCAGGCTGCATGTCGCCAGTAAAGCAAGAAAATGTGCCACCCAACTGAACTGAAACTCCTGTTTAGATCAGTCCTTGGGGGAATACCTGAAGAACACACTATTATATGCACTGATGGCTCAAAGACGGAGAATTGAGTGGGTAGTGTTTCTCATCGAGGGCGCCTCTCAATCCGGGACACTCTCAAGGCGGTGAGTGTGTATGTCGATACGGTAAGATCTTCGATTCTGTGAACACCGAGGTGAGAGAAAATTTACTATCTGTACTGACTGTCTTTGACAATACAGGCACAATGGTTTCTTTATTGCAACAAATGACGGCATTGTGACTTGCGTTAGACGAATTTTGCTTATTATTACTTTTATGGTGTCTAGCCATGTAGATATTAAACGTAATGTAGAAGCTAACGCTGCATGTAAACACACTGCAAAGCTAATGATTGTATCTAAGAACAAGTTCACAAACTGCACCATTTTGCACCACTACGCCAGTTGAACTCGTAAGCAAATTTATATACAGTATGTTGGTACTGTAGTCAATGAGAAATGGGGCCACTCTCAAGAAATAAAGCGCAGCAGTTGAAAAGGCAAGAGCAGTGCACACTAGAATGAGCAGTTTATTTAAAAGTCACGATTTAACAATAAACACAAAGATGAGTTTTTTACGGTTTTTAGTTTTTTACGTCCTCGGTCCTCTTCTACGGGTTTTCCCACTTATTGGGTTCTTGTATGTGAACCATGTTAAAGAATTCTTGAACCAAATGTTTTTAAACAAATCTATAGATAACTGTGAATTTTTCTGTATCTAAATATTTCTATCTGCTATTTGCACAAACAAAACTACCAAAATAAAAATTTCCAATATTTGAAGAAAGTTACAAATCTTATCTTTTATCATTGTTTTTTTTTTTTTAAAAGCTTGTCATAGATAAAAATCATTTCATTTTTTATTATTCTGTAATTTACGGTATTTAACCAATCATACGTTTAGATATCACATTTTTATACAGTTCTCTGTATTATTTATACACTAAATTACAATAAACAAAAAAAAACAGAATAATAATTGTACAAGTTATTGTTAATATTATGTACGTCAAATCGGTGTCAACTGATGAACACTGGGGAAAACAAGAACTAAGTTAACAATATAAAACATATGTCATTACTTTTATTGTTACAAAATTACTTATTGAAATTAATAAAACAATATTCCGACACGTGCATATTGAAATTTAAAATTTTTTCTGTCTGACCCTAAGTGAATTTCGACTTCATTCGACAGAATTATGAAACCAAAATATCGGAACCTAACGCACTCTTCCAATTTGAAAATTAAAATAAAAAACCAAATAACCGTCTAAGTGTTACAAGAAGTCGCCTAAGAATATGAAAAATATGTTTTCACGAAGAAGTGAAAAACGAAAATTGCAAAAATTTCTACACATATAACAGAAGCTAGTGAATCTGTTAGCAAAAAAGGTTTTCATTATTATATATTTTGCAGTTTTTATGAAAGTGATCAGTACAAGTAGATCATAGAAGCATATTTTAACAGATATTTAGATGTAAAAATTGCGCCGCAGTATAACAATCTTCAAAACTATGAATTAAAGAACAGATAATAAAAACAGCATATTTGAAGTGTTGTGACACGGGCAATGTTGAGTACGGGCGACTTCCCTTCATATTCCTGTGGAAGGTGAGAATAACATTTGCATATATGTATATACGTATATATATTTAAAGCCAATTTTATATACATTCAATTTAAAGCCGATTCTGAACGGAAATATTGCAGTTGAAATATGGCAATGTACTGATGCGTGAAAAAAATTAGTCCATGAAAATTTGCCTATAAGAGTAGGGCCACTGTACCACAATCACTATAAGTATGAATTAAATAAGATTTCCTTAAGGTAATCAAATGAGCACTCTTCTACTTTTTGGTAATATCTCCGCAGTGATAATGCACTATACATATTTTTGAACATGCTTTGCTTTGTAGTAATATCACTATTAAATTGGCAACTATTTTCATGCCAGAATCATTTACTCATACTTCAGTTCACCATTTACAATTTACCCTCCTCATCATTCCATGTTAAATTACTGGCTATAGCCTACGTATTTGGCTCTTCCATAACTAAAACTTGGTGCTTATACGTTAACCACGTTTAATATTTATAAAGAAAAAGTGAGTATTTTTTTAAATCCAATTTTTCTTGAATACTGTAGCAGTATAAAAAATTACTAATGAATTGTCTAAACTAAATGTTTATTTGATTCTAACAAATTTCATTTTGAAATTTGTATACAGCTCGGACATGTATCGAGACACCTGTGACCACATAGGGCTAGACGTTATATATAAACTTAAAAATACTTGGTCACTTATATTTTTAACAAATTAATGAAGAAAGTTGTGTTAGTGGTTAAAATCACAAGCAGAATTATCACTGTTGCACCCCACTATATAAAATTATTCCGATTAGCTCTTTCAACCCTACACCCCCACCCTACCACACCCTGCTCACACACAACAAGCTATAATTCAATGTCCCTTCCCCCCTCTCTTGTTGTGTGTGAGCAGGGTGTGGTGGGTGGGGTTGAAGGGTATATTTTTATGTTCTTTGTTCACTTCCGATCTGATGATGAACTGTGAAGCTTGAAAGCGTAATCGGAATATTTTTATATAGTAGTGTGCAACAGTGATAATTCTGCTTGTTATATTTTTAATATAAAAAAATGGCAGTTTTTATAATCTGTAACATTCCTCCTAATGTAAATCCCGCTTCCCACTGTTTTGGGATTGCTTCTCTAATCTAAATAAATATTTTTCATCATTTTGTACTTCCAAAAATTAATAACATAACGTGTCCTTCAGTTTCCTCATCAAAGACCATGTAAGTTGTTTTAGTATTGTTTTCAGATTTGCAAGTGTTTCTCTTACCTCTCTCTGTTTGGGAGTGTCTCCTTACTCGTCACCTTTCCTTCACTTCTAGTTACGGTCTTCTTAGCTCAGACGTACATTAAAATCTGTCTTCCGCGTAGCTAACAGACTACTAACATTACCTGCTTCGATATTATACAGCTTCACTTAAGGATAAAAGTTTCTTCATTTTTATAAAATTCAGCTTTCGATAAAAATTTCATAAATAATGTTTGCTTTCACTTTCTTTATTTTGTTTCTTACATTATAAAGGCACTACGTTTGCTTCTCTGTTAGTGCCTTCATTCTCTCTGTCTTTGTCTCGTTGTGAGTCTTCGGTTTAATATCTTATAACTTCAATCCATTATAATTTATTTTACAATATTTTGGTAGGAAAACATATGTTTAACACTAAGTGTAATTGTATAATAACATACTTATTGTAGTTTGGTTTTCATTACTTAGTGGTGATTAATCATTGTTTGGTAAACTTTTCAATGGAGTTCCTGGGGATTACCTGTGGTTTTTAATAATTAGTGGAACCCGAATCTTTCTAAAGTACGAGTTATTCATGTCATACATTATTACATAGATGATTCATACGTTATAAAAGTGAATATGATTATGTCATATTTAGTTCTTATAGCTTAAAAGAATCTCAGATTTTTTTTATTGATTCAGTTGTCTGCGTACAAAGCATTTAACTATTGAAATTTTAATTACAGTTTTTAAAACAGCGGGTTTGCTGGAAACGTAAATATTTGTATACATGAAACCAAGGCAGCGCACTGTAAACAGGGTAGACCTTATCTTGGGAATCCACCGAACAGTATCTTATCTTATCCGAACAGCGCCTTGTTACGTTATAGACAATGTACGAGTATATCTATTGAACAATATATATACGATTCAAAAACAAAAAATGATCACTTGTAATTATTTGACTACTGACGTTCATGATGAAGCTCACACTGGTATATCTGCTGTTGCTGTCAGCCATAGGTAAGTAATTAAATCTTCACTGTGTGACTCCATTTTGAATGTGTTTTATTTAAAGTATTGCCGAATAGTCGTCTCACGTATTTAAGTATTGCATTACTGGTCGTATTTGAACTGGAACGTAAGACTGTCAGAGTACACTTAAGTCGTTGGGAACTGTCTGCGGGCATGAGTTCTATTCCCACTAACTGTTTAATCCTATGCCGAATATAATTTTCATAGTCTTTGGAAAAACAATTAAAAATAATAGAGTAGAATGTTACCCATTTCAAAGGCCAAGAGATTCACTCTAGCCAAATTTCAGTACACAGTAAAAGAGTTGTCGTTTTAAAACAGAAAATTACTATAATCTAAATATTAGTTAATGCCACATGTAAAGTGGTGCGGGCCGGCACAGTGGTATCGTTTGCGACTCATAATCGGAACGGATGTGGTGCGGCGTAAGATCGAGTCTCGGTCTGCCTGCCGTAATACACCGGTCTTGCATGTGATGCCTGCGTTAGGTAGCGTAGTAACAAAGGCACACATGCAATACACGCGCACGAGCGCGCACACTTCCAACACACACACACACACACACATACAATACAAAACTCCCTTTCCACTACGCGGCTCGCCACCGCAAATGGTTACTAGATAGCTGGTGACTTCTCTCCGGTGGCTGCGGAACGTAAGCTGTACCACGGCCAGGAGGCGCAACAGGTCTCAGGCCTAGTGCCTGAAGAGAGAAGATCACATATTCTACAGTACGAAAGTTTCTAATGTTTAAGAATTTTATATACGTTACCGCAATTTGTGCCGGTAAAACTATTTAGCATCAGTGAGTACCCTACCAAGTACTGAAAGGAATATTACCATGAAATGCCATATGCTGAACATGAGATGTTAATGTCACTTTTGGAGTTCTTTTTCTATATACAGTAGTTAACTTTTAGAATATGTAGTGGGCACGTGGCAGAGTACACTCTCCATAATAAAAGAAAACAGAGATATAGGCCTACGGCAGGAACTGCATATTATGGGTACACTCGAAGGGATTACCCAGTATACTCATTGAATTGGTGCTACTACTACTACTACTACTACTACTACTACTACTACTACTACTACTACTACTACTACTACTACTACTAAATTGGTATACTATTGAACTGGTACGAACATCTTCGCCGAATGGATCAGTGCCTCATCCCCAAACAACTATGGAACTATAAGCCGAAGGGACTGAGAGGTGTGGGACTTCCGAGGAAGTCCTTGAGTGACCAGTTCTAGACTCTTTGTCTGTTTGAGACCGGAACAAACCATCCTTAGTTTAATCCTTGCAGATGATGTTAATGAATATGTACAGGGATTTTTATTTTTACTTTAATTGTTAAAAAGTATATTCTAAATCCTTCGACGAACCACTAACGACATATAGTTAAGTTTGACAACAAAAGCAAAACTGTTCTTCGAGAAAACTGTTTTAAAATTTTCACTACCTGAAGTAGAATTTTAACCTTTTTGTTTTTCTTTTTTCTGTACGCATTTATTAGATTAGTGTAGGTATATCTCTAGAAATCTGTTAAAATATTTTTCAAACGGGGAGTTTTAATCAAGAAAATTTTATTCTTCGTATTGTTTAAATTAGCAGCCATCCTTACTATTTCTTTTATAAATTTGCTAACTGCTATAATTTTTTATTGTTTGACTAAGCTTTTCGTCATTACTGACATCTTCAGGTCTTAAACAACCATATCGTTGTTTAAATCAGGTCGTTGTTTAAGACCTGAAGATGTCAGTAATGACGAAAAGCTTAGTCAAACAATAAAAAATTATAGCAGTTAGCAAATTTATAAAAGAAATAATAAGAAAATTTTAATTAGTATTGTAATCTGGTACACTTACAACATTAACTGCACACGAATAATTATTTTCAGCACACGGTCTTCCTAATGGATCTCTAAAAGGAAATGGTATTCCAAGAAAGAAACCAATAATTGGTTTCAGTGCCGCCAAGCTGGCGCATATTCAGAACCATCCATTCACTGTAAGTAAAATACCTCAGTAGTATGTAACAATATTTTAATCGTTAATAAACATAAGTATAACATAAGTATAAACGTACTAAGTTCTGTTGACCTTTGAAAGTATGACCAAGTTTGATAGTATGCCTTGCTCACTTGCTAAAAAACCAAAAGTTAGTATTGAAACAGCAAACTGCGTTAATCAATCTATACAACAAAGGATCTTGAAAGTATTCAGAATCCTCATGTGTAGAATTAATATTATTCAACAGAACTAAATGTAGTTTAACTGAAAAATGAAAATTAAATTTTAATTTCCATATTAATACATGTTTCAACACGAGAATTAATCCAAACTTACGACTCAAATTAGTTCATTTTCTTAATGCTGGAAAGTTTCGATTGAGGTCTGATTTACGCAGAGTTCATCACAAAAAATGAAATCATCCCGTGTAACTGAGAGTCATGTTACACTTTTAGGTGGGAGATTGTTGGAGCTGCACAAGTCAATCATTCGTGAAGTTTTCGAATGTGTTAACCTTACAATTGGTTATTCTCGAAGCTGGACTCACTAAATCTATGAGGATAATGTTTTAATAGTAATATACTTAGGCCTACCAAAAACAGAACTAGTAATTAGCCTGTGATGATAATATAATACACTAACAGAATTAAGAACTCATTTTACATTTGCTGTCCTGTAAATATTACAATTAATGCAGTATATAATTAATATTATAATTAATTAATTAGTATCCATAAAAAATAATCCAAAATATTGTAGTCATGTAGAGACAGTTTTTGTGAAACTGTTAATGAAGATCGTTTTATATACCTGACGTTTGTACAAATCCCGTATTCTCACATGCACATGTGACTCATATCTACAGAAGTAGTCATTTTACTTTAGTAAAAATCAATATAAAAAGGATATTACTAAACAAAATATTTTAATATTTTAAAACCTTAGTAATGTGTATTCAGTTTTGTTGCGTAATAATAAATAAGAATTTAATTCTGAAAAAGGGAATACTAATAATTTCCCACAAATTATGAGACGCAATTCGTTGACAGCATGCTGTAATCAAATAATTAGAAAGTTATAACTAAATTATTTAATAAATTACCTAACTTTGCCAATTATTTATTTACCAAGTTACGTAATTTAATTTTCCTATACAATTTAAATTAACGAGTTCTATTAACAACTAATACAAATTAATTAAAAACTACTACTATTTTTTTTTTTTTAATCAAACAGAGTAGTATTTTTACATCTATAAGAATCGGGATCCTGATATTTGGTATCGGATGCTGTCATGCTAAACTTCGTATTTTACATTTGAAAATCACAAAATGTGTTAAACATCTTTTCATTATATCAAGGTAGTAAAAGGATACATACTTCTGAAAATTGTTATGGGAAATATGTGACTATTGCTTGAGGAGTAAGGAATCATTTTCTACTTCGTATTTGCTTGCGTTCAATATGAAACTTTGTATTTATTGCGATAATTATGTTCTCCAAAAGCTTGTAACGTTTAATGTAATCGTATATTTTTAAAAATAATTTCATTTTAATTCTTTTAACGTAGGACTAGATGTGGCTTTCATTCCAAATTAATATAAATAAAATGTCTTTCACAGTGAATTTTGTTGCATCTATTCCCTCCCCCATCCCACACACAGAAAATTATCCTTGCCTATTCGTCTGACGTTAATAATCGTGTGCATTTCTTCATCGATATTTTACGAATTTCAAATATCTCTCCTACCCAGTTGCTTGTATTCGGCTACTAACGTTATGAATGTAGTGTAGCACAGGTTAGACATGAAAAAACCGTCCCCAAAATAACATTGACAAATTGTCGAGTTCCATAACTTTCAATTACACAGTTAAAATTTGGCCATGCCTGTTGACAGGTATCGTTGTACTCAGACACGGAAGCCATGATAATCGGCAGTGGAACAGTACTCAACCACAACTGGATTCTGGTTACCACGACACAGCTGTGCCAGTAAGTATATTGGTATACTGGTGATCAGCAAATCGTATACTTTTAGTAACGTATGTTCATCATATAGTTAATTATATATATAATGTTGTGATGTTATTCAATTTGTTTCTTCTGCAAGTAGTGTAAATATCGTATATTATTTTTAACACCTAACGCACGTTTCACTGAAAAATATCAGTATCATCAGAGGTTTGTAAGTAAATTAATAACAATCGAAATAATTCTGTCCCTATAAATGTGTTAATACACATTCAAATCCACAAATCGTTAATTTTTATATTAACAGAATTATTTTGATTGTTATTAATTTACTTACAAAACTCTGATGATACTGATATTTTTCAGTGAAATGTGCGTTAGGTGATAAAAAGAAAATACGAAATTTACACTACTTGCAGAAGAAACAAAATGAATAACATCACAACATTATATAATTGCTGCAAGAAATTTTGAGTTACTTATTTAGAATATACATATATATATATATATATTACATTTAATATTTAATATATATACATCAAGAAACGGACTGTAGCAGAAAGTGATTGAATATATATATTATAATACTACTATATATTACCTTCCTGAAATAATAACTCATGGATATGATTTAATAACATAATGATTTAATCTGTGTAACATAAATTCAATTATTGGAAAATTCCATTCGATACATAAGGTTGTCACAGGGTCGATATTTATCTCAGGATTTATAATTAAATAATTTTAATATATTTCGTGGGAATTCTTGTGGCTGCTACGAAAAGTTCCTTTGCATGTTGATTAATAATAGAGAGTACCTTTACAAACAATATATTACTTATAATCTAAAAATTTACACAAATTATATATTAAGTTACATACAAGTTTTGACGATATTCAATTTGTCCGTCTCAGAAAATAATGTAGTTTATTAATGTGTACAATAAATGTTTTCCTTGTAATCACTGTTAGCTTATATATTTAATTTGGTTGCACTTTAAAATGTTGACTAGTGATTAGTGTTAGTGTAAATTGTTATATTGTCTAGTGGTTGTTCCTTGTTGAAAAAAAATATTGTCAAATTATACTTTCCACATCTAGACGATATTGCTGAAGGGTTCCTGGTTTATTCTGAATATTTTTCTTGATTGTGTGTATTATTAGTTCATAAAAATTGTAGTGGAAAGATTATTATCTTCGATGATGGTCCTTCAGATCTTCTTTCACAAACGGGTTATCTATTTTTATATACTTTTAATTACCTCTAGACACGCACTATTCAACTGCTTTCCATCACAATTAACAATTAAGTGTTATTTCTTCTTTCTTTTTTACCTAACTCATACAAATTTCTTAAATTTTGATTGGTCATTTATGTACAGTTTAAATGTTATAGGATCAACACCCATTACCTACATTATATTTTATAAATTACCTTTAATAGATAATTTTATTATTATACTCTTATTATATATGCAATGTTTATACAATTATTAATTAGATAATTATAAACAATTTGATACTAAACATGCCTCAGTTTATAACTGTAAAACCTTATTAATTTGAATTTCTATGATATGTGGTGGAACAATTTGTTATGATTTATTGTAATTTCTACTTTGACTACCTGAGATAAATATATTTACATAAATTAACTGGTGACATAAAATCTTATAACATATAAAAAAACTTTTAATAATAATAATTGTTTTTGACAGTTTTAGTTTATTTATACTGCTAAACTATTGTCTGTATGATAAACTAAAATTCTATCTAATAATAACAAAACACTTCCATCAAAAATAATTACACTGTTTAACGGTAGTCTGTGTCGCTATTTCTTATGATCACACTCATTACTTTAAAGGTTTGTGTCCCTTTTCCTTCCTTGATTATAGGCCTATATGATTATAATTAATACAATTTTATTATATGGATTAGGTACTCTTTATTGGTTTTGGATTATTACTCAGGGTAAGTTGATTAGGCCTGCTAGGTTTATTTATTTAACTTTTGTCTGTTTACTGCCCTATTCTACTGGGTTATTTCTGGGTTTCTTGATAATATTAAATAAGTCAAACCAACTAGGTTTCCTTTAATTTGCTTTCAATTATTATTTCTTATTTCTTCTCTGGATCGGATTCCACTATTCTTTTGTAACATTTGTTTCGTTACAAATTGCCTCCCTTCAGAAGTAATTATTTCTGAACACTTCATTAGGTGTGAGGACATAATTACTTATGTTTCATTTGTGACATTCTGCTGGTTCTTTAAATTGTATTCTACACTGATAGTTTTTTTACTTTTCCTGGGTTTTCTGAAAATACATGTTTATACTTCTTATATATTATAATGAGATCTTCTACTTGTTTTACTGTCAAATTATTTGTGCCTTGGTGTCTAAACTCTCTTATCTCCTGTAATTTATTGTTCCACAGGTCTTCATTTGTCATTATATAGATTATTTTTCTGCATTGGGTGTCATTATTTAAAAAATTTAATTCCCTAACTTGGTGATGGGTACAGTTCAGAGGGGCACCATCGCTTCCTATTAACTCTGCCGTCCACATAACACCTTCTGAGTTCAAGGACACCTTCTCCTTGCTCAAATCAATAATGGCTGAATATTTCCTCAGCATATCGCATCCGATTAATAATTCGAATGGTAGGCCGATTGCGACCAAACATATAATATTAATTGTAACACCTTTGCTTTCTATTTCCAATGACACTTGTTTTCTCACTGTTTTATTTTGACGCCCAGTGGCACCTATTAAAATAACATTATTGACAGGTAAGGTAGGTATTATATTTTTACTTTGTTTCTGTATTCTCTCCAGTTCAGCGTCGTTAATAAGTGATACATTTGCACCAGTATCTATCATTATTCGTGTAGGAATTCCTTCAATTTGAGCGGTTATGTATAAAATTTCATTATGCTGGTTGATTCTACTTGTCACCGTTTCCTCCAACAGTTCTTCTCGAAGATTTTTCAAATAATAATTGTAAATAATAGTAAGATTTTGACTGTCCGTCCTTAAACTTTGGTTATTGTTATACTTCAAAATTCTTTTATTTTCCATAATTAGCTTTTCATAATTAGTTGGTAGTAATTTGTTATTACTATGTTTTTGAATTTGGTGGTTTTTGTACCTCAAAATTCTTTTATTTTCCATAATTAGCTTTTCATAATTAGTTGGTAGTAATTTGTTATTACTATATTTTTGAATTTGGTGGTTATTGTACCCAGTAGTTAGTAGCAGTAAGGGGTCGCGAGGGTTTATTACTGCCTCACTCCGTTTAAATTAAGGCTATCATGATTATTTTCCGGGCATGACTGTTGATTTGCCTGGACTGGTGTGCTGGTTCCTGGTTGTTCAACCTCTCGGTTGTCTAATTGTTCACTTCCCCTTGATTCTCGGAAGTCCTCCTGGCTTCTACTTCTGACTCGGTTATAATGGTGACTCATCCCTCTGGGATTTCCTCTTTGATCATAACTGTTCCTCCGAGGTTGATGGTATCTCCAGTAATCCCCTTCTTCGGCACTGATGTAATTTATTCGGGGTCGGTACGAACGATTATTATTATAATTACCCTGATTATTATTGTTATTAACTCCTGAGTTACTCCTAAAATTATTATAATTTTGGTTTGTTCGGTAGTTATTATAATTATTATTGTTTCTATTACCCGGATGGTAATTTTGATTGGGCCTGTTGTTATCATTATTGTTAATTGGGTTTCGATTGAAGTTTGCTGGTTGGTTATTATTTGGGGTAAAATTTTGGTTGTAATTACGATCGTTGACATAACTATTCCGGTTATTCATGTTATTATATTGATTATGATTCATACCATGGTTATTATTTTTTGAACTGCACTGATCCGTTCGTTGTCTGCTTCTTTTGTAGTAACCCTCGTGTTCATAATTTTCTAATAAGTCAGCCATTGCGTGGACCGTTTTAATCTGGCTTCCCAGGCGTGCTCTGGCAATTCCTGTGTCATAATGGTATGCCATTTTAGTTACTAGGGATTCTTCTGGTATTCTTGGCTCTAGGTGTCTCGCCAAACATACCTTTCCCCAGAAGTAAGTAGTTGGAGATGTACCGCTATTTCCATCATATCTTCCCTGACAAATGTTGTCCCTTATAATATTTTGTATAGCTTCGGACCAGTATTTTTCTTTAAACAGTTTTTTAAATTGAGCGTAGTCCACTATCTCATTCCTGGTTGCTGTCCACCAGTTGTCCGTAATCTCCCTAAAATGCTCATCCAACATCTCTCTAATCGAGCTCCAGATAGTTATTCGATGTTTATTAAAATGTTCCTCAATTCTGGCCAGGAATTCCATGGGGTTTCTGCGATAATTTTTGAAATTAATTCCTTCTCTGGTTTCATTTGTGGAAACATGAGTAATATTATTTGGTCTGGTTCTAATTAACTCAATTTCTTCTTGATTTTGGCGTACCTGACCAGTTAAATTATTCACCGTAGTGTTAATATTGTCACACCTTTCTCCGGTTTGTTTCTGTAAATTCACTAAATTTTCTTGTCCCTTTTGTATTCCTTCTATTTGAATACGACTATTTTCTTGGACCTGGTCTATTCTAGTATTTATCACTGCTTTATTTTGTATGATGGTTTCGTTAGCTTTTCTCAATCTCTCATTAGTGTCAGCTATTTCTTGCTTCCTTTCCTCATCGATTTTGTCCATCTTCTGGTTAATTGTATCATTGACTTGTTCAATTCTACCATTAATTCTTCTTAAATTCTCTTCATTGATTTGTCTGAACTCTTCCTTCATTTGGTTATTATTTTCACTTATAGTTTGCCTTAAAGTTTCATTAGTACTTTCCTTAATACTATCAATTTTCTCATTTATCTGTTTTAAACTCTCGTTAGTGTCTTCTCTGTTTTGGTCAAATCTCTCCTCCATCTGTTTTATTAAATTTTCACTCATTTTCTCATTTGTTTGTCTGTTATCTTCCTTGATACTATCAATTTTCTCATTTGTTTGTCTGTGATCTTCCTTGATGCTCTTCAAATCTTCCTTCGTTTGTCTGTTATCTTCCTTGATACTATCAATTTTCTCATTTGTTTGTCTGTGATCTTCCTTGATGCTCTTCAAATCTTCCTTCGTTTGTCTGTTATCTTCCTTGATGTTATCGAATTTTTCCTCCATTTGTTTTAATAAGTTTTGACTCAAAATTTCATTTTGTTTCTTTGAGTTTTCAGTGAATTCTTCCTTCTGCTTCTTAAAATTGTCATTCGTTTCTTCCTTATTTCTGTCCATTTTTTCACTCATACTATTCATTAACTCCATTAATTTTATAAGATTCGGGTCTCCCCTATCTTCCTTTCTTCCTACCATTTCTACATCCTCCACCGATGTTACTTCTTTCTCTTCCATCCTGACTTCCTTCTCTGCCTCCTTCGTCCGTTTCAATGACGTAGCCCTCTTACGCATCTTTACAATTTCTTGGAACTTATAGCAGTCGCCAGCTAAAAATTAGGAAATTAATTTGCTTGATTCAATTTCTTCACTTAATATTCCCTAATTTCAGCCTCACTAGTTGGTGCGCCAATTTATAATACTACTATATATTACCTTCCTGAAATAATAACTCATGGATATGATTTAATAACATAATGATTTAATCTGTGCAACATAAATTCAATTATTGGAAAATTCCATTCGATACATAAGGTTGTCACAGGGTCGATATTTATCTCAGGATTTATAATTAAATAATTTTAATATATTTCGTGGGAATTCTTGTGGCTGCTACGAAAAGTTCCTTTGCATGTTGATTAATAATAGAGAGTACCTTTACAAACAATATATTACTTATAATCTAAAAATTTACACAAATTATATATTAAGTTACATACAAGTTTTGACGATATTCAATTTGTCCGTCTCAGAAAATAATGTAGTTTATTAATGTGTACAATAAATGTTTTCCTTGTAATCACTGTTAGCTTATATATTTAATTTGGTTGCACTTTAAAATGTTGACTAGTGATTAGTGTTAGTGTAAATTGTTATATTGTCTAGTGGTTGTTCCTTGTTGAAAAAAAATATTGTCAAATTATACTTTACACATCTAGACGATATTGCTGAAGGGTTCCTGGTTTATTCTGAATATTTTTCTTGATTGTGTGTATTATTAGTTCATAAAAATTGTAGTGGAAGGATTATTATCTTCGATGATGGTCCTTCAGATCTTCTTTCACAAACGGGTTATCTATTTTTATATACTTTTAATTACCTCTAGACACGCACTATTCAACTGCTTTCCATCACAATTAACAATTAAGTGTTATTTCTTCTTTCTTTTTTACCTAACTCATACAAATTTCTTAAATTTTGATTGGTCATTTATGTACAGTTTAAATGTTATAGGATCAACACCCATTACCTATATTATATTTTATAAATTACCTTTAATAGATAATTTTATTATTATACTCTAATTATATATGCAATGTTTATACAATTATTAATTAGATAATTATAAACAATTTGATACTAAACATGCCTCAGTTTATAACTGTAAAACCTTATTAATTTGAATTTCTATGATATGTGGTGGAACAATTTGTTATGATTTATTGTAATTTCTACTTTGACTACCTGAGATAAATATATTTACATAAATTAACTGGTGACATAAAATCTTATAACATATAACAAAACTTTTAATAATAATAATTGTTTTTGACAGTTTTAGTTTATTTATACTGCTAAACTATTGTCTGTATGATAAACTAAAATTCTATCTAATAATAGCAAAACACTTCCATCAAAAATAATTACACGTTTTAACGGTAGTCTGTGTCGCTATTTCTTATGATCACACTCATTACTTTAAAGGTTTGTGTCCCTTTTCCTTCCTTGATTATAGGCCTATATGATTATAATTAATACAATTTTATTATATGGATTAGGTACTCTTTATTGGTTTTGGATTATTATTCAGGGTAAGTTGATTAGGCCTGCTAGGTTTATTTATTTAACTTTTGTCTGTTTACTGCCCTATTCTACTGGGTTATTTCTGGGTTTCTTGATAATATTAAATAAGTCAAACCAACTAGGTTTCCTTTAATTTGCTTTCAATTATTATTTCTTATTTCTTCTCTGGATCGGATTCCACTATTCTTTTGTAACATTTGTTTCGTTACAATATATATATATATATATATATATTGCAACTATTCGTTTAGCATAAGTCTATGTATCAACCCCTGACTGAGGTATGATAACATACGAACGCACGTATGAGATGTAAAAGATATAAATAATAAAAATAATGTAATAATTAAGCCTTAGGTATAAGAGATAATAAAAGAAATAAACGTAATAATTAATTTTAAATAAATAAATAATTGTAAGTGAGCTTGCATATGGAATTAAAAGCCTAGTTGGTTTTTAAACGCAGCGAAGGGGAGAAAGAAACACGCGCCGACCGGCAAGGGTGACGTCATAGCGACAGGCAGCCGCGTGTGTATCAGTCTGCGTGTGTGTGTTAGTGGTAGTGTGTAAATTGAAGAACAAGTTGAATTATGCATTACGAGTGTGGAAAATTTTACACAGTTTTTCAAGTACTGAACGAAAACCAGAAGTCACACGAATCAGAGACATATGTAAAAATAAAGCTGGCGCCTGGCGCTACAATTAGGCATTAAATGGTCCATGATCGTGGGAACCGTTCAGCCACCGTGTGAAATTTTGCCATAACTTCCACAGTTTACACACCTTAATGTTCATAATTTACATAAGTTAAGTTTAATACTGTACCTAACGATTTGTGAAATAATATTTATAAAATAGTGTGCGCTTCATAGAAAGACGCGTAGGTTGTAATTAGTAGTTAAATCGACGCGCGGACCTGTTCAATTTTGTCCAAACAGTTTCCAACAGGAATAGAAGATGGCAGGAGTATAAAACCCCAGCGAGCGACACACGCTTTCTCAGATCATTAACAGACACCACGTGAAATCCACGCATCTCGCAACCGCGAATTTTATAAAGTTAAGTAATGTTTAAACTGCATTACGTAATTTGAAGTGCGATGGAACCGGCAGTATGTCGGTGAAAGTATTAGTGATACACAATTTATTTAAAAATACTCTAATATCGTAATCTACGAGGAGTCGTAACGTCGATGAACTTCAAGACCTCCACGTAGAACTTCGAGACATCCACAAGGGACAAGACGGGGAGAGGAGAGGAACCAGAGCAAGATACTAGAAGGCGCAGGGACAGCCACATGCAGCTACATCCAGCCGTACATCATCACGACCAAAGGTCCACGTCAGAACTCAGCATCCAGTAGACGGAGAGAGTAATTTCGACGACGCAGAGACAGAGAAGGTGATACCCGAATAGGATCCCAAACTCGAGAGTCCAGATGACGGTAACGACACAGTAAAATGTTTGCAGAAATATGCAGGTGAAGACAGACATTTATTTAATATTATAAATGACCCTGAGGTCTACCGAAAGAAGGCTCTAGATTCCATATACAAGTTTACGTAAACATTATTATATTTTTATTTTTCATAATGAATAATCAATAAATGTTCAAAGAATAATAATTGATATCAGAGATTATAACTTTATTAATCTCATAAACAAATGGTAAGTGTAGAAACCATATTTTATTATATTTTTATATTTTATTAGATAATTAAATTCAAGTATGAGAGTTACTTAAATTGAAGATTGTTAATTAATTGAGACATTAGTAATATAATTAATTAAAATAATAGAATGGTCACTATTAGTATTTTTAATAAATGATTAATTAATTAATTTATATATTAAGTGGTATATAATAAAAAACCACAATTGCTAAGACAAGATGAAGATTCAATTTCGTACGTGTTAATCACGTATTATAATAATATTAGTGTTAGGTATTACATGTCTGTGTAAATATTCCAGGTCATATACGTCTTATGTTTGTGTATAATATGCCTTAGAATATAAGAGATAAGATTTTAACCACTTTATAATTATATTATATTCGTATCGAATATAAGGGTTCCAATGGTAATTAACCCACACAACAATTAATAATAAGATAATTTGAATTTTTTAAATAATAAACAAAATGAATATGATTTTATTAACAAAGTCGTACTTATTTCACAACCAATACTAAATCCTCTGTACTCTTTACATGTATTACGATCGTATAACGATATTCACGTGCTAATCCACACTCAATCAACTACCAAAGCCTGCGATCTACGTAGATGCGAAACATCAAGGTAAATACTGCAGAAGAAGAGTATACCTTCGAGACATGGGTAAGTGCGCACAAATGACTAATAGCATATGTGCAAAATTAAGTGTCTAAGAGTATCGTCGTAATATATATATATATATATATATATATATATATATATATATATATATTGCAATGAAACACAGGATCCTGATAAGCAGGGCAGGATTGTATAATACGCAGACTATGAACATTCATGTTTAAATTGGTAGTTTGTTAGATTTGGTTGTGATATCAGTTGTATTTTAGTAAGGATAAGGAGTTAAGTTTAGTAAAACTGTGTATTATTTATTTGTTGTTTATTGATGTGCTATGTCTGTGGAAATGTGCGCGCGTGCGCGAGTGATAAACGTTTCCCCGGCTGTGCGTGAATAAATTATCGTTGTGTTATGACACTGAACTGAACATAGACTAATGTATTAGCTACAGTCCCTATATATTTCCGTCTATTAGTTGTCGTTCAAATATGATTTTATTAAAGTATGCAGTTATGCATGAGATAAGCGTATTCTGTGATTACCAGCTCTTACAAAGTTGATGCACTTTACAGCATGAAAAGTTGCATGTCATGTTGTAGGTAACCATGTGACTTCCGTCCACCAATTAAATGCTGCAAGGCAGTCGGAAATTTTCTTAAGCCTGTTGTTACACAGGCAGTTCTTCTCAGCCAGCTATCGCGATCGGGACGTGCAATTCTTGTTCAAGATTTTCCGCTTGCAAGAATCTGTAAAGACTATTCGGCGGTAGTAACGCGTGCGAAGACTCAGAACAGTTGAATATTACCTCTTTACACACGACATTATTACTAAAGTATTACGTGTGTAATAAGTGAGCTTGAACTGTGTCACTGTGTGAGACTTTCTGCAGTGCCAGTAAAATTTAATAGTTACGTAATAGTAAATTTTATCATCAAGAAGTGTCCGTTTCCGCGTTAGTGGAAGATTTCCGCATAGGGAGGTCTGCTGATCGCGGTAGACCCAGTGGTATAGGCCCACCAGTGATTCCTGAACAGTCATCGGCGCAGACCCAATGTATGAATTACCCCCACTCAAAAAGTACTCGAGAGAGGAGAGTATGCGATATCAGCGTCTCTCTAACACGTACAGTCCCTTCAAAACAAAACTTGCACGCTTATGATGTTCTTGCCAGAAATCTGTATTTACATTTTAACTTTATCTATTTTGTTACTTAAGATCACTGATGTTAATTAGTATGTGTAACATAGTACTACATTTACTCATTACTTTGAAAACAGTCATTTACAGTTTTTGATATATTTGTTATTTGCATTGTTTTTAATGTACGTAACCAACTTTATTTTAAAATTATAAATTCGAGAACATTTTGAGTTATTCATATATAATTATTTGTTTAATATTATTAACAATAAATACAACTTTTCTTACAAGAATATATTTTTTGTATTTTTTTAATAAGGCACTGTTTTGATAGTACTGTATAAACTGTCATCATCATAGTTTTGATTATGATAATTTATACTATCAAAATAGTGTTATATATTCAAAAAATACAAAAAAAATATATTGTAAGAAAACTTTTATTTATTAATAGAATAATAATAACAAATATAAACAAGAATAACTGAGCAAATATTAATTATTATATTTAATTAAATATAAAAATGTTTACTACATTTAAAAAATAATATTGGAGTTATTTAACTACAAAAACTATTGTACAGTACTTACGTTTGAAGGAAGTTTTCAGTCGCTGTCAGGCAATACCTGTATTCCAGAGATATTACCATCTTCCTCTTCAGCAAAGTCGTCGGAACTGTCTGAACTACTCTCTCCTCCAAGATTAATTATGAAGCGGTCTACTGTTTCATCAACAATAGCTTCCTTTTCCAGATATTCTTTTTCAATGCTTTCTACATGTTTGCATCTTTTTTCCCAATCGTCAGCAGTCACAGTTGAAATTTTTTCTTCACATAAGTTTTTCACATCATTTAAAATAAATGTTACATTTTTTTCAGCAACACCCCGCTTAATTTCTGCCCACATCATCTCTATAGGATTTAGTTCAGGGTGGTAAGGGGGAAGCCTTAAAACTAAATGTCCTTTGCTTTGCAGAATTTGATCTATTAAGTATGTTTTAAAGATTGATTTTTACATTTTAACAACTTCATAAAGTTCTGCTTTAACCATATCAGGACGGAACGGTATTGCGTGTCGTGTTAGCCAGTCTTGCATATCACGTTTCGTAGAATTAGACGTAGGTGTTTTTTCTAGCTGTACATTATGATAGCTGGCATTGTCAATTACCAACACACTGTTGGCGGGCAAATTCGGGACCAATTTGTCTTCAATCCAACGTCTGTAGTTGTCAGCGTTCATGTTATCGTGGTAATCTCCTGTCTTTTGGTTAGATTTAAAAATCAGCAGTGCGTTTGGAACAAACCCGTATTGACTGCCGGCGTGAACAATAATTAATCTTTGTCCTTTCGCAACTGGAACAGCGTAGCCACCAGGCTGAATCTGATCGTTCCAGGTGTACGGAAGTGTGGCTGCTATGAATGTATGTTTCGTCCTGATATACTACGGTTCTGCCTTCTTCTCTAAATTTTTTTATGTTTTGTAAATAATGTATTCTCATAGCTCTTATTTCGTGAATTTCTGTTAATACAGGTCGATTATTTTTAGTTTTTACCCACCTAAAGCCTATTTCCTTCAAGATAATTTTTAGGCTGCTACTGCTGCCTTTAAAGTTGATAGATTCTTTTAATTTTTCTAACAGCTTTTTTACCGTTGGGAGACACTTTTCTTGAATGTAAAAATTCCGAACTGTTCTCCTAATTACATCTTTATCAAAATCGTCAAGCCCGGTTATAGGTTTACGAACGCGGTGTTTCTTTCCCGGTGTGCTAAATGACGTTCCCGCTGCTGCATCTGGACTGTGTAGCTGTTGACCTTCCTTTATTATTCTCCTCACGGAGCTATGAGAAATACCCGTCGCTTTTGCAACACGTTCTTGTACTTTATGGAAATCTAAGAGAGGTTTCCCACTTTCAGCCTCACTCTTCATGAAATTATACACATTCCACACTACCTCACGAGTCTGGCTATGCAGAGTTTTTGAACTCAATTTGGAACTTTTGGGGGACATATTAATGTACGTTTCACACTAATATTTAAAACATATACGCGCAATTATGAAATAGTTTATTAACACTTTTCTAAAATATAATAACACGTTCTCTAATAAAATGTAAATAGGTAGCCTACAACTAATTTCACTGATTAACACAAATAGTTTTGTCGTCACAGTATAATTTGTAAATGACTATACACCACGTTTGCAAAGCCCGATGTGCACATTCCGGAACTCTGCACAAAACTGTTCTGCGCATGTGCGAACTGAAAGAAAATTTTGTAGCCTCGCAGCGAGGCGTTTGTCTATTGCGCATCGAGACCTTAGCGTTCAATTTTCACTGTCCGGCCTCTACGCGTGAACACTTGAAGAGTCCGGAGTGGTATAAACTTAATATACCGTTGTTATATAAAACTCACTGTTACCTGAGATACTTGTAATTTATAAACTCTATATGAAATGTAACCAATAGTAAGATCCATAGAACCGTTGTGGTGTGCGAAGCGTCAGAGTCATCGTTGGAACTACAGGACCACAGCCCAGCTGAAAGCGTTTCCAGGGTGAACCGTCTATCATCAATAAGCCACGCCGGACGACTCAACAACGCAGCAAAGCCCCCCCCCTTCTTTTCAGCAACATCGTCGTGGGAATCATCACTTATGTAACGTATCACATCACGTGTATGAACAGTAACTAACATTGAAAAGACTATATATCAAACACTACCATTATTATACTTATCAAATATACCATATAAACAATTACATATGTCTTGTGCAATAAATAATCTTAAACCCTCCAATACAGACTTTTGCTTTAAGATACACATACTACCATATCCTATGCGCCAATAGTTTAGTAATTTGTGTTGTCGCAATATATTATAACGTATCTTTGGCTTGGGTTAAATATATTTTGTTTGTGGAGTCCCTTAGTTGCGGCGACAAATATATCTAACGTACAACCTTTTATCTAACACACTTATACATATATTTATTGTAGATAAACGTTACTCACCCGTGACTTGTACTTTACCTCGGCGCCAGAACAAATCCCAGATACAGATGACACGGATACAGCTTAGCTCAGAGCACAGAGACACACAATCTCAGGATTCGTTCAGTGAATGTGGATTCAAGGGGATTCGTTACAAATAACACTTAAGATTTTGTTGAAGGTTATTTAATTTGGCGCTTAGCAACGTAGGGCACGTTAAATAGCGGTAATTTTACGCTAGTCTATATATGTCTTAGAGTATAAAATTTGTTGGTAACATCTGACGTATAATTATAATTAATGTTATATTTGTATGTGTATGGTTCATATGAAAATCTGAGGATATAATTTATCAATTGTGCATATTCTCTTGTATGTCATATATGAACAATTTTATCAGTATATTGGAGGTAGATTATTAGTTGTTTGTGTATTAGATAAGGTTTGTTTACATTTTGATATATTGAACTGCTTACTGTGTGCGTATAAACTGGTTACACTACGTTAATAATCTTGTAGTAATAATAATTTTCTTAGCGTATAAATCAGTAAATTTAAGTTTTATTAACAGTTTAAATTAAAATTTAAATTAATTTTTGATCACTATGGCGGAGTCAAAATGGATAGAGAATGCTTTAGCGGCCATATTAGCGAAGATGGAAACCATGTCCGAAGAAATTAAAGCCCATAAAGAAGAGCGGAAAGCCAGTCAAGAGGAGATGAAGGCGAGTATACAGAAGATGGGAGAAGAAAATAAAGCCAGTTAAGCCGGTATACAGAAACTTTCAGCAGAAGCCGAGAAACGAAATAAATCGCTCCATGACGAGAACAAGAAAATATACTTGGCCGTGCAGGAACAATCCAAACAAAGCAAACAAATGTTAGAAGCTGTGGAAAAGCGAATTAGCGAATCAGTAGAAGCTATGAGAGCTAACATAGAATCGAGTTTGGAAGCTAATAATTCACGTGTTAGTGAATGTGAAGCGAAACTCTCTGGGATTGAAGAGAAAGTAATACAACACACATCCACGGTGAATGAATTAGTGGCCGAGCAAGACCTGCGTATCCAAGAGCTGCAACATCAAATGTCACGGCTGCAAAGTACATCATCACCGCTAAATTGTACCACATATGTCTATAAGACTTTGGATGACGTCAATTCGCAGCTAAAGTTTTTTGGACGTGAAAATGAAAACACCACGAATTTCATTAAGGTTTGCCAACGGGATCTGGAAGCGATTGGTGACAATTTAAGTGAGGCCGATAAAATTAATTTCATAGTGCGGCGACTTAAGGGTACTGCGGCGGAGCGGTTCGCTGTTGTCCAGGATAAGATCAGCACGTATGAAGACCTGGTAAGTCATTTCAGGGCTAGATACTGGAATGAGGAGATCCAGAGGAAGATCCGTGTGCAGCTGGAGTTTGGAAAATATTCCAGTACCAAAGGTTCCAAAGAATCATATGTGATTCAGTTAATATCAAGAGCTAAGTACCTAGAGCCTAACTTAACTGAACCGGAAATAAACTTGCACACCATTTTGGACGTGGCATACAGGTGGCCGTCATTACGCAAGGGTAAAGTCTTTGGAAGAGCTACTCATATTGCTCACAAAATGGGAAGGTATTGACAATCCGAGTAACGGTGGTAACAATAATGAAACACCGCGTAAAAATTTTCAATATCAACCTCAAACAAAGCAAACACAATCACCGCAACAACAACGTAAAATGCCAAATAGAAATACAAATCAGAAATTTAATACCAACAAGGTAGCAGTAGTGACGGAAAATGACTCAGATGTAGAGCAGTCAAAAAACGTGTAAGGCTGCACGGCGTGAGTCCGTGCAACAAAGTAACTAGTACACATAAAAATATAAGTTAAATTTCAAAAACCCGTTATAACAGTAAAAAGCAGTTCAATCAATCGAGTGTGAAAAATGTTAGTTGTAAGAATAAATTTGTGGTGTCTGGCCTATATCCTGCAGAAATTAGAGATAGTTTAGTTTGCAATGATAATAATAATGAATGTGAGAAAAATATTAGTATTGAAAATGACACTGACGTCATTATCATTGCGAAAATTAACGGGTGTGTCGGTGAGATTTTGTTCGACAGCGGCGCAGAAATCTCGTTAATGGACGAGCGGTTCCTAGAGAGGCACAAGAAACACTTTAAAAAAATCCCGATTCTGCCAGTAAATCACAAAATTATAAAATCAGCGACGGGTGAGTCACAGATGGTTGACAGACAAGCACTCATAAGAATATCCATTCAGGGAGTAGAAATAGAAATCACGGTACTTATTATTAAAAAACTTGTGTATGATATTATTTTGGGAGTGGACGCATTAAATAAACTGCACGCGACCATTGATTTCCCTAACAAAATGTTGAAATGTACGGTTAATAATAGTCGACACAATATCAGATTAGGACGCAGAAGGGGTAAGACGGGGTCGGTATGTGAGCCGTCTACATTAGCCCGACCATCTGTTCAACTAGCTGATAAGATAACGCATAACATGCTGACACACAGTAGGCAAATAACGAGCAGCGAGCAAGATAAACTACAACGTGTGCTTGATAAATTCGGATCGGTATTTTCAAATAAACCTACCACAACAAACGTATATGAGCACAACATTCAAGTCACTGATGAGAATAAATTTGTGCTGAAGACTTACCCCATCCCCTTACACTATCAACAACAGGTTGATGCTGAAGTCAGGAACATGCTTGAGAGTGGCGTGATAGAACGCACAGATAGCAATTTTCTGAACCCTATGGTTGTTGTTAAAAAAAAAATAACGACTTTAGATTATGTCTCGACATGAGAAATCTTAACACCATTACAAAAAAATGCTACGATTGTGCTCCGAATGCGGAGAACCTGTTCATTAAATGCCAAGGGGTTAAATACATGTCCCACCTCGATCTTAAAAGTGGATTCTGACAGATCCCCCATGCTAAAGAATCAAGAAAGTACACAGCATTTCTGTATCGCAATAAATGCTACCAGTTCAAAGTAGTTCCCTTTGGATTAGTTACAAGTTTAGCGCCCATGGTCAGGTGTTTGGAATTAGCTTTGGGTCCCGAGGTGGAAGATTTTGTTAGCATATTTGTCGATGATATTTTGATTATATCTAAATCATTTGAGGAACATATCGAACATCTCAAGATTGTATTTCGGAAATTAGAAGACGCTAACCTGACCGTCAACCTTGAAAAGGTTGGAAAATCGCAGATTAAATTTTTAGGACATATAATATCAGCCGAGGGTATAACAACGGATCCGGAAAAAATACGTGCAATCATGGAGTTCCCAAACCCCACAAAACCTAGGGATATCAGAGCGTTCCTCGGACTGATGGGTTATTTCCGACGTTTTACTCCGGAATATTCTGGAACAATTGAGCCGTTATTGGAGCTGCTACGTAAGGGTACTAAATGGAGATGGGAGGAGCGTCATGAGCATGCCTTCAACGCGACCAAAAACTTGTACAGCAGAAACCTTCACGTATTCCATCCTGAGAAGGAGGGCACGTATGTCTTAAATTGCGACGCCTCAGATTATGCCATCGGGGGTGCACTCTACCAACGAAATGAGAAGGGTGAGCACAAAGTCATCGCTCACAGCAATAGGTCACTAAAAGGGGCCGAACGCAACTACTTCACCTCGGAGAAGGAAATATTGTCCATTGTATACTGCATCAGCAAGTTTCGTTATTACCTGTTTGCGCAACATTTCGAAATCCTTTCGGACAACCAGGCCTTATCGTTCATGCTGCGCTGCAAGTTGGCTAATGCTCGCATATCCCGTTGGATCATGGCCATCCAGGAGTATGACTTCACGATTAAGTACTGCAAGGCCAGCGAGAACAAAACGGCGGACACGTTAAGCCGATACCCTCCGGTGATGGAAGAGCGTCATACTTCAAGTAACCAAGAAGTACAAATTCTGGCTCTCAAATATAAAATAGAGGACAGTCTTAAGAATAAATTAAAAAATATTGGTATGGAACAGCAACGGGATACCAAATTAACCAGATCAGTGACGCGATCCGGATCCAAGAAAACCCAGATATAGAATATATAAAAATGTGTTGTATTAAATTGTTAATGGTGGTTGGAAGATCATGGTGCCTGACGCGATGGTGGAAGACCTCACCTGGATGTGTCATGAGAGCCTGGCCCATACGGGGCCTTATAAATGTTACCTGGCAATGCGGGAGGATTTCGTGTGGCTCAATATGGCCAGGAAAATAAAGGCCATACTCCGCACATGCCACGCCTGCCAAACAGCGAAGTATCCAAACCAACATACCCAGATAGAAATGGGTAACATTGTTTCAAAAAACAAAAATGACCTTGTCTGCATTGACTTTTTAGGTCCACTTCCGCGGGAGGCGCATGGAATGAAGAACCTTGTGGTTGTTACGGATGCATTCACCAAGCATGTCAGCCTGTACGCTATTGGTAGACCGACAACATCGGCGGTCGTAAACATTATACTAAATAGATACATGCCGAAAAATGGACCCATAAGGAAAATACTATCAGATCAGGGTAAGCAGTTTACTAACACCAAGTGGCACTCCGAGCTCGAGAAACACGGTGTTCAGACTGTCCTGACGGCGATCCGGAGACCGCAAGGTAACCTGGCCGAACGCGTCAATAAGGAGCTGGGACGATTATTCCGGACATATTGTAATACTAACCAGAGTAAATGGCCGGAATTCCTGGAATTTTTTGAATCGGCCATAAATGGGAATTATAATTCAACTACTGGATATACCCCAAATGAACTCCAAACCGGAGAAATGCCAGGACGGGTCTGAGAAAGGCACATTGAAAGGATAGCGACTCAGAATGTGCCAATACCTGTCGAAATAAAAAAACTCGAGGCGAGGCGACGCATTAAAAAGTGCGCAGAGGAGGGCACGGAAAAGTTTAATGCTGAACATAAGCTGGTGAGTTTCAAGACTGGGGAGAGAGTGCTTTTGCGAGCGCTGAATGTTGGTAGAAGGGAGGACAACACAGCCGCGAAGTTTTTTAGGCTTTATAATGGTCCTTATACTCTATCGGAGCAGGTTGGAAAAAATACATTTATATTAACCAACCCCAATACCAACCGTGCGATTGGTAAATTTCATGCTTCCTCGTTGAGAAAGTATTATACGAAGGATCCATAAATCGCCATAAGTAAATGTCAGGATATAGGGTGTAAGAATGTGTAGCTATTTAAATATGTCAGTTCAGGTATAAATGTTATATGTAGGATAATACTGTGAATGAGCGATAATCTAGTAAAGATAAGGAATGCAGTCTGTTGTACCTTGTGACCCTGCGTAATTTGCTATCTGCTTGTCAAGAACATGTGTATTTGTTTTGGTTTAAAGGTTACCACGTGTCTTTGGTTTGTTGTTTCTGTCAAGTTGACAGTTATGAAATGTTAGTACTGCTATTAGGATGTTTATTTGATTTTATGTTTGATGGTATTAGAATTATTATTTCAGGATTAGGAAATTGTTTTGGTATATCAAGAAAAAAAATTTTTTTATTTTTTGTTAGTCTACTAAAAAAAAAAAAAAAATTGTTTTTATGCGGGAAGGGGTTAATCCTGCAATGAAACACAGGATCCAGATAAGCAGGGCAGGATTGTATAATACGCAGACTATGAACATTCATGTTTAAATTGGTAGTTTGTTAGATTTGGTTGTGATATCAGTTGTATTTTAGTAAGGATAAGGAGTTAAGTTTAGTAAAACTGTGTATTATTTATTTGTTGTTTATTCATGTGCTATGTCTGTGGAAATGTGCGCGCGTGCGCGAGTGATAAACGTTTCCCCGGCTGTGCGTGAATAAGTTATCGTTGTGTTATGACACTGAACTGAACATAGACTAATGTATTAGCTACAGTCCCTGTATATTTCTGTCTATTAGTTGTCGTTCAAATATGATTTTATTAAAGTATGCAGTTATGCATGAGATAAGGGTATTCTGTGATTACCAGCTCTTACAAAGTTGATGCACTTTACAGCATAAAAAGTTGCATGTCATGTTGTAGGTAACCATGTGACTTCCGTCCACCAGTTAAATGCTGCAAGGCAGTCGGAAATTTTCTTAAGCCTGTTGTTACACAGGCAGTTCTTCTCAGCCAGCTATCGCGATCGGGACGTGCAATTCTTGTTCAAGATTTTCCGCTTGCAAGAATCTGTAAAGACTATTCGGCGGTAGTAACGCGTGTGAAGACTCAGAACTATTCGTGTATTACATCTACACACAGCATTGTTATTAAAACATAGCGTGCATAATTACGGGAGTTCTTCTCATGTAGCTATCACGATCGGGTCGCGCAGTTCTTGATCAAGATTTTCCGCTTGCAAGAATTTGTAAAGACTATTCGGCGGTAGTAACGCGTGCGAAGACTCAGAACAGTTGAATATTACCTCTTTACACACGACATTATTACTAAAGTGTTACGTGTGTAATAAGTGAGCTTGAACTGTGTCACTGTGTGAGACTTTCTGCAGTGCCAGTAAAATTTAATAGTTACGTAATAGTAAATTTTATCATCAAGAAGTTTCCGTTTCCGCGTTAGTGGAAGATTTCCGCATAGGGAGGTCTGCTGATCGCGGTAGACCCAGTGGTACGCGTGAACACTTGAAGAGTCCGGAGTGGTATAAACTTAATATACCGTTGTTATATAAAACTCACTGTTACCTGAGATACTTGTAATTTATAAACTCTATATGAAATGTAACCAATAGTAAGATCCATAGAACCGTTGTGGTGTGCGAAGCGTCAGAGTCATCGTTGGAACTACAGGACCACAGCCCAGCTGAAAGCGTTTCCAGGGTGAACCGTCTATCATCAATAAGCCACGCCGGACGACTCAACAACGCAGCAAAGCCCCCCCCCTTCTTTTCAGCAACATCGTCGTGGGAATCATCACTTATGTAACGTATCACATCACGTGTATGAACAGTAACTAACATTGAAAAGACTATATATCAAACACTACCATTATTATACTTATCAAATATACCATATAAACAATTACATATGTCTTGTGCAATAAATAATCTTAAACCCTCCAATACAGACTTTTGCTTTAAGATACACATACTACCATATCCTATGCGCCAATAGTTTAGTAATTTGTGTTGTCGCAATATATTATAACGTATCTTTGGCTTGGGTTAAATATATTTTGTTTGTGGAGTCCCTTAGTTGCGGCGACAAATATATCTAACGTACAACCTTTTATCTAACACACTTATACATATATTTATTGTAGATAAACGTTACTCACCCGTGACTTGTACTTTACCTCGGCGCCAGAACAAATCCCAGATACAGATGACACGGATACAGCTTAGCTCAGAGCACAGAGACACACAATCTCAGGATTCGTTCAGTGAATGTGGATTCAAGGGGATTAGTTACAAATAACACTTAAGATTTTGTTGAGGGTTATTGAATCAACGTTTAATTATTTTGTTAATTATTTGAAATTGCCAGGTTAGGACCCTAACTCTTATAGTTAATGAGTGTGCGTGAAAAGTGAAGATTAAAACGTCCAAACGACCTATTGTTCTTATCTGGTTTGATTGAGAAAATTTCTATTTCCCAAGCAAATGCTAAAGAACAGGTCTGCAATAATTTGCACTTTCAATACTACACTCCACTTTCCATTCAACACTCCTATTCTAACTTAGAACTAACCTTACTAATTAATTACAATGTGTGAATTTACTTAGTGTTTTAAGATTGTTTATTGCTTTTATTATTTATTGATTATTTATCTCATTGATCAATGAATCGATTTCTTACTGTTTGATGCGTCGACCGAAGATAGGAATCTGTAGAGGTCCTCCTTTGGATGGTACTGCACAGTAGAAATGATGTTGACCAATCGTGTAGAACGATGATCAGGCTATTACAGATGCTGTAGCTCTCTGTTGCACAGGACACTTCACAAGCGGTTATTAATTAATATTTTAATTAATTAATATGGTGTTACACAGCGAGAGTTGTTGTCGAACGGTACTCGTTCCTCTTTAACTGCGGACTACTTCTCGAACTGCTGAAATAAAACTTTGCGATGTTGTGAAATTATGTAAGTAATTTACACACGTCTAACGCATCGAAGCCCCGAACGAAGAGTAACGCTTTTAACGGTTTTGGGTGAGCGTCAGTTCAGAATACAACCTTGTGATTGGCTGTTCCAAATCATGCAGGCTTCTGCCAGTTGAAACAGTATTCAACACGTCGAAAAACACCCCTTAACAAGACCGTAACGGCTGAGAATTTCTAGCTAAAATCGTACTTCCTGTGTTTGCAAATCGTTTGATTACTGGTATTTGCAAACGTGTTTTCAACGATCTGACCACAGAATATTGTTGCTTAGGTCTTTATCTGTGTGTGTGTGAAAACACCTAATCTGTACGTAGCCTAATTCTCTCGTTATTCCGCTTGGCGTTCTTCTTCTGTGTATCTTTTGTAATTGTTAATTATATTAACTGAGATTTTGGCTACGTATAGAGCTTTAATTACTGAACACAATGCAGTTTTCAGAATTGCTGTATATTTATTGGTTTTGAAGTTATCGCAGGTTGAACTGCAAAAATGAATTGAGTAAAATTAATGTCTGAACCGGCCGCGTGCGTCACTTTGACGAGGTTAGAGTGAGATAGCTGCTTATTATACGCTGTCTGTCTTGCTTACGGCGCACAGTCTGACCCTTTCATATAACGCTCAGATATGACGACATATGAAACGTTATAATATATATATATATATATATATATATATATATATATATATAGGTTACATATTTAATTTATTGGACTTATTTGTTAGTGTGTGTTTCTTTCTGTACTAAATCAAGATAGTTTCAAATTTAATAATGAATGGCTTTGAAATATGTTTATGTTTATATGGCAACAGATTTAAATTGTGGCAAGTATAGTAACTGTAATTGTATGCAACACAAATAGTCCTCCCTAATACATATGTAAAAACGTAGTTTCTAAAATGCAATTATAGACGAATGACACCAGATTGTTTTTTGAAGTATTCTGTGGGATACGGTTTTCCTATAATTCTTATATAGCACTCTTGCAGGCAATTCAAGAACAAACTAGTTTTTGTAAGAATTTCATGATATAACAATGTTACGGTGACGCACAAAAACAATCGGCGTTCATGCAGCTTGTCGCTTACTGCTGTCAGTGATCACAATGTGATGCGAAATCAACGGAATCCACAATAATTATAATAAATTATATTATGTACTGAGGGTTCCACTAAGCACTAAAACATCGGAGTAAACAAGTGTGCGGCTTTCTCGGTTATCAGCGCCGGAATTCTTTGCAAAAATTGTGTGGCTGCAGTTTAGTTAGTCAATTCTGCAAAATGTTGTTTTACAATGATTATAGCGTGGTATTAATGCTAATCTATACATGTTGTAGGTGTTTAATCTAGTTGTGGCATTCCAATTTACAACTTGAAGATATTAATATCTATTTTGTGTAATGTGTATTGGATACCTGAATAATACAGAGGGCTAAACATGATTATTTTTATACACGTGATAGTCAAGATTTCTGCTGATATATTCTATTAACTTAATATTACGATTCATGCCATTTCCTTAACTCCATGCTATATAATGACACGGAGTAAAAATGTATACAAAAATACTATTATTTCTCATAATAATATGCAAGATAATGCTATTACATTAAAAATTAGTAAACAATAAAACTTTGTAAACACGAGTTATAAGATTACGAAGAAATGTAATTAGCATCAGGAATTAAGGAAAAATTTTTCCATTGCCTTATTAAAAATATCAAATTATAATAAATGAAGCTTACTACACAGCATCACATCACAGCATTGATTTATATTTTCTTTCTCAGCTTAGCTATACACATCACTTTATGACGTAAGAGACGTAAATTTGTATATAATATTAAAGAATATTTTATATTAAGCGAGTTTATAACTTTATTATTTATTTTACAATGTTTTGACAGTTTATATTATTGCCATCTTCAGAATTATAAACAATGTATACCTCAAGATGCGTTTACTGGAAATTTTCGAAATTATGGAGTCACTAACTTATAATAATTCAAGAATAAAAATAGAAACAACGCTAAAAAATGTCCAATTTAATCATTGGACATTGTGTGCTTATTCAGTACAAGGATGGGTAAGCAGTAAAAATTTCAAAACAAATAGGAATAAAAGTAAAGAAGCTACCGCCTTTCTTAAAACTTTTAGTAGTCTTAAAGACTTTTATAAACGCTCTTCCAGTTTTTACCTTCCTATTTTTATTCTTATTGATTTATTACAATTTGTAGGTTGTATTTTCAAATTTATTAAGTTTCGTGTGCGCAGATAAACACTCAAACAACGTATTGATTCACCACTTTATCGTTACTGTGACTGTACCTTCAAATTAGATCCTGAGACGGTCTAAAATAAATACGTAGAATTAAATCTTAGTACTATAAGAGCAGAGAATAGAATCACCTATTGTAGGCCTAAGGTTTTCATAGACTTAATTCTTGCAGTGATTTTTTCGGTATTTTCTTCTGCTTCTCCTCAACCCAGAGGCTGGTGGGCTTGCAATTTCTTCCTTTCCGACAGTCTCTCGACCAGCACATATTTTCTTCCTTCTTTAACACATCCATGAACTCTTGCGTAGAATTTCCCTCCCACTACGCTCCTCGATCAGGCTATTGAACTAGTTTAACTTGTGTTTGACCAACCATATCATTTCTCCCTTCCATAATGGATCCAAGTTTTAGGCCTAATCCATCCAAAATTTCCTGTTATTCGAGTGATGTACAGGTTTCATTGGTAACACTAATTGCCTGGCAAAATGTAATTTTGTTAAATTTTATTCCGTTTAAAAGTATGTGTTTTACTAATTATAAAGTACATTATTTCTGAAAACTGACTATACCAACTGGCCTGATCTGTTAACACAGTATTGATCGTATGTTCTTCACTTTCACAGTCTCGGCTGTGATGACTTTATAATACGAGGTGGAAGTGACGACGGCCAGAAAGGAGGTCAATCAACGGGTATAGCTACAATAATATCTAACTATACTGGACCTTTTTCAATCGATGTAGCTCTGTTAAAAACGAGAACAAAATTGATATTTAACAAGAAGCTAAGACTTATAAAACTAGCTAAATTTGTGCCAGAAGAAGGTTCTGTGGCTATTGCCTCTGGATTTGGAAGACGCGATGTAAGTGTTGCTTTCTTTATAAAGTTAATTCTACGTTATGTCTTTTTGTAATTTATGTGGGAGTTTTATGAATGTTTTAGTTTTATTGTGTCTTAACATGCGCAAGTAGTTCGGGGTAGTAGTACCATATTTTAAGAGACTGAACACAATGCACGCCCTTTTTAAATGCAGTTGACACAAATTTATTTCAAGTAAAAGAAGTGTAATAACTTAACAGCTTCCGCTTACGCCATTCACAAACGGTTTTTATTTCTGGATTCTAATAGACGTCAAAACGTTAAACTTAAAAAAATACAGATTATACCAATCAGAATAAGAGGCAACCGGTATGGAACTGACATCGTTTAAACTGATATGTCCCATGTTAAAGTTGAGATATTACGTTCAGAATTAAAGGGTAAAATGACAGGAGATAAATAAATGACTCAATGAAAACAACCGGTGTTGTCTTTCTGATGAGTGCCAGCGACAATTTATAGTTTCATTTATAAGTCAGATTTATACAAATGTCTAATCATATCGCGTAACGCGGACCAGTATAAAACTTGATCCTTCATTGCCAATTCATATAAAGAGGCCTATAGTAAGACAGTCGGAACCACTTCAGAACATAGTAATGTTTATCTTGCTGTGGTGTAGTTTCATTAGTTAGTGGTGATTTACAATTTTCTTGTTTGTATGTGTGTGTGTTTGTGTTCAGTTTCCTACTCCATTCACCCCATTCTTACGTAGATCTTCATTAATAAGTTTAGCCTAGTGGTTTCCAACTTAAAAGCGCCTGAGGGCTACAGTTAAACTCGGGAACCTACAGGCGGTTTGTATTATAATCGATCAATTTTCGACAAGTAAAAAAAATATAAAAAAAAACAATAATTCGCCTCAAATAGAATCAAATCAGTCTACGTGTTTTTTTACAGAAATGAACCAAAGATTTTTATAAAATGCCACTACATAAAATGTCCTTAAAAGCAAACATTTCAAAATGGCGCTACGAGTACGCATATATGTGGTTGGCATCACATTTTACTGAAGTTCTCACACAAATCAGTTCACCGATACAGGTTATGGAGTGTAAGTACCGTATTAGGTATGGATATGTACGGAATGATGGACAAGTTTCAAAATTTTAATTGCTGATTTATTTTTAAAATGATAATAAAAACTAAATTAAAAATACGTAAAGGTTATTAAACATGGATCGAGAAAAGTGTACAATAATAAATGTATCCGTGTAAGATACGCAGAGTGCATGTAAACAAATGTGTTTAACATATAGTATATATGTACATTAATTCGTCAACTGCGGGACTAAAGGGTAACAAATTAGTGGGGGAGTAAGTAAAACCCCCATTAAAGACAATTAAAAGTACTTATTACAGCACAAACAATGTGTTAACATTATGTTATAATATACATATTGGTAGACATTTTCAAACTCAAATAAATAAGGACTGAGTGAATATAAATATAAACATATTTACAGTATTTGAAATATATTTCTGATATTTTAGTAATGCTTTTACATTTTCGAAGACGTTGGAAAATTCTGCAAATTTTGAGGTAAATTGAGACTTTTTTGATGAACACGTTTAGTACGTATGACAGCTTGAGTATTCTGATCAGAAACGTACACAATAAATAATGTTGCCTATACCAGGGGCGGATCTCTACAATCAGATTAGTTAATTTCTGGTACTTTGGCGTACCAAAGTACAAAATTCTAGTAGAGAACACATTGAGCAAGAAACGTGTAATAGTGAGTCAAGTAAAAAGACGTTTAAATAATCACAGTAGATGAATGGGGATTTAAAATTTAGAAACATAACCGAAATATTAATACTGTGAATGTAAAATACGAATTGAAAGACAGCAGTGCGGAAACAAGTAAACAAGTATAGTAAGATGAGTGTGACTTAGAAAATGAGATTAAACTTTAATATGCCAAGTAATTACTAAAAACGATGTCCAATCACCGAACTGAATAATACACAGCATAACCGAATTGAAAGATACGCACACTGAATTTATAACCACGACAATTGACACTAGCCTAATATATTCACGAGTGCAAAAAGCGTAAAAACTATTCAAATTGTGGCACACTGTCACAGTAATTTAAACAATGCAATTTAAGAAATAAAATTAATTTAAAGAGCACAGTGCAGTAAAAATCACGTTTTCCTTCACTGGAATCGAAAACACATTGAGAAAGACAGATAGGTTTCAGTTCTGATAAAGACGCTAGAAGCCCCATATTGGTTTAGTAGTTATGTCTAAAACTAGCAATAATTCAATGTAGATTTAAAATAAATAAAAATAGTTTGTTTTAGAATTACTTCATACTAATGTAAATAATTGTAAAAGACTTATTATTATTATTATTATTATTATTATTTCATTGTTTGTAAATATAAATGTTGCTACTGTATGCAACTAAAATAGAGAAGGTATTCATGCTTTAAAATAAAGTGTTACTTTCTATGACCACTTTCTTTTAACAGCAGCGAGTGGCAGGGCAATATCTACCACTGCCTACTTTGCCATAATTATAATCAAAGTAGCTTATATTGTTTGTGGAAATAAGTTCGTAATCACAAATGATGGGTTTATTCTCGGACTAAATCAACTGTGTTGCGCATTGTAAAAAAGTTCAGATAGAGTCCTGAGCTCTTTAGTTTACTGCGGCCAAATAAATTCGCTATAAAGTATGTACCATAGTTTATCGCTATGGAATATGCTCAGAGAAATAGCCTATAGAATAAACTCAGATTTCTTCATAGGTAATGTTAACGATACTCGCGCCTGAAATAAAGCAAAGCGTTACTGTATTATTAATGTATCACTCAAAAAATATTTGTTGTTGTTTGCAGTATCATGACGGACTACTTTCAGTGGGCCAGTTTAAAATGTCCTTGTATTCATACTGCAGACATTACTACGGTTGCGACACTATTGTTTGCGCAGACAAATGGCAACATCCAGCTTCATTTGTGAGTAGAATTCTTTGCTTCACAGTCTGTTATTACTAACAGATGGACTTACTAATTCTGCCATTCTTAAAATTTTAACGTGAATCATTTTCAAATAATTTAACTATATTAATTACAATATTAAGGCGCGCCATATATTGATTAATTAATTTATTAATTACAATTCTATGTATTGAATGACTAACGACTTGCGGAATGAACAGTAACTTGATGTTTATGGTGGCTATTCAAGTTGCTACTTTAGTTTTGCACAATGTTTGTAATGATACAAATAAAAACATTCAATTTTCTAGGATTTAATACTAACCGATATTAAGTTTGCATTACTCTTTTTATATTGCAATTATACCACACATTATATTATATATATTGCGACAAAACATATATTAGGCATAGTAATAATTGAACAATATAGTCAGTTATCTGGAGCAAGGTTGTATATTTTACAACAAAATTTTTAAATGGTTTGTAACTCACAAAATATATTTATTTTACTTCTAAAATTGTCTCTGAATATCAGACTGATCTGTTTTGGAAAAAATGTCAATTTGTTACTTGAACGTGATTCCAAGTATGTTGATTCGTCTCACTGCTGGTCCTGTGATTCGCCGCAATCTGCTCCTCTCCTCTCTCGTCTCCTCCTTTCTGCACACTGCCGCTTCGCTGACACTCCTCAAGTACGCACGCACGCCGGTACATCGATAACCAGTCTAATCTTATCTCAGGGCACAGAAATTTGGTTGTAATTTAATATTATTTATTTTTGGTGCTTTAAGCGTGCACCTTCCTGTGTCTTGAGGTGTCCTCGCGATAACACAGGAGTATCCCGGATGAATAAATCTTTCCTTTGAAGAAATCTTCACTCACGCGAGACTAGAACTCTTTAAAATTTTAAATAGTTTATTTTATTGAACTAATATTGAGTTCGTACCCAGTCAAGGTATTAGCGAACGGGTAACTGGTCGATAAATTGTCCTTGATCACTCTTACATAAGCACGTTTCTGTACGAAAAATTCGCACAGAGAGCACGTCCCTAATATTCGAGCTGCAGGATGGAAACTAACTAATTATTCGTCGGCGGAGACCCAGTCATAATGCAAATTGGGGCCGCTGATTGGTCGAAACAGCTATCACGTAATTGGTGGATAAAACTGATAGACGACTTCTTGAAAAGATTTGCAGAAGCAGGTATAGATTTTATCTAGAAATTTTCTAACTTCTAAAAGATAAGGAATTTATAGCAGTTGCTTTTACTAACCAAACCCCTATTAATATAGTACGTAACAAGTCTCTGACACCCAGAAAATATAGGGCTATTTAAGATGCTTGCGCTGCCCAAATCTCCGTTCGGTACGTTCATTTATATTGGAGTTATTCATAAAATACGAATGACACGCGCACTCGCACATGTAACTCCCACATGACATGATCACAAATACATTTATGGGCATTTTGATACATAATAGTCTTTTACCCGATTCTTATTTCAATACTTACATCTAATTTACAATACTCAAACAAAAATCAAATTTTATCTTGTCTACAATTTCATAAACCAGCTATAACAGCATGTAGTCCTTGGTACAATTTGCTTTACTGCAATGTTCTATTGCAGGAATATCCCCTCCTCGGATAAAAAAAAATTTGTTTACACAAACACAATTTTTTTTTTAACCATAAAATAATACCATTTCCTTTTTTTTAAAACCTATAATCAAACTCAAAATAAATAAATAAATACTCCTTGTTAAACTAAAATATTTTCTTCCCATAAACTTTTGACATCTGTCAGTTCCAATATAAATAAACATAAGCACGAGGTTGATAATCTGTTATCAAGGGGTAGAGAGATAAGCTAGTATGAACAGTTTATGACGTCATAATACCTATTGTCCAGTCGCACACTTCTCTACATATTTACCCACATGGTTCAAACAAACATGAATTTACACAATTTACTTACTTTAACAATTACCTTATGAAACTCATTCTTTAATATACCCAGATATATGTGAACGTTAAATTTTGACATAGTACTTGCGTAATGACGACGCATGGAATTTGCCAATAGTCTTGTTAGTATTTTGATTTGTAACAATTTAGGTTTGTTTTCCCACCTGTTCAGTTAACATAAATGGACCATTGTAAAGTCTATTGAACTTAGCTGTGGTATTATCAATACTGCTACTTACATTTAAAGATTTTAGTAAAATTAACTCGCCTACTCTGAACGATTGCAGCTTATGATCAGCATTAAATTTTTCTGACCGCTGTTCGGCAAATTTCCTTTACCTCTCCTTTGCATCCAAACGCTTAACTTCGCTTGGCGTCGGCAAATTTTGAGTAGCTACTCTTTTTATATAATCACTCCAGACACGTTTTGGTTGGACATCTGACTGCAGTTCTGATGGCGTATATCCAGTGGTGGTATTGTAACACCCATTTATGGCGTTCTCGAAAAACTCCAGATACTCTGGCCACTTGCTTTGGTTATTATTACAATAAGTCCTGAATAAACGACCCAGTTCTCTATTCACCCTCTCAGCGAGATTCCCTTGGTGTCTACGAATGGCTGTTAGGACTGCTTGAATGCCCCTCTTCTCTAATTCGGCTTTCCATTTTTTCATTCTGGAATTGTGTACCCTGATCAGACAGGATCTTCTTTACATGACCATATTTTGGGATGTACTTTTCCAAAATTATCCTCAGTACCGCATCTGTTGTGGGTCTACCCACCGCATAGAGACTAACATTCTTAGTGAAGGCATCCGTACACACCACCACATTTCTCATCCCCCTCGCCGCACGTAGTAATGGTCCAAGGAAATCGATGCATAGTAACTCATTTTTTCCATGCATCAGGATGATTCCCATCTCCACGTATGTGTGTTGGTTAGGATGTTTGGCTGTCTGGCAGGTGTGGCAGGTACGAAGTACTGATTTAACTTTTCTGGCCATGTTCGTCCATATAAAATCTTCCCGCAGTGTGAGGTAGCATTTGTAAGCACCAGCATGAGCCAGACTTTCATGGCATGCCCATGTTAGATCCTCTATGAGATGGTCGGGAACCATAATTTTCCATTGTCCGTCAATCAGCTTGTACAAAATATTGTTAACAATCTGGAACTTTGGACTTTCTGTAATCTGTATGTCATTTATTATTTTTCTAATTTTGTCGTCACGTTGTTGTTCAACATTTACGTTCCTTAAATAAGTTTTAATTTCATTTGGTAAAACATACTTTATCGCCAAGATTTGTATTTCATTCTTATCTGCCGAATGAGTTTCTGATGCACAGGTGGATAACGACTCAAAGTATCCGCCAACTTGTTGTCGCTAGCCTTGCAGTACTTAATGCTAAAATCATATTCCTGCACAGCCATTATCCATCTTGACATTCGGGCATTTGCAAGTTTACACTTTAATAAAAATGACAAAGCTTGGTTATCCGATAAAATTTCAAAATGCTTACCTACTAAATAATACCTAAACTTACTAACACAATATACTATAGCTAAAATTTCTTTTTCGGCAGTAAAATAGTTTCGCTCAGCCCCTTTTAACGACCGATTTACATGGGCGATGACTTTAAGTTCACCATTCTTATTTCTTTGATATAAAATTCCACTAATGGCATAATCCGAAGCATCACAGTTTAGAACATAAATGTTCCTTCCTTCTCAGGGTGGAACACGTTTAGATTCTCTTTAAATAAGGCCCTCACCGCATTAAATGCCTCTTCATGTCTTGCCTCCCATCGCCATTTGGTGTTTTTCCGAAGTAGTTCCAACATTGGTTCTATTGTCTTCGCATGCGCAGGTGCGAACCGACGGTAATACCCAGTAAGTCCTAGGAACGCTCTAATTTCCTTCGTTTTTTTTTGGTGTAGGAAATTCCGTGATGGATTCTATCTTTTCAAGGTCCGTACTCACACCCTGCGCCGATATAATATGACCAAAAAATTTTATTTCGGACTTACCGAATTCGCATTTCTCATAGTTAAGTACTAAGTTGGCCTGACGGAGTTTGGTGAACACAATATCCAGATGCTTCAAATGCTCCTCAAACGATTTAGATTATGACTAATATGTCGTCAACGGAAACACTCACAGTCTTTCACCTCAGGACCCAACGCTAATTCCAGGCATTTCACCATTGCAGCGAGGCTGGTTACCAGACCAAAGGGCACTACCTTGAACTGGTAGCATTTATTTCTATATAAAAATGCCGTGAATTCCTGCTATCCTGAGCTAATGGGATTTGCCAAAAACCACTTTTTAAATCCTACCGAGACATATATTGGACACCCTGGCACTTGGTAAATATGTTTTCTGCATTTGGAGCACAGTCAAAACAATTTTTTGTGATACTGTTTAGATTACGCATATCAAGACATATCCTAATCTGGTTATTTTTATTTTTTACTATCACCATTGGGTTAAGGAAATTGCTGTTGGACCGTTCGATGATGTTCTCGTCCAACATCTTAGCGATTTCCTCATCCACCAGTTTCTGATAGTGCAGTGGAATAGGATACGTCTTACGCAAGAATTTATTTTCGTCCGTAACTTGGATGTCGTGCGTGTATACATGTGCAGTAGTGTGGGTGTTTTGAAATGTCTCCGTATGTCTCTTTATCAGCTGGTTTAGTTTGTTCCGTTGACTCGCTGTTAATTGCTCTGTATTATTCATATTATCTTTGTTATTGTTTACAACCACCTTAGCCTCCGGCTTGGTTATGCGAATGCACCTCGCTTCAGATTGCTTATCAACGTTATTATTTCCTAATACTATCTTATATTGATTATTATTAACCGTACATACTAATTCATTTTTACTAAAATCAATGATGGCGTTTATTTTGTTTAAAGTGTCTGTTCCTATGATGACATCGTAAATTAAATCCTTAACAACTAATACTGGTGTTTCAAGCTCCATCTCTTGCGATGCAATAGTTATTTACGCTTGAATGTTTACCTTTTGAATTTCGTTTGTGGCTGTCTTAAAAGTTGTATTGTTAATCGGCAATATTGGTACTTTCTTAAACTCTACTATGTTCTTACTGATAAAATTTTCACTGATCAATGAAATCTGAGCACCACTGTCTATTAAAATATTTCCCTTACAGTTATTTATCCTAGCTTTTAATACAATACATCTACTATCTAACTTATCACTATCCCTAGGCATATTAGTTACATCGTCATTACTGTCACTTATAAGTTCATTTCGTACATCATTAGGGTATACACCAGATACACAGTAGGTTCTACTCATGTTATTATTTTCTACGTTTTCATTGAATTTCTGATTCTGACTGGTACTTTGTTTATTATTATTATTATTTTTTTTATTTTTTTTTGTACGGTCTCACACCCTGCAACCATACGTGTTTTTTGGACCGTTTGCATGATCTGTGTTACCTTTGGTTATAGTCGCGACTTTAATACTACCCAATTTGTGTGAATTTTGTTCGCGATCCGGCTTTTTCCATTGCTTATTTCTATATTCTTTTTGTTTTGGTGTATTATTGATGTTTATCTTTGTGTGTGTATTGTGTGTTTCGGGATTCCCGTCTATATTCTCCCATTTTGTTATTAACAACAGCAGGTCTTCTAATGTTTTTTTATTTTGATTTTTAGCTTCGTCTCTTACAGACTTTAAGTTTTCGTTTAATATTTTATTATCGTCTTGTAATGCTTTATTATTTTTATTGCTTTCATCACGTACAGATCGAATATTAGCTAAGATTGCATTTAGTATAGTTTGTAACTCAGCTGATAGACCTTCCGCCATTTTGAACACGATAACAAAACACAACAAAAAAAGTTTATCTTAATAACCTAATTTACGCACGCCACAAATATTCCTTACGTCAACGTTTAATGTCCCTAATCTAAATTTTAATCACCACGCACAGTAAACAGTCAGAAATCATATAATACAATGTCTACATAAATCCTTAACCTATACATGCACAAATAAGATAATTCACTCCAGATAACGTTCCAATACTAAATTACGATTCTATCTTAAACACTAGTCTTTCTGAGCATATGCAATATTTAAATGATACACACTCTGAAGACAGTACACTACAAAACACTACAAAACTACAAAACTATTTCAAAACACTACAAAATTTGTTACAACATACTATTTTTTCGTGCCAAAAACGTTGGGTATTGCAATGTAATACTATGTAACCGGTTACAATTAATATATTTCTTGCACTTTTACTGCCGCACGTTGGGCGCTATTTACTATGCGACAAAACATATATTAGGCATAGTAATAAATGAACAATATAGTCAGTTATCTGGAGCAAGATTGTATATTTTACAACAAAATTTTTAAATTGTTTGTAACCCAAACAATATTTATTTTACTTCAAAAATTGTCTCTGAATATCAGACTGATCTGTTTTGGAAAAAATGTCAATTTGTTACTTGAACGTGATTCCAAGTATGTTGATTCGTCTCACTGCTGGTCCTGTGATTCGCCGCAATCTGCTCCTCTCCTCTCTCGTCTCCTCCTTTCTGCACACTGCCGCTTCGCTGACACTCCTCAAGTACGCACGCACGCCGATACACCGATAACCAGTCTACTCTTATCTCAGGGCACATAAATTTGGTCGTAATTTAATATTATTTATTTTTGGCACTTTAAGCGTGCACCTTCCCGCGTCTTGAGGTGCCCTCGCCGTAACACAGGAGTATCCCGGATGGATAAACCTTTCCTTTGCGGAAATCTTCACTCACGCGAGACTAGCACTGTTTAAATATAAATATTTTATTATTTGAAAAATATTGAGTTCGTACCAATACAAGGTATTAGGTAACGGGTAACTCGTCGCTAAATTGTCCTTGATCATTCTTACATAAGCACGTTTCTGTACGAAAAACTCGCACAGAGAGCACGTCCGTAATATTCGAGCTGCAGGATGGAAACTAATTAATTATTCGTCGGCGGAGTCCCAATCTTAATACAAATTGGGGCCGCTGATTGGTCGAAACAGCTATCACGTGATTGATGGATAAAACTGATAGACGACTTCTTGAAAAGATTTGCAGAAGCAGGTATAGATTTTATCTAGAAATTTTCTAACTTCTAAAAGATAAGGAATTTTGTAGCAGTTGCTTTTTACTAACCAAACCCCTATTAATATAGTACGTAACAAGTCTCTGACACCCAGAAAATATAGGTCTATTTAAGATGCTTGCGCTGCCCAAATCTCCGTTCGGTACGATAATTTATAATGGAGTTATTCATAAAATACGAATGACACTCGCACTCGCGCACTAGCACATGTAACTCGCACATGACATGATCACAAATACATTTATGGGCATTTTGATACATAATAGTCTTTTACCCGATTCTTATTTCAATACTTACATCTAATTTACAATACTCAAACAAAAATCAAATTTTATCTTGTCTACAACTTCATAAACCAGCTATAACAGCATGTAGTCCTTGGTACAATTTGCTTTACTGCAATGTTCTATTGCAGGAATATCTCCTCCTCGGATAAAAAAAAATTTGTTTACACAAACACAATTTTTTTGTTAACCATAAAATAATACCATTTCCTTTTTTTTTAAACATATAATCAAACTCAAAATAAATAAATAAATACTCCTTGTTAAACTAAAATATTTTCTTCCATAAACTTTTGACATCTGTCAGTTCCAATATAAATAAACATAAGCACGAGGTTGATAATCTGTTATCAAGGGGTAGAGAGATAAGCTAGTATGAACAGTTTATGACGTCATAATACCTATTGTCCAGTCGCACACTTCTCTACATATTTACCCACATGGTTCAAACAAACATGAATTTACACAATTTACTTACTTTAACAATTACCTTATGAAACTCATTCTTTAATATACCCAGATATATGTGAACGTTAAATTTTGACATAGTACTTGCGTAATGACGACGCATGGAATTTGCCAATAGTCTTGTTAGTATTTTGATTTGTAACAATTTAGGTTTGTTTTCCCACCTGTTCAGTTAACATAAATGGACCATTGTAAAGTCTATTGAACTTAGCTGTGGTATTATCAATACTGCTACTTACATTTAAAGATTTTAGTAAAATTAACTCGCCTACTCTGAACGATTGCAGCTTATGATCAGCATTAAATTTTTCTGACCGCTGTTCGGCAAATTTCCTTTACCTCTCCTTTGCATCCAAACGCTTCACTTCGCTTGGCGTCGGCAAATTTTGAGTAGCTACTCTTTTTATATAATCACTCCAGACACGTTTTGGTTGGACATCTGACTGCAGTTCTGACGGCGTATATCCAGTCGTGGTATTGTAACACCCATTTATGGCGTTCTCGAAAAACTCCAGATACTCTGGCCACTTGCTTTGGTTATTATTACAATAAGTCCTGAATAAACGACCCAGTTCTCTATTCTCCCTCTCAGCGAGATTCCCTTGGTGTCTACGAATGGCTGTTAGGACTGCTTGAATGCCCCTCTTCACTAAATTCGGCTTTCCATTTTTTCATTCTGGAATTGTGTACCCTGATCAGACAGGATCTTTTTAACATGACCATATTTTGGGATGTACTTTTCCAAAATTATCCTCAGTACCGCATCTGTTGTGGGTCTACCCACCGCATAGAGACTAACATTCTTAGTGAAGGCATCCGTACACACCACCACATTTCTCATCCCCCTCGCCGCACGTAGTAATGGTCCAAGGAAATCGATGCATAGTAACTCATTTTTTCCATGCATCACGATTTTTCCCATCTCCACGTATGTGTGTTGGTTAGGATGTTTGGCTGTCTGGCAGGTGTGGCAGGTACGAAGTACTGATTTAACTTTTCTGGCCATGTTCGTCCATATAAAATCTTCCCGCAGTGTGAGGTAGCATTTGTAAGCACCAGCATGAGCCAGACTTTCATGGCATGCCCATGTTAGATCCTCTATGAGATGGTCGGGAACCATAATTTTCCATTGTCCGTCAATCAGCTTGTACAAAATATTGTTAACAATCTGGAACTTTGGACTTTCTGTAATCTGTATGTCATTTATTATTTTTCTAATTTTGTCGTCACGTTGTTGTTCAACATTTACGTTCCTTAAATAAGTTTTAATTTCATATGGTAAAGCATACTTTATCGTCAAGATTTGTATTTCATTCTTATCTGCCGAATGAGTTTCTGATGCACAGGTGGATAACGACTCAAAGTATCCGCCAACTTGTTGTCGCTAGCCTTGCAGTACTTAATGCTAAAATCATATTCCTGCATAGCCATTATCCATCGTGACATTCGGGCGTTTGCAAGTTTACACTTTAATAAAAATGACAAAGCTTGGTTATCCGATAAAATTTCAAAATGCTTACCTACTAAATAATACCTAAACTTACTAACACAATATACTATAGCTAAAATTTCTTTTTCGGCAGTAAAATAGTTTCGCTCAGCCCCTTTTAACGACCGATTTACATGGGCGATGACTTTAAGTTCACCATTCTTATTTCTTTGATATAAAATTCCACTAACGGCATAATCCGAAGCATCACAGTTTAGAACATAAATGTTCCTTCCTTCTCAGGGTGGAGCACGTTTAGATTCTCTTTAAATAAGGCCCTCACCGCATTAAATGCCTCTTCATGTCTTGCCTCCCATCGCCATTTGGTGTTTTTCCGCAGTAGTTGCAACATTGGTGCTATTGTCTTCGCATGCGCAGGTGCGAACCGACGGTAATACCCAGTAAGTCCTAGGAACGCTCTAATTTCCTTCGTTTTTTTTTTGGTGTAGGAAATTCCGTGATGGATTCTATCTTTTCAAGGTCCGTACTCACACCCTGCGCCGATATAATATGACCAAAAAATTTTATTTCGGACTTACCGAATTCGCATTTCTCATAGTTAAGTACTAAGTTGGCCTGACGGAGTTTGGTGAACACAATATCCAGATGCTTCAAATGCTCCTCAAACGATTTAGATTATGACTAATATGTCGTCAACGGAAACAATCACAGTCTTTCACCTCAGGACCCAACGCTAATTCCAGGCATTTCACCATTGCAGCGAGGCTGGTTACCAGACCAAAGGGCACTACTTTGAACTGGTAGCATTTATTTCTATATAAAAATGCCGTGAATTTCTGCTATCCTGAGCTAATGGGATTTGCCAAAAACCACTTTTTAAATCCAACCGAGACATATATTGGACACCCTGGCACTTGGTAAATATGTTTTCTGCATTTGGAGCACAGTCAAAACAATTTTTTGTGATACTGTTTAGATTACGCATATCAAGACATATCCTAATCTGGTTATTTTTCTTTTTTACTATCACCATTGGGTTAAGGAAATTGCTGTTGGACCGTTCGATGATGTTCTCGGCCAACATCTTAGCGATTTCCTCATCCACCAGTTTCTGATAGTGCAGTGGAATAGGATACGTCTTACGCAAGATTTTATTTTCGTCCGTAACTTGGATGTCGTGCGTGTATACATGTGTAGTAGTGTGGGTGTTTTGAAATGTCTCCGTATGTCTCTTTATCAGCTGGTTTAATTTGTTCCGTTGAATCGCGGTTAATTGCTCTGTATTATTCATATTATCTTTGTTATTGTTTACAACCACCTTAGCCTCCGGCTTGGTTATGCGAATGCACCTCGCTTCAGATTGCTTATCAACGTTATTATTTCCTAATACTATCTTATATTGATTATTATTAACCGTACATACTAATTCATTTTTACTAAAATCAATGATGGCGTTTATTTTGTTTAAAGTGTCTGTTCCTATGATGACATCGTAAATTAAATCCTTAACAACTAATACTGGTGTTTCAAGCTCCATCTCTTGCGATGCAATAGTTATTTACGCTTGAATGTTTACCTTTTGAATTTCGTTTGTGGCTGTCTTAAAAGCTGTATTGTTAATCGGCAATATTGGTACTTTCTTAAACTCTACTATGTTCTTACTGATACAATTTTCACTGATCAATTAAATCTGAGCACCACTGTCTATTAAAATATTTCCCTTACAGTTATTTATCCTAGCTTTTAATACAATACATCTACTATCTAACTTATCACTATCCCTAGGCATATTAGTTACATCGTCATTACTGTCACTTATAAGTTCATTTCGTACATCATTAGGGTATACACCAGATACACAGTAGGTTCTACTCATGTTATTATTTTCTACGTTTTCATTGAATTTCTGATTCTGACTGGTACTTTGTTTATTATTATTATTATTTTTTTTTTTTTTTTTGTACGGTCTCACACCCTGCAACCATACGAGTTTTTTGGACCGTTTGCATGATCTGTGTTACCTTTGGTTATAGTCGCGACTTTAATACTACCCAATTTGTGTGAATTTTGTTCGCGATTCGGCTTTTTCCATTGCTTATTTCTATATTCTTTTTGTTTTGGTGTATTATTGATGTTTATCTTTGTGTGTGTATTGTGTGTTTCGGGATTCCCGTCTATATTCTCCCATTTTGTTATTAACAACAGCAGGTCTTCTAATGTTTTTTTATTTTGATTTTTAGCTTCGTCTCTTACAGACTTTAAGTTTTCGTTTAATATTTTATTATCGTCTTGTAATGCTTTATTATTTTTATTGCTTTCATCACGTACAGATTGAATATTAGCTAAGATTGCATTTAGTATAGTTTGTAACTCAGCTGATAGACCTTCCGCCATTTTGAACACGATAACAAAAAACAACAAAAAAAGTTTATCTTAATAACCTAATTTACGCACGGCACAAATATTCCTTACGTCAACGTTTAATGTCCCTAATCTAAATTTTAATCACCACGCACAGTAAACAGCCAGAAATCATATAATACAATGTCTACATAAATCCTTAACCTATACATGCACAAATAAGATAATTCACTCCAGATAACGTTCCAATACTAAATTACGATTCTATCTTAAACACTAGTCTTTCTGAGCATATGCAATATTTAAATGATACACACTCTGAAGACAAAACACTACAAAACACTACAAAACTACAAAACTATTTCAAAACACTACAAAATTTGTTACAACATACTATTTTGTCGTGCCAAAAACGTTGGGTATTGCAATGTAATACTATGTAACCGGTTACAATTAATATATTTCTTGCACTTTTACTGCCGCACGTTGGGGGCTATTTACTATGCGACAAAACATATATTAGGCATAGTAATAAATGAACAATATAGTCAGTTATCTGGAGCAAGATTGTATATTTTACAACAAAATTTTTAAATTGTTTGTAACCCAAACAATATTTATTTTACTTCAAAAATTGTCTCTGAATATCAGACTGATCTGTTTTGGAAAAAATGTCAATTTGTTACTTGAACGTGATTCCAAATATGTTGACCGTTTCACTGCTGGTCCTGTGATTCGCCGCAATCTGCTCCTCTCCTCTCTCGTCTCCTCCTTTCTGCACACCTCCGCTTCGCTGACACTCCTCAAGTACGCACGCACGCCGATACACCGATAACCAGTCTACTCTTATTTCAGGGCACAGAAATTTGGTCGTAATTTAATATTATTTATTTTTGGCACTTTAAGCGTGCACCTTCCCGCGTCTTGAGGTGCTCTCGCCGTAACACAGGAGTATCCCGGATGGATAAACATTTCCTTTGCGGAAATCTTCACTCACGCGAGCCTAACACTGTTTAAGTATAAATATTTTATTATTTGAAAAATATTGAGTTCGTACCAATACAAGGTATTAGGTAACGGGTAACTCGTCGCTAAATTGTCCTTGATCACTCTTACATAAGAACGTTTCTGTACGAAAAACTCGCACAGAGAGCACGTCCGTAATATTCGAGCTGCAGGATGGAAACTAACTAATTATTCGTCGGCGGAGTCCCAATCTTAATGCAAATTGGGGCCGCTGATTGGTCGAAACAGCTATCACGTGATTGATGGATAAAACTGATAGACGACTTCTTGAAAAGATTTGCAGAAGCAGGTATAGAATTTATCTAGAAATTTTCTAACTTCTAAAATATAAGGAATTTATAGCAGTTGCTTTTTACTAACCAAACCCCTATTAATATAGTACGTAACAAGTCTCTGACACCTAGAAAATATAGGGCTATTTAATATGCTTGCGCTGCCCAAATCTCCGTTCGGTACGTTCATTTATAATGGAGTTATTCATAAAATACGAATGACACGCGCACTCGCGCACTCGCACATTTAACTCGCACATGACATGATGGCAAATACATTTATGGGCATTTTGATACATAATAGTCTTTTACCAGATTCTTATTTCAATACTTACATCTAATTTACATACTCAAACAAAAATCAAATTTTATCTTGTCTACAACTTCATAAACCTGCTATAACAGCATGTAGTCCTTGCTACAATTTCCTTTACTGCAATGTTTTATTGCAATATATATATATATATATATATATATATATATAGACTTAGCGCCGCATAATTTCTTCATCACACGCCAATTTTTACCCAGGGTATCTAAAACAAATTTGAGGAACTTGTATAAGTACATCTTTAGGTGAAGAAGTTATTTTGCCCAAGTTATGGTGTGTCAGCGTACGAAAAACTGATACAAATGTTTATACATCGTATTTTGGCTGTACGCTGAAGCCAGACAACCTGTTCGATATATACAAATGTATATAATGAAATATGGGTAGTTAGTCGGCCATATTGGCATTCGTAATAATTATTCTATAAAATTTGTAACATGTGTAAAAAAGACAGACACTACAGAGGAAAGTGTGTTTTTATTCTGTTTAGTTGGTATAACGAAATATTGGACCTGCCATAATTTATTCTGTTTAGTCGTCTCGTGCGGTAATTCGTTGAGTTTTCTAACGTGTGTGGGACAGAATTTTGTAATTCGTATGAAGTGTTTGTGATTGCAAGTCGAAGTAAAAATATGTTGGAGGCGCTAGGAATAATAATGAAAGGTAAGATGATCATTTATTTAGTGTATGTTGTCCGTTGTTTGTAGGAAATTAGCTGTTAGGTTATGTATGAATGTCTCGATTACTTTGGGTTGTACACTAGGCCTACCGGTTGTTATAGACCCAACTATACATAATATCACTGTGTTCTGTCAAAAATTTAATAATGGAGCAAATTAGCATTCTAATTTAATTAATACAATATACCTAGGCTAACGCCATGCGTTCTTATGGGAGTAAAACTTTAATTTTTTGTCTCCGTAAATAGGTTCGACCGCCGTTTAAAATTATTTTTCTCGTGTTTATATAACATAGAAGAATATAATAAAAATATATCAGCGCAATATCAGCATTGATGAGAATCTTCATAATTACCCAAGGGGTAATTAACTAATTTTTAAAAAAAGTCCCTGTAAGGCACTGAAGCAATTTAATTAAATAAAGTTTCTTTATTATAGATACTCCTGTAAGTCTGACAATTATTTTGTCTACTCTAGCCTACCTATATATGTGTAATGTATCCAATTTGTAAATCATTTTATTCGTAAAATGTGGTCCTACCTAACACAAGATGGTACGCCTTACTATAATATATTTAATTTGAACTCTGCTCGTATTTAACTAGTTACAAATTTTATTTAATTCTTCAGTCCAGCTATATTACTCTAAATATACTTTCAAATTCAGCATTTTTCATAAAATTCATAAAAGAAATACGTTAGGTTATGTTTCATGTCTAGATTACTTTGTCGAACACGTATCTGTTGTAGAACCAACTATGCCTAATAGCACTGTGTTCTGCCCAAAATTTAATAATTGAGCAAGTTAGCATTCTAATTTAATTAATACAATTTTATTTTTTCATTATTAGCGGGCCAATTTATACAAAAACAAAAATTCTGGAGTTTTGTATTGTAGTGTTTTAGGGTAAATAGAATTGCCATAATAAATTTAATACAGTAGGCGTATTGTTTTGATTGTGAAACAAAAATCATTTGTTTGATGTTTTAATTCAGTTCACTTATCCCCAATAAGTAAAAACCTTTACAAAGGTGCATAAGGTATTATCATTTGCTTTAAAAAATTGAATTCCAAAATAATACAAAGACTATTTAAATTAGATTTGTTCCTTTACTGCATTAATAAAACCTGTCATATACGCGTCACCTTATGCTACATAAATATCAAACACACTTAGTGTTCCGAGTTGTTAATACAATAGCGATATAAATATCAGGTTACTAAACCTTTACACAGAATAATTTTATTAGATGCATTGTTGTAAAACTTTAATATTGTAATTCCTGCTTTGAAAAGTGCAGGGTAAAACAGAAACATGAAAATATCAGAATAATAATATTTGAATAGAAATCATAGATTCTTTGTGGTATACAAGAACATGAGTATTTATTGTATTGTATGCAAGTTGGATGTCATAACATGAAATTATCAGTTAAGGATAGTTCAGTGTTTAGATAAGACTTTGATTCTATAACCCTAGGACCAGAATAAACTTCCAGTTAGTTTTGTGCTGATGTATTATTAACAACAGCAAAGTTCCTGTGATAATAGAACTGATTTCGCTGAAAGATTAATTATGTTAACAAAACTAGCAAACTAGCAGGGCATTAGCCGATTAACATACAGCGGAATAGCCTGTAAGCCTAACCTAACTCTGAAATAAAATGAATTACTTTTAGGAAAAAATCAAAATTTGTTTGTGTTATGTAGGCTTGGGTGTTAAGTATAATAGGCTAAGTTCTTTATCACAGTAAATTGTCTCTAGCTCCAGATACTTGCATGTCTACATCAATTGTCATATTTTACTTTTCAGATGACTGTGAAAGTAGGCCTAGGAGACGTACAGCAAAAAAAGGTACATATAGTTTTAATTGTTATTTATATTCAGTGTATAAAAGCACCCCTTAACTCTAATCAACTAAAAATATAAAATTAATTAACCCATTTTTGAAAAAGACCCTGTGAGGGAACTGACTCCAGTTAAATGAAATATGTATTCTGTATTAAATGCTTATTCTGTATAAATATCAAGTTACTGATACCTTTACACAGAATAATTTTATTTAGATTAAGTCTGGCCTATGATAATATAACTGATTTAGCTAAACTTACTGCGGATTAGCCTGTAAGCCTAACCTAACTCTGAAATAAAATTAATTACTTTTAGAAAAAGATCAAAAGTTTATAGGCCTGGGTGTTAAGTATAATAGACTAAGTTCTGTATCACAGTTGAATTATCTTTAGCTCCAGAACTTACACCAATAGTGCATGTCTACATATATTTTCATACTTTACTTTCATATTTGACTGGGAACGTAGTAAGTTCAGTGTTAATTTGTTCATGTTACCTTATATTTGGTGTATAAAATCACCCCTTAAACTCTAGTTAACTTAAAACTAAGATTAATTAACTGATTTTTAAAAAAAGTCCATGTGAGGGCACTGACTGCAATATAATTAAATTTTTTTTTTTATTATAGATACTCCTGTAAGTCTGACAATTATTTTGTCTACTCTAAAAAAATTCCATTTATTACTTTTATGGTGATTCATGTATGAACATTACATAATTTTAATTTTCTTACAGATGTAAGACTGTTTCCGGAAAATGTATGCGATCGAATTTCACAAGATTTAGGACACACACAAGTGTCTGATCAAGTAAGTTTGAGTGGTAGATTAGGCCTGAAATTTATGCTAAATTTTGTTCGTAAATTCTGCCTAAATTTTTTGCCAGTAATTTAATCTATGGCTTTGATATGAAGTATAAAATGTCTGAAGACAAGTACTAAGCCTTGAGTTCCTACTGAGTACACCCATTAGCCTATAGAAATATTAGCTAGACTGCGTACGTTTTCAATTGTAAAAATGAAATAGGCCTACCTATATTTGTGTAATGTATCCAATTTGTAAGTCATTTTATTCGTAAAATGAGGTCCTACCTAACACAAGATGGTAGGCCTTACCATAATATATTTAATTTGTACTCTGCTCGTATTTAACTAGTTAACATATTTTATTTTATTCTTCAGTCCCACTATATTACTCTAAATATACTTTCAAATTCAGGATTTTTCAGAGAAACGTAATTAATTAAATAAGATATGACTTAATAAGTTAAGGTTAATTTTAACACCTAATATAACAAAATTTATAATATAGGCCTATGGCTACTGTAATACGGAAGCAAACTGTTGTAATATTTTGTACACATAGTTACTTTCATAACATCGAGTCCATTAAATTGTAATTTATTTGACATAAAAATTTTATTTTAACACAGCTCTGCTTTAAAAATTAAGGACTAACATTTGTCAGGTAAAAGAAAAAGTGAAAAGAGAATTTGAACTGTGACTTCTTTAATTTTTGAGTTAAAAAGCTTTTTAATCTCGATTAAATTTTTTAATAAAATTGTGCTGTTTTTAAATTTTATAATATTAACTTGCAGACAGAAAAGGTTTTGCTGGTGACTGAAGAAAGCATCGTTCTTTTATCTTATGTAAAATTTATTATTGCATGCAAGTCTGATTAAAGCTCACTAAACTAAAATTATCACTGCTTACAGCAGCAGGTTCTTAAACCCGATAATTGATGTAGGCCTATAGTGTTATTTTTATTTAATTTCTTATTATCTGTATTTATAATCTGTAACTTAATGTGTAGAATTGTATTTATATTGTTTAACCTCCTAAATGATACTCAACTAATATCACATGAAATTTTAAAAAATTAGTATCTTAATATTCTAAATTTTATGGGGTGTGTTATACTTAATAGTAGATTTAAATGATAATTAAATATCATTTAAGCTAATAAAATGGAATTTATTACAGAACTTAGTCTATTATACTTAACACCCAGGCCTATAAACTTTTGATCTTTTTCTAAAAGTAATTAATTTTATTTCAGAGTTAGGTTAGGCTTACAGGCTAATCCGCAGTAAGTTTAGCTAAATCAGTTATATTATCATAGGCCAGACTTAATCTAAATAAAATTATTCTGTGTAAAGGTATCAGTAACTTGATATTTATACAGAATAATTATGGATGAATTATCCGTAATGTATTTGCTAGTTATAATACCGTTATAATCAGGATTATATTATTCAATGTTAATCATTTGAACAGTTTTTGTTTTTCGAGTTTGTGTGATTATATTAGAAATCTTTTTCAGGAATCTTCAGTGCAGGGATGTAACCAAGCAATAGTGACTTGAGTTCATTTAAATTAAAATAGATTACTATAAAATAACTACTAGATTATGCTGTAAATTTAATTTTTTTTAGAAATTTACACAAAATCCATTAACTTTTTGTAAATTCATAGTGCTAACCTACAAATATTGTGCTAGGTTAAGAAAATAAATTATTCTCTTAATTATTAGCTTAATATTATTATAATTATTAACTTAGTGAAAAATTATGTATGAGTTTTGTAATGATCTTTCAGGTTCCTCCTGAACTTTCCAGAATTGACTGGGAAAAAATGACTATTTTTGCACCATCAGTAGTATCGGCATCAGATGATATTGATGTGGAAAACATATGAAGTGGAGAAGGTAATATAATCAAAGCAATTTAGCCTATAGATAATTTAAAATTTTTTTTTTCTGTTTGTGAATTTTGTAACATTAGCATATTTGATTTAATGTTTGTTTCATATGTAGTGTTAGGTTTACCTAAATTATCTTTACTTGACAAACTAGACTTGTATAGCTACTTTAAATCAATTAAGAAAATCAGCTTTGAATGTAGCACAATTAATTCATACCATATTTCATTAATGTTTTGTTTTCAAAGCATTTTTTTGTTTGGGTGTTAGCCTATTTAATTTGTGTTATGGCAAAGTTAATTTTCTGCATCAGGAATGTCCTATTTCATTGAGCAAGCTTTATAGGAGATTTTGAAGTTTGTGATAAAATAGCCATTAATGATTGTTTTGTCTTGTTAATGACAACAATATAAAGTTATTAACAGTCCCATTTACATTTTAAATGAGAAAATTTAGTAACATAGTAGTTGGAATCATTTTTAATTAGTAGTATTATGTGTCAATGCTTTCAAATCAGGGGCTTCCTTTGGAAAGTATAATCATATGATAATTTTAAGATAAGTATTGTTAGAAGCTCTAAATAAGTTTGTTTATATTATTTTTTATATAAAGAGTTTTGGAAGCTGCTGGAAAACAAAAGTTCTTAATAAAGTACATAATTAGTTTAATAACATTATTTCCCATAAAATTGCAATTATTTCATTTAGTAATTTGCACTTTTGTTGATACTGGCAATGATAATTATTTTTCTCTGTTAGCTAAAATTCTTTCTTTGTTACAGAGTCCATTGTTGTAGAAGCTCTTATATCGCCAGATGATTGTGCAAAATTTATAAGTTTGGAGGTAAATTTCTCCTTATAGAGAACTGCTGTATTCTTATATAGTTATCTCTCTCTGACCTCTATTTGGCACTATGAGGTGTACACTTATTTCCATTCTTATTTGGTATTCTTTTATCTCTTTCTACTATTATTTAGTTACAATAGTTTAATCATAGTAGTCTCTTTATAATTGGTTTAGTGTTTTTTGTACACTGGTCTGTCCCTTAGTGTATATCATTGACTAACATTACTTACACCTAGTGTCACATGACAGGTGTTCTTAATTACGATTATAATACATTATGTCCTTTCTTATAATATTCTTATACTATTACAATAGTGGCATTACACCTTACTTGTGGTATAGACATTAACCTTTTACTTCTATTTGGTATTATAAAGTGGTTTTGTTCACGTTTTACTTAGTGAATCCCCTTTTGGTCGGTTTTGGTTCACTTTATTTACTTAAATTCTTATTTAAAATCCATTTTGGGTATCTTATATTGGTACCTGTAGAAAGCTTATCAGTTCTTCTTGGTTTAAGGCACAAAACATTTTGGTTTAGGTAGGCTTTTCCTACTGATAGATGTGAATTTAGGTGAAATTTGTACCAACAATGTGTATGTTAGGTTGATACAAATTTACATTCTTTTAACCTTATTTTCTCAAGTTTGGTTTTATTAATGATAACTAATAACCCTTTAGTTATTGCCTTTTCTTATCTTACATGATTGTTTGACTATTTGAGTAATATTTGTTATTATTATGAGACAATTTTAATACTTCTTTATGTTACATGGGTGCTATGCATAACATGTTACTATGCTTTTATTCACAGCTTCTATTCAGTTAACAGTCTAGTTACTTTCATTCTTTTATAACATATCTTGTCCTATACATTTATAATATTATCTGTTGTATATTGTACAGGAATGGGTTTCCTCTCCTTAAAACCCCACTGTTGTGTTTGTCAATTTGTACATACACCTATGCCAATGTGTTTTGAATTATTTTAATTATGTAAATCTTGGAGATATTTGGAGTTGTGGGATGTATTGATGTAAGTAATTAATTATTAACTTAGCTCTCTAAAAACTATCAGTGTTTGTATACCTGTAACTTAAATAATTAATGAGTTATTTTATTACTCCGTTCAACCCTATTATACCTTGAAGAGAATTCTGTCTAATTTTGTATTTTTACTCTCTCTCTTTGGTGTCAGATAATTCCGCTATAAGCGCTGTAGTATCGGCTCAACGAAACTTATAGGTTATTTCAATGTTTATGTTAACCAATTATTCTATACTTATTCAGTTACTTTTTTATTCCTAGCTCATTAAACCATACTCCAAATAACAAGATTTTGCCAATATATAAAGGTTCTTTATTTGTTTACTTCTTTAACATTGAATAATATATGTTCTAATTAACATATGCTTGAACTATAGATTGTATGAATCGATTGTTGATTATTCTGATACTTTATTTAAATTTAGTTATATAGTGTGTTTTAATTTGTAATTAATTTAATTCAGGGTGTGAAGGTTCTTGTAACTGTGGGGAAGATTAAAAATACATAGATAAGAATGCAAGATTTACAAATTTAAAGTGTTGTGTAGTTAGTATGATTAATATAATAATAATTTACCAGACTAGAACGAAGCCAGTCGTGTAGGCGGTTGATTGATAAATTTACTGTTCTGGACAATTATGCCATACGATTTTCTTTCTTCGATTTAATAGAATGGAATTCTTCTCCTGTCCACTTCGGAATTACAGCTTGGATTGGTTTACAGCCCGATTGATGCTTCTTCTGCAACGCCAGGATCCAAATACGTTCTTCTCTTGGTTGAAGCAATTAGTGTTGTTCCGTGTTTTTGAAAGGTTATAACTTCTGGTGTAGTGAATATTATTAATTGTGATACTGTTAATTCTTTCTATTTGGTTTAATATATCATCAATTCCCTTCGGATATGGGACAGTTCAAGTTCTTCCTTGTATAATCCAGTTATTTATTCTCTATTGTGATTTCATACTGTAGTGTTATTTGGATTAAACTGTACTGGTGATAGTCATAAACATTGTCATTAGGATTTTGTGTTTTATAATCGTGTCTGATGATTTAAAATATTCCGATTAAATAGATAATTCTTGGGTTTTTTAATCTCATCACATTCAGATCATCAAAGCAATTATTGTCAAATTAACAACTTCCTCTTCTTCTGTCGTCCCTAGCAACACACGACTTCTTCCTTCCACATGTTTTGAATATAGTGTTTATTTCATATATTTTTTGTCTATTCCTTATCAATTTGCTATCCTATCGGAATGTAACTTTACCGATAGTTGGTTTATTATTTTCTACACATATTCTGCTGGTTTTTTGATATAAGCCGGTTTTTTCCTTTTTTATATTTAATCCACTTTCGATATTAAATGTTATTAATCGATATCATGGCATTATGGTATTATCATAATTTGTATAAATTTTATTATATATCATTATTAATTTAATGTTTTTTCTAGCTCTTCAAATCGTATTCATTAATTATTATTAATTGATGTACCTAACCTTTATGTTATGAGTGGTTATATAGTGGTTTTGGCTGTTAGGCCTTTTATTGTAAACAGATCTACCTGTGTTTATAACTGGTACACATCTATAGCCCATTTTACATAAATTCATACATATAATTAAATCTTAACTATTAACATTCACATAAACAATTATTTTTTCCATATCTAATAACAATTTTATCTTGACCTATGGATCACATATAAGAAAATTCAAATCTATTAACGTTAATTAGCTGCTTCACACTTCATTCTACAACAGTCATTGAATAATACATCTTGTTTCATTATCTTTCATTAACTCAACACATATTTGGTATAACATAACATAAACTTTATCATAACATTTGTTGTCACAAAATAATACCTCTTAACTCAAAATTCTTATTTGCTATTAGTAAATTATTGTTTCATTTTTTGTTTGTTTTTCATTAAACATATATCATCAACTATTGTCTAACTTACAGGTTCGGTTATTCTTGTTAATATTACCTTGCATCCTTATTTACCTTTATCTATGATTATAAATATAATTATTAGATCTTTGTTCTATCATGGGGTTAAATATTGACTTGCTTATTATTCTGTGAACCTTGTTTTTATGTAACTTGGGTGCTAGCATTTCTGTTGCGTTACAATATTGGTCATCTCAGTTAGTCAGTTCTTGTCCATCTCTTCAATCTGTAAGTTGTTCAGTCATTGCATATACGGGTAAGATGTTCTATAGTTGACTGGCTCTTGGAATCTATATTTTATACCATGGTTGTTAGGTGTCTTTCTCGTCGTATGTTTCTTCCTTGTCTTCATTGGTTCCTTACTGACCGAAAACTATTGGGTTGTTGGTTCCTGTGGTACAACCATTGTTCGGTGCATCTTCTTTTTCTTATAATGTTATTTCACTTGTTAGTTACCATTAGTTTTATTAACTCTTATTGTTGTGAGTTTATCCTTGGTGATGAGTAGCTCATGTAGTTTCATGCTTGGCCTTTTAGAAGAAACACTTGGTTTGTCTCTTTCACTCAATTATTGACATGTGTTAATATTTTGGGTTACTGAAATATTTGGGCTCATATGTCTCGTTACAATATTAACTGGTTGTAGGCATATAAACTTATACACTGTTGTGAGAATTGTACAAAAGTACCTTTAAGCTAATTTCAAAACACAACATTTCAGAATTAATCACATTTTTTTAACTTTATAGGCTATGTCACACCAAAAGAAAATGTACAGGTCACTTTCAACAACAGTTGACAACAGCTGACTGAATATTATCCGATGACAAAATACTAAACAGATGGGAGATAGTCACACCAACCAACCATTTTGTATATAGTCTTTAAAATGAGATTTTTTTGCTTGTACACGGAAAACCTGGATCACTGTATTAAGATATATATTTTAGATATGTAGGTCAATTTATTAATTTTGAGCTATTAATTTAGCTAGTGCTAAGCTTTAAACACAGTTATTTGTATGAAAGAAAAGTACAATTTTGTAGGCCAAGTAATAAATCCAACTATGATTCTGAAAAATTGTCACGGGTAGGAAAATAAAAATAATAATAATTCACCGATCTGAATGACGTTTTACAGAATCGTGATAAACATAAAATTACTTTTGATAGTGATCCCATGCTCATCCCAAGTTGAAACTTTCAGAATATGTAGAGGAAAACAATATCTTTCACATATATTTTTTTGAGAATTTTAAAAATACAGTTTTTCAAAATTCAGTAAATGCAATAATGATGTGTTTATAAAAAATATATATATTTTCAACTAATTATGTTTTATATCATATGAAAGCCCTTTAAAAGAGCTTTCAAATGAACTCGATGTCATTGTTCTAGCTTAATTAGAACACAAGTTGTGAACAAATCAATATTGTTGCGCAAGTCAAAAATTTTATTTATTTTTTTCATTTTTGAGCACCCATTACTCAGTAACCTTTCGTCAGAAAAATGTGAAAAAATTGATTTGTGTTACTATTTATGAATACTACATGCATACTTAATTTCAAATAAATCTAAGAGGGTCAGGTTGTAGCACTTGTTGATTTGACACGGAATATCTCTTAAATGTAACTTGAAATTTTCATTTTGTTGTAAACATACCAGTCTAGTTTTTCTATTTATAGTTTATGCTTTTTTTTTTTTTAATAATTTCAACTAATTGAACCCCTAATCAATCCTACACTCCCTCGCAGAAAAACCTATATTTAGTTCATTTATATTGTCATCTGAGTTTAGTTATGTTTGATGTAATAAATAAAATGTTTATTTCATCAAAGGTGTTTTCACTTTTTGTAATTATGTTCTTGTAAATAAATATTCTATGTACTTTATGAATGTAATCTTATAGTTACTGATAAAGTAACAAAACCCAAATGTCTGTGTGGTATTCTTGTTGTAATAATATTTGTCTGATATGTATTATTTTTGCAATGTTTTTATGTATCTTCTATGAAGAAATAATTTGTTCATTATCCTTAATAATTATTAATTATTGATACCTTAGAATTGAAACTGTTTTGTATAAATTTTGTAATAAAAATCAATGTACTTGTAAGTCTTTGTTTATCAATAACCTATTGAAAATAACACATTCCTTGTGCAATGCAAGTAGGCCTACCAAATACCTACCAAAAATGTATATCCCCAATTTTTGATAGAATATTTGATTTTTGTTGCCATCAGAATTTTACTTTGATTTTACTTTCATGTTCCATAAGGAAATGGAAGTATGGTGATGGCAAAAAAAATCGTGTTAGAGATTTTTGCAGATTCTGATTATACTACCCTCAAAACATGAAAAAAAGTAATTTATCGAAAAGTGTCTGTGTGTCTGTCTAGATTTTTTATGGCAAACGATAAGAGCCGCAAATTCAAACAGAATCAAATAATTTTTTCCATACAGCCCTGAATTGTAGAGTATTCAAGACCTATTGTTTTTTGTGAAGATCAGTTAAGATAAAGGGGTAGTTTACCTGCAATATTTTATGTTGTAACAAGAGAAATTTTTTCATGACGAACGATAACTGCCGTAAATTCAAACAGAATCAGATATTTTTTTACATATGTGCCCGAGTTATAGAGGACTCAAGGCCTATTGATTTTGGTGAAGATCGGTTACGGGGAAAGGGTAGTTTACCTGAAACATTTTTTTGTTGTAACGTAATAGTTTACCTGATAATTTTTTGTATATATGTACTACGTTATTGACAACAAAGAAGCAGTTTGTTTTTAAAATTCCTTCCCGGCCTGTTTGGCCGTAGACCAATGTTTTCTGCAAAACCAGACGTTTCGCCAGTGCCATCGACTTCCATCATCAGTGAAAATCAAGTGCGATAACGTGAGGTGGTATACGTTAGTGCCCACAGTAAGTGGCTGAAGCAGCAAGTAGAAAGAAGTAGTTTCAATGGAAATATTTCATTTCGAAAATGATTTTAAATATAAATCTTAGAACATGGAAGTCGTGTATGATTCTCCATACCAATATTTTGTTCTTAAGTGTGCTATTAAGTATTAGGAATCTTCTCCATGTCAAGGTATAGGATTACAGCCTGTTTTGCCTTCACTGAAGGCAACTCTTTTCCTTGCCCTACCTATATCTCGTCTTCCCTGAGGTCTGTATCTTATTACTTGTTTAGGTAGTCCCATGTTTTCCATTCTCGTGATATCCTGCCTCTATTTTATTTGTCCTTCCCTTATTCTGCCGGCTATAGAATATACATTTTACTTGGTACTTATATTTTCATTTCATATTTGATATCTAAGGGTTTGCATTATGAATACTCGACACAATATTTTTCTTGTTAGATTCGAAGTTTTAAGTAATTTTCTCTTAAAAAGTGTGTATGAACATTTTAGCACGACGAGATTGTCTGTTTTATTATTATTCTTAACGTTTTGGTTTTTATTATTAATTTTTGGTTTATTGATTTATTCTACCCAATTCAATCTATTATTGAATCCGATATGAATAAATCGGTTTACTTACTCTTTGACATCGTTTATTAATTTTGTTTAAATAGTTTAGAATGTTTTTTGTTCCATTTCATGAGTTCGATTCTGAAGAAGTTGCGTTGACTCTTCTATTATTAGCTGCGGTGAGTTGCTCTGTACTTTCCTGTATAGACACTAACATAAACACAACATGTACATGATACTTAATATTATTATAACATTAATAGTTAATAACATTTTATTATGGCCTATGCATACTGCATTGGTCATTGTCACTTCTTCATCTTGTGGTTTTATTACCTTAACTATAGTTTGTTAAGTGAGTTTACTATACTTTAGGAAGTTACCTTTTTATATGGGTTGTAATCCTATCAAATTATTCTCGTTATTGCTTGAATATCTCTTATCATTGTTTTGATAGCACTGTTATTATTGTGCAGTAGTTCATTCTGCATTTATACTGAAAATTGCTTTGGTTTAAAGTAACCAAGATTACTTGCATCTAGCTGTCAACATGGTTTATTTATTATTATTGTTATTATTAGTATTTGGGTGGCTATAATCCTTGAATTTACTTATTCGAATAGTATTCTGCCTCATTCAATGTTGTTGGTTTAGTTCCTACTCTTTTATGATAAGTTTACAAGATAATTTTGTTCATCATGCATCCATTCTATGGCAAGCATATAGTTATAATATACAACAATGGATTATTGTCGGTTTTGTGTTTCTGTATTACATTTGATTTATTTGACTTTATGTAGTACTGGTATATCTATTGGTTATTATTAGATTACATTTTGTTTATCTTTTACAGTCTTTACTATTGGTAATTAGTGGTTATTTCTAATATCAATTCCACTTTACAATTGGTCATTGGTGTTTTGGACATAGCCCGCTTTTCATGTCTACACATAATTTAGCTAAGAACTTATTATTATTCATTTTCTTTCTTACTTTTTATGTTAAATAATTCATTCTTATTGATTATTGTTTGTATTACATTGTCAAGGAAGGTATTCATTTAATAAGTTTTGGTCAGTGTCAATTTGTTTTGCAGCTTAGGGGTTTAAATCATGTTGTTTATTCCATTTATTCTTTCTTCTTTTATAATAATTCTTTTATTGCCATATGTTAGTTCATTATAATTCATGTTATCTCCCTTTTTTGTGTTTGATCTGGATATTTTCTTCTTCTCTTCACCGATTCCTTCCTCCCTCTTAATAAGTTTCTTCATGGCGTTGTTTTCACTGGTTTCCTTCTCACGGTTAATAGGTTTCTTCTTGATTTTGTCTTTAATGGGTTTCCTTCTCACTGTTTGATCTATTGGGTAATTATGTATGTCGTCTCGTCGTTAGTCTCGCTTTATCTTCTTTAGTTGCACATTTACTGGTAATTCCTTCTTCATTTTAATTCACTTGGTTTTGGCTTATGATACTTCCTTTCTTATCCATGATCGTATGCTTGACCTTGTAGGTATTCCTAATTGTAGTGGCTTTCAACTTATTTGTGGTACGCTGGTGTTGGTAGTGTTATATGTACCATTACAACATACAAAAATTTGACAGATATTTTTGTCACAAAAAACGTTTATGATATATTGTGTATAAATACACATATAAAGGTATTTTTGCCACAAAAAACGTTTATGATATATTGTGTATAAATACACATATAAAGGTATAGAATACATTTGATTTGTTTAACAGTCGTTATAAGACAGTATTACCATATAGGGGAGAGCAGAGAGACATAAGTTGATACTTTGTACTTCTTCAAGTGTCCCTTAGTCGCAGCACCTCTGCAACTGTATAACGTTTTTGTTATAGCTTGTAGTACATGCTCCTCCAGTCTGATTATAGCAGTGTACAGTAAAATGAGTCTTTGTTCCCTTTTGTATTTTAGAACGTGTAAAGCAACCTTTTTGTCACTAATTTGCTATGGGTGTTTACAGCTACGTACTTTGTTGGATCCATGGTAAGTGTACAATTGATTCATACTAATACAAAAGCAATGTGGCAACATGAGGGCAAGTTATGTTTCTCTATAACTTTTAAAAGAAAATTAATTCATAACCTAACAGATCTCAGAATTAATTATGTGTCAGTTACTTGTGATCCTATAATGAAGATTACGTGTTTATTAAATCCTAAAAAACTAAAATTTTTAAAATGATAATAGTAATAATGGCTCCTTTTTATGCCGCCTAGGAAATTTAGGAGGTAGAATAGGTTGCCTAAAGTGAGTGTTCGACACACGCACTAAAGGTAGTGTGGCCAGCAGCACTACACTTCAGCCACTAATTTTAAAATTAAAGGTGTACCTTCAATTTCACCAAAAGGAAAGTGGTATGTTGGTACAATGTAAGTAAAACATTTTGTTCTGTTTTCTTTATTTCATATTTGGTTCAAACGTACAAGTGAAAAACTTTCTGGGGCGATGTAGCTCACAAACCCTACAAAGACTCGGCGTTTTCCACAACTTGTATTTAGGAAAGAACAAAAAGAAAAATCAGATTTCTGTGTTATGATCTGCACTATTCTGTTAGTTATTATGGTTTGTACCCTAAGAATATTCGTATGTTAGCCTCCGAATACGTGTTTGCAAATAATGTCGATTTTCTGGTGAACTGGGCCGGTAAAAGATTGTTTTACTGGCTTCATGCAGCGACATTCAAGGTTGTCTTTTAGAGAGGCTGAAGCAACAAGTTTTGCAATAGCATTTAGTTTTAATAAACATAACATAAAACTTTCTTCAATATTGGAATTCTGTGATAAGTCGCCTTCATTTTTACTGTCACAATATTTGGAATGTGAAGGAAACCAGGCAGTATAACGACAGTGCACTGTCCTAACAAAGTTGTCAGTTTGAAGGGAAATAAACAAGTCAGCAGGGTTACCCCTTTGGAAAAGGGTGAAACCAGTGGTATTTTCATAGATGGCAGCTGGAAACCACCACTTATCGTTATATCCACAGAGTGTTATGTAGATATCACTTTGATTATTTATGGACCAGCAGGTTGTATTGGAGTAGCACATCCATCAAGATAAATTACAGCCTGTCTTTTTTTTACTATTTATGAAACAGTTTATACCTCATACCCGTTACAATCTGACTTCAGCCATTAGACAAGTGTTTATATGGCCTGTTTCGGTGCAGCCGCTGAGAGCTGGATGACAATAAACCCAGGTAAAACCATGACATACCTGGGCTAGCAAAAGATGCTCTTTCAAAGGCAGCTACACCATCTAACTGACAGCAGGTTTTAGTTCAACTGGAATTTGGCCATTAAATGAAAATATATTCAGTATCGAAGAGTTTCTGTGTTCACCTGTAATTGACAGAGAGATAGGAGACAAAAGTAATTATGAAGGAAGATTAACACCAACAAAAGATTGTCAAGAGACCACAGTAGCCGGACCTCCCACGTCGGAAATAAACGAGACATCTGCTAATACCTTATCACAATTGACACCAGAATAAATTCGCCCTTATCCGAAAGCGACTGCAAAAATAAAATAGAAATGCGCCAAGAAGAAAAAGTCAAGTATTCTCACTGACTCCTATTAAAAAAGCAATTCGTATTGAAGAGGAGGCATGACAAAAGAAAGAGCGATCAAAACGGAAACTAATCATGAACGGTAAAACGAAGGCGATTTGTGGACTGTATAGAAACGGTCAATCAAACTCTCCAAGACTTAAGAAATTGTAACAAATTAGTGGGTAGCGTAACATTTGTTATTTCAGAGGATTCTCGCTAGAGATTACCGGTAACTGCAAGAGGAACCCGCGCTGATATTGTCTCAGTGTGTTTAAAGTCCTCGGCGATGTGGAATGCTATTCAGACTAAATTTGCAAAGCAATATGAGAGCCCATTTAGGAGGAGGAGGAGATGGTGATTATTCTACAAACTTACTGCACCTCGGTGACGGTAGTGTTCCTAATGACGATAGCTTCACAGAAATTGACGAAAAACTGGGACATAGTAAATAGTACAACACTGTATTAATTGCTAAATTCTGTGCAAAACGTCAAGTGTTTACTTGATAAAAATTACAAGTGGTTATTCCCAAAGAATCGAATCTGTGAAGGAAAATAATGATACAAGTTTAAAAAAAATTTTCTGGGGATACTAAAAAGTCCGAAGAATCTATTAACACCGTATTTAATATTGAAAATATAGTGTACTATCTCCAAGAATTTTTGAATTCTTTAAATCAATCTTGCATTCCGCCACAACGGTTCATTCTAAAGGTTGGCACTCCAACAATGTTGTTGAAAAATTTACATCCTCCGAACGTTTGCATAATACAAAATGCAGGTGACACGGGAATTTCTGTGTCAAGTAGGTAATAGCGTTATTATCGACTCAAAAGCCCTCTTCACACACACATTCGAATCAGTAGGCTACTGGTTGTTAGCATTACCTGGTGTAATTACCAACTTATAAATTGTAACATTCTTTACTTTAGTACACATTTGAAGGAAATTAACAGTTTCGAAATTACATCCGTTCCATTTACATAATTTTCATTAAACCTACTTAATATGTAGTAGTGAACGATAAGCTTTTCCAGGTTTTACTAGTACTTGACCTACAACGGTCTGATCTCCTACACTCAGTGCCTCTGTCTTTAATGATCACTGCTTTTTTTTACATAATAATATTCCCATTCCTGCATAGAATTTACCCGCTCGTACAGAAGGCAACAGAATTTAGTGAATCCAAGCTGCAATCGAAGTATAACTACGTTACTTTCACATCTCCGTAGGTATGCCACGAATATCCGTCATACTGAATTCTGCTCAATAAAAGTTTCATACTATCACATGACTCCGACATGTAAGCAGTAAGTTATAAACTGAAGGGATTGGTGAATTATTAAAAATGGAGTAAAATCAATAGGTTAAAAAAAGTTCGTAGAAGTCTTTTGAGTGGAGGGAACGTTAGAAAACTGTTTATGTTATGAATGCTTAAGCCTACAAATCGTGATAGTTGTAATTATTATTATTATATTATTACTATAAAACAACATTTGTATTATTTTAATACAGACAGGAGTGAATACAGCCTTCGAATGAATTAGTAGTACGAACGCGTCAGCCTGCCAAAACACATTAGATCTGTATATTTGTGTCGTGACGACGGTAGTAATTTTCGTAAACAAAGACTGTTGTGTCATTACGACATTAAGAATGTTGTTGGCGTGAATTTAATGCGACAGATTTTTTTTACCTCTGCCCATGTTCTCTCTTTCAGTCCTCTCACTCACTCACTCACTCACTCTCTCTCTCTCTCTCGCGCGCACACGCACGCGCGCCAACTCGTACAGTTTCTTCTTTTTCTTGTCAACAATTTCAGTGTTACACACAATCCTTCACTGTTTGTTTGTGCCTGTTTGTTTAATCATTCATTGTGTTCGTACAGACTACACATTCAAACTTGAGTAATCTGTTTGTAGCAGTGTAACATTTCAACAAACACTTAAAGAGGCGCGCTTTGGGTGCAGTCGCAGAAGGACCTGCCGTGCTAACTTAATGAAAATAAAAGGAAATTAGTAGTGAGGTAGTCATGTTTAATTAAAGGTAGTAGTGAGGTTTGCCCCTATTAGTGAGGTAGATGGAGAAAATTGACAGAGAAAGAGTGAGGGGGAGAAGAGAGACGGGGGAGAGAGAATTACGAATTTTTAATTATTCTCATTCATACCGAATATCATTTGTAAGAATATAGTTATGCAGTTATTGGTATACAGTAGTACCGAAGCAACATGTTTCAAGTTGACTCCCATCCGTTGGAAATTTATTCACCATTCTGATTAATAAAAATTTCTACAAGTACCGATAATATAAATAACAACCTGCAGAAGCAGAAGAGTTTATATCTTACAGAGTTGAAGAGTTGTAATGTTACATTAATTATATTTTTGCTTTTCGTATATCACAGTGAGCAGTAATCTAATTTTTTTTGAAATAATACGTGAAGGCTTATATATTAGGAATTAATTTTTTTTTATAGTTTCCGTAACTTGCTTGTAAAATAATTAGGTATCCAAAAGGTAAGTTACATATTTTAATAGCAACTTATAAGTTCCTCATCCTCGGTTTTTTCCTTTCTTCAAAATGTACCACTTCTTAATTGCGAATAAATTATTTAACGTAATAATCGTTTCACCAAAGGCTGTTTGGATCCTGTTAATAAAACTCTTGAGTCTGCTGCACATAATCCTCGCTTTTGGTTCATGTTTCGTTAACTTTCTACATTACAATAAGTTTAATTATTTTCAAGTTCCTTATAAGTAGCCAACTGTAGTAAACATCATGTACTTTGACCTCTCTCTCACTCTCTCTCTCTTTCTTTCTGTTACTCTTGTTCTTCTCAATAACTGTATCTCAGGAAGTCTGAACGTAACAGGTTCTTAAGTAAACTTCATATGACTTAACGTGCAAAATCTTAAACATCATTTGGGCTTCAGTTATGTAATAATTTTGTAAGAAAGCTTTACAAAATACTTTTTACACTGCTTCTGTATACGAAACTAGGTGCAGGTATGTAATCAAATTTTTAAGTAGGCCTATTTATTCTAACACTGTTACAGTTTCTTGAAAACGCCGTATGTAAACAAACATTAAAACTTAGTAATAAGGTTTATCAAACTACTATTTTTCTTGGACGCATTAACGCAAATCAGTAACCTAGAGACCAATTTTATATTGAAAAATCGATGTCTAATAAACGGAATTTGATATGCAAAAATCCATCGGTTAAGAAAATAAAGTAAACTTGGTTAGTAACAAATAATTTTGGCAAAAATTTTTAATTTGATATAGGCTATAATTAATTCCAATTTTATTACAATCTGAGAAATGAAGACAAATAGATTTTCATAAACGTTGGTCTAGTAACAAAAAAGTGTCATTCTTAAGCGCACAATATTATAATTTCCCTTTCATCCCGGAAAAAAGACTGTATTAAGCTACTATCATACTTGTCTAGTCTACACTATTTAATGGGTATATTATAGGTTTCACAATAATTGATTATCTTACACATGGTTTTAATATATCACTAAACTTTGTGAAAAGTCTGAATGAAAAGAATTATATACACAACGGTTGATGTTAATACAGGTCTTAATTCGTTTCAAAATTTATAGATAAATAAAAAATTAAAATTATCACATATATTGTGTGGTGTATAAAATAAATTGTAATAATCCTTTCTAATATGATTACTTAAGCCATAATATCCGAAGTTGGATCGTTCCTTTATTCTTCTGTAGCCTCCTACATTCTTGCGTATCTGCTGTCATATTCGCGTCTCACAGTCATAGTAGACAGTAGGCTATAATATTATACCTTTTTTTGCGTTGTCTGAGACTTGTCTCAGAGGATAAGACTCAGGTTGATCTGGGGCAAGCACCCTTCCGCCGATTGGAGATTTACAGGAGTCGCACGCCAGCGCAGCGCGGACCGGTGGCGAAGTAGGTGGAGGCATTCAGGATAGAGTGTAGTGTATGGATGTGTATTTGTGTGTTTACGTAGTGTGCAGAGCCAAATGGGTGATGGTAGAGCCATAATAAAAGTATAAGTCAAACGACAGCCAAGACGAGGTCGAGTAACGCAGGACGCCAAAGCTGGAGGGAGGTGTCAGAGAGGCGTCATGGTAAGGCGGGGAGGCACAAAGGAGAGGGATAAAGACCGGATAGGTAGATAGGAAAATTTAAGATGTTAAGTTATCAATAAGGAAGCCAGGTGTAGTAAGTATGACGAAGAGACTTAATTATTTCTATCTCTCCGTTGGCGGGGGTTTCTGGGAGGAGGTCCATCGGGAATGGTGAGGAGACGGTTTATGACAAAGGAAGGTCTGCGATAGTTACAGGTAGTATTAATATTATACAATACCTCCTTCACATTTAAGTTGAGGAATTCCAATCAGCCTTCCGTTGCGTTACTTCTCTCTTGAGCCCTTGATATAATTCGTTGCCTGCTCTTTATTGCAGCTGTAATATCTCCTTCGTTTTATAATTCGTAACGTTAAATATTCTTCCTCACCCTGGAATTTTCCATTCTCTTTTACTAATTTCTTTTCACTTCATAAGACTTTTCTATACAAAAGCAAGTATATAAAAAAGTTATAAGGTCGGGGATTAGCAACCAAACGGCATTGTTTAAAAACATTTATCTACAAGTTTCTTTTCTATAGTTCATCGTACACACCCTTGCGAGATAAAAATAACTACACGGTAGTTTCTTTCGCAATTTTTCGCATTATTTTGAGACAATCGACTGCTGATTTAGAGATAAATACTTAATATTAATGGGGTCTCATACATTTTATATTATATCTGTTTTCTATCCTACTGATAGAATTAGAAAAACGGTAGCTATCTCTCTTTTCCTTTTAAAAGCACAATACATATTAATTTACCAAGTAGCAGTTTCCTTCTTCATTTAAAATTTCTATCAAATCTACTGTATATTGGACAAAACAGAAGGGGAAACATACGTGCTTACAAGGTAGTGTAAACATCCTGTAATGCTGTCAAATCAAAATACAAAGGAAGGGGAAGTGAATACTGTAATGAGTAGCCCCTACATTCATATTTATGCAGGTGTAGGTGATGATTAAGGCCCGGATTTTTATGTAATTACATATTTGAATGCTGAGTGCACATTTACACGGAAAAGCCAGATATCGGCGAATCATACCAATAGGTGTCTTATCCACGAGTTTAATTTTACATATTTTTACATATTTTGTTCATATTACATATTTCACTCCATCTTACATATTTCTACATATTTTAGCTATTTTACTATACTTTACTTCAATTTGAAAATTGAAATGGCAAAAAATAGTAAGGCCTATAACAACATTACTCAGATGCGCAAATGTGCAATTAATCAGAATCAGGTCCAATTAAATTTATTACAAGAAAAGGCAAAATATTGCATCTGTTGCAATTGCACACATAGATTCTACTTTCAAGAAGTAAAATTTTTTACGAGCTCAAGCGACAAGTAAGGCATTTTGCACGGGATGTTAATGAGAATGGTATGCGCGGCCGCACTCCTTATTTACGTTTCGTTCGCACGTTCAGCAGGCTCGATGGGGAAAGAACGTGCTGTCCGCGGTAAATAAATACTCTTCGCAGATCTTGCAATTCTCGCAACGGATTCCATCTACCTAAACAAACAAATATCCATATAACTCTATGCTATTGTAGGGCACAATGTGATTTTTGACGCCAGTATTATCGACGCTCTCGGAGTGTAAGCCTACACGTAAATAACAATCTGGTGTGCAGTGTGGTGTGTTGATGTTATTGTCAAGTCAGTATTTTGTCTTTCGCCTACACTTCGCGCTTGCTTTTTCTTGCCTTGGCGGATTCTCGTTGTTGGACAAAAGACGTCTTAAATAATATAGTGTGCGGTATTGTTCAACGCAAGTTCTTAAGAGTTTTAAATACAAATATCCTTGTTTTATCATGGCACCGACCGCATCATCTTTGTCATCTAAGTTAAAATCATGGGTACAGATTGACAGTGCTTTTACAACTGACGATAAAGCTGTATTTTGCCAAGTTTGTTATGGCCAAATGGTGTTAAAGAAGAGAAGGTACTGCTGTTGTATACAGATGCAGCAGCATACATGTTAAAAGCAGGTAATTCTCTAAATGTGTTTTACCCCAACCTACTACATGTTACATGCCTGGCTCATGGATTGCATCGAGTAGCTGAAACTGTCAGAGACCTTTTCCCCGAAGTAAATACATTAATATCAGCAACAAAAAAGGTGTTCTTGAAAGCTCCTTACCGTATCCAGTGCTACAAACAAAGGCTACCTGACACACCTCTGCCTCCAGAACCCGTAATTACAAGATGGGGAACCTGGATCGAAGCCGTAAATTTCTACAGTGACAACTTTGAAGCTGTGAAGTATGTGGTGGAAACATTATCTCCCGATTCTGCAGTGTCAGCGAGCGAATCCTTGTCTGCATTCAACAACTCTAAGGTAATATGTTCAGTTTCGTACATCAAAACGCATTTCAGTTGTATCAAGAAACTGGAGATTGCAGGTCTGACTCTCCAAGAGGCCATAGGAATAGTTGAAGAAGCAGTTAACAAGTTAAATGCTGTGCAGGGTGAAGTCGGTGACAAAGTTTCTACTAAATTAAATGCTGTGCTGAATAGAAACCCTGGTTACTCAACTTTACATACCATTTATCGCATATGTAACGGCGAAACTGTAGAATCGATTGAGAATATTCTTTCAAGTACGATTCCTCTATATAAACATGCGCCGGTGACGACATGTGATGTCGAGAGATCCTTTTCTATATATAAAAACATACTCTCAGACCGAAGACAGTCCATGTCAACAGACAATATAGAAAAGTATTTAATAATTAATTGTGCAACTAAACAGTGGAAAAAAAAACTTACATGGACACTTTATTCTTATGCAGAGTTATAGTAGAGTTTTATATATATATATATATATATATAAAATATAGATTTTCAAGTGAAAAATCTACCTTTAATTTTATAGTAATTTCAACTCTCCTAGTAAAATACTTTGTTAAATAGTTAATAATTCTTAATTTTTTACTTTATACTCATGTCCTATACTACAGAAATCCATAGGTAAAATACTTTGTTGTTGTTAATTTTATAATATCAAGGTTTCTTTTTTAATACTGTTTTCTAAAATATGTTTTCATAAATTTTCTAAAGTACAATAAACAATTGAAAAGTAATTCATTTCTTATGCATGCTGTCTTATTGTAAACTCTTCAACAAAGAGTTGAACTTTCAGATACTGTGTATTCTGAGGGTTAACTTATTTTCTGTAACAGAAGTGGTAATCTAACTGGTGATTAGTGTCAGCCCCGAACTTGATTAGTATTTTATGGATTACATTGACTTTGCTCAAAATATATTTGCATGTTTTGAAAGTGATTTTAAAAAGTTTAAAATGAAGCACCCATTATTTTCAAAACCTTTCAAAGAGGGCACTGTTATGTTCTCGTATAATGTAAATTATATTGTTGATGTGAAAGTATTTTAATACTACATATTTCTTAAATATTACATATTTAGCTACATATTTTCCTTATTTTTCCTACATATTTATGTACTTAAAGGGAGACTGTGCGCTGCGCTGTACGCTAGACAGAGAGGGTATAATAGCAACTATCTCGCTCTACTTTCGTCAGTGAAACACGCGGCGGATGAGTAAATTTTAGTCGATTCATTTTTGCAGTTCAACCTGCGATAACTTCAAAACCAATAAATATACAGCAATTCTGAAAACTGCATTGTGTTCAGTAATTAAATCTCTATAAGTAGCCAAAATCTCAATTAATATAATTAACAATTACAGAATTGCAAAAATTAGTTTGGAGATACGTCCGGTATGGGAGGTTCCGGATATCAGAGGTCCGGATATGACAGGTTGTACTGTATTTACCTTATAACAATTCCCCCTAAATAAAAGGGAAATCCCCAAATTCATATTTCGAAGCCACCTGTTGTAGATAAAACGGTATTTATCTTGGATACATACGTTTAATCTCATACAAACGTTTTTATGTGTGTTCCCATCAGCACCGACACACCTGTACAGGCTTCTCCATATTTTTCTACACCTGTCCAAATATGACTATACTGATTACAATAGTAATTTCTTCTACGGTTTGTTTATGACCATAAGATATGTCTTTATAGTTCCTTTTAAATACCATTATTTTCTGCTCATTCGTACAAAACTTTTAATTGTTGAATGTGCCAATTCTGATAATCTTTGCCAAACCCAAATTTTAATGTTATACGGCGTCACCTTATTATGTAGCAAACAAAATTAGAACAAATCACTGTTATTTTAGCAGTAGCTTTTTTAAGGAGCCCAGAGTAGGCCTATACCTACCCGACACGCACACATTTGAAGGATCAGTATTTTGTCTTGGAGTTCACTCTCCCAGCTGAGATACCCATGTTTTTAGGGACCAGGAACTCGCATTTGAACTTCTATCATCAGCTACATAATGTAAATCCTAGATAAATGTACAAGCCTATGCTCTAAAAGCCTAAGCTATGATACCCACAATCATCTACGTTTTACTAAAATAATGGTTGCAAGTTAAATTTTTTGATTCATGTTGATGCTTTTGTCTCGAAGAAACCAGGTAAATTAATCTGCTTTTCGTATCCGGCCGACGATGGTGTGCTCCCACTTACGAACAGTGGCACTTGCAACTCGTTTCACTTGCGAACACTCAAGTAGATAAGACACGTAATTAATTTTTGATACGTGAGAGTACCTCCCACTTGCGAACACACAAACAACGATGTATGTACATCCACCCTGTATTGTGTTTATGTTTTTATAATTCGTTAAATGTATTTTTTGTTACCAACTACGTTTACCAAGTTACAATTTTTATAAAACTCACACACACACACACACACACACTTGCATAGCCGCTCCCTCACTCTCTCTCTCTCTCTCTCTCTCTCTCTCTCTCTCTCTCTCTCTCTCTCTCTCTCTCTCTCTCTCTCTCTCTCTCTCTCTCTCTCTCTCTCTCTCTCTCTCTCTAAATTAAAAAGGAAGGTTATTTTTTATTTATTTTTATTAGTCAACTTGTAGAACGGACGACGTGATCTTGAGAAACATCCCAACTTCAGAATCTTTTTCATATCTTTTAGTTTATCCAATTCAGTATACTTTTTCGTCCTTTTCATAGCTTAAAAATTTCACTCCATCGTTACATCGTGTTCTGAATACATTTCTCTGCCTCAGATTATAAACATTTGATAATGTTTTTTATTCTTGGATGTGGTCTTCCAACGTGGCTGTTTAGTTTCTGATGCGTGCTTGTACGGTATTATTCATTGTATGATGTCGGAAGTAGCAGTTCCGTAACTCCTGTGGCACTAATCGTTGTCTAGCTATTGTTCTACGAAACAATTAAAGAATTAATCGAGTTTCTCTTCCTCTGGAACTTGACCATGGATATACTACCAGCCACATTCTACATCTTTTCGAAGGAAAGCAAGTGTAGCACACATTAGGATTTTTGTGCTCCCTAAGTCATTTGAATGTGTATACTCGTGCAAAGTGACTACTGCAGCTTTTGAATTTTCCATTCATGAAAAATTACTTTTAATCTTTCAAACTCTCTTTTCTATTGATTTAACCAAAAATCGGGAGCTTAGCTTGCACAACGTCTTCGCCCGGACGGAAACTACTCTCGTCAATTTTCAAACCGGGACAATTGACAAACTGGCCGGGACCCCGGGATCAGGTCGTCAAACCGGGACAATCCCGGTCAAACCGGGACGTATGGTAAGCCTATTTATACATGTATTTATCGGTTTTCAATATTGATGTGAGCATTGTACTGTAGAATTAGGAAGCGATTGTATTGAACGAATCACGATTATCAAATGATATACGGTATTCCTTTTAGTTCAACAATTCCGTCATCTCGTCTCCGGTACTTTGGAAAACCATTGTTATTTTCAATAGTTTAACGTAAAATGTTGCTCGGTTATTATGTGTACATATTCCATCAATCATGCAAGGAACATTAGGATTACGAGCTCTACAAGATCCATGTATCATTCGAGATAACAATTTTATGAATCCTTGGAAAAGTGATACGGCACAAAACTTAGGATAAGCAAGAGGTAGTGTATTAACTTTTTAAATTGTATATTATTATTATTTTTATTATGTTTTTACTATAAAATATTCATATTATTTTAATATGATTTTCTGGAACACGTTTGGTGGAAACGTAAAACCGGCCAGCTGATAAATAAGAGGTTGCGAGTTCAGACGTAGATGTGTCAGCCAAAACAGTGTTTTGTAAACGTACACGTCTGTCATTACAACATTAAGAATGTTATTTGACCTTGAGTAGGTACTCATGTTGACGGGAATGAGAAATCTTGTGGTGTTAGCGCTGAATAGACACAACACAGGGGGGGCCATTCCGGCTTCCCGCGCTAACCTAGCGATCAGCTGTTTTTGCCGCGTGACGTCCGACTGGTGGAAGAAATACGCGCGAGTCTTGATTTACCATGCAATCTTACCTGAGACAATGTCCTACTTAGCATCTCTCTGCTGTTTACACGAAATATTAACAATAATTGTAATGAGCTATTCATATAGAAAAAGGATTAAACAACAAGATTAAATGGTTTGCGGCAAAAAATAATGGTAAAATCTATTTCTACATTTAATAGAAAAGTAAGCAAGTCTGTCCACATATAACATTGACAAAATGGCACAAGATGTAAAATTAAGTCGGAATTTTTTATTATTCGTTAATTTTATATTAATAGAATTATTTCGATTGTTATTAATTTACTTAGAAACCTCAGATGATACTGATATTTTTCAGTGAAACGTGCGTCAGGTGTTAAAAAGAATATACGAAATTATACTACTTGCAGAAGAAACAAATTGAAAACATCACAAATTTTATATATATATATAATATGCCTGCGTGGGTGGGTGCGCGTACGTGCACACGCGTGCGCGCATGAGTGCGTGTATAAACATTTCTATGTAGTATAATATATTTGAAACAAGCTTCCAATTATTATAATTATAATCAATATCATAATCATTTTCTTTATCTACATTTTCTACATTCTACATTATCTACATTGAAATTTATTGACATTTAAAAGATACATTAAATATACTGTATTGAAAGGGACACTGTGCGCTGCGCCGTGCGCTAGACAGAAAGGGTATAATAAGCAACTATCTCGCTCTAACTTCGTGGTCAAACACGCGGCCGCATGAGTAAGTTTTATTCAATCCATTTTTGCAGTTCAACCTGCGATAACTTCAAAACCAATAAATATACAGCAATTCTGAAAACTGCATTGTGTTCAGTAATTAAATCTCTATAAGTAGCCAAAATCTCAATTAATATAATTAACAATTACAGAAGATACACAGAAGAAGAACGTGTTTTTTTAGACGTTTCTATTGGTTTAGCATTTGCATTTGTACACTGTACTCTTTAAAATACAAAAAGTAAAATTGGTTAAAAAGTTTTACTTACAGTACGCCTACATCAGTTTTTGATTCGGCTGCTTCATACAATGCACACGTTTTTTGGAAGCCATGAAGCCAAAATGAGTCGACCTAACGCCGCTGCCCCAGATTCAGTTGCCCCAAATAAAGTATTTCAATTGTAAAAACTTAAATATTCAAAAATAGTGAACCATATCGCAGAATGACGTAAGTGTAGTGAAGAAAAAGGGGTGATCAGCCAAAACATCAAGAGTAGTATCTTTACATCCCTAACCATTCGTTAACCAAAATTGCAAAAATTAGTTTGGAGATACGTCCGGATATGGGAGGTTCCGGATATCACAGGTCAAGATGTGACAGGTTGTACTGTACTTTTTAACTACATATTATACTAATGTACAATGAAGATATACTTATTATATCTTTATTTAGTATATAGTTATTTACGTGTTAAGAAAAGAACGTGTGAATAAAGTGATCACAACATTTTATACCTTATATGTTTTCTGTCATTGAATGATTAACCCACTTTTTAATAACAGCGTTGAAAAATAGTTGATTACGTCTTTCAAAGATTATTTTTACTACGGTACTGAAATTAAAAATAACTAAGATCGTATACAGGAATTAAACGTAGGCGACTGGAATACACAGCCGAGACACAGCAGCTGCAGGAATTGCTTACGTTCAGTAGACTTGGCAACGTTGTGATCTTCGTGACTTTATATACATTTTGTGGCAACACTGTGCATATTTTTCATCACTAAAAGCTAAACCGATATCCGTGATAAAATAGTAATGCATTTTTTTAAACGTGTGAGTGGTTTGTAACGATAAAGTTAACAGGGTAATTATTATTCAACTTTTTTCAACAAACTATCTTGAAACGGATATATATTTTTACGGTTTTTTATGCTGATTACGAATATGTAAGAATAAAATGTCTAAGCTTACTCGTAACTTTTATATATGGGGTCTCAAAAAGATGAACTTCTCTGGTCAGAACTTGCATGTTTAGCTAATGATGGATAAACGTGATTATATATATATATATACATATATATATATATATTATTTTATATACTTTACTATATATATGGATATTAGATTACATATGTGTATATTTCGTTAATAAATAAAACTGTACACGAAACTTAGATAGAAGCATAATTTGCGTTTAATTAACAAGATTGCGCTCCTTCAGAACTGGTAAATTTTGGTCAGTATTCTAAATATTAAAAATATTTAGTATATTCACTATACTGCGTGACTGGATTTTCAAGACTATAAAGGAAAACTCGGAAGGCGATGAAGCTGACGGAATAGACGACGATAATGTCGACTTTGGTAACGATGACGACTCACTTTAAGCCTAAGTACTTTTTCCCTACGCCTGTAATGCATTTACCAACATGGTAAATGATTATGAATATATATAAATAAAAGTTATTTTATGCAGCCACAATTTGTACTTCTTTTATGCCGTTTCCCCTTCCTGAAATCTCGTTTTTTATCTGAACAATGTTATTTGTAACTTATGTCACACACACTATATGAGCATTTAACAGTCTACTCATTACTGAAGCTTCATCTCCAGCAAACTTAAGATTAAGATGAGTTATCAGTTACTTTTTGTACTCATGATTACCTACAGTTTAACTGGTAATCCAACGATACTTGCATCGAATAAATTTTAATGGTGTGTACAAAAAGAAAAATCAATTATAATTTTAAGATTAAAATACATGCATCAGTGGGTACACTATAAATTTGTATTCTTGTATTTACAGTTGAAGACACATCCCCATTAACTATAATTTTACTATATTATTAATTTTGTAGTACATAAATTATACTGCCTAATTATACAATCATCACATAAAATTTTAAATTAATATGTGAACTAAATGTAAACTAATACGTGAAATAAAACTCAAATATGTTCAATAGGCATACTTCATTGCTTTTTGGGCCCGCACACACTCTTCCAATCTTCCAGAGTGAAAATGTACAAATTGAATAGAGAGTGTTTCCAAGATGCTCGTCGAAACTCTTCAATTCTCCAGATTTTAACAGTTGTTTACCATCATCAGCGCAAGGTATTACCTGTATGTGTTTAGTGCGTAGACCTACTTCACTGAACCGTGTTTAAAAGCAATGGAGGAAAGAAAATATACATTCAGTTTTGTATTACAGTTTCTGGTGTGACTAACGTAGTAAAGAACGTATTTTAAAACAAATAATATTACACACAAATAGGAAAAATTAACAACGTTTTCTGAAACAGGGAATTAAAAATTCATTTTGTAGGCCTGTAATAAACAGTTTCTTATTCAAACAGAAGCAGCATTGACAATTATCATAGTGGAATAGCCGTGTAAATAAGTGTTTATGAATAGGGATCAAACGGGCATTAGTTAAACGGCCAGTAAGATAAGGCCAGTTAAACACGGGGCTATCATATTCAAACTCTTTACAAACGAGAAACTTCTTACTTTATAGTCATAAAAATGACAATATTATCCACATAATTAAAAATTTTTTTAATCTTAAATATATTTTTTTAATATCCAGTAACACTACTACTTTCAGATTATAGTTTTGCTACTTAGGGTTTACAATTATTCCCATTTATATTTTCTGTTAATGTGATTGGTTTCGACTGTTGTTTATTGTTTTTGTGTTCCATGTATAAAGAATTTGTCAAATTCTCGGGCTTGGCAATTTGACAATAGTTTTTATCGTTTTCCCGCACAGATATTTTATCTTTAAAAAGAGGACATGTCTGGTAAAAGGAGACGAGTGATAACAGTCGTTAACAATTTTAACGTTAGTTAAAAAACAATCAGGTAGTAAAAAATTAACTAAAGTTCGTTTAACGGGGAATTAGCCTGTAGGAAGTACATAAAATTGCTAAACGTTCTCTATTATGTATGTATATTACGTTTTAATTTGCCTACAAAAATGTTTTATAAACGAAATGATAAATTATTGGAATTTATTGTTCACAACGTGTTCAAGTATCAGAAATAGGTGATCCACTCTTTCCGACCAAGGAACAATTATTTGTAGATTAACTACAAAATACGCCTTCTGACACACTGTAAAACTGTCAACAAATAAATTCGGCAAAAATAACTGGTAGCTTTTTGGATAGCTTTATCTAATGTGAAGGTGGTAGGGATGGAAGCAGCTAAAACTGCGGAGGCTGAGCTTGACAGGTATTTTCATGAAGCAAAAGAAGTTGGAGACCTGAGACCTCTGCTGACGAGATTATATGATAAGTATAACACAAGTGTGCAAACTACGAATGACTGTTTAGTGCTCCTGGGATCATTTTATTGGACAGGCAAGGAAAATGACAAAATTTTATAATGCAGCTTCTGTTAAAATTGAATAAGTTTTTTCGGTAATAATTGTAAAGTTAAACTCATTGTCTATAGACAAGTTAATTGTCTACAAAATCATCAATTACATATTTTAATCTGATTTTTATTATTTCAATCACGAAAGTAGTTTGCTCAGCAACAGTAGAACAACAAAAAAAGAAAAACAAAAACGTTTAACTTTTAATCAGTTAATTTTATTTAACTTTAACTTTAATCAGTTATTTTTGTAAGCAATAGCTTCAACTTAAACTTAGTTTTTAGAGTATTAACTTTGACTTCAATCAGTTAAAAATGTTTATTAAATTTCCCAAGTCTGCTGTGAATACCCTATGATACATAATACATGCACCTAACTAATTAATACATGTCTACAGTGTGTATGTCTACTATAGGTTAACAGTATATCTGACGTTGATCAATATTCGGAATATTGGTTCCTACAGCGCAAACAAACTGAATCAATGATGTAATGATTATATCCGATATCAAATACATATTATATGCCCGTGCGAAAGATTTCACGGTTGTAGCAGGTTTCTGGGTACATTCATATATGAAATTTAAAACTGCACACGTTTCGTTCTGTAATCCTGAAACATTTTCAAGGCGTACTGTTCTAGATTTGGCTACGGTGCGCATTATATATCCGACTTCCTTTGAGAGAGCTCGAGGGCGGGGGTAAGTGTATTAAGGCATTTTGGCGTCTGTTATTCTGCAAACTGTCGGCTAGAAATTTTCAAGCTCCCGCTAATTCCAAGCATTCGTTTCTGTCATTGACCGTTACCTGTCTTTTTATACTATTTCAATAATCAGCTTTGACGTGGTCTCGCTTTTCACCAATTTAAAAGCCTCTAATTTTTCGATTTTAGAAGCACGCCAGATAATACAAGCTACATAAAAACCTCCTCAGCATCACGGAACTAACAAAGCACTGTCTGACCCTTACCTACTTTGCATTCAACAAGCATTTCTACAACCAAATAGAAGGAGCACCAGTGGGCTCACCTTTATTGCCATTCATCGCAAACCTTGTCATGTATAACCTCGAGAAGAAGGCAATCAGCACGGCAGTGTTGCGAATAAGGTCACAGCTGAATTGCTTGGTTGGAAGTCATAATGTAACATTTAAAACTGAGGACGTTTTAAGACTAAACCAACAAAGATTTCCTTAAAACTTTACGGACGAATAAAAATTCTGTGTGAACACGTGGGTAAAAATTTCAATCAGCTTACCTTGGAAAGGAAGCAACACAACAGAAAATATTATTATAAATCCAGGATATGATTTACTTACTTTAGAGTCTGTCTTTGAGGCAGAGAATAGTGACAGTGATATATGTCCGATGTGAAAGAAATATATGACAGTGAATAATTTTGTGTACAAAATAAATAACATGTATTGAGAAAATGTCGTTTTTGCTACATCGTCAGAATCTTTATTAGCCGTTAACTGACTGTATGGCATTACTTCTTACTCAGAGCTTTAATTCAGGCAATGTTTATATTACTGTAATCTAAGGGGAGAGGCATTCTGCTACAAAATGTTCAACAGTCGAGTGCCGAGAATTATTTTGTATATTTACAAATATAGTACATTTTGTACTAAGTATTTTAATGTGAATCGGATAACTCTACTCACAGCTGTGTATCAGATAAGATTTTACTACAAATTTAATTACTTTTTTTAATATTTGTATAGAAAGAAATATTTTTTGCCTAGAAGACAATTTAGATGCATACGCAAAGTATACAGGAATGCCTGAATAAATATACGAAAGCTTAGTAATAAAATTTTAAAATCGAATCAGCTACAAATTGGTTGGGAAATGGGTTTTCATCCGAGGTTTTTACAATATCCACACTTGACCTTACAAAAGGCATATGTGAGATTTGTTTATACGTATTCATGCGAAACTGCAAACATTTTCATTGAAAACCTTAACCAAAATTCCAGTAATCTCCGCATTTTAAATCGCATTTTAAAACGTTATTTCAATTGCAGCGAAGTAATAAATGAAGACAATTAAAGATAAATCATCTGTGGAGAAAAGGGCTTCGATATACAAAGGGGTTGATAAATTTATATGAGTGGTCAACGAAGATGGTGTCATTGGCGTTATTGACTTTAGCTAATCACAATATTAGAACAGAATCGATGAATCAAAAGTCGGTTGAAGAAAGGGCGGAAACGTCTAAAAATAATTTGTTAAATACAAAGGCTTTTCTATTAAAAACAAAAATACTTATTTGAGAAATATAACTTCTACCAAAGAAAACACGATAACAGCAAAATTGTATGACATATTATTAAAAATTATTTTGTTTGTTTGTTTGGGTTGTGGGACGTTTGTTTGGAGTTAATTACTTAATGATGGACGGTCGTCCATCAGAGAGAACTAAATCGCATTGTCTGTTAATTAAAAGAACACCATTTCAGCCTACGACATAATGTAATAAAAAATGTTTCTTGGCGATGTGATTATACTCTCGATTAATTATTTAATTTATTTAGTTGAAATTTATTTATATTGGTTCGAAGCGAATTTATTATTATTAAGTCGTGTATTTAAATATATTCATGTCTGAAGATAACATTTTTAATGGTTCACGAATAGTCGTAGTTCTCAGTTAATTAGAGGTATGTTTATTCTTCACTCGTAAAGACGAATCGGCCGAGTAGATGCTCCCTGAAATCGGAACATGTTTATCATGGAAGTACTTACTTGGTGTAGTGTCCTGGAACTCGCGTTGTTGTAGAGAGGATTATCTAAATACGAATTGAATTTAAAACTCTCTCTCTCGCGGGCGCTATAAGTGGTGCCAAGTTTAGCACACCATCCGCTAGCCTGAAAATGTCTACTATAATGAAATAACTGGTTCGAACTCTAGGTAATTTGTGGAAATACAGTTTATTCTTTGTCACTACTCATGACTTTCCTCCTTCAAACAATTGAAACCATAATATTTAACTTTACATTAATGATTGCATTCATGAAAAAATCTCTTTCAATCCCAGGGTGGTTAAGCTGATTGCGTGGCTAAAATACTCCACGTTGTTTTTGTTTTGAAATAGTTATTAATAAAGATGAGTTCTTTTAGTCTGCAAGATACTAAACGATAAGATAATACAACTATTATAACTGATTAGTATGAGAGTGCTTATATTGGATAAATAAAATCTTAATTAACTACATATAAAACTTCAAAAGACGGCTTGCGTCAACATCTAGGTTAAATTGACGTAGAGCCAATTAACTTACAGAAACGAATGAGTCTTAATAATTAATAAAATTCTTCTCTACGAAGTTTATGAGTGCATTGCGTGTGTAAAAACAATCATCTTATAGCCTATATTGGATAAATCCTAAAAAGGTAAATTATTATCTTCTTAAATTTTTAACTAGTATAAAATAAAAATAAAAATTTATAAATTCTAGAAAGCATAACATCCTTCTAATATTTGTTAATATTTGCTAAAATAAATTAGGGTTAATTACATTTATTAATTCTTATTACTAGTTAATTACTTCATTGATTTATTGAGGTTTGAGGGCCTCTTCAAGGTTCAGTTAGACTGTCTTATGTTACACATGTTAATGGAATTGGTTCATTTCATACTTTTCTTAAAATTATTAAAGTCACTATACTCCCTTTTTTTCTTTTATTTCATTTAAAATCCCGTGATTGCATGGGATTGTACACTATGCAATCGAATGTCACTCTACTGATACTGTATTTATTACAATAGGTTAATAACCTTTTAAAACTTTTGGGTTAATGTCGACCCAAACATTACAATCGACTCCGCACAGGTTAGATTCTCTCTCCTCTTCTGTCGCCGGTAACTCTCACCTTGTCTCCTGAGTCGATCGTACAATAATGATGATCCGCGTTGGCGTCTGTTTCGGGCCAAGCTTCGCTACAATCAATTTGATTGGTTGAAAGCGCGATGACATCCCATCCGCTTTCTAAGATAGCGTCTACTTCTGGGGTGGAGAGTATGAAAAAAATACTTAATATTTTATCACAATTTATACACAAATTTTTACATTCGTTTAACTTCCTTATGGTACTTGGGAGTTCTAATCTAACCTTGTCAATCGATTGCAACTGTCTTTTCGGATATTTCGATACCCCACAAGCCATAATTCGGTTCAGGTTTAATAAAGATCACTGTTATACTTAAGTCTCTTACACTGTTTTGTATTAAAATCTAACTTATCTTTATTTTATTTACAATTCGATTTTACTAGTATTTATTTCCATTACGTACAGTCCATTTCTGTTATTGCGTATTATTATGATCCCTTAATGGTTAACACAACACTAATTTTGATACTATGCTTCGATCTGCCCTTAGTAACATGATTTAAGTTTACTTATTATAATTGAATGGTGGTATTTCAGTATTGTTTTTCATTACACACTTGATCTTAAGTATTCCTCTCAACTACTGGTCATCATTGTCTAGCTTAATTGATGCCTTATTTATCTATTTTTGTTATGAAAATCCCTGGTGTTGGCACACCTAGGCCTTATTTTTATTCTGCTGGTAATCCTAGAATTCATTGTTTATAGTGTTTATATTCAGGTTACTACTTGGTGCCTAGTCTATCTAATGAGCTTACTACAGATGGTTTAATCTGATACTCTGTTCAGCATAATATTTAGTACCAGTCTCTAGGCTCCCTTTAGGCCTATTATCACCCAAGTTAGTTTTACAAGTGTTTCGTTTATTACTCGTGAGTAGTGTTACTTATTCATCTTAGTTAACCAGTACAATTTCTGGTTATTATTGTTAATGTTTTTTATAAAGTTATTCCCTTGAATTATACTCTTTAGATTCACCCATAGTTCAGGCACTATATATGGTGTTACATCCTTTATCTTAACTCTTAATTATATATTTAATTTTCGGATCATTATGCTTTACAAAATATTGATAGTAGTTATTCTAAGGTATTACAATTATTTGATTGGCAATAGGATATCACCTTTCTCTGTTAATTCAGTAAAACATCTTGCATCTGGTCGCAGGATACAAGTATGTCTAAATTAAATTATCATGATATATTTTTATGCTAATTATAATTGTGTCACATCATATAAGTTACTATGAACCTTGCTGGTTCTATTGACAATAATGTTTCATCTCTATTATCTTTTAATTTTAAAGTTTTTTGAGTTGCTTATTATGTAAATTCAGAATGTCTATTTCATTATTTGATTTTACTCTAATTATAATATAATTCTTGTTATTATATACATAATCTTTGTGTTGGTATTACCGTTATAACACATAAGTTCATTGTCATCCAACAGAAATTGGATTACTAGTCATTTCGTTATTTATTTCTTTCATAGTTGTCTTGATTATTCATCTCTTCTTTCACAGCACTACACTTAACTAAAAATGTAGTAAGTTTTTCACATGAAAAAAGTTCATTTTTAGTTAAGTTATTTCTTTCAGTTTAATTGCATAATTCACATTGAGTGAGGTTATGGGTCCTATTTTGTTTTGACAATGTGTTCATCTTAAGATGAGTTTTATGTTTTTCATTTCATACTCTTATAGTATTAACAAGGTTTCTTATTATTTTAGGTCTATTATACACTTTTCTGTCTTTATCACTCTTCTTAAAACTGTATTTATGATTATCAGTCTACAAATTATATCCCTACATTTATTCTAGTTACATGACTAGCCTACAAGATGCATTTTCGTTATTCTTTCTAATACACAGTTAATTTACATTTCGACTAATTTTACTTCACTCTCCTGACCAGTATTCATTATATCATTAATTTACTTTATGAGTTCTCTTTGTCAGTTCAGTTAATTAAATTAGCTTGTCATGGCTTATTTGTAATTCTGTTCTTCACTCTGGGCTTCTCTTGTTATGATTCATTCATCTTGCATTTATTCTCATTTTGCTTAGAGGGTAGGACATATCTTATTTCTTCCTGCTTTTGTATATTGTTGGGTTGTGCAGTATTTTTCTTCAATCCACTTATATTTTCTACTCTCTGTCTTGGGTTTTCTCACTTCACCTAATTTATTGGGTTAGTTGTTAGTTACTTTACGTCTAGTCTATTGTCATTGTCTTTCTTTCTTTAATCATCTTCATAGTTTGTTAAAGATGTATTCTTTATTCCTTTTAAAATCATTTCCTAATTTTTAATGTGGTATTTCTTGTGATTATTTATGGTGGGTTAATGTTTGTTTTGGACCCTGGTGGTCGTGATATTATGTAACGTTACATATTGCCTCCTTCCTAAAAATGATTATTTCTGACAATATCTTCATGGTATGGAAGAAATTATCATTACTTATAGTTCTCATTCATCATAGTATTTCTTCAAAGATGCTTGGTTAAATGTACCCTTTGTTTTCTGGTTTACTTGATCTGAAATTTCATACGTGTTGTTATGGTTGTTCTTGGTGATGGCATACGGACCTGTATACAGTAATAGTAGTTTCTTAGTGATACCCTCCATTGCACTCGGTAATTCCCGGTTTCTTATTAACACCCTACCTCCTACTTGGTACTGTACATTTTCTGTCGTGTTTTGTCCTGGTATTTTCTTCTTCTTTCTTCTGCCCCTTCCATAACCTTATTATGAAATTGAATTGGTATTCCTGGCTTTGGGGAAATTTGATAATGTCAGTGATTTTTCGGGGTGGTGGTTTCTCAAACATGGCAGTGTACGGTGTGGTTTCGATAGATTGGTGATGAGCTAGATTTATGAAGTATTCTGCTGCCGATATGTATTCATTCCATTTCCGCCGTTGGTTGGAACAGTATGTTCTGAGGATTCTCCCCACTTCTCTCAGCACTCTTTCCGCAGGGTTGCTGCTGGGATGGTACACTGAAGTTTTATGTCTTCACACCATGATCTAGTAGTGTTTCCTTCCACTTTCTCCCCTTGAATTGTGTCAGTTATGATAGATTTCGGATTTCCCACTTCGGTTATGTAGTTTTGGATTAAACGTTGAGTATCGTCTTAGTGGTAGCATGATTTATTGGGTATAATTTTATGAATTTTGTGTAATGGTCAAATACAATAATGATGAATTTATATTGATCTCTACCTCCACTGCGAGGGAATGGGCCGCAGATATCTACGAAAACCTTTTCTAATTTATTTGATGAAGTTATGGGAATCATTATCCCCTCCTTTTTCTCGTTGTTGCATTTTACCAGTTGACATATGTGGCAATTTCTAATATAATTACGTACTCTTCTGTTTATGTCCTTTATGTACAGGTTTTCCTCCAGCGCCTTTATTACTTTTAACGCTCTCATGTGTCCGTAACGTGTGTGATAGTCAATGATGATTTCCCTCTCAATTGTTCTGGGTATTACCAATTTCCAAGTATTATTGTGGTACTTCGTCTTAATGAATAAAATTTTATGATGTACACAATAGTACGGTATTATTCTATTGTCTTGTTCATACAATCCCTGTTGAATTTGCATTAATTTGGTCTCTCGCTTTTGGTGTTGTTCAATTTCTTTAACTATTTCCTCTAAGTCTGATCGACCCTTAATTATGTGATACATTTTTGCGATTGTTTCCTTCTATCCTTCATAAGTTTGATTTGTTATATTAATACGTGACAATACATCGGCTGCTACATTATTCTTGCCTGGAATGTACTCTTAACTGATATTATACTCTTGCAAGGCTAGGGTCCATCTTGTTAACCTCCCGTGGCTTAATTTACAGTTCTTTAAGAAGGATATCGATTTGTGATCTGATCGCACGGTTATTGGATATCCCAAAATATAGGTCCTGAACTTGCCGCATGCAAACACTATGCTCAGTATTCTTTTTCCGTCACATTGTAATTTCGCTCGCATTTATTCAACGTTCTACTGGCGAAGCTTATGACAAGGTGGTTCCCTTCCTCATCTTCTTGACACAATGCAGACCCTAAACTGATGTCGCTTGCGTCACAGTTCAAATAGAAAGGCTTGTTGAAATCTGGGTGATGTAGCTTTACAATTTCCAGAAACTTGTTTTCAATTAATTGAAATATGGTGTCTTGGTTTGGTTCCCACGTCCATTTGTCATTTGATGATAATTGTGGGAAAAGTTTTGTTGTTAACTCCGAATAATTCCTCTGGAATTTACGATAATAATTACAAATACCTAAGAAAGACTGTAACTGTTTTTTGTTTTTCGGTGTTGGGAATTGTTGGATCGATTCTACCTTGTCTCGTGATAGGGATATACCATGTTCCGATAAATTGAAACCTAAGAACTGCACTTCCTTAGCTATAAATTTTGACTTCTCTAGTTTTAAAGTTATATTGTTTTCCGATAGTTTCCTTAACACATGTTCTATCCTACAACAATGATCCTCCCAATTGGCGGAAGTTATGAGTAAATCGTCTACATAGATGGTAGTGAACTGGAGCGCTTCTTGACCTAATACCTGGTCCATACATTTAATAAACACTGCTACAGAGTTCACTAGTCCGAAAGGTAACCGCTTAAATTGGTAACTGCATCCTTCAAATATGAACGCCATGTACCTCCGGCTATTTGGGTGCAGTTCCACCTGCCAGTACCCGCAAACTGTGTCCCAGGTGCTAATAAATTGTGTGCATGAAATTTCTTTAGTATCTCGTCGATTTCTCCAGGAGATGTCCTATCAATAATTAAAGTCTTATTAATCTCTCTCGCATCCAAACAAAGGCTTACCTTACCGTTCTACTTTCGGATAGCTACATTAGGGCTGGTGTAAGGTGACTGACTGCATTCAATTATGTCGTCCTTCAATAGTCGGTTGATTTCTCTCCTGACTGCCTCCTTTAGAGAATATGCAATAAGGTAGGATTTTCTATTAAAATTTACCGGCTCTCTAAACTTCAGTTCGCATTGATAATTTTTGACCTTACCCGGTGTGTCTGAGAACATATGTCGATATTTATTATATATTTTTATCAACTTTTCTACCTGATTTTGATTTAGTGGATCGTGACGATTCGTTGACTTAAATTGGCGTATTTCTTCTATCTTCTCCTTTCATAAACTGTCAGCGTTAACTTGATATCTGATTTCCTCCTCTAGTGTCTGATTCCTAGAACTTTGTAATTCCCTAACGTGGAAAATGGTGCGGTCCTGAGGGGCTTCTTTGCTTCCAATTAACTCAGCCGTCCATTCCAAATCTCCTGAGGTCAGAGGCATTCTCGCTCTGCTCATGTCAATAATAGCTGAGTATTTTCTCAAACTATCGCAGCCGATTAAACTGCAAAAAGGTAAACCATTGGCTACTAGAAATATCATAGGAATTTTGACCCCATTACTCGTCACTTCTACTCTGACCTGCTTCCTGACTGTTCGATTTTGACGCCCTGTCGCTTCCACTAATATTATGTTGTTGATTGGTAAAGTTGGTATTATGGTCTTACATTCCCCTTGTATTCTGTTTATCTCCGTACCATCAATTAAAGATACGTTAGCACCAGTGTCGATCGTCAATGTGGTGGTCACCCCGTTTATTTCAGCTGTCACATATGGTATTTGGTTAGCACTGTTGACATTGCCGATCTCTTCCTCTTCAAGTAGCTCCTGTCTGATATCTCCTGTCGTACTTGCCGTTGCATATCTCGTCCCGTACAATATTTTGCCCTGAAGAGTGTCTTGAAATCTTCGCAATTTGGAAATTCTTGTCGGGTCGCTGTCCACCAGTTGTCATGTATTTCTTTAAAATACTCGTCGAGCATACCTCGTATTATGGTCCATCTGTTTTCCCGGATTCTGGCCAAGTTCTCTTCTACCCTCTCTAGAAATTCTATGGGGTTCTTTTTATAATTTTTAAAATTGATTGTGTCTCGATTATCCACATTTTGTATGTATTTACCAGGGGTTGGTCGATTCCGGATCATCTCGAGTTCCTCCCGTATTTGTAGGATCTCCCGTTGTCGCAACTCTTCAATTTTCTCCTTATTATTGATGGTCTGGCTTCGTACGCTGTTTACCGTTGCGTCAATGTCCTCGCATCTCTCCCCGAAGTCCGTTCGTATCCGTGTTATTTCTTCTTGATTCATTCTTTTCAGAGAATCCATTCTAACTTCGCTATTTTCTTCGAGGTTGTTCATTCGTACGTCTATATCTTCTCTGGTTTGTTGCAACACTTGATTTTACTGTTCACATCTCTCGTGGATTTCGGCAACCTCCCTTCTAACTCCGGTTATCTCCCCTTCTATTTTCGTAATGATTTTCGCGTTGTTTCTTCTATTCTCTTACTGATGTCGTCTATTTTCTCTTCCATTTTCTTACTGTTGTCGTCTATTTTCTGATTTAATTCTCGATTATCTTCCTTTAATGATTCGATATTTTTAATTAATTCTCCCTTAAAATCTTCTTTCAACGATTCTATATTTTTCTGGCTATTTACTTTTAACGACTCGATATTTTTATTTAATTCTTCATTATGTTTTCTGTACTCTTCCATCATAATTCTCATCATTTCCATGAAGTTCGCGTCTCCTGTTTATGTGGGTCGGTTAGGCTCCGCGGGATGTAATATCGTTTCGATATCATCAACTGGCGTCGCCTCCTTATCGTCCATATTCAATTCCTTTTCAGCTTCCGTTTCTTCCCTTGTGCAACGTTAGGCACACACAGCTTTCGTTATCACCTGATTCGGATAAAGGGTATTTCCAGGAAGAAAGTATACTACAGTGGATGATGCACTTCTCTGGTCAATTGTCATGACACCGAGAAACATTAGGATTCCCAATCAGTAATATGAAATTCTCAGATAATGCTTTCTGAGAAATTCCATATAATATTACATATGTAACATGCAATACTTTCAGATACCCGATATTAGTTTTAGAACTACTGGTCTTCCAGACTGTAAAAAAAAAGATTTAATTTTGTTTCTACTTATTCACTGAATAATTTATTTATACCCTACAAAACCTATCCATCCCTTCCATCCCTTTAGCAGTTCATATTTAATTAAAGTGATTGATTTTTCCACATTTTTATTTTATTTTTCAACTAGGCTGGTATTATTTTTTGTAGATTGTAAATTTTCTTTACTTTATTCTGTAAATCACAAACCCAGTCAATGACCGTGTTCCGTCTAATTGTTTTCTATGCAGTTTTTACAGTACAGTAACATATACAGTTTTATATGTATAGTAAAATTTCATTTTTCCAGTCTCTTGTAATTAAGTTATTGCAGTCATTTTGTATGTCTTTGTCATATACAACAGAGTGATTTTGTACAGTTTATGATAATAATCTCATTTACTATTATGACCTAAAGTAAAACCTCTCTAGTCCGACCCCCGGCTGGTCCGACGCTCCAGTCGGTCCGACCGCGGCTCAGGCACCGACTTGTTGATGACTTGTTTACATACTTGTCAGTTGTTTTGCTGCCTCAGTGAGCTGGCATCTAGTGTCTAGTGCACAGTGTTGCCAGGTCTTCCGAAATTTCGGAAGACCTTCCGATTTTTTTTAACGTTCCAGAAAATACGAAATTTGGTGTAAATCTTCCGAATTTTTTCCTACTCTCGTTTCAGTGCTATGTCGCATTTCTATAGTTTTGTTTTTGCGTACGATATGACGTAAAATCTGGTGTTTCATTGCAACCGCAATTATAATTTCTTTCAATAAAAGTTTATAAGAGTTCTTGTCAAAAATTTTAGTTCCTTCTTCCTGTCACAAACAATAATTTTGACCACCCAAACACAATGATGTAATAAGCATTTTGCAATATCCACTTTTTTTGTACCATACCTACTGCTATTCAAATAAGAGTTATTAATCGTTATAGTTTAGTCTCAAGCTGACAGAATCGCACTACATGACTGCACCTGAAAAAACAGATACTGTAATGTCTAGCCTACACCAGATCATAATAATGTCAAGTCGCCGACATAAACATGAAAATAAAAGTAGGGTACTACACTTGGTGGCTAAACTGTGTTGGGTATAAAGAGTGTTCCGCTGTTGTTATGTGAACTCTGTTATGTTGTTATGTATCTCTGCGGTCCTGAAGTTCGAGCTCTGGCAAATCGAAAACATCGAGCCAACACTGTTCAAAATATCAAATTCATGGAACTCCATATCTAGAATTGCGGGCGCTCTCGCAATAGATAGAGCCAATTCATTTACAATTTTTTCAGTGTAAGCACGCTTACTGCGTGCTAATTACTCGTCCTGTGTGAATTGGTGTACGTAGTAATTGGTGACAGTTTTAATGTTTACAAATATTTTTTACACTTCTAATACTGTGTGTACATACTGTACATATTACCATTTATTGTACATAACTAATTATATAGCCTGGTAGCCTACTGTATAGGTTTTATTTTATTTTAGACTGTCTCATTTAATGAAATAATAAACATTTTGTATTCTTCTGATAAATCGACATTTTTTGCGTTCCGACCATACCCCAGTCCCACAGGTGACGGATTAGCGAGGTTCTACTGTATTTTTGGATAAAATATTAGTTAGGCAAATTACATCTTTATAACTTTTATTCTTCTTTAAACAAACGTTTAAATACAAGTAAGATATAAAGAGATAATATTTATTTTCAACACACTCTTTCATCTCTTGTACAACGTTTGTGAAACGGACAATTCTTGTAATAACCTAACACAGACAAAGCGAATTACAACAATAATTTCACTGCTTCATCGGTAAACAGCCACTGAATCTGAAATAACGTAAAATTTACCAGGCTTTCCTGGAAGTGTTTTTATACAGTCTTTTCTTAAGTGGCGTCTAGTACACTAGTTCACTAATGACAGATTCCACTGAAATAGTATTTTGGCAAAATATTTCATCAGCCATTCTCGCCAAAATTTTGTATGAATTGTATGAATCTCGGCCTAGTCGCCGAGAAAAGGCATCACTAATTGGTTCATATGGTAAGTTGACTATAGTCTACATTACTTTGGAAGCGTTTTCTGATGTATCACCAAATCCCTTTACACCTGTAGATATTTCACTTTGTTCGGGAAAACAATATTCAAATAGCTTGAATATTTGGTACAATTCAATAATATAAAATCAGTTAGAAAGTGTTTTATTTAAATTGCTTTTAACAGGGTTTGAGATTCAGTCAGAATTATAAAACCCCACTTTTTCCAGAAAAGCCAGAAGTCTGTTTTAGGTGAAACAGGACTCTCTACCACCTCACGTTCTGGACTAATTAACTGTCGTGACTTTAGTTCTGATGTGTGCAGAGCTTTAATTTTATCAGACATTTATCTACACAAAGTAAACAGTCCATGCGCTTAGAAGTGTTCTGCGAATTACTTGAACTTAGATCCTCCGGATGATTCTACTTCAAGAAAATACTATCTTCCAAACTGCCATGAAGAAACATTATAAAATATCAGAGCTATGCGTGAAGATAAGAAAATATGGGTAAACGTTGATGAAACTACATACTCGACGGAAGGAAAGTAGAAACGTGATTAAAAATGACGAAATAATTTCCAAACTTTCGTTTTTAATTGCTTGTAGAAATGTCAGCAATCACATTACAGTCACTAGGTTGTGCAACAAAAGTATGCATTTGGCCCTTTTCCAAAATTAATACACGTTACCTGTGTGTAGTGCATGCTCTACACAGAGTGTGCGAGAATATCCAAACCTTGTATCCTAATGTGGATATATTAGTATCAAATGGAACTAAAGGTTTGTTACATCACCCTACGAGAACTAACCTTTTAAAACGAAAATTCGAGCCTTCTATTACCACCAGTATCCCATTGTGACTCGCTGGGAGACTTGGCTTTTTTTAGTGTTATATGTCTGCTCTCGTATTATCCAGATAATTTTGATAGTGTTAAATCAGCTGTTAACAAATTAGACAAAGATAGTGCTTTACCAACAGAGATTCTTCAAAATCTGATAAACGACTGAAGTGTAAGAAATGAGTTGGCATTTGTTTCTGTTAATTTGAGTTTCTTACGCGATTCGTAAAATAAAACTCGGAAAACAACAAACGTCTTAACGAACCTCTTAACAGACACTGTTAATGAAATACATTTTGATGAAAATCAAAATCAGTACTCGTAAAGGGTCGAAAATATAATTCTCACCTTAAAATATAAATACAGAGTTATGTTTGGAAAAGCACTGGATTTGAAATTGTCAGTAAAGTTACCCAAGTTCTAGAAGGTCAGAAAATTGGCATTAAAAACGTAAGTTTAAGTGATGTTATTCTCTTTAAGTATGCCAGACTGACTTCATGTGACGTAGAACACCCCTTTTCCCAATATCCGGCTAGGTTCCATGATAATCGACAGGCATTTGTAATGGACAATTTAGGGATGGCGTTTATTGTGCACAACAACTCCAATTAATTTTCAAGAAGGAACTGAAGAATTGACCAATAGTTTGCTGAGTACTCATAAACATTTTTCCTATTACAACCTGTTTGATTACGTTAAACTAAACGGAAGTATTTTTAACTTTTTAAGAAATATTTTTTTGTGTTTCAGCACAAAAAATAAATATTTTCTGTTTATTTAGCACCTATAATATTCGTTACCTAATAATCATATAAAAAACGTAGAACTTAAGTGACCATATGAGCAACTAAAATATTATATGCTGCAAGTAGTGTTAGGAGAGAAACAATTTCTGTTAAAAAATGTTCATTAACTCTTCAATACAGGACTATGCTGACACAAAACTTGGTAAAGTCAAGAAGGTCTAGTAAAAGAAGTCTCTTGTTAAGAGTATATCACAAAGATACGAAAATCATAAATAGAAAATCTCTAAACAAAACAACAGGTTTTTTGTAATAATATGCAGACGTGTTGGGAGATTCGTGTGACGGAGACAACTATGCTCGTAAGAAATTTAAATTCCTTAAAAATACGTATACTTGTACGTAAGAAATTTAAAATTCTCCATGATAAAATTACCATTGTCTAAGAAGCCTGTCCATTTTATTTAACTGCACTTTTTCTTAAGAAGACAGTATACTACCCCATACGTAAGTGTACAGATGTATATATTAAATATATGAGTAACCAAATAAGACTTATTTACTTAGTATAATCAAGATTTTTAAATCATAGCCTAAACATGTTTGCAGAGTAATACACCGCTGAATTATTTGACAGTATTTACAATTCCCTTGAGTGATTATGAATCGTTTCACACGGTGATAAGAATACAAATCAATAACCAGGACACTGTTTATTTGCTTATCATATGATGTCAGGCGCACTAGATAAATATACAGGGTGTCCCGGGAGGAGAGGGAAATAATTTGAGAAATAGTTCTATAGTGTAAAAGAAGAAAAAAGTTCGTATAAACATATGTCCGGAAACGCTTTATAAGCGAGTTACGGCTAGCGAAAGTTATCGCCCGGGTTTTAGTTCCCCCGGGTAAATGAAGACTTTCTGAAATTCTGGGAAGGTAAATTTAGTGGCGAATTCTATTGTTTCTTATGGCTATTGACCTGGAAAATTGAATAAAACAGGTCGCAGAACTGTATTTCCGATAACTTTCATGATATCCGACGTAAAACAGAAAAATCTTTGCCTAAAAACGTATTGTATTGTTTTTAACAAAAATTGGAATTTGTTGTTGATTTTTATTGACTTTATTTACACCATTTTTCTCAGAATTAAATTCTTTACAAGTTTTGTTTTTAACTTTTATGCATTTATTAATTATTTAACAAAGTTATTGTACTTCTAACCTAAAAAAACGTGTTTATGTGAAATCTTCGTTGATTTAATAGATACGCTGAATGTTCTTAAATATATTTGCGCGAGTTTATGGATACATAAGTTTCCGTAAACCGGCACAGTTTATTTCACTACGGTGAGAACAAACTCTTGTCCTTTACACGAAACACTTACAGCTGTCACAATACATGCATTATCTACACTCAACGGTCGGTAGGCCTATGTATAAATATCATAAAACCTGGAAAATCGCAAACATTTGTGTGAACCAACTATTGCGATTAATATGAATATCACACTAGTCTACTTGCTGGCATTGTCAACTCTAGGTAAGCGTTCAGATCTCCAGTAAACTTCCAAATGTGACTTACTAAGTATTAATAAAATCATTATGCGGCTGCATAATCGTAAATAACTATTTTTTGCATCATTGCAGTCAATTCTAAGTATGCATGTATTTTAATGGACATTAACATAGAGAAATTAAGAAATATCTTATAGCATTGACTTGTGAGCTAAGATTATGAACGGCTGGCTATAAGGATGAGTTCGAATGCCATTTGTCGTGTTCAGGTGGATTTTTTTACTCTAGTGGATTTCTTACCACCGTTTGAATTCCTGCACATGATATAAGAAATCTTCAGTTTTAACTTTTATTGAATTTGTGAGAAAGAATAAGAAATATATGAGTTGCCATGATATAAGAAATATAAGTGTTGAAATTATACCAACAAACAATCGTACAGTAATTTGTATAAATAATTAATTATGATCATACAGTATGCATTTCATCTTTTAATTTCATCATGCGGTATTATACTGTTGATGTGGATACTTTCCAAACAAGGATCACAACAATGATTTCAATATCTCGAATTGTTATTATTCTTATTGTTATTAATAGTATTATAATAATTAAAGTTTATGTTTTATCTTAATTCATATGTTTAATTTTTCTTTGTTGACAAACAAATAATATTGTTATATTGTTATGCATAGGATACAGTGTTCAGTGGAGTGCTGTTTGAATTACAGGTCTACTTAATTACTTAGGTAAATAAAAATGCGGGCATCTAAAAGTACGTTTATAGATTATTAAAACTAATTATAAAATATGTCCATTTTGTTACAAAATACTTGCTTCTTATTGGAAACATATACTGAGTAATTGAAACGGGGTTTTCACCTATCAGGAGCACATATAATACGTTTTTGGAGACATATAATAGCAAACGGGTATACGTTTAATTACATTCAGCAACATAGAGTTAGATTGTTCAACAAGAACAAAGTAACATAACTGCCATTAGAGTAACACTATAAAATAATTTTAATTATCACCTAGAATAAGCGTATACTGTACACATAATATTATCTTTACGTAAAATGTAATCGTACTAAACCAGAATATTTTAATTGTATTAAATAGTATTTTTTTATTGGTTACAAATAAAATACACAAATTTCTATCCTATTTAAACCTGTGGAAGTTTAAAATGGTTAAAACGTAGAATATTAAAAACCGTCTATTTTTTGGTTTAATATTAATAAAAGTAAATTTCAATTTTAATTAATAGTTTCTAATTAATTCTTTCGTTTATTTACAATTCGGTCTAATTAAAGAGCATAATATAAATTAAAACAGTTTGTTGTCTATTAGATTTGGTTGTAAATTAGAAACTCTCTTCTGACATGACTACTAATATGAACTATTATGTTAAATAAGAAAATAAAATTATTTCTTAAGCTCAACTGAGTCAGTTTTTTTGACAAGTAAGATTACCTACATTGTTAAGCTTGTTATAGCGGTTGCTTTTCATACTGGATCCTCCAAAGAATATGCTAACCTACGCAGAAAATCGTTGGTCGGGATCTACGTACCCAAGCTGGCGCATATCCAAAAGTACCCATATACCGTGAGTAAATCACTTGTACTTCTTGTACGAACGTAATGGAAGTTCCATTGTTAATATAAGTGATGTTTAAGTTATAGGAACTGTTTATTTAGTTTTATTTTAACTCCAGTGTTAGTCACCTTTCCTTGGTATTAAGTAAGAAAGATAATGTAATGAACATATCGTATGTTTGCTTATTAAGATAAAATATGATTATAAAATAAGAAATTATTTTTATAAATGCCACTTAAAAGAGCTTACTATAATTTAAATTTAAATAATTTAATAATTTGAGTATGTTAATCTTTGAACTATTCGAAGGAGTACAGTCGATCTGATCAATAAAGAAATAAAATCAGTCGATTCCCTCAATTCTCTGACTCTTACCGGCATACATCCAAGTAAAATTACCCTGGGGGCGGGTTCTCCCATCGTGTCCCTAAGGAGACTGAAGCACTCTACTTTGTGTAACGGAACAAGGTTGCAGACCACTAAGCTTATGGCTACGGTGACTGAGGCCACAGTAATATCAGGCCAGTAAGCGTGAAAGCGTTTTTATTCCACGCATCCCGCCAGTACCTTCAGACTACAACATCCTTTATGAAAGACATAGTTCCTGGTGAAACTTTCCTTTGCGATGGCAATTAAAAAATTGCAAGGTCAATTAATAAAAATCACAGAGATTGATTTGTCTTCTTCCACGGCCAACTTTATGTAGAATGCTCATGCAAGATGTTCCCCTCGTGACCTATAGCCTATCTACTCGCGCCTAACGTTACTCAGTTCAAGTTCATTAATTTCCGTCATAAGTTTTGAATACATTTTAAACAGTTATTAATTAACAAAGTGCAAGAACACAAAAACATATTACTGGTCTTACATACCTTCGACACCCATTTCTTTGGCGATATCTTGCTAGCACTAATCTACAACATTGCACTGTCAGTACATTTTAGTCCTTTTATCCCAAATTTCTGATTTTAATAAAACTTTTGCAATAAGTCTCTCTTTATCCATCACACAAAAAATTAAAACTAACTAGCGAAGCAACTAACAAACTAAACTAGAACTAAAAAGCGACTAGAACAACAATAAATGGCAACTATATATATATATTATAACAGCACCAAATATCAATTATTTGGGGTTATATGTCAACTGTATACTAGAATCAAGTTTAAATAAATTGTAATAGTCAAAACTCCATTTATATGCAGGAGCGATGAAAATAATGCTTTATAAAACGACGCACACGTGGCCGTTATGTAATCAGCTCGCTGTACAAGGAAGGGCCACACACAAAGAGTTTATTATTAATATCTCGGAAACTAATAAATTAAGGCGAAATCCAAGATAGCCAAAATGTTTGCCGAAATATTAATAATAACGTGTGCAAATTTTACGCAATATAATTAACAAATAAAAGAGTTAATTAATTTAATTGAATAACTTCTGTAAAAATAGAGCTACATTAATGAGATTTTAATATGTTATAAAGATAATAATTTCTAACAGATTGTATATTTTAGTTTTAGCACAACTTGGTTTGCAACCAAGATATTGCAAAAATAAACTATCACAGGAAATCCGGACCGACAATTTGGTGCCGCCGGAATAATAATATTAGTAATAATATTAATTCTCCGTCTGTGGGAATCTAACTTCATTCTCACGGACCAAGGGAATTCAAATTTTGTGTTGTAGGGAGAGCGTGTCAGCCAATCAAATCATTTCACGAAATCCCGACCAGCGCGGTGTTTTCGGGCTGAACCATCACTCTTCTGCCAGTACTTGCGAAGTAAAGACGTAATTCTTCGATCGTCTCGTAACCATAGTTGTGAAGATTCATCAGAAGACTCTACGTGGTCAACACAAGCAATTACGAACACAGTAAATACAGATCAACTGTACAACTCGTAATTATTGCGTAAAGGCGAGATACTCTTCATTACAACAACCAAGCTTATTGTGTACTGCAAGCTGTGGTCATAAGCACGCAAGAGATCCACCAGACTACCAGACCAGACTTCAAGAATACGACAGAGAGGCCGTCTAAATCATTGGTGAACAGCTGACGAGCAGAGCTACCACTCGAACGAAACACACACACACACACACGCTGAGTGCGACGTGCGAATCGACAAGGGACGTAAACCAGTTCCAGCAGAGAGCCGTAGACGTTAAAATATTCAACAAACAGCAGGAGAGCAGAGTGTTGCCGAATTCTTAACTCAACGACCGAATCCAGCAGCTCTAAGCAGATTACTTTCTCTAGCAGATCGGACCGGAACCAGCGAGGGACATTTGGAGCAACTCTACTATCCACTTCAATAACAGGAAAGCAAAATCAACTTATTTATTTTTCAACATCAAATTTTCTTGATTTTTCAATTAAAAGCATTGTAATTTATACAATTCAGGTGCAATACAAAAATCAAAGACTCTAGTAATTAAGAATAAATTCATTGTGATAATCTGTATAGCAGTCTAAGTCATTAGTAAGCTGTAGTTAAGAAAATAGAAATAATACAAAAGCGCTATACAAATCTTAACTAACAATCTAATTATTAGCTTATACTGCATTATAACAGAAGTCAAATCACTAGAAATGAAATGATGTGAACTAGACTGTCACGCCTAATTTATTTTTGAAAATTATTCTAATTAACTTCAGAGTTTTTATATTTTGTTTTATTAACATTTAAATTCAATTTAGTTAAAGCAATTTAATTAAATTAAATCAATTAATTAATTAAATGTTCAATTGCAATTAACTCGTCAAATAACAAGTTTAGTTTCTTTTCAATTATCAACCAATTGAAAAACATTAGTCAACATAGATTCATGGTTTAGATTGTACGATAATTTATAATATAATAACCATTTTATTCTTGTGTGTTATTGGAGAAATAAACAACGTTTTATTACCCCATACTGCATTGTTTTATTGTTGTACGACAAAGCCTACCAGTCTCACAAAACTCTCCCCCTTTAAAGTAACTTATTTTGCGTGTTGTTGCCATAAATTTGAGATTACTAGCTTGCGAAATTGAAATCCAAAATCCACACGCCCTAGTCGGAAGAAACCGCAAGATCGGACAGCAGGTAGGTACTCATACACCACACAACACAACAACAACGCATATAAGTGAAGTTGCATATGGCTTGCCCGGAACGTGGGGCGCGATTAAATTAAATTAAATTAATTAAATTCAATTTAAATTTAATTTCACGTTAAAACAAACTTTGCTGTTTTAACTCTTAAAACAGCTGGCGTCCAACTGAACAATCCCCAAAGAGTTTTGTGATTGGTTGTGGTACAGCAGTGAAATTATTTTGTGTATTTGAAATTATTTTGTGTATTTGTAAGTGTTCTATATTTAAAATTGTTGTGTATTTAAAATAAATATGGATAAAATACTTAAACAAATGCAGCAAATGAGCGCGGATTTGACCGCTAATATGAACGCGCAAATGAAACAAAATAACGCGGATTTGACCGCTAATATGAACGCGAAATTTGAACAGAGTGCAGCCAAAGCTGAAATGAATATCGCAGAGTTAACGTCTAAAATCGAGGCGCAAAGAGTTAGTCTAACCGAGGCATTAGAAATTAACAACGCCGACATAAATACAGAAATTAAACAAACAAATAAAGAAATTAAAGAAAGCAATAAAGAATTGACCGCTAAAGTCGTTGAAATCGGTGAGAGTAATAAAGAGTTAACCGCTAAAGTCGCTGAAATCGGTGAAAAAGTACATACGGTTGATACCAAAATAAATGAACGGTTTAAGGTTTTTGAGACCACTATGCAAAAATCGTTTATAGAACAAGTAACACGTATGGAGGGCCGGTTCAAGGAGCATATAAGCCGCTGTGAAAAACAAACGCAAGACGTCGCGAAAGAAGTCGACTCTCTCGAGATAAAGATTCAAGCTGACGCGACAGAAACGCAACGACAAGTAAACAGATTAGACGCTTCAATTGTAGAGACGCGATCTAACATTGACTCTAATAAAGAGAGTGTCTTACAAGCGTTAAACGACGAGATTTTGAAAGTACGGCAGCAGGTACGGAGGAGGTCCGCTCCTAATATTTTAGTACAAGGTCCTGTCGACGAGAAAAATCTTGTGTATTTTACAGGGGAAAATAACAAAAACCCTATTGAATTTTTGTTAGCATGTGAAAGTGAAACGGCTAGGGTAGGGTCGAGACTTGAAGATCAAGATAAAATAAAGTGGGTAGTTAACGCGATGCGTGATTCGGCGCGTAAGTGGTATAACATTGTACGCGATAGAGTATCCACATACGCGGAGTTCAAACAAAAATTTGAAAGCCGATATTGGAATTCGCATACTCAAAGACTTTTACGAAATGAACTAGAGTATGGCCGATTTGATAGGAAAATGGGTATTACCGCGGAAAATTATATAATCCAGCAGGTCGAGCGCGCGAAGCATTTAACCCCAGCATTTTCGGAGATTGACATAGTCACGAAACTCGCCTATCATTTTAATCACAATATTAGAGTAGCTGTGTTTACGCAGGGTATACGCACGGTCGATGAACTGCTCATTCTAGTGTCCCAAAGCGAGACAGTTTTTGATTTTGGTGGGTGGCGTTATAATCCTGATTTTCGCCGAAATAACGAAGGTCAGAATACACGGGAACAATATCATCAGCAACCTGATCAAAGACCGAGTACCAGTTCTACTCCACCCCAGACATCGTCAAAACCCCCAGATAAGACCTTTGAATACAAAGGCAAGCCAAATATCGGTAGACCGAAAGGGCAATATAAGGGTAACGATGGGGCCCCGATTAGAGCGATTCAAACGGTCGAAATAGCGAGAAGTGATACAGTAGAGCAAGACAGCGATACTCCAAGCAATAAAGACACTAGTGAGAAGAAAAAGAATCGTAAGTTTCCAAAAAACTTGGAAAGGGGCGCCTCCAGGGAGGAAGCGCCATAAATCATGCTAAAATGTATAGAAATAAAATAGGTAAAAATAAGAAAAATGCTAGATTTAAGAAAAATGATTTTTCAACAGAAATTTGTACGCCTGTTAACAAAGTATTCCAACCGGAAGGTACGGAACCATGGTTGGCGGTTAACACAATACAACAATGGACTCCGACAATTGTATGTCCAGTGGAACAGGAACTTCACGACGACGTTCCCACACATTCAGCGTGGGAAGACGTGGAAATCATATCCGGGGACGCATACGAATTTGACGAGTACATAGCGGAATATTGTAGGGCCACCCATAAAAATGCCTACGACATACTGGATGCACTTTAAAAATAATAATTTATTTATATTATAATTAGAATTAAAATAAATTAACTGTGTTTTATAATATTATTAATAATAATTGTAGATAGATTGTGTATAAAATAATAATGCATTTATAACGTGGTGAATAACGGGCGTGTACAACGAAACAAACGCAAGGCAGGAAATAGTTACGTCACACGGTAACTACCGACCGACGGTTTGAATGTAGGTCAAGCAATTAGCGCCGCGTGGGCGATAACACTGTAAACAAACGGTCAGCACATTCCTTTGCGCGTGCGCCACTGTTGACAAACAAACCCTCTGGAACGCCCGCAATTAGCTACTACCCGTTCTAAAAATTTTGATACACAATAATTTGCGAATATAATATTATCAATAGATGTATTTAGAGTTAAGTTATATATATGTGGAAGAACATTAACACACATGTATGTTTCTTTTGAATAAGTAATCCAATGTAGAGGTAGTAAGTATAATGATTACAAAATACGTTTATAATAATTGAAAAAAAAAATAACTGTAATTATTACATTCATTTTTTTTTTAAAAGGGTGGGGGTGTATATAACAGCACCAAATATCAATTATTTTGGATTATATGTCAACTGTATACTAGAATCAAGTTTAAATAAATTGTAATAGTCAAAACTCCATTTATATGCAGGAGCGATGAAAATAATGCTTTGTAAAACGACGCACACGTGGCCGTTATGTAATCAGCTCGCTGTACAAGGAAGGGTCACACCCAAACAGTTAATTATTAATATCTCGGAAACTAATAAATTAAGGCGAAATCCAAGATAGCCAAAATGTTTGCCGAAATATTAATAATAACGTGTGCAAATTTTACGCAATATAATTAACAAATAAAAGAGTTAATTAATTTAATTGAATAACTTCTGTAAAAATAGAGCTACATTAATAAGATTTTAATATGTTATAAAGATAATAATCTCTAACAGATTATATATTTTAGTTTTAGCACAACTTGGTTTGCAACCAAGATATTGCAAAAATAAACTATCACAGGAAATCCGGACCGACAATTTGGTGCCGCCGGAATAATAATATTAGTAATAATATTAATTCTCCGTCTGTGGGAATCTAACTTCATTCTCACGGACCAAGGGAATTCAAATTTTGTGTTGTAGGGAGAGCGTGTCAGCCAATCAAATCATTTCACGAAATCCCGACCAGCGCGGTGTTTTCGGGCTGAACCATCACTCTTCTGCCAGTACTTGCGAAGTAAAGACGTAATTCTTCGATCGTCTCGTAACCATAGTTGTGAAGATTCATCAGAAGACTCTACGTGGTCAACACAAGCAATTACGAACACAGTAAATACAGATCAACTGTACAACTCGTAATTATTGCGTAAAGGCGAGATACTCTTCATTACAACAACCAAGCTTATTGTGTACTGCAAGCTGTGGTCATAAGCACGCAAGAGATCCACCAGACTACCAGACCAGACTTCAAGAATACGACAGAGAGGCCGTCTAAATCATTGGTGAACAGCTGACGAGCAGAGCTACCACTCGAACGAAACACACACACACACACGCTGAGTGCGACGTGCGAATCGACGAGGGACGTAAACCAGTTCCAGCAGAGAGCCGTAGACGTTAAAATATTCAACAAACAGCAGGAGAGCAGAGTGTTGCCGAATTCTTAACTCAACGACCGAATCCAGCAGCTCTAAGCAGATTACTTTCTCTAGCAGATCGGACCGGAACCAGCGAGGGACATTTGGAGCAACTCTACTATCCACTTCAATAACAGGAAAGCAAAATCAACTTATTTATTTTTCAACATCAAATTTTCTTGATTTTTCAATTAAAAGCATTGTAATTTAAACAATTCAGGTGCCATACAAAAATCAAAGACTCTAGTAATTAAGAAAAAATTCATTGTGATAATCTGTATAGCAGTCTAAGTCATTAGTAAGCTGTAGTTAAGAAAATAGAAATAATACAAAAGCGCTATACAAATCTTAACTAACAATCTAATTATTAGCTCATACTGCATTATAACAGAAGTCAAATCACTAGAAATGAAATGACGTGAACTAGACTGTCACGCCTAATTTATTTTTGAAAATTATTCTAATTAACTTCAGAGTTTTTATATTTTGTTTTATTAACATTTAAATTCAATTTAGTTAAAGCAATTTAATTAAATTAAATCAATTAATTAATTAAAATTTCAATTGCAATTAACTCGTCAAATAACAAGTTTAGTTTCTTTTCAATTATCAACCAATTGAAAAACATTAGTCAACATAGATTCATGGTTTAGATTGTAAGATAATTGATAATATAATAACCATTTTATTCTTGTGTGTTATTGGAGTAATAAACAACGTTGTATTACCCCATACTGCATTGTTTTATTGTTGTACGACAAAGCCTACCAGTCTCACAAAACTCTCCCCCTTTAAAGTAACTTATTTTGTGTGTTGTTGCCATAAATTTGAGATTACTATCTTGCGAAATTCAAATCCAAAATCCACACGCCCTAGTCGGAAGAAACCGCAAGATCGGACAGCTGGTAGGTACTCATACACCACACAACACAACAACAACGCATATAAGTGAAGTTGCAATATATATATTACATTTAATATTTATAACTAAATTTACCTCAAGATGTTATTTTTCCTTATTTGGAATATGTTTCGAGAGCTCCCGAAACATCTTGAAATAAATTTAGTTATAAATATATATGTATTACATACATCAATAAACGGACTGTAGCAGAAAGTGATTGAATATATATATATATATATATATATTGTAAGGGTACATATCTTCAACATGCATTAATAAAGCAACATGATAAGAATAAAACACTAAATGATTAACACTATGAATAAAAAGGGATGAATCAGAGATGAAGGAATGGATAATTAACATAATTATGCGATAAAACAAATAAAAATAATAGTAAAAGTCACCTCTGATAAGAGAAATTTAGCAAGCAACGAAGCCAACGTTGAAAACAATAGTACAATGCGATGTAACCAAAATAACCCAATAGATATGGTAAGTGAATAAGTAGAACCAGCCCCAATACCAGTGATAGGATATATCAAAACAAACAAAATAAGGGAGAAGCTAGAACCAGCCCCAACACCAGTGATTGACCAAATAAAATGGAGCCAGATGAGAAGGTGAAAACCAAAATATAAATGAAATGAAATGAAAAGAAATGAAAGGACACCAACAAATAATATACGGTAGAACAGAAAAAGGAGAAATGGTACACTCAAATAAAGTAGTGAAAAAGAAACTAATAAATGATAAATGTAAATGATAATTATTAGAATCTACCAAATAAGCAATGTAAATGATAAGTGTTAAAATTCAATGAATTAAAGATAAACAAAGTACACTAACCAAATTAATAGAGAGTAGCTATTATAAATCACTCTAATATGACATGAACTTGTTAACAGTATAATTAACCAATGTAATTTGAGAGATAGAGAGGTAGAGAAATAGAGAGACAGTGAACATTGTAAAGTGAGAAAGAGAATTTGATGTTTGGTAATACCCACTAGTAACACTTAAATATAATATAAAAAGTGCAAAGTGGTAGTGTAAAACCCCAAAATTAAACAGAAACCCTATTGATAGGTATGAACACCTAATAATCAGTGACAAACACTAAATATTTATTGGTGAGATGTGTTATTAAATAAGACTTTTGTTATTATTAGTAGTAAGATTAATTATAGATAAGGAATACAATGGTATTCAGGGAAGGAATCCCATGGAGAGTCAAAATGTTGGTGTTACCATGGATAGAAGGTAAAGTTTATTTTAGAAAGAATATAATAAAGAATGTAAAGACAAATTCAATAAACATCCTATGTTTAAGGGAGAATTAGTTAAGTAAAGTTAAATGGTGTGATGATGTTTATATCACTAAGAAGTAAATAAGAAGTAACAAATGAAAACAAGTGTAGTATAATAACAGTTAAAGAATTGTTTGATTGTTTAAGTATAGGAATATGGCTGAAGAATTATACAGACCATAAAACTATGGCTATATTTATATTTAATAGAGAGTAGTAAGTAATAAACCAATTATAAACCATGGCAATATAAATAAGAAAAAAATAAATTAATACAAATCTAATAACACTGAAAGGCAGTTAGAAAACAATAGGCAAACCATAATATGTAAACTAATAAAAAACATACAATTATTATAAAACAGACACAAAACCATTCAACAAGTACACAAATCATGTGTAACACAAAACAAAACATGTACAAGGGTAAAATAATATGTAATTTGTATAAAGTAAGAAAATGTAGCTAATTACGACCTAGGCCTATGAAATACCTAACTGTAAGGAACCAATAACAACCAATTGTAAGAAATTAACTATAATATTAGCAAATCAAAGGCAAGTAACTAGTCAATGATAATTAGTGGATTATATTAAGATATAAATGTTAAATTAAAGACATAAAATAAGAAAGAAATGTAATTAAATAATATTAACATGATTGTTCAAACACTAATAAATCAGCAAACCCAGCTTTGTGGGATGTCAAAATGATCTTTGAAAGATAATACGAACAGTGGTGATAATATTTCATACTTAAATAAGAAGACCAAAGAATAATAGCAATCAGAAGATATTTAATCATTTTGAATAAAAATTCAAATATTCTAACAATGGTCTTAAGTCATGCATAGTTAATCAGAATCAATCAGTTACCATGACAACTGAACGTTATATATAATATTACGTTAGAAACTGTTAATCCTATAGTGACGATCACGAGGAAGAGACGCTAAGCCGTAAAGGGCCCGATTTTTTATTTAAAAACAGTCAAAGTAACCAGATTTCTTGAAGTGAAGAACCAAACTACCTGATGAGGGACTAATACATTCAACCCAGGCAAGAGACCAGCTTAATTAACTCCAATTTAGTTAAATTCGATCAACTAACACGAAAAAAACGCAAGGCGTACCTGAATCCAAAGATGACTGAAGATTGAAGACCCAATCGATGAACTGTGATAAGGCTATATGTATATTGTCACTTTGAATGATTCATATTTTTAATAACTTCCATAACTAATTTTTATTAAAGAAATTAAGCGCCTATTATAATAAGTAATAGATTAAGGTGTATACCGATCACTGGCTCCAGCATCATATCAGGATTTAGTAAATGATACAAAGTACAACAATTGTTCACCTGCTCTATATTTAGCTATCGTTTTCGAATCACATTTTGCATTTCAGTCATGGCTGATGTGAAAGCATTAATCAAAAAACGGGGCAAAATTAAGGTTTCTATATCCCGTGTAAATACTTTCGCTGACAATTTCGATCCGGACATAAGCGATCACCATGCCTTAAAAATTAAACTCCGCCATTTGATGGAATTGTCCGCGAAGTATGATGACATTCAGACCCAAATTGAGGCTGACGATTCCGATTTCGCATCAGTCAGTGACTGGGTTCAAACAGAGGATAATCTCTGTAAGATTGAATGCAACCTACACAATTTATTAGAGCAAGTAGAGGAGGTGAACAAGAAGCCATTGAATCAAACTGAGGTTACGCCAATTAAAACCCCCCCTATACAGTTACAGCCAATTAAATTGCCCTGCTTCTCAGGCAACATTATTGATTGGCAGCATTATTATAATATGTTTTGGATCTGGTACACGTCAGAACTGACCTGACGGACATTCAATAATTACACTATTTACACTCCTTCATTAAGAGACGAAGCTTTAAACGTAATAAAATCTCTCCCAGTAACCCATGACAATTATGAGGTAGCCATTGATCTATTGAGGGCCAGGTATGACAGCAAATTAATTGTCTCAGCCTATCACATAGGGAATGTCTTGGGCGTGAAGTCCATTCAACAAGAGTCCATTGTTGGCATTTCCAAATTCATTGACGAGATCACAGCGAATATAAATGCTTTAAATTCATTAAATTTACCGGTAAATACCTTTGAAATCATTTTCGTTCAATACTTGATGCAAAAACTCAATAACCAGACATGTCGGCTCTGGAAAGAAAGCCTGTCCGACGAGCGATTTCTTAATTTCAATAATTTTATTAAATTTTTAAATAATAGAAGGCAACTAATGCAAAACGTCGGCGCCGCGACCAGTTCAGTAAGCAGAATACAAGTTAGCGATAAGACTCCCTATCGCAAAGCTATTAAAACGGTCGATCTTACTAGGTCAACATTCCATTCTCATATCGTCAATAACATTTGTCAGCTGTGTCGTGGTAAACGCCGCCTTTCTGAATGCCCACAATTCGTGGCTATATCTCCCCTTGAACGAAAAAATATTTTAATCAAACATAAACTCTGCTTAAATTGCATACGTCCAGGCCATGATCTCGCACACTGTCCTTCCAAATTTGCTTGCAGGACATGCGCTAAACGCCACCACACAATGATCCACATATCTGGCAATCACGCTTCGTGTAGGAACAATCAATATTCACTGAAACTGCAAACAAACAAATCTATCTTATCATCCACCGCTGTCTGCATGACAGCTGACCGGTAGGAAGCATCCAGTAAGGATTTTATTGGACTCAGGATCGCAAACTAACTTCTGCACCATGAGTTTCGCACGTCGCATGGGTCTAAAACTAACTAAATCACATTTACCCATCACGGGAATAAACAATTCCTTATCTCAAGCTGACTTCAGTACTAGGGTAAGGTTGCATTCTCGTTATAAGAATTTTAGTTTGAACGTGCATTGCGCTGTGCTTCCCAGCATTACGAATAATCTTCCTGCGGAATCATTTGATATCTCATCCCTAAATATACCAAAAGGCATATTCCTAGCTGACCCTCAACTGAACTTTTCTTCGCAAATCGACATATTGCTTGGTGCCCAGTACTATTTACAATTAATTGAACCTGTCAAATTTTTGCGCAGCCCACACTTTCCCATAATACAGGAGACAAAATTGGGATTCATTCTCGCGGGTAACTTGCCCTTTAATGTCGACATGACAAAACCTGTCTCATCATTCGCAGCATGCGAAGACAATAATGCCATTTCCTCGCAATTAAAGGACTTCTGGCAATTGGAGGACGTTGCTGCTCGTGCTCCCTCGGTTGAGGATTCGGAATGGGAAAATCATTTTGTGGCGAACCCCTTCCGTAATAATGATGGTAGATTTGTCGTATCCCTACCACGCAGGTTAAAGAATTCTCGTTTGGGCGATTCTCTTCCCGGAGGTATCCGCAGATTTTAATCACTGGAAATCAAGTCCAAGCAGAACCATGAACTTCATAAGGACTATAGCACATTCATGCATGAATATTTAACTCTTGGTCACATGTCTTTACTTGATGCTTACGATTTCTCAATTAACCAGTCAGACACCTTTTATTTACCGCACCATTCGGTGTTTAAAGGCTCTAGTATAACTACCAAATTGCGAGTTGTTTTCGACGGCTCTGCCAACACAACAAATAATTTGTCCTTGAACGACTCCTTGATGGTTGGTCCCACGGTTCAGCAGGATTTTTTTCGATTATGTCTCGGTTTCATACTCACCGATATGTCCTCATTTCGGACATTGAGAAGATGTACCTTCAAATTTTAGATAATCCCAAGGATTCTAATTTGAAGCGAATTGTCTGGCGCGACGTCCCGCTTAGGGAACTTCAACACTACGCTTTGAGGACAGTCACATATGGGACTGCAAGTGCGTCATTTCTTGCCACAAGATATCTGGCACAAATAGCCCAGGAAAACAAATCTCAACACCCTATAGCTTGTTCAGCTATCGCAAACGATTTCTATGTGGACGATCTCATGACCGGTTCAGATAACCCGCACATCCTATCTAAAATGAAATCCGACATCACAGACTTATTAAGCCAATACGGTTTTACTTTGCACAAGTGGTTTTCGAATGATCAAACCATTATAGCTTCACACGCCAAATTCTTCCCTCGACTTTAGCAAAAATCAAACTGTGCGTACTTTGGGTATTCAATGGGACATTGACGAAGATAGTTTCTTATATAGTTTCCAAATACATGTCAAAGTGGAAGTATTCAACAAGAGAAGGGTATTATCAGTTATCGCAGGAATTTACGACCTTTTGGGACTCATTGGCCCGGTTACATTTTGGTGTAAGCATTTCATGCAGATATTGTGGTTAACCGGTACATGTTGGGACGACCTCTTATCAGACTCATTATCTAATCAGTGGGTAGAGCTTAATTGTCAGCTGATTTCCGACATTTACTTTAAAATTCCAAGGTCTGTAAAGAGTTTAAATAATGCACAAGTCATTTCATTCCAGCTCCATGGGTTTGCCGACGCGTCAGCAAAGGGTTACGCGGGTTGTATTTATGAGCGTACGGTGTATTCCAACCGCGGTATATCATCAAACTTGTTATGCTCTAAGTCTAGAGTCGCTCCCTTGAAGCAGTTAACATTACCCAGACTAAACTTTGCGCCTGTCTCTTGTTGGCTCAGTTGGTGTCCAAGGTTATAAACGCTGTGAATTACAAATTCGACGACTTATATTTTTACTCTGACTCAAAGATCGCCTTACACTGGATCCACCAGCAGTCTTCCAGATGGAAGGTATTTGTCGCCAACCGCGTTGCGGAAATACAGCGTCTCACTGCGAAAGGTACCTGGCATTATGTCTCGTCACATGACAACCCTGCTGATATTCTATCGCGTGGTTGTCTCCCTCGGGTTTTACACGGTCACCCACAATGGTGGCATGGTCCATCCTGGTTGTCCCATGAGTCATCATCATGGCCCACCAGTGCCTTCGATGCCCATTCACCCTGCACTCTTCCCGATCTTGAGCAGGAACAACGTAAGCAGGTCCAAACCTCATTGATTGTCGCTTCATCTACGTCTAGTTATTTTGAAAACTGCTCTTCGCTTTCAAAACTCCTTCGTGTATTTTCGTATTGCTGTCGATTCATTCGGAACTCTAGGCTCCCCATAGCGGATAGAGACACTTCCCTTTTAACTTCCCATGAGTTACTTGGTACACTTTTGGTTTTTATTCGCCAGTTCCAGCAATCGCACTTTAGCATCGAAATGAAGGAACTCGAGGCACAACGCTGTATCCCTAATAATAGTAAAATTCTTTCACATAACCCCTTTCTGGACAATGCGGGGATATTACGCGCGGGAGGACGCCTTCAGCACTCCCACCTTACCTATGAAAGCAAACACCAAATCATACTTCATCCGCATTCTCATCTCAGCAAATTAATCATAGAGGGCGAGCATCTTCGTCTACTACACGCTGGGGTACAATTGACTCAGTACTCTTTACGGCAGAAATATTGGATAATTAATGATAAATCTTATATACGATCAGTAATACACAAATGTATTACTTGTTTTCGATTCCGTGCTAGGGGCGCAAGCCAATTATTAGGACAATTACCCTCTTCCCGAGTTACATCTGCTAAGCCATTTTCTCAAGCTGCAGTCGACTATGCCGGTCCCGTATTTATACGTCATGGCGGGCAGCGTTCCAAATCGACGTCAAAGGCTTATATTGCTCTATTTATATGCATGGCCACTAAGGCTATTCACCTTAAACTAGTCTCAGACCTTACCTCAGCTTTCATAGCAGCCTTAAAACGGTTTATAGCTCGTAGAGGTATCCCTGATCAGATATTCTCCGACAATGGTACAAACTTTCGTCGTGCTAGTAGCACACTTCACGAATTATACAAACTTTTTCAATCTAATGGTTTTGAACAGACCACCCAGGATTTTACCAGTGCCCAAGGCATCAAATGGTCCTTTATTCCCCCCTCAGCACCTCATTTCGGTGGCCTGTGGGAAAGCGGAGTCAAGAGCGTCAAGTTTCATTTGCGGCGCGTTGTCGGCGGAACCATCCTTACGTTCGAGGAGTACTACACTATCCTAACTCAAATAGAGTCCTGCCTTAACTCACGCCCCTTGTTCGCCATATCAAATGACTCCAGGAACCCCGAACCTTTAACACCGGCGCACTTCCTGGTTGGTTCTCCGCTCACTGCACTCCCGGAACCTGACTAATCCCAAGTCAATATTGGTCGTCTGGGCAGATGGCAGCTGCTCCAAGGATTCGCCCAGTCTATTTGGAAAAGGTGGTCGAAAGATTATTTGCACCAGTGGCAACAACGCAACAAATGGCGCATCCCGTCAAAAAATTTGGCTCCCGGACAACTTGTCCTTATTTTGGAAGACAATTCCCCCCCCCCACTGCAGTGGAAACGCGGGGTAGTCACTAATGTCTATTCGGGTCAGGATTCAATAGTGCGCGTCGCGGAGGTTCGCACCGCAAACGGTATCCTACGTCGGCCCATTCATAAATTATGTCCACTTCCAGTGGCCTCAGACTAATCGCATGAGCATCATGCGACACGTATCAGTGATGTGAACTTTATCGCATTATCGTGCTTTATGCCCGGGACATACCCCGGGCGATCACATGCTTTACATTGTTATACTTACTATATTATTCTAATATTATGCGTATCAATTATTATGTCTTTTACTATTGTATTATTCTATGGTTATATATTTTTGAATTTTTTGGGGATTATGATTCTAATATTATGCATATGGATTATATGTCTTTTACTATTGTATTGTTCTATGGTTATATATTTTTGAATTTTTGGGGATTATTATTCCAATATTATGCATGTAAGGTATTATGTCTTTATTATTCTATTATCATATTGTTATATATTTTGAATTTTCTGGGATCATTATCCTATTATTATGTAATGCCAACTATTATGTCTGTCTGATTATTGTATTATTATGTATCATTATCATGTTATTATGTGTTATGAAATTTTATTATCATTTTTCTATTACTATGTAACGTAAATCATTATGTATTATATATCCTTACATGTATTTGGTATGTCAATCATATTGTTATGTACTATTGAATTTCTTTTGGTGTCATTGCTCTATTGTTATGCATGTCAATTATTATGTCTTTGCCATTGTATTATCATTTGTTATGTATTTTTGAATTTTGGTGTCATGTAATGTCAATTATTATGTACTATTCACACATTGAATTAAGTTACAAAATCGCCCGATTTTGTGCGGGCAGTATGGTTACACTTTGTACTTATTCAAACTTTGAACTGTAAACTCCGCATTGCGGTCCGTGCAGTGACGTCATTTTCCCCCCCTCCAATCTGCTGCCGGCTTGAATTCAGGCTAGCAGCAGTCAAACGTTAGTCAGTTACTTGCAAGACTCCGGACGGGCAACTTGCCTCCGTTCGCCAGCCGCGGCTACATTGTTTCAACATTTCTAAATTTTAGCATGATCTTCATGCGCAAATTACGTAGGCGATCTCAGCCTCTACACCTGATTACATCTTACAATATTTAATTCTATCTCAATTCTCAGGCATTTATGTCGCGCTAAACTGCACGCGCCAGCAACTATTTCTTAATAATTTTCAATAAACAATTAACTCTAAAAACATATACAGTCCACTTCGTTACTTCATTTCTCTCCAGCTAACCCAACAACTAGCGTTCTAAGACGAACTTAAGATCACTTCGAAAGCGTCTGAGACGCAACACGTTAAGAATATTTATGATTTCTAGTAACACACCCAATTTTTAAAAATTGTACAGAAGAAAATTATTATTTTTAAGGACAATTTATAATTACTTCTTTTACTCTGAATATTTCCATTATTTATATTTAAGTCTTTAAGTCTTTACTATCTCATACTTGGTCATTTATGAGTTCTTTGCACTAAAGTATAATTCTTCATTTGTCATCTGCGTATTGTCGAATTTACCGTTGCCTGTGCACGTGTGTGCGTTCTGAATGATGACAATGACAATGATGATGATACTGATGCATTCTCGGTACTCTATGGCTTGTTGTGGATGATAATCCAGTTCTCCTCCATCAATAGTGGTGTATTGCAGATGATGGTGGTGATGTTCAAATCGATCGGCAGACGGGGAGAGTGACGTCGTGTGAAGATATATTGAGTCTGACTTCGCCCAAAATTGCTGGAGGTATTTATAGTAGGCGGCAAAATGACATGACAAATATTGTTTTTGACATGTTAAATTTTGTCAGTTCGAGTGTAGCTTCCTTTTTTGTACTGATCACTTTTTAGTCCGTTATCGCGGCCACGTAAACTTAATCTTTAAGCGAGTGGTTGCAATGTCTTCATAATTTTTCCCTGGTCATTTACATACAACTCACTCGGTAATTACTAACTAATTATGGTAGTAATTTACATTAATTAATATGATGTCTTTATTATTGTATTTTTCTGCAATAATTTTGCATTACCATACGCGTTTAAATGTCCTTAATCTAATGGTGTTTGTAGAATTGTGATATATCTTTGGTAAGAGGTAATAAACATATTTATTTAGTTATTTTAGTCCTGTCAATAACTGATTTCTCAATAAAAACCACCAATTCATACGTTTCCCCTCTTGTAGTATACTGCTGGTTCATGCCCAAATATGTGTATTGTTGCTATATAGTCTCTCTCTCTCTCTCTATACATATATATATATATACATATAATATTTATATTAAATTTAACTCAAGATGTTATTTTCCCTTATTTGGAACATGTTTCGGGTACCATCTTGTACCCATCCTCAGCCTTCCGGTTTTTTTGTCTGGTGAAGTACATATGTGTTGTTGGTTGACTATTATTATTGTGGCTTCCTGTTGGCTTCTGGTATTTCAAATTGGTTTTATTGTGTGTGATTGTGGTGTATGTGTTAGTTTTTTGTGTATTTTCAATGTTGAGTGCTTTGAATATTGTGTCATGTTTTGTATTGACTTGTATTTGTTCAGGTATTAGTTTGTTTCTATATATATTAGTTTGTTATATATATATATATATATTGTAACGAAACGTAATATGTCTGTGTGTTACAAAATATATAAATATGTGTTTGTGTAGATATAAAATTGTTTATTAAAAAAAAATTTAATTAAAATTTTTTTATGTAATTAATTAAAAACAATTAATTAATTAAGTTTCGTGGTGTTCCGAAACGTTTATCACTTATTTTAATTGTTTTGTAGACTTTTGTGTATTTGTTAAAACCTCTAGCCACTTATAGACTTGTCTCCAATAACAATCGATACTTGTGTTTATTTTCTGTTTGGAGGTTATCTTCCTTCTCGTGGTGAGATTCTTGTAGTTAGTTCTATTTAAATTAAAGTATTATGTTAGTTATCTATATTAGAAATGAAAAAACTGTTTAAATAGGAAATATATTAATAATTTTATTGACAATTAGTTATCTTGACTCTTGTCGATATGTAAATCGATTCTCAGGGTATCGTTTGAATTATTACAAATTTTTATATAGGTTCTTTGAACAGCTATGTTAGGGAAGTCAGAGAAATAGGGCAAAGATTGAAAAGTATAACGTTACAAGGTAAATTCTTAAAATTAACAGTACATATATCAGATTCAAAGTATAGAAAGAAATAAATATGTTTCGAACCGTCCTGTAGGCAGAAGGAGGCTGTGTTGATTTGAGTTGTGGGTAATCAGCAATAGCCGCCGATGAAATTGAAAGTCGTCACCTCGCAGTTTTGGCGTTCAAATAAAGATGTTTTCCTTATGAATTTACGTCCTGGTGGCTGCAATTCTTCCTTCTTGTGTTGGTGGAGTGTCACTGGTTCAGTTTTGGTGTTGTATTCGGAAAAAGAGTGTATATTTAAGTCAGATTCACTTTTGTCGGTTAGTCATATGTTAGGCACTTTTATGGTTAAGTGTTATTACTGTTTTAATGGGTTTAAATGTTATTTCCACTGGTGTTCTGTGCTGTATAATGTTAGTTCAGTGTTTGTATATGTTTATTTCACTGTGTTGAACTTTAAAAATGTTTTTTACCGAAACTCTCGATTTTCACTTTCGGCTCAGACAATTATTCGCCATTACGGTATTCGTAACTAGGTTAAGATGGGTAAATTGTTCGTGTCAAGTGTCCCGTACAAAATTCAATAATTAACTAACTTACTTCCTTCATCTCCGACTAAAATCTTAGCCAAAGCAATATTATTCATTCCATTGTTCAAATTTTATTTTGCATCCTGTGCATGTGATAAAGTTACATTATATAACTGATTATACTTTCGTTATTCTTAAAATTTATTAGCTAGTAGTTACTTAATTTTATCCTTCAGTTCATTCTGCGTAATGTGATACCAAATAATGCCGTTTTATTAAGTTTTTGATCTAAAAATAATATTTTTTCCTTCATTTTGTAATTTCTACGTCCTAAGGTCTAACTTCCTGTTCTTGTCCAAATTCTGCCATTACCAAGTTATATTAATGATTATTAAATCTCATTTTGTAATAAAAGGTTTGTATTCCCTTAATTTCTTGCAATTAGATGAATTGGTTAAGTTTCAAAATATTATGTTGGAATATATGACTCCCCTCTCCAAATTTTTGAGTTCTGTCATTTCCATTTTTATCAATAATTCTGGCTATAATTTTACAAAATCTTTCTTAGTTATATTTCTAATTACTTGGCTTTGTTTCTGATTTACATTATCTAAATCCGTTCAGTTTAAATGTATTTATGTACTTAGTTTCTCAGTTTTGATGATGTTCAGTTTTTAACATTTGGCCTAGATTCCTAACAGTTTTTACATACAACTTTTTATAAATAATACATATTGAGTTATACCCTCTCTGACATTCATTGATATTGTAACATAAATTAAACATTTTCTTCTTGTAAACAAAATAACAATTAGTATATGTTTCATAATATTAACATATAACAAATAATTCCAATTAATAGTTGTCTTTAACAAATCAGACATTTTTTATACTCAAAGATTAATAATGATACATAACAAATATCATATATAAAGAATGTTGTTCCATTCTAACATCTTAATTAGTTATTAACAATAATACCTATAATAAATATTTTATAATTAAAGAATGTTAGTGGTTCTGACCTGTTTAAATTTGCTTATTCCTAATACATTTTTAAATATCTTATTCTACATAAACAAAACCTTATTTACTCTAATCTTATACTCTATATTCCTTATATTAAGTTTTATGAACAGATTTTATCTGTTTTTAATTAGGTTTTGAGTAATTTTACCCTGTCACTTCACTTTTTATTCTGTGGCTGCTCTTGTTTTATAAATCATTCTAATGAATGTCATTTAAACATATTGGCAGTTCTTTGCTAAAACTTATGTATTATATTATCATGATAATACTTTATTTATTATTTCTGAACATAAATTAAGTCACTTCAAAGTTGTATCATTTCATTATTTACTTAGTTTGTGAATACCAATAATGAAACATAAGGCTCATTTTTTATAATACTAAAACTTGCACTGGTTCTCTTTACATTCCTTGATTCTATTTCTAAATGTTTATATAGTCTTACTAAAATCAAGAACTCTATTTGTAGATTATAATAAAGATTTGTTCTTTGGTATTATATTATTATTTCACCTTGGTTCACCTTCAACTCTTACTCTATACACTTTTTTGGCTTATATCTATTGTACATGTGGGTTTTTGCATTGATACTTTGTTATACTTTTTTATTATTATTATATTTATTTATTTTGGGGTATGGTTTTGTTTTACAAGAGAATTCCTTCTTCTTGTGGATGCTGTCTTCTTCTTGTTTCATCATTGATGTCTTCTTTTCTTCTGGTTTCTTATAATTGTATGCATCTTCTTGTGGATGTCATCGTGTTTTTGGATTTCTTCTTCACCTACTCTTATTGTTTCATACAAATGCATCACCTTTTATGGTGGATCTTGCCTTGTTCTGGATTTCTTCCTTATCAACTCTTCTGGTCTCATACAACAGATTTTCTTCTCTTTGTTGTGGTTTTAGTTATGTTCTGGGTTTCTTCCTTGCCTACTCCTAACCTTCCTGGGTATTATATTTTTTCAACTTTGTAGTTATTAAAATTGGTTTTGATGATTCATCACTTGTAACATTTATTTTATATGAACTTATATCTTAAATCAATGATTGTACTGCACGGTGGTTCTTAATTAATTCTTTATTATATTGCTTTCTTCGGATTAAACATGTTATTACTTTATTTTAATGATCAATTCAACATTCATTTTTATGGGCTTATCTGTCATGCTACAGATTGCTCTCCTCCAGAAGTAATTATTTCAGACTTGATTATGGATGAAATAATTGCTTATGACAATTTTATTGTTTTTTATACTTCATTTTCCTCTCCATTTCTATATCGACTTTTTTATATTTGAGCTTAATAAATTTTATATATAGTCACTTATCTGACTTTTGATCCTTCTTGGATTGTTAGTGTCTTCTGAGATATATTATTATTATTATTATTATATATTTACTTTTCTTATAAACTTCGTGTTTTATCCTTGGGATATTAATTCCCTAACGTTCCCTATCATGTGGGCTGGGGCAGTACAGAGGGGCACTGTAGGCTTCACAACTCTGCTTGCCATACACCACTTCTGCAATTTGAGTCCAGAGGCAAATTCATCTCTGCTCAAAAAATAATGCTGCTGGAATTATCTACAGTCAGTCATCGAATAAATTAAATAAAAAGTAGTCTCATTGTCGACTAATAAAAATATCTTTGGATTCTTCACTTCGTAGTTTCTCAGATTATCTCACATTTTCTATCTTAATAATTCTTCTTAATACTTATTATTCTCATTATATATATTTTTCTAAACTCTTAGCTCGTCTGATAAATTCATTTTAATTATGGTTGGAAACTTTTGTTAATACTTCTTGTTACTAGTTATAGTGTAACTTTTTTCCTTCTACATCTGAATTATCATTACATTTTCTTCTGGTTATTTACTTTAGAGCATACTTTTTTATGTATTTTCTCTTTGGTTCTTTTGCATTATTTGAATGTTCTTATTTTTATGTTAGTTAATTTTTAAATTTGTATCTTTATAATAGATATTCAGTTTGTTATTGTGATCATATTATTGAATTATATTTTCCTTTCTTTTCTCTCAGAAAGTTATTAATCCGTCTTTGCATTCATTAAAATTAATTTATTTATATTATATTTCATGTGGTACTTCTTCTCTTTGCGTTTTATATATGTCTTATTATTATTATTTGTTGAAAATCATCTTCTTAATATGTCTGGTATGAGTTGTTCTTCTTTGTTTCTTCAGAACTGAGTAATATCATAATCATCTTTCTTGATTACCTGTTTCCATAATTGTTTCATAAGTAGTTAGTCATAGGTTGTTCTCATTATATTATTGTTTTTATTTTTTTAGATTTTTTTATATAATTTTCTTATAATAACAGATTCTTTTCTTTGTTTCCAAATTATTGCCTTCTCTTGTATATCACACTCTTTTTTTGTTTTTCTTCTCTACTCCTTCAAATGTTAGATATTCACATTTATTCTGGATTATTTTTAATTCTTTTTTCTGAATTAATCAAATTATTTTCTTCTAAATTTATTTATAAATGGAACATATTTTTTTTAGAACTTTGTTAGCTTTATGCAAAATTCAAATTCTTCTTTTTATTTAATTCCATAACATTTTTCATCAATCATTTGTAATAAGTTGATCTTATTACATTTTAAAAATTTTGATGTTTTATCAAAATTCAACTCCTATTAGTTAGTCACAATATTTTCTTTCAAATTAGTCGCGTAAGTTGTTCTTACTTACATTTGAATTTGTTTGTATATTCTAAATCCCAAATTCTTCTTATTATTTTTAATCTCAAATGTTTTCTTTCAAATTTTAGTGTGTAGTAAGTTGGTCTTACTATATTTTTGAATTTTTATGATATTAATTCTAAATTCCTTTCTTTTTAATTATTCCAAATGTTCTCTTTCAAAACTTTATTGGTAGTAAGTTGGTCTTACTTGTTTTTTGAATTTTTATGATGCTATTATATTCTAAATTCTTTTCTTTTTATTATATCTCAAATTGTTTCTTTCAAAATTAGTTGTAGTAAGTTGTTCTTACATGTATTTTAAAATTTTTAGGTTTTACACAAAATTCAAATTCTTCTTTTTTATTTCCATAAAGTTTTTTTATAAATATTTGGTAATAAGTTGTCCTTATTTTATTTTTAAAATTTTGATGTTTATCAAAACACAAATTCTTTTTAATTCATTTATTTCAAAATTTTTTCTTTCAAATTGTATGTAGTAAGTTGGTCTTATTATTTTTTAGAAGTTTTATGTTTTTTTCAAAATTCTTTCTTTCAATTATTCCAAATGGTTTTTTTTTTTAAATTGTGTGTAGTAAGTTGATCTTACTTATATTTTAGAATTTTTAGGTTTTCATAAATTCATTCTTTGTTTCCAAATTTTTTACTTTCAAAAATTAGTGTGTAAGCTGGTCTTACTTCATTTTAGAATTTTTATATTTTATTCTAAATTAATTCTTCATAATACTTTTTTATGGATGCTTGGTTGTACACACCTTTAACTCCGGAAACTATTTCTCTCAGTTCGTACGTATTATTATGATTATTTTTGACAACAACATATGGTCCAGTATGTAGTAATAATAACTTTTTTGTTATCCCTTCTAGGGTGCTGGCCAGTTCTCGATTTTTTAATAGAACTTTCTCACCCTCTTTGTAAGTTATTATACGTCCTATTGCCTTTTGATATTTGGCTTGCCGTTTCTCTTGGTCTTCGGCCACCTTGTTATAGAATTTCACCTCGTCAAACTTACGACCATTGTTTGTTGGGAACTCTATTATTTCTTCAATTTTTCGGGGGGTTGGTTTCTCATACATTGCGGAGTAAGGGGTAATTCCTATAGCTGGATGGTGGGCGAAATTTAGGAATTTCTCTGTTGCTGCTAAGTACTCTTGCCACTTTCTCTGTTGGTTGTGACACTACGTTCGCAATATTCTACCCAATTCTCTCAGTACCCTCTCAGCCGGATTACTACTTGGGTGGTAGACTGACGTCTTATAAGTTTTAATCCCAAGTGATAATAATGTGTCTCGCCATCTTCTCCCTTTAAATTGAGTACCATGGTCGGTAATGATTGAAGATGGTTTACCTATCTCTGGCACATGCAACCCTGTTATTACCGCAAGAACTTTCGCTGTGGTTGCCCGATTAACCGGATATAGCTTTATGTATTTAGTATAATGGTCCATGATTATTATTAGGTACTTGTACCTGTGTCGACCGCCGCTACGGGGAAATGGCCCGCAGATATCCAAGAACACTTTTTCTAGTTTTGCGTTCGATGTTATTGGTATCATTATACCCTCTTTCTTCTCATTGTTAATCTTAACACACTGGCAAATATTACAAGACTTCAGGTAATTTCTTACCTTTCGGTTAATGTTCTTTATTTTGCAATTTTCATCTAAAGCCTGTATCACTTTTAGCGCTCCCATATATACCTTATATGATAATCGATTATAACTTCCTTCTCGATTTGGTGCGGAATAATCACCTTCCATGTTTCTTCATCCAAGGCTGTTTTGACGAATAGTATTCCTTTATTGAGATGGTAGTATTTGGAAACGGTGTCATCGTCGGCTTCCAATCAACTGATTATGTTTTTCAGTTTAGGGTCAGACTGTTGGTGGATACGGATGTTTATCAATAGAGCTTGTAGATCGGATCTGGTTTTAAATATGTTGTAAATTTTGACTAAGCTCTCCTTCTCTCCCTCGAAGGTCTGGTCTTCCAAATTGATCCGTGACAACACATCGGCTACCACATTCTTTTTTCCCGGAATATACTCCCATTGTAAATTGTATTCTTGTAGGGCGAGTACCCATCTAGCCAATCGGCCGTGACTCAATTTGCACCTACGTAGAAATGAGATGGATTTATGATCAGTGCGAACAGTGACTGGATACCCGAGAATGTATGTCCGGAACTTGCTGCATGCGAATACCACGCTAAGCAATTCTTTCTCGGTCACATTATAATTCTTTTGCATTGATTCAGTGTACGACTAGCAAAGCTTGTCACCAGATGTTGACCCTTCTCATCTTCCTGGTATAATGTTGTTCCTAAGGCTGATGTCGCTAGCATTGCAAATCAAAAAGAATGGTTTCTTAAAATCCGGGTGACGAAGTATAACACTCTCCAAGAAATTTTCTTTTATCAGTTAGAAGGTAATATCTAGTTCTTCACCCCAGGTCCATATGTTTTTCGCAGACAATTGTGATTGAAACTTGGCTGTCAACTCGGAATATTTGTGCTGAAACTTTCTGTAATAGTTACAGAAACCGAGGAAAGATTGTAACTGTTTCCTGTTTTTTGGTTGCGGGAACTTCTGAATTGCCTCCGCTTTTTCTGCTGACGGGGTAATACCTCTATCGTCTAGGTTGAAACCTAAGAATTGTACTTCGCGCGCAATGAACTTGGATTTCCCCAATTTCAAAGTTATGTTAATCTGCGCTAACTTTTTGAGTACATGTTCTACTCGATAACAGTGTTCCTCCCAGGTTTCTGACGTAATAAGCAAATCGTCTACATAGACTGTGGTAAATTGGAATGCTTCTTGTCCAAGTATTTGGTCCATACAGGCCACAAAGATGGCTACTGAGTTTACAAGTCCGAAGGGCAGTCACTTGAACTGGTAATTGCGCCCTTCGAAAATGAACGCCACGTACTTTCGGCTTTGTGCATGCAACTGCACTTGCCAGTAACCACATACAATGTCCCAGGTACTGATAAACTTGGTGCCGTGAAATCGTTTTAGTATCTCCTCTATTTCACCGGGTGATGTTCGGTCATTCACAATGGTTTTATTTAGCTCGCGCGCATCCAAACAGAGCCGGACTTGTCCGTCTTTCTTGGGAACAGCAATAATTGGACTAGTGTAAGGAGATTGACTAATCTCAATTATGTCACTGCTGATGATTTTATTAATTTCTGTTCTCACAGCCTCTTTTAGCGAGTGCGCGATTGGGTATGACCTCCGGTTAAATTCCACGTTTTCTTTAAACTCAAGTTTGCACTGATAGTTTTTAACCTTACCTGGCTCGTCTGAAAACACTGATTTGTATTTCTCGTATACACTGATTAAACGATCTGCTAAGTGTATGGGTATTTTTTCGTTGTTGGTTCCGCACTGGAAGTCTCGTATCTCTTGTATCTTTACTGACCATAAATCCTCTCCTCCATTGTTATATATAATTGGTTTATGAAAGGGGCTGTTCCTTACGAAATTTATTTTACGAAGTTGTTGGTGTATTGGGCTGGGAAGTATATTCGCGCCTCCTACCAAATCTGCGGTCCACGTTATTCCGTCTGGAAATAGTGATACTTTCTCTTGGTTAAGGTCGATAATGGCGGAGTACCTTCTTAGAATATCGCAACCTACCAGTATATTGAATGGTAATCCGGTGGCGATCAAAAATTCCATATCTAAAGCTATACCACGGCTAACGACACTTAAGGAAACTAGCTTCCTAATAGCTTTGTTCTGGCGGCCAGTTGCACCAATCAAGACAATGTTAATCACTGGTAACATAGGCAAAGTTTTCCCACACTCTTTCTGGATTCTTTCCAGTTCATTCACATTTATTATAGAAATATTCGCACCGGTATCAATCATGATTTTCGCGGGAATTCCTTCTACCTCCGCTGTTATATACAATATCTCATTGTTATTATTATCGAGGCTCGTTTCGTTTTCCTCTAGAAGTTCTGTTCTTATATTTTTTAAGTAATTGTTACATATTATGGTGATGTTTTTTAATTTGGTTGCCTCTTGCAACTCACCTTTGTACCCAGGAGATAGGAGCAGCAACGGGTCGTGATAGTTTATCACTGCCTCCTCCCGTTTAAGTTATTGTGGTCATCGTTGGGACTCGGATTGACCGAGGCATCGTTCTGGAAACTCTGTGTCGGTTCCTGCCGCGCTGTATCCTGTTCGAAGGTTATTTCCCTATTTTGTTGTCGGCCAGGATCCTCCAGGCTGGTACTCCTTCTTCCATGTTCATGTCGTGGACCGTCCCGTTCTTCACTTCTTCGTCGTCGATTTCCACCGTGGAAACTATTCCTCCATTGTTGGTTGTACTTTCTCGGCCCTCGATCTTCCGCTCTTATAAAATTAACCCTCGGGCGGGAAACTCTATTGTTATTATTATTATAATTACTATGGTAATTTCTATTGGGCTGGTAATATCGTTCATTATTACCGGGGTAGGGATTTCTCTGACTATACGGGCTGTTAGGGGGCTGATAAAAATTATTACGGTTATTAGGTTATGGGTTATAGTTCCTATTATCGTTCGGGTTGCCGTTAAAGTTGTTGTTATTACGCGGCGGGTTATTGTTGCCGTCGTAATTACTTTGCTGGTTTCGGTTTCCGGGATGGTTATTGCCGTTACTGGTTAGTCCTCGCCTCCGGTCTATCATTCCTCCTCCTGCTCTGGCGGTAGCACTCTTCATTCTCGTAACTTTCTAACAACTCCGTCATGGCCTGCACCGTCTTGATCTGGCTACCTCTCCTTGCCCTGATAATATCCTCGTTATAATGATAAGACAGTTTATTCACCAGACACTCTTCGGGTATTGCCGGCTCGAGGTGTTTTGCCAGGCACACCTTCCCTAGGAAATAGGCTGTCATGGTATTGCCTAGTTGGGCCCTGTATCGTCCGTTGCAAATATTGTCTCTGATCAGGTTCTGTGTTGCTTCGGACCAGTATTTGGACTTAAACATGTTCCTGAACTGCTGGTAGTGTGCAATCTCGCTACGGTTCGCCATCCACCAGTTATCTGTCATCTCCCTGAATGACTCGTCCAGTATCTCCCGGTTATTGCTCCATTGACTCCCTCTATGTTTGGCGAAGTACTCTTCTATCCTCGCCAGGAACTACATTAGTTTCCTCTTGTACTGCCGGAAATTCAGCCATTCTCGGTTTTCGTTGATGGATAATCCGGTGAAATTAGTGGGTCTATTCCTCAAAGCTTCCATCTCTTCTTGGCTTTGCAGTACGTGACCCGTGATATTGGTTATAGCCTCTTCCATCCCATCACACCGTTCCGCGACTTGGCTCCGTACTCTCCCGAATTCTTCCTAAGTCTCCTTCCGTTGTTCTTCCACTTTCCTGCGACTATGCTCTTCGATATTCGTAAACTTGATGTTTACCATTTCCTTGAATTCTTGTACTTTCTTTTCGGTTTGGTTGCATTTTCCGTCAATTTTCCGGATTTGTTGATTCATCAGTACGGTTTCTTCTTCCAATTTTTTATTTATAGCTTTCTTGTTAACGTTGATTTCCTTGTTCAGTTCTTCTCTTAACAATTCCATCCTTTCGTCTAGCTTGTCCAGATTCTCCTGATTGTCCTCCCTTAATTCTTCTCTTAATATTTGGTTGTCCTCTGTCAATACTTCCAACTTCTTCCCCAATCTTCTCTTCCATTTTCTTGTTATTCTCCTCCAATTTTTCTTCCATCTTCTTGCTATTCTCCCTCAACTCTTCCTTCAATTGTTGGTTGTCATTTTCTATCTTCTTCCTAGTTTCATCAATTTTATGATTGGTGTTTTCAAGTTTATTACTTAATTCTTCTTTGGTTATTATGAATTCTTCCTTCAAAGACTGGTTGTCCTCCTTCAATTCTTCTAATTTCTTCCCCATTTCTTCTTTTGTGGATTTGTTATCCTTCTTCAAATCTTCTTTTGTGGATTCTATGTTTTAATTAATCAATTTGCTTTCCTCCCTCATTTCCATTATCATTCTCATTAAGGTTCCTTGGAACTGAACATCTCCGGTTGGCGCAGGGTTCTCGGTTTGTGAGGGTTTCTCGGGTTGTTCCTCTGGTGGTGCGGATTGTTTAGATAATACTGGTGGTAATAACCTTTCCACATCTTCCAATGACTTCGCCTCTTTATTTTCCATATCCATTTCAACTTCCGTTTCGGCCTACGCCGCCCGTTTCTTTGAGGTTGCACGTCGTTGCATTTTTCCCTTTCTCTGGCTTTAGAGCTGCTGCCAAGCACCAATTAGGGATTGGGCAGATTGTAGTGGCCTTCCAATCGCTAATTAAAGCCCCTCAGTTGTGCGCCAATTTGTAACAAATCCTTAATGTGTGTCGAAAAAAAATTTTTTGATAAAAAACATTTTGTAAATAAAATTTTTTTATGTAATTAATTAAAAACAATTAATTAATTAAGTTCCGTGGTGTTCCGAAACGTTTATCACTTATTTTAATTGTTTTGTAGACTTTTGTGTATTTGTTAAAACCTCTAGCCACTTATAGAATTGTCTCCAATAACAATCGATACTTGTGTTTATTTTCTGTTTGGAGGTTATCTTCCTTCTCGTGGTGAGATTCTTGTAGTTAGTTCCAGTGGCGTCGCCAGATGTAGTGGCACCCGGGGCGGGCCGTCCTCGTTACACCCCCCTCCCACACACTTAACTATAAGAAGCTGAAAATACTGTAATTAGCTAACGTGTTGCAAAGAACGAATTTGAATTAAATTAAATAAAACATTTATAACTTATGGAACTGTTTATTTTTAGGCTAAATACATTTTACAAACTAAATAGGTAATTAGGCCTACTAATTCAAAAGAATTAGCACATCAATATCTTAAAACCTGCTTTTACGTGCTTTATATGAAGCAAATTTTGAAATTACACTATAAAAATCAATACTTTTTGCCACTGGATAACATAGCTAGGTTCGTCAATCTAACCTGACTCATTGTAGATCTGAGGTAACTTTTGATTAATTTTAGTTTCGAAAAACTTCCCTCGCATGAAGCAACTGATACACATATTGTGAGAAAAAACCTTAAAGCTAATGTTACATTTGGTACAGAATCTGAAACGTCATATTCGGTAATAAATTCTAAGAAGTTCAAACTGGTCCATTTCTTCGTTTTTTCATTTGAAATGCCTGCTGGCTGAAGATGCCTTCTCAACCACAGGATTTCTTTGGGGACGTCTACGTCTTCTTGAGAAAATTCATCATATGTCTTAGTCAAACTTTTGAGAAGGGTCCGAAGGTCTGGTTCGTTTGCATTCATCAAATTATTAGGCTGCAAAATAGCGAAGTGGGAGAGGACTTGTTCCATACCCTCACAGCGTGTCACCATCTCCTGGTAAAACGTATCTATGCATTCGAGCATTGCCCGTTGTAGCTCTTGTGCCCAAGTGAGTCCTTCATCCCTGGAATTTTCACCAGGTAGCATCTTTTTCACTCTTCTTTTTTCTGTGGGGATGTCCAATTTTTGACACATATTTTTTGCAAACTGAAGAGCACCTTCAACAATATCTCTATCTTCTTCTTTTTTCTGTGGAGATGTCCAATTTTTGACACATATTTTTTGCAAACTGAAGAGCACCTTCAACAATATCTCTACGTTTGTCCTTCAAGAACAGCTTAAGATCATTCATTGTAACTACACATTTTTCGAGGTTGATTCCTTCCAATTGCAAATATTTTTGTGTGTGGTTTACTTCCTCTAACACTTGCCCCCACAATGAAAGGTAGCATAAAAATGAGAAGTCACCGATTGCAGGCAGTAGGATATGTGCAGCTCCTCTAGTTTCGACTGTCTCGTCGGGCTGGCATAGTTTTTCAACAGCTTCGATTAGCTTTTCAAAGTTACCCATGGCGGGTTTTATTGCTTCGTGATGGGCACTCCATCTAGTCTCAGACAGACGTTTTACAGAAATGCCAACATGTTGCATGAGAATTTCCCATCTGCGGGTCGATGCGGAAAGAAGCTGTAAGTTCTAATGTCCCAAAAAAAGTCACACATGAGGGGACAGTCCCAAATGCATGTACTCCACAGAGGTTAAGTGTGTGATTGGAACAAGGAACAAACATTGCTTTAGAGTTAACTTCTTTTATCCTTGCTTGCACTCCAGTGTGAATTCCCGCCATCGTCGAGGCATTGTCGTATCCCTGACTTCGACACATATTTATATCTAACCGGTCTTTCTCGAGGATCTTAAAAATTCCTTCCGTAATGTCAACAGCCTTTTTACCAGTCAATTGAAAATATCCTAGGAATGATTCCCTAACTTCCACTTTTCCAGATTCAATATGCACATAGCGTATAACCTCACACATTTGTTCAATGTGCGAAACATCTCTTGTACTATCAAATAGAAGCCCGTAGTATCTAGCGTTTTTTATGTCAGACAAAATCTTTTCTTTTACACATTCACCCAATAATATGAAATAAAGTGATACTTTATTTAATAAAATCTAAAGTACATAGAATTTTGTACATCGAAACATAAAAATGGTTATTTTAAACAAAATTTATAGTAGGCAAATTAATATAAAATTGGGAAACATTAGAATTTATAATAGAATAACATATTTTTATGAATAATTAACAATAATTCGGTGTCTTTAAGTCACCGATGACAGCTCCGGTACATAAAAACAACATTTTATTATGCACGAACATTTCTAATTTTGATCACCGTGTTGTATTCTATGCGTAATTTTATTGAAGAATGAGTCCAAACACGCACGACACAATTACAGGGTAGATAATTAATATTATGGAAAAAATATATCTGCAGAATGCCTGTGTACAATCCCTATTTAAAAACTAAAAGAATAACGCAACGTTCCTTTAGTGTAAATTCCACCAATTTTAATATTTAAAAATTTCATTTTATTTTCACTATTTCAAATCATTTGGGCTTCATAATTATTAATTTAATAATTATATTATTTTAACGTTTGTTTATTTACTTTTACAATAGACCAATAAGCTTTCGGCGTTTCGAGCTTGAAAGGCTCGTTTCGTACTTTTGAAACTGCCGAAGGCCGCATTAAAAGTTATTTGGTCGATAACACCTTCGTCACTGTTTATATAAAAGGCCTACATACGGTATTTACAAAACCATTTACAATATTTAAAAATGTTGGATTTTTATCCGAGTTTTTTTGTATTGCTAAGCGTGTTTGCTTGCTTGTGTGTGTTTGTGTTAAGTGAGCCATCGCAGGTAATCCAACCGCCTTCCCTGACTGACTGACTGAACAAAGTATAGAGACCTGTTTAACCCCGTGCCGCAGAAAAAAAATTTAAATTCGCAGGCCTGTGTAGTATATCGGTACTCGCTTTTCAAGTCAAGTACTTACCTTCAGTAAATGAATGGTGCACATACAGAAACTCAAAATAATTAAAGGACCACTCTGCACCATGCCACTATAAACAGCAAAAATTGAATTTCTGTTGAACTGAACTGAAACTGTACAACACGCATCACATTCAGAACACTGGGCTGAAACAAAGAGTGAGCGGTTCTCCGGAGCGGGAGTCTGGTGCGCCTGCACAGAATTGGCCAAATCAGGAAACGCAACTATCAAAACGCTCTTCGGCTTACGGACGACCGAGCGGTGCGCGAGCTGAACGAGCCATAAGCGAAGAGAGTGTAGGATGATCGGACGCTAACGCACACGATTATATAAGCGTATTGAGGGTTTGCGAGCGGGTCGAGTTTTTGTAGCAAGTGCCGTCGAAAACGTGGATCGGCATATAAGTCTAACCTATAACAGGGAAACAACGCGACCAAACAAAAATCTAAACTTCAAACGGACAGGACGTTATGCTAGCGAAAGTCTAACCTTCGGAAGTGCAGATAGGCGAGCTAGCGATTCTATCTAAAATGCCAAAAAAGGCATTTTTTTAAAATAAATAATTAATTTTAAAAATGCGCAATGCTTTTAAAAAGCAACTTCTACAAAAACAAGGATAGGTTAAGAGTGCTTACACAAAATCTCATAATTGATTTTTTTATATACACTGAGAAAAATTTTCACGCAAAAATTTCTCGGTCGTTTTATAATCGAAGTACAAGCAATCAAACTTACGATAATTAAAAGACTGCAATCAAACTTACGATAATGAAAAGACTGCAATACAAATTTAACTGAACAAAAATTACGTATTTACCGAAACGTTTTAAACTCGTATTACTCTAGTGATACCCACATAATACGCCCCTCTTCCTGGGATTGCACACTTCAATCGAAATGTTGATGTGATTAATTTGTTGATCTAGTAATTCTTTTTTATTTCTAAAATTTTTTTCGCCCTAATTTTGTCACCCCCCTGAGTGTGGCACCCGGGGCGGACCGCCCCCACCGCCCCCCCCTGGCGACGCCAGTGGTTAGTTCTATTTAAATTAAAGTATTATGTTAGTTATCTATATTAGAAATGAAAAAACTGTTTAAATAGGAAATATATTAATAATTTTATTGACAATTAGTTATCTTGACTCTTGTCGATATGTAAATCGATTCTCAGGGTATCGTTTGAATTATTACAAATTTTTTATATAGGTTCTTTGAACAGCTATGTTAAGGAAAGTCAGAGAAATAGGGCAAAGATTGAAAAGTATAACATTACAAGGTAAATTCTTAAAATTAACAGTACATATATCAGATTCAAAGTATAGAAATAAATAAATATGTTTCGAACCGTCCTGTAGGCAGAAGGAGGCTGTGTTGATTTGAGTTGTGGGTAATCAGCAATAGCCGCCGATGAAATTGAAAGTCGTCACCTCGCAGTTTTGGCGTTCAAATAAAGATGTTTTCCTTATGAATTTACGTCCTGGTGGCTGCAATTCTTCCTTCTTGTGTTGGTGGAGTGTCACTGGTTCAGTTTTGGTGTTGTATTCGGAAAAAGAGTGTATATTTAAGTCAGATTCACTTTTGTCGGTTAGTCATATGTTAGGCACTTTTATGGTTAAGTGTTATTACTGTTTTAATGGGTTTAAATGTTATTTCCACTGGTGTTCTGTGCTGTATAATGTTAGTTCAGTGTTTGTATATGTTTATTTCACTGTGTTGAACTTTAAAAATGTTTTTTACCGAAACTCTCGATTTTCACTTTCGGCTCAGACAATTATTCGCCATTACGGTATTCGTAACTAGGTTAAGATGGGTAAATTGTTCGTGTCAAGTGTCCCGTACAAAATTCAATAATTAACTAACTTACTTCCTTCATCTCCGACTAAAATCTTAGCCAAAGCAATATTATTCATTCCATTGTTCAAATTTTATTTTGCATCCTGTGCATGTGATAAAGTTACATTATATAACTGATTATACTTTCGTTATTCTTAAAATTTATTAGCTAGTAGTTACTTAATTTTATCCTTCAGTTCATTCTGCGTAATGTGATACCAAATAATTCCGTTTTATTAAGTTTTTGATCTAAAAATAATATTTTTTCCTTCATTTTGTAATTTCTACGTCCTAAGGTCTAACTTCCTGTTCTTGTCCAAATTCTGCCATTACCAAGTTATATTAATGATTATTAAATCTCATTTTGTAATAAAAGGTTTGTATTCCCTTAATTTCTTGCAATTAGATGAATTGGTTAAGTTTCAAAATATTATGTTGGAATATATGACTCCCCTCTCCAAATTTTTGAGTTCTGTCATTTCCATTTTTATCAATAATTCTGGCTATAATTTTACAAAATCTTTCTTAGTTATATTTCTAATTACTTGGCTTTGTTTCTGATTTACATTATCTAAATCCGTTCAGTTCAAATGTATTTATGTACTTAGTTTCTCAGTTTTGATGATGTTCAGTTTTTAACATTTGGCCTAGATTCCTAACAGTTTTTACATACAACTTTTTATAAATAATACATATTGAGTTATACCCTCTCTGACATTCATTGATATTGTAACATAAATTAAACATTTTCTTCTTGTAAACAAAATAACAATTAGTATATGTTTCATAATATTAACATATAACAAATAATTCCAATTAATAGTTGTCTTTAACAAATCAGACATTTTTTATACTCAAAGATTAATAATGATACATAACAAATATCATATACAAAGAATGTTGTTCCATTCTAACATCTTAATTAGTTATTAACAATAATACCTATTATAAATATTTTATAATTAAAGAATGTTAGTGGTTCTGACCTGTTTAAATTTGCTTATTCCTAATACATTTTTAAATATCTTATTCTACATAAACAAAACCTTATTTACTATAATCTTATACTCTATATTCCTTGTATTAAGTTTTATGAACAGTTTTATCTGTTTTTAATTGGGTTTTGAGTAATTGTACCCTGTCACTTCACTTTTTATTCTGTGCCTGCTCTTGTTTTATAAATCATTCTAATGAATGTCATTTAAACAGATTGGCAGTTCTTTGCTGAAACACATGTATTATATTATCATGATAATACTTTACTTATTATTTCTGAACATAAATTAAGTCACTTCAAAGTTGTATCATTTCATTATTTACTTAGTTTGTGAATACCAATAATGAAACATAAGGCTCAATTTTTATAATACTAAAACTTGCACTGGTTCTCTTTACATTCCTTGATTCTATTTCTAAATGTTTATATAGTCTTACTAAAATCAAGAAATCTATTTGTAGATTATAATAAAGATTTGTTCTTTGGTATTATATTATTATTTCACCTTGGTTCACCTTCAAATCTTACTCTATACACGTTTTTGGCTTATACCTATTGTATATGTGGGTTTTTGCATTGATACTTTGTTATACTTTTTTATTATTATTATATTTATTTATTTTGGGGTATGGTTTTTTTTACAAGAGCATTCCTTCTTCTTGTGGATGCTGTCTTCTTCTTGTTTCTTCATTGATATCTTCTTTTCTTCTGGTTTCTTATAATTGATTCATCTTCTTGTGAATGTCATCGGGTTTTTGGGTTTCTTCTTCACCTACTCTTATTGTTTCATACAAATGCATCACCTTTTATGGTGGATCTTGCCTTGCTCTGGATTTCTTCCTTATCAACTCTTCTGGTCTCATACAACAGATTTTCTTCTCTTTGTTGTGGGTTTAGTTATGTTCTGGGTTCTTCCTTGCCTACTCCTAACCTTCCTGGGTATTATATTTTTTCACCTTTTTAGTTATAAAAATTGGTTTTGATGATTCATCACTTGTAATATTTATTTTATATGAACTTATATCTTAAATCAATGATTGTACTGCACGGTGGTTCTTAATTAATTCTTTATTATATTGCTTTCTTCGGATTGAAACATGTTATTACTTAATTTTAATGATCAAATCACCATTCATTTTTATCGGCTTATCTGTCATGCTACAATATATATATATATATATATATTGCAATAATACTCTAGTTCTGCTCGTATTTATTTTATGTCCCAAAAAAAAAAAAAAAATTTTGTTTATTATTTTTTTTTTAATTTATGATTTATGTTTTTTTGTTTATGTATTAATTATTTTCAACTGTTGTGGTGTAAATTTAATTCTATTGAAATAGTTTTTGACAAATTATATTACTTCGTGTAATTAGAATTAGGTTCTGCGTTAATAGGATTGTCTCCTTTACTAATCGTTTTGCGGTTCTTCTTCTTCTGAGTGTATGCTCCTTCCACTTTGGTAATTGCCGCTTTTCGTGTAGTCCGTGATTTAAATATTATCCTATATTATTCTATTTATATGTTAGAAATAAATAGAAGTCAATTTTGCAAAATTCCAAGTTTTATTGACAAATTAATTATGGATGGATTGTAAATCGATTATTCAACAGTTAAAATATAGACTCGGTCTCTCAGGGCGAACTATTAGTTTTTTAAAATTATTATTAAGATTAATTACAGGTTTTTTGAGCTGTTATGTTATAATAGTCAGGGAAAGGGCAAAGTCAGGAAAGTATAACACTTACAATTACAAGCTTAATTATCTAAAAGTACCAAGATATTATTTAATATATAATGATTAGTAAAGTAATTTGTTCGAACCAAATGTTGTGATGACGAAGCTATCGGTGGGTTGCTGAGGATCATGGAATTTCAAAATGGCTGCTTCGTGCTGCATATGTTGTCGAAGGCTGCATGTCAAGGAATTCTCTTCAAATAAATGTCTCCTTTCAAAGTTTTCCTCGTCTCAGCAATGGTGGTTAAATTCTCTGGTGATAGTGTAGTTGTCCTGGATCAGTGTTCAGTGATTCGCCTCGATAAATTGTGTTGGATAATGTTTTTAATTCACTTTATTCCATAAGGTCGATAATGGCACGTTTCGTCTCACTATTCAGAATTATCGTTTTTATGTGTTTTAATAGTTAATTCACTTTTTTCTGTTCAGTATTAGTTTAATTCAATAGTTGTACTGGTTTATTTACTGAATTTAGTGGTTGTTTAAGTTTTTTCCAAAATTCGCGATTTCAAAATTATTCGACTTGGTTAAACTCTCGCCATGTTTTACTCCTTCGCTATATGTGAATATTTTGTTGAGCTGTCTTAGATGTGTCCTGTTCAACGTATAACAATCAACTGTTCTATTTTCTTCTTCATCCGAAACGTCTTAGCCAATTTAATATTAAAAAGACATTGTTTTAAATTTCTAGCATTTCCGCTTACATAACTGATTTTTACATTATACGATTGAATACATTTTTACTATTATTTAATGTTATTAAATACCTAATACATAATCTCTTTCTCTAGTTAATTCTACGTGATTTTATACCAAATATGATACTTATACAATGTTTTCCATCTCAAAATGCCCTATTTACAGTATTTTTTACATGCAGGCCTATAATTTTACTTCCTGTCATATTAAATGATTTACCATCCTCCTGAAGTTATAATTATGATTGAACAAAATCCCTGATTGAAATAAAATGTTTATTTTCCATTAATGCCTGGTAATTTTATGAATTAGTTATCTTTTTTAAATATTATTCTTTAATTTGGTACTCCCCCCTTTGATTTTTCTGTTACTACATTTGCATTTTTTCCAATAACCTTTCATACCTTTTTCCAATACCTTTCTAAAGTATGGTTTCAGTTATAATACACTGTGTCTGATTTACATTATACAAATTTCATCAGTTTAATTAATTTACCTGACTTATTCATCAATTATAAGGTTGTTGAGATTTACCATTTGCCTAAACTTTACCTGTGTTCATTTACAATGTTTTATGACTATTACAGCTTGCTTATACCCCTTCTGACATTCTATTCTGATACAATCTTAATTACCATTCTCTTACTTAAGTATACGAACATTTAGCATTGACAACAATTATTAAATCTTAACAAATATTTTATAACAAAAAATTGTATTCAATCCCAGACATTTCAGGCTTGAGTTCATTGAACTTAACATAAACAAAACACACATGTCGTCTCATTATATAATTTATTTCTTAAAACTTACTTTTGGTGCAGTCTTAGCTGTTTTTGTTTTATATTGGGGATGTACCCTTTTTCACTTCACTTAAATATTTCCTGCTCTTATTTTATCTCTATCACTTTAATGAATGTTGTTGGATAAAAAGTGGCACTTTCTTAAAAACATTTGTAGTATATTTTTTATAATAACATTCTACAAAATACTATTTCTGTATTTGATACAATAACTCTAAAGTTGTGTAAAGATACCAATCAGTTTAAGATACACTTAGTTTAAGAACCTTAAACACTGACACTTGAAGTTTATTTAACATAATAGAATAACTTGCACTGGTCCCCTGTTATTCTTATCTGCTATCTCTAATTAGTTTTTTGTCTTATCAGATCAAGGATTTTATTTATAGAGGATTAAGAATATTTGCTTTTTACCATTATATAAATAACTCCCACTGGTTCACTTATAGTCCTACCTTTAGACACTTTTGTTTATTTCTATATTACATTATTTGTTATTTTATGTGTTATACTTCCATCGGTTAAATATACTCTGTTTTGGGGTTTTATCCTTTTATTACTGGGTGTACTTTGGGTATTTCCCTACTCTATCTTTTTCTACTACGTGGTTTCTTCTAATTTCATTCCTTTTATTAGGGATGTCGGTTTTTTCTGGGGTTTGCCTTACTTACCCCTATCCTACCTTGTTTCTTCAAAAATGGTCCTTATATTAAGGGTGTCGGTTTGTCCTGGGTTTTTCCTTACTTACTCCTATCCTACCTTGTTTCTTCAAAAATGGTCCTTATATTAGGGGTGTCGGTTTGTTCTGGGTTTTTCCTACTTCCTCCCATCCTACATGGGTATTTCCTTATTTTATTTTAGTATTTTGGTTTATTTTTCATTACTCATAGGTGTTGCTTATTTGTTGTTAATTTGTTTTTATTTCTTCAAATTATGATTGCATTTTACTGTTGAACTTATTTGTTTTTATTTGGATTTTTCCTTGATTTCATTTTATTTTAAATTTATTTATGATCATATTTCATTCATTATAATGTGGATAATCTGTCATGCTACAGATTGCTCTCCTCCAGAAGTGATTAGTTCAGACCATACCTTGAGTATGTATGACATAATTGCTTATGATATTTGTTAGCTATTATATTTCTTGTCTCCCTTTCCATTTCTATCTTTGCTTCTTCATACTTGAGCTTAGGTTTTTTTTTCTTAAATTGATTTTTCCTTGATAGTTATTGTTATTTGATGTTTATTATTATTTATTTCTATTTTTTCCTTAACTAGGTGTTTTATCCTCGTGATATTCATTCCCTAACATTCCCTAACACGGGAGCTGGGGAAGTCAAGAGAGGCACTTGTGGCTACATATACTCTGCTGGCCATACTGCACTACACATTGAGATCAGAGGAAATTCATCTCTGCTCAAAACATAATAATACTGCTGGAATTATCTACAGACAGTCATTAATAAAAATTATACAAGAATAGTCTATTTTTCGATTTTTAAAAAACATCCTTGGATACCTCACTTTGTATTTGCTCAGATTTGTTAATATTTCTGTCAGAGTTATTTTTCTTTTCAGTTATTCTCCTTATTTGTTAGCTGTGCTGATATATTTATTCTTATCATGGTTGGAAGCTCTTTTAATATATTTATTTTTCTCATGGTTGGAAAGTCTGTTGATATAATTATCACTAGTTTTTGTGTAAACTTTTTCATCGGAATTCTCTTTAATTCTTTTATTGTTTGTACCATCTTCTTCTGGTTATTGGTAGCATATATATTATTGTATTTTTTTTTCAGTTCTTATGAATTGTTTCACTGGATGCATGTTATTACAATTATTCTTCTAATTGTCTTTATTATTATTGGAATTCAAATTATGATCATAGTAATATTATATATTTATTCTTTTTAAAAAAATTATTTCGCTCTTGTTTCCATCCAAATTAATTCCTAAATTATATGATTTATGTGGTCATTGCTTCTCTTTGTATTTCGTAAATGTTTTATTATTTTCATTCCAAAACAAGTTTATTCATTTTATTTGTATCAGTTGTACTTATAGTTTTTTAGAGTTTGGTAATTCAGTAATTACTCAATATTAAATGCTGTTAATAATTGTGATACGTTGATCTTACTTTGTAGTGGTTATTCTAAATTCAAATTCTTCAATTCCAAATTATTTCTCATAAATAATCGGTTGTAAGTGGTTCTTACTTCTTTTTAGGTTTTGTGGTTTTATTACTCCATTCAAATCATTTCTATAAATACTTGTTGTAAATTGATCTTACTTCTTTTTAAAATTTTGTAAATTTTTCAAAATTCCTTTTCTTCATTTCCAAAATTAAGTTCAAAAATAATTATTTGTGAGTTGTTCTTACTTTTTTAGATTTTTTTTTTTTTTATAAATTCACTCCTTGTAATATCTTTTTAAAGGAAGCCTGGTTATACACGCCTTTGATTTTTCCTAAAACCATCTCCTTTATTTCATATGTGTTATTGTTATTTCTTTTGGAGACTATATATGGTCCTGTAAATTCAAATTCTTCAATTCCAAATTAATTCTCATAAATAATCGGTTGTAAGTGGTGCTTACTTCCTTTTAGGTTTTGGTGGTTTTATTATTCCATTCAAAATTATTTCTATAAATACTTGTTGTAAGTTGATCTTAACTCCTTTTAAAATTTTGTAACTTTTTCAAAATTCCTTTTCTTCATTTCCAAATTTAGAGTTCATAAATTAGTATTTGTAAGTTGTTCTTACTTTGTTTTAGAAATTTTTATAATAATTCTAAATTCCATTTCTTTATTTCCAAAATTAAAGTTCATAAATTAATATTTGTAAGTTGTTCTTACTTTCTTTTTAGAATTTTTTATAATAATTCTAAATTCCATTTCTTTATTTCCAAAATTAATGTTCATAAATAATTATTTGTAAGTTGTTCTTACTTTGTCTTTTAGAAATTTTTTTATAATATAATTCTAAATTCACTCATCGTAATATCTTTTTAAGGAAGCCTGGTTATACACGCCTTTGATTTTTCCTGAAACCATCTCCTTTATTTCATATGTGTTATTGTTATTTATTTTGGATGCTATATATGGTCCTGTATACAGTAGCAATAACTTATTTATTATTCCTTCAAGCGTACTGGGTAATTCACGATTTTTCAGCAGTACCTTTTCTTCTAGTTTATATGTTATTATCTTCCCAATCGCCTTCTGATATTTGGTTTGCCACTTCTCCTGGTCTTCGGCCACCTTGTTATAGAATGTTACCTTGTCGAATTTATAACCGTGATTCATGGGGAACGTTATGATTTCTGTGATCTCTCGTGGGGGAGGTTTCTCGTACATGGCGGAGTATGGGGTAATTCCGATAGCTGGATGGTATGCTAAGTTGAGGAATTTCTCTGTGGCTGCTAGATATTCTTGCCATTTTTTCTGCTGATGGTGACAATACGTCCGCAATATCCTCCCCACTTCTCTTAGCACCCTCTCTGCCGGATTACTACTCGGGTGGTAAACCGATGTTTTGTACGTTCTAATACCGCGTGATAATAAGGTATCCCGCCATTTTCTCCCCTTAAATTGTATGCCATGATCCGTTATGATCGAAGATGGTTTCCCTATGTTTGGAATATATAGTTCTGTTATTACTCCCAGAATTTTTAGAGTAGTTACCCGATTGACCGGTTATAGATTATAAACTTCGTGAAATGGTCCATTATTATTATTAGGTATTTATATCGGTGTCGACCGCCACTACGGGGAAATGGTCCGCAGATGTCTAAGAACACCTTCTCTAACTTCGCCTTGGATGCTATCGGTATCGTCATGCCTTCCTTCTTCTCGTTGTTAGTTTTCACCAGTTGGCAAATATGACAAGATTTGATGTACCGTCTCACCTTCCGGTTTATGTTCTTTATGTGACAGTCCTCTTCGAGTGCCTTTATTACATTCAAGGCGCCCATATGGCCATACCGTATATGATAATCTACTTTTATTTCCTTTTCAATATTGGTGGGAATAATCACCTTCCAGGTCTCCTGATTTAATGAAGTTTTAATAAATAATATTCCTTTATTCATCTGGTAAAATTGAGCTACTGTTTCATCTTGTTCTTCCAATCGATTTTGTATGTTTTTCAACTTCGGGTCAGATTGCTGGTGGATGCTAATGTTTATAATAATGCTGCTAAATCGGATCTGGTGCTAATAATGTGGTAGATCTTGAGTATGCTCTCCTCCTTTCCCTCAAAAGTTTGATTTTCCACATTAATACGTGATAACACGTCCGCTACGACATTCTTTTTTCCCGGGATGTATTCCCATCGTAGATCGTACTCTTGCAGGGCAAGTATCCACCTGGTCAGTCTGCCGTGACTCAATTTGCATCTCCGTAGAAACGATGTAGATTTATGGTCTGTTCGGACTGTAACTGGGTAACCCAAGTTATAGGTACGGAATTTACCACAAGCGAATACTACACTCAGCAATTCTTTTTCGGTGACATTGTAATTCCTTTCGCATTGATTTAAAGTCCGACTCGCAAAGATAATCACTAGATGTTGACCCTTCTTATCTTCTTGATACAATGTCGTTCCTAGGCTGATGTTGCTGGCATCGCAGTTTAAGAAAAAAGGTTGTTTAAAATTTGGGTGGTGAAGTATTATGGTTTTTAAAAACTTGTCCTTAATGAGTTGAAAAGTCACGTCCTGCTCTCGACCCCAGATCCATTTGTTTTTGGAGGATAATTGTTGTTGAAACTTAGCTGTTAGTTCTGAATATTTTTCCTGGAACTTCCTGTAATAATTACAGAGTCCCAGAAATGACTGTAATTGTTTTCTATTCTTCGGTTTAGGGAATTTCTGGATTGCTTCCACCTTTTCTGAAGACGGTGAGATTCCTTGGTCATCCAAATTAAACCCCAAGAACTGGACTTCTCTTACAATGAACTTGGATTTTCCTAATTTAAGAGTGATATTATTTATAGCCAATTTCTCAAGTACGTGTTCCACTCGGTAGCAGTGTTCCTCCCAAGTGTCTGAGGTAATCAGTAGATCGTCTACATACACGGTGGTAAACTGAAGTGTTTCCTGTCCGAGTATCTGGTCCATGCAAGCCCCAAAGATGGCTACCGAATTCACGAGTCCGAAGGGCAATCTCTTGAATTGGTAATTGCGCCCCTCGAATATGAATGCCAGATACTGACGACTCTGTGGGTGCAACTCCATCTGCCAGTAACCGCATACCGTGTCCCAGGTACTAATGTACTTGGTACCGTGGAATCGTTTCAAAATTTCTTCTATCTCACCGGGCGATGTTCTGTCATTTATGATCATTTTGTTTATCTCACGCGCATCCAAGCAAAGCCGGACTTGACCGTTTTTCTTAGGAATAGCCACGATAGGGCTAGTGAATGAAGATTGGCTACTCTCTATGATGTCACTGTTGATCATTTTGATTATTTCGGCTCTTACCGCCTCCTTTCGTGAATGCGCGATGGGATATGACTTCCGGTTAAACTCCACTGTTTCTCTAAATTTAAGTTTGCATTGGTAATTTTTTTACCTTACCGAGTTCATCTGAAAATACTGAGCGATACTTCTCGTATAAGGTAAAGGCGGGACAGGTGACGCACATTTTTTGTTGATCATTACTCCTAAGCAACACAACCTAGATAGGATTTGAAAGGTAAACTACAAAGAGGAAAGGGTTTTTTACATTATGCTGCAATCGGAATTAAATAAGCATTAATATTCTTTTCAAAATACGTAAATTAAAAAAGTGTGTTTTTTGTCTCGTTTCAAGTATGAAGGGTAAGATGCCGCACTAGTGTCGGGTAAGATGGCTTATGGCATTTAACATAGAAATAACTTGATAATGTTATATCACCATACATGAAATGTAATATAACTATTAAAAAACTAATCAGGACAGATGCCGCGTGTTTTTTAATTAAATAATATTACTATACAACTTAACCTAGACGGATTTTAAAAGTAAACTGAAAGTAGAAAGGTTTTTCAACAGTATGACGTAATAAAAATCAAGGTGACCGTTTGTTGGTTTACAATTTTTAATTAATACAATACAAAATTTGAAAGGAATACATAAGAACTACAAATTATTCGTTTTAAAAATGACAATAACAAGCTGTTAAAAACAGGATGTGAATAACCTAGAAAAAAATTAAAACTAAGAATGTTTAAAAAAATTATTTTTCGTAAAATAAAAATTCAAATACTATTATTTTTTACTTAATTTAATCTGTTTCAGTTAAAACAACTTCAGTTATTGATTTTTAATTAACTGTTTATATTTATTCAAGCACGTATTAAAAACAATTCTTTTTATTTATCTGCAAAAGGTTACTGATTTATTTTAAGTCATGAAAATTGTTCATATTGTTTTTCATTCATCAAGCTTTTACGCACATCCTTCCGTCTGCAACCACAACACTTTCCTTTGTCTCCGTAAAGAGTGCACGACTCGTGAAGCCACCTTCGACACTCTACACATTGAATCCAATCGTCGTCCGATTGTGTCTGAGTGTACAATTCAAGACACTCTACACACTCGTTGTCATCAAATTCATTAAGATCGTCACTCATTGCATCATCACAAAGATTTAGTGGTAACTCTTCCAGGTCATCTTCAGACGAAGTAGGTACAGACATCCTTCTTTTCTTCGAGAAACGTCGTTTCTTCCGCAAGCTTGATTTGGGTTTTTTAACATTTGAGACTCCCTGTTCATTTTTATGTTACTTATTCTCTTCTTTCTCCATGCTAATTCTTTTCTTGCACCTTTTTTCCGTTAAATACTCTTTTGACGTTAAATGACGTTAAATTTTCCGCCGATTGTTTAAACTTTGGTAAGCTTTTATTTAATTTAGGAATTGGGGAAACCTTGTGAAGAATTTTTGTTGGTGTTTCAGTGATCCCAATCTGTGCACTTGTAGATGGTCCGGGCTGTCCTTCAGACATTAGTATCCCTGGGCCACTGGAGGCTTCAGTTAATTGCCAATCGTTTTTAGCAGATTTATTAATTCCTTCAGACATTAAATGTGACAGACCAATAGGGCTCATATTTGATCCTTGATCACCAGAATATGAAGCTGGAATGATTTCTTCTACGTTGGTTTCTTCCTGCTGCGTCATACGGAATGCATAATCTGGGATAGCTTTACGGATAAAAGGGTACACGCCAGGTGACCTGAATCCGTTTACAGCATTCTTTGCAGTAGCAGATTGGGCCCAAGCCTTCGAAAGTAATTCACCAAACTGCATCCTTGTGATTCTTCGGTTTGGTTCGTCTCGTCTTTTGTGAGAAGTCACCCAGTTGTGACACACTTCATTCCAGTGGTGCTTCAGAGACTTGAAAAAAGACCTGTCCAGAGGTTGTAAGTACTGTGTGCTATGACTTGGAAGGCACAGCATGATTATTTCATTTTTTTCAGCAGTCTCCAACATTTCCAGAGGTTTCATGTGTGAAGAATGACCATCTAATATTAATAATACCTTCCCGGAAGGTTTTCTAGGAACAAAATTATTCAGTAGCCAGTCAGTAAATATTTCTGTACTAATATATGACGACTTGGCGTTCATTGCAATTGAAGAACCAGGAGGTATGCTGTCTTCCCACTCCTTTTTCTTATTTTTCCCTTTAAATATACAATAAGGTGGTAAATAATTTCCTTCCGCACTGATGCAGCCAATTATTGTTATATTCTCTCCTCTTTCTGCTGAAATTATATTATGAACATCTTTACTAACTTTAACGGCAACAACTTTCCCGGGATCATTATTTAATTGCAATCCACTTTCATCGGTGTTAAGTATATTTGCCGGTTTGGACATCAAATCGTTTTCAGTTAACGTTTTTCCTAGTAGATCAAAATATTTATCTACTTCATCTTTTGCCATTCCCTTCCCTCTAGCCACTGAGAGTCCTTGAGATTTCCTTATAGAAAGTACAGGATTTCTTCTTAAAAACGAATTGAACCAATCTTTTCCTGCTCTTTCTTTTACTTCATTGAAGTTTCCTTTCAATCGCATTTGCTTAGATAGATTGAATGCTATTGACTTAACTGTTAAAGGCTTTGGTGCGAATCCGTTAGCTTGAAGGGTTGCAATATGTTTAACTAATTTCCCCTCTGCTTCTTTTCCTAACAAAAATGATGGACCTAGCCCAGTCTTCTCAAAATTTCGCTTTTCTAATCTTCTCCTTAGTGTTCTTTCTGGGATATTGTTTTGCCTAGCCGCTTCTCTTTTGGAAATACCTTCCTTTTTGACGAGACGAACAGCTTCTTTTAACTGTTCCTCGGTCCATTTTCCTCTATCCGTAGTTCTTTCTCGATTGGTAGGCATTTAAAATTCTGAAAAAACGAAGTTGTAATGGTATTAGACCGTTGAAACAAAACGAAATACTGCGGCATCTGTCCCGCAGTAGCAATGCGTCATCTGTCCCAATACGGCGGGTAAGATGCCGCACCGCCATATTGTACCCGTAGTGGGGAAATGTTTGGCAAAGAGGTAACCTATACGTCTCTACTCAACAGTAACGCTCACAGTTTACAATTAAAATAAGTGTTTACTGCCTAAAAATCTAATTTTCAGAAATGAACAGAAAATTTCTATGCTTACCGACATCAAGTTTTGTTAATAATTGTAGATTTCTCGAATATTCACCACTGTATCACGACAAAAACATAAACACACAACCTTCAGCATGCAAGCTAACTCAGTGACTAGCAGACCAGATGCCAGCTCCCCTCCACGCTACGCAACGGAATGTGCGGCAACTGTCCCGCCGCGTCATCAGTTCCGCCTTTACCTTATACTTATTAACTTATTTGCTTGGTGTATAGGCAATTTTTCACTTGTGATTCCGCCCCGGAAATCCCTTATTTCCTGTATTTTTTGTGACCATAAATCTTCGTCCGTGTTATTGTATATTATAGGGTTAATTATGGAGTTATTTTCTATATAATTTATGTTCCGAAGTTGTTGGTGGATATTGCTGGGAGGTATTGTCTCGCTACCTACTAAATCAGCCGTCCACGTTATACTTTCTGTAAACAGTGATACTCTTTCTGTGCGCAAATCGATGATAGCGGAGTTCCTCCTTAGTACGTCGCATCCCACCAATATATTAAAGGGCAATCCTGTTGCAATTAAAAATACCATGTTTATAGCTATACCCTTGCTAATAACGTTTACTGAAACTTGCTTTCTTATTGTTTTGTTTTGGCGACCAGTGGCACCTATTAATACAATGTTATTCACCGGTAATATTGGCAATGTTCTACCACATTCTTGTTGGATTCTTTCCAATTCATTAGTGTTAATTATAGATACGTTCGCACCTGTATAAGTCATTAATTGGGCGAAAATTCCTTCTACTTCCGCGTTTATGTATATTATCTCGTTATTTGGACTATTGAGGCTGGTGTCGTTCTCCTCCAATAGTTCGTTTCTGATATTTTTTAGATAGTTACAACTAATGATTGTAATATTATTAGTTTCAGTTGCACCTTGCAACTCTTGTTGATACCCAGGAGATAGGAACAGTGAAGGGTCGTGATCATTCATCACTGCCTCCTCCCGTTTAAATTATCATTTTCCTTGTTATTATTGTTAGTTCCGACAGAGGTGTCAGTCTGGAAATTTTGAGTGGGTTCCTGCCGCTCCGTACGATGATCAAATGGTTGTTCTTGGTTTGGTTGCCGTTCTGGATCATCTAACCTGGTACTTCGTCTATGTTGATTGTACCTCGGACCATCACGTTCTCCGTTTCTCCGCCGATCATCATAATCGTGGAAACTGTTCCGCCGCTGATGGTTATATCTTCGTTGACTGTTGTCTTCGGCCCGTATGAAATTTACTCTGGGTCGGGAAACCCTATTGTTATTGTTGTTGTTATATTGTTGATAACCTCGATTATTATTGTAATACCGTTCGGTATTATTTTGGTTGGGATTTCTCTGACTATTATAATTATTTGGATTCTGGTAATAATTATTTCGATTACTCGGGTAGCTGTTGTTGTTTCTATTAGGATTTTGGTTATTCTGGAAATTATTATTATTATTATTGTGGTTATTATTATTATATTAATTTGAATTGTTGCGGTTCCCTTGGTAGTTATTTCCATTATGGTTATTACTGTTATTGGGATACTGATTATTTCTTGTTTCCGGGCGATCATTCCTCCTTCTACTTTGTCGATAGCAATCTTCATTCTCATAGTTTTCCAACAATTCGGTCATCGCTTGCACCGTCTTTATCTGGCTACCCCTTCTCGCTCTTATGATGTCTTCATCATAATGGTATGACAGCTTGTTCACTAGGCATTCTTCTGGTATGGCCGGTTTCAAATGCTTCGCAAGACACACCTTTCGTAGGAAATAAGCGGTCATAGTGTTACCTACTTGGGTATTGTATCGACCATGACAGATGTTGTCCCGTATAAGGTTCTGCGTTGTCTCCGACCAGTACTTTCCTTTGAATAAGTTTTTGAATTGCTGGTAGTCCGCGATCTCACTCCGGTTCACCATCCACCAATTGTCCGTCATCTCTCGGAACGATTCGTCCAACAATTCCCGGTTGTTACTCCACCTATTGCCCCGATGTTTGGCAAAATATTCTTCGATTCGGGCCAAGAACTCCATCGGCTTCCTTTTATACTGGCGGAAATTCAGCCATTCTCGATTCTCGTTCATTGGAATACCCGTAATATTAGTGGGTCTGTTCCGAATTAATTCCAACTCTTCTTGGTTCTGCCGCACTAGACCGGTTATGTTCGTCATAGCAACTTCCATACCGTCACACCTTTCCGTGATTTGGTTCCGTACCTTCCCTAATTCTTCTTGGGTTTCTCTTCGATTTTCTTCCGCTTTCTTTCTATTATGCTCTTCGCTATTAGTGAATTTGGTGTTTACTTCTTCCTTAAAACACTCTACTTCTCGCTCAGTCTGGCTACATCTTTCGTCAATTTCCATTATTTGTTGTTTCATTACTATGGTTTCTTCCTCTAATTTCTTGTTTGTGGATTCCTTATTATCGTTGATTTCCTTGCTCAACTCTTCTTTTAACATCTGTATCCTTTCGTCTAACTTGTCCAGATTTTCCTGGTTAACCTCCCTTAATTCTTCTCTTAATAGTTGGTTATCCTCCTTCAATTCTTCTAACTTCTCCTCCATATTCTCTTCCATTTTCTTGTTATTTTCCTCCATTTTTTCTTCCTTCTTCTTGCTATTCTCCCTCAATTCTTCCTTCAACTGTTGGTTGTCACTCTCCATCTTCTTCCTGGATTTCTCCATCTTCTCTTCCACCTTCTTACTGTTTTCCTCAATTCCCTTATTTGTATTTCTATTTTATTACCCAATGCTTCCTTTGTTGATTTGAATTCTTCATTTGTTGATTTGAATTCTTCCTTTGTTGATTTGAATTCTTCCTTCAATTCTCCCAATTCTTCCTTTGTGGATTGGTTGTTTTCATTCATTTTCTTGCTCAATTCTTCCTTTGTGGATTGGTTGTTTTCATCCATTTTCTAGCTCAATTCTTCCTTTGTGGATTGGTTGTCCTCTTTCGATTCCTTTCTGTTCTCCTTTATTTCCTTACTCAATTCTTCTTTCAATTCCTTGCTCAATGATTTGTTATCCTAACATCTCCCTTATCTTATCCATTTTAGTATCTTTCGTTGTCTTGGATTTTTCTACCTCTTTCTCCTGTACATTGAATTTTCCTGTTTGCGTGGGCATCTCGGGTTGTTCCTCGTGTTGTGTGGGTTGATTTGGTTCCGCAAGAGGTAATCTTCCTTCTAAATCTTCCACCGGAGTTGCCTCTTTGTCATCCATGTCAATCTTTTCGATTTATTTTTCGGCTTCTGCCGCCCTTTTCTTAGATAATGCTCGATTCTTCATTTTTCTTCCTCTTCTGACCATATAACAGCTGCCAAGCTAAAATTAGTAATTAGGCAAATTCTTCTTATTTTATATGGCCTATCAATCACTAATTAAAGCCCCTTCAGTTGGACGCCAATTTTGTAATAACACGAAAACTTCTGCTCGTATTTATTTAATGTCCCAAACAAAATAAAAAATTTTGTATATTATTTTTTTTTATTTTGTTTTATGTTTTAATTGTTTTTGTATTAATTATTTTAAACTGTTGTGGTGTAAATTTAACTCTTTTGAAATTGTTTTTGTCAAATTATATTACTTTGTGTAATTAGAATTAGGTTCTGCGTTAATAGGATTGTCTCCTGTACTAATCGATTTGCGGTTCTTCTTCTTCTGAGTGTATGCTCCTTCCACTTTGGTAATTGCCGTTTTCGTGTAGTCCGTGATTTAAATATTATCCTATTTTATTCTATTTATATGTTTTAGAAATAAATAGAATTCAATTTTGCAGAATTCCAAGTTTTATTGACAAATTAATTATGGATCGATTGTAAATCGATTATTCAACAGTTAAAATATCGGCTCGTTCTCTCAGGGCGAACGATTAGTTTTTTTAATTATTATTAAGATTGATTACAGGTTCTTTGAGCTGTTATGTTATAATAGTCAGAGAAAGGGCAAAGTCAGGAAAGTATAACACTTACAATTACAAGCTTAAATATCTAAAAAAGGTGTTACGTTAAAATAACAGATATTATTTAATATATAATGTTTAGTAAAGTAATTTGTTCGAACCAAGTGTTGTGATGACGAAGCTATCGGTGGGTTGCAGAGGATCATGAAATTTCAAAATGGCTGCTTCGTGCTGCATATGTTGTCGAAGGCTGCATGTCAAGGAATTCTCTTCAAATAAATGTCGCCTTTCAAAGTTTTCCTCGTCTCAGCAATGGTGGTTAAATTCTCTGGTGATAGTGTAGTTGTCCTGGATCAGTGTTCAGTGATTCGCCTCGATAAATTGTGTTGGATAATGTTTTTAATTCACTTTATTCCATAAGGTCGATAATGGCACGTTTCGTCTCACTATTCAGAATTATCGTTTTTATGTGTTTTAATAGTTAATTCACTTTTTTCTGTTCAGTATTAGTTTAATTCAATAGTTGTACTGGTTTATTCACTGAATTTAGTGGTTGTTTAAGTTTTTTCCAAAATTCGCGATTTCAAAATTATTCGACTTGGTTAAACTCTCGCCATGTTTTACTCCTTCGCTATATGTGAATATTTTGCGAGAGCTGTCTTAGATGTGTCCTGTTCAACGTATAACAATCAACTGTTCTATTTTCTTCTTCATCCGAAACGTCTTAGCCAATTTAATATTAAAAAGACATTGTTTTAAATTTCTAGCATTTCCGCTTACATAACTGATTTTTACATTATACGATTGAATATATTTTTACTATTATTTAATGTTATTAAATACCTAATACATAATCTCTTTCTCTAGTTAATTCTACGTGATTTTATACCAAATATGATACTTTTACAATGTTTTCCATCTCAAATGCCCTATTTACAGTATTTTTTACATGCAGGCCTATAATTTTACTTCCTGTCATATTAAATGGTTTACCATCCTTCTGAAGTTATAATTATGAATAAACAAAATCCCTGATTGAAATAAAATGTTTATTTTCCATTAATGCCTGGTAATTTTATGAATTAGTTATCTTTTTTAAAAATTATTCTTTAATTTGGTACTCCCCGCTTTGATTTTTCTGTTACTACATTTGCATTTTTTCCAATAATCTTTCATACCTTTTTCCAATATCTTTCTAAAGTATGGTTTTAGTTATAATACACTGTGTCTGATTTACATTATACAAATTTCATCAGTATAATTAATTTACCTGACTTATTCATCAATTATAAGGTTGTTGAGATTTACCATTTGCCTAAACTTTACCTGTGTTCATTTACAATGTTTTATGACTATTACAGCTTGCTTATACCCCTTCTGACATTCTATTCTGATACAATCTTAATTAACATTCTCTTACTTAACTATATGAACATTTAGCATTGACAACAATTATTAAATCTTAACAAATATTTTATAACAAAAAATGGTATTCAAACCCAGACATTTCAGCCTTGAGTTCATTGAACTTAACATAAACAAAACACGTATGTCCTCTCATTATTTAATTTATTTCTTAAAACTTACTTTTGGTGCAGTCTTAGCTGTTTTTGTTTTATATTGGGGATGTACCCTTTTTCACTTCACTTAAATATTTCCTGCTCTTATTTTATCTCTATCATTTTAATGAACGTTGTTGGACAAAAAGTGGCACTTTCTTAAAAATATTTGTAGTCTATTTTTTATAATAACATATCTACAAAATACTATTTCTGTATTTGATACAATAACTTTAAAGTTGTGTAAAGGTACCAATCAATTTAAGATACACTTAGTTTAAGAACCTTAAACACAGACTCTTGAAGTTTACTTAACATAATAAAATAACTTGTACTGGTCCCCTGTTATTCTTATCTGCTATCTCTAATTAGTTTTTAGTCTTATCAGATCAAGAATTTTATTTATAGAGGATTAAGAAGATTTGTTTTTTAAAATTATATAAATAACTTCCACTGGTTCACTTATAGTCCTACCTTTAGACAATTTCGTTTATATCTATATTATATTATTTGTTATTTTATGTGTTATAATTCCATCGGTTAAATATACTCTGTTTTGGGGTTTTATCCTTTTATTACTGGGTGTACTTTGGTTATTTCCCTACTCTATCTTTTTCTACTACGTGGTTTCTCCTAATTTCATTCCTTTTATTAGGAATGTCGGTTTTTTCTGGGTTTTGCCTTACTTACTCCTATCCTACCTTGTTTCTTCAAAAATGGTCCTTATATTAGGGGTGTCGGTTTCTTCTGGGTTTTTCCTTACTTACTCCTATCCTAGCTTGTTTCTTCAAAAATGGTCCTTATATTAGTGGTGTCGGTTTGTTCTGGGTTTTTCCATACTTACTCCCATCCTACCTGGGTATTTCCTTATTTTATTTTAGTATTTTGGTTTATTTTTCATTACTCATAGGTGTTGCTTATTTGTTTTTAATTTATTTTTATTTTTTCAAATTAAGATTGCATTTTACTGTGGTACTTATTTATTTTTATTTGGATTTTTCCTTGATTTCATTTTATTTTAAATTTATTTATGATCATTTTTCATTCATTATAATGAGGATAATCTGCCATGCTACTATATATATATATATATATATATATATATATATATATATATATATTGCAACAGATCAAACTTTATTATTCTAATAAGGATATTGTGAGTGTGTAAAAATCGATACAAGTCTATTATGGAGGAGATGATTTATTATTTATTATATACCAATATTGTTTATAAAGATGTATAATGTATTTTAAATTGTCATGTATTGATAATATATTTAATTGTTTGTATTGTTCGATAACACAGGCCTGCATTTTTTCGGTTGCATCATGTTTTTCAAGTTTAGATGATGGATTCCTATGTATGTTTGTGCGCTGAATCCAAAAATGACCTTAGGTTCTTTCCATCACGTCAGAATTTTTTGCAAATCGCAATTTGCCAAAAGTAGTATATGTCGAAAAAAATAACAAATATGAGACTTAATAACAGAGTGAAATAGGTTTGTTTCGTATAAAGCGTATTATTTTGCGGCTTATAATAGACATAATATAATAGAATATAGAAATATAGAAAATAAAAAATCACGATTTTAGTCGTTGTCTCGACGTCTTTTTGGACCAGCTAAATGTGTTATATATCGAAAAAAAAGCACAAATATAAGACGTACTGACAGATTTAAATACATAGGAAATGCTGCCATCTGTCGGTTTATGATGAAAACGAATCGTTGACATCATGAACCGGCAGATGGCAGCACTATCGTCATTAAACGTGTTGTACATCTCAACTGTCAGTGTTGGAGCAACCGTTGGTACGTATCCTCCGCGATCAAAAGTGTTTGTGTCGGCGGATATACGCTAAAAAGCAAACATACAGTGTTCGAAATGGCGTCAAGAGGCTGTAAAAAGTCTGCAGATTCCTTTTGTTACATTTGTGGTGAGTTAATGGTGTCAAGGCAAAAAAGACATAACATCGTTCGTGCGGCAAGTGTATCTCGCGTATTTCGGTGTAAAACTAGGAGATCAAGACAAAACTTGGGCACCACACTATGTTTGCTATACGTGTGTTGAAGGACTGAGACGGTGGTCAAAGGGTGAACAACATGCTTTCAGATTTGGCGTTCCGATGGTCTGGCGAGAGCCACAAAATCATAGTGATGATTGTTACTTTTGTTCAACCGGTGTTCACGGTTTCAATGTAAAGAATAAAAAGAACATCGTCTATCCAAATCTGACATCGGCTTTACGTCCTGCCCCTCATGGTCCAGACGTACCAGTGCCTATGCAACCAGAACATTTACCTCAAGTTGATGGTTCAGAAATTGAATCAAGTGAAGGAACCGAAGATAACGAAGAGGAGTACGAACCTGGCAATTCTGCTCCACAACCATTTACACAAACTGAACTGAACGATTTGATTCGCGACTTACATCTGACCAAAGAGGCTTCAGAATTGCTTGGTTCAGGGCTTAAAGATAAGAATAAGATTATCACACCCGCACACGCGCACCAATTCATAGAGAGAACAACTCTCTTACCCGGGCACAACTTCCCCTAGCAACGTCGACAGTCAGACTGTGTCCATCCTAGCTCTGCAACGTATGAATCTCACTGAATTTGGTGTATTTGGATAGGCCAAGCCCAAGTCACATGATTGATGGAACGATCAGATACACAAATTTCATGAAAACTTTGTATAATTTTGCATAGTCCTGCATGGAAATTATCTACAATTTTTATCACCCTATAGTTGATAAGAGTTACACTTGAGTTTTTCTTTACTTAAAAAAACATATTTTTAAAAATAGTTGAAAACCTCAGAGTATACACAAATCGAAGCTATTTACTAAAATAATTCCTTGTCAAATTTTCATGTAAATCGGTTAACTACCACTGCCGCTATAGCGATCGCAGATTATCACACCCGCACACGCGCACCAATTCATACAAAAAATTCATGACAATATAGTACATTTTTTTATGAAGAGTTTGGTGTAACCTATATGCTTATCAATTTTTAAATACAAAACGTATGACTAAAAGAGAAAATATTACACAAAACAAATTTAAACAAGAAAATACTCGTCATTCATGTACTCTGATGCAAACAGCATATCTTATCATCCTGTGTTCTGTTGCAGGACTAACCCCTCCACGTGTAAAAAAAAATTTTTTTTATATGGAATATAAATTTCTTTTTTTTATACCTAAATTGACATAACTTCTTCCCAATAATCATAATCATCTAAATAATAACATAATAACTTCAAAAATCAAAATAACTGAGTAGCTTCTGTCAAACAACATTTCCCCAACTGTCACTTTCACAGCCTTAATTGTAAATAAACAGCCGCACATGGCTGCTTATCCCCAAACATTCCTGAACACTGATAAGGATGTCAATGTCAGACGTCATTCGGCTATATCTACAGTTCAACAATACATTTTTCAACATGATTACAATTATTCTTATTTTACACATAATTTTATACAATTGCATAACACACATACTCATATATCCTGGCATATTAGATTCAATTATCCGTAACTTAATTTTTAATTTATCGCACAGACTCATGCCGCGCAACCTTTCTCGTTTTTGATTGCTCTTCGCTTGCATTTGTTTCGGTAATTTCCGATACATTGCTTTGATTTAATTTTTAAAGGTTTATATGTAATGCCAGTTGTATTACCCAGGCTACATATAATATAATCTCCTTTGTACAATATGAACTCATTGTTTGATTGAAATTTTTCTGGTATCATCTCAAACATTATTTTCATCAAGTTTTGACAGTTATCAGTATCTAAGTGCACTTTAACATTTTTTAATGTTTCGGATTTGTCTGCATACACATTCATAAAAGACGAACACACAGTGCAGTACAGTGAATCTTCAACTGTATAAATAACACCTGTATTACATTTCATATGTGGTTGAAAACACTCAGACAGTTCTGATCTTCTGTCAGAATTAACCTTACCTGTGTGCTTTTCCTCCAATGCACCAGCTTTAGGAACAAAACTACTTTGTTTACCCAAGTATTCATCAAATACCTTATGTACATATTCATTTTTATAATTGTATGGACTTCTCAAGATTTTATACATTTCATTACTGACTGATAAACATTACCAGAATGGATCTGCATCTTACAGACACGGAACAGCAAAAAACATTTTTTGTTTTTAAATACTCCACCATTTACCCGTTGATCATACCAATCTGGATAGGTGTGAACCAACACTGAGATAAGGTTTTCCCTATTTCTCTTTTCATATTTATTTAAAATATTATTTAATTTTTTTCGTTGATCAGCTGTTATCTCCTTATCGGGCGCTCCACCGTTACCCGCTATCTTATCTATGCGATTGCCAGCTGGTTTCTCTATGTCGACGGGACTACATCGGTCAACCGCATTGTTACATTCACTTTCCTGCCTAAGAGAATAATTCAACTTAATTTTGGCTTCACATTCCCTGCTGTGAGATTTATTCCTTTCTAAGCCGGTCTCACTACTACTACAAATTAATTCTAATTTATCAGCTATACGTTTTTCGGTCAACTCTAAAAGTTGTTGATTTTGTTTAGCCTGGTCATGAACGGCTGTATAAATTTTTTTTTCTCATCATGAAGTGATTGTAGCGACTTATTTTGCTTCAACGCTTCGTCTCTGCCAACCTTATTTTCTTCTGAGAGCTTTTGTATATTAGCAAGGATTGCCGCTAATGTATTCTGTAATTCTTGTGATTCGGCCATATTGATTTATTTATTTTTAAATTAATAAAATATTATAGTTTTTATTTATAATAATGGCAATATTTTTTTATACGGAATATAACTAATAACGTCCGTTTATGTTATTTATTATTATAGTCCAGTCTCTCAATCAAATGTAAACAAGCTTAATCTAACATAAATGCCAATAATGCTTCAATCTCCACATAGACAATTTACTACTATTGTTCAAATATCTGATAAGAGAGAGTATTCAAACTTTTATCTACATTCCCTGATAACATAGAACAGCACATATAAATAGCTCAATGAATTTTGTGTCTACACACTCAAATAAATATTTCTTTTTTAAAATTAATTCAAAAATCGAGCCCAACGTTGGCAAGCGCCAAATATCCTTATGCAACAGATCAAACTTTATTATTCTAATAAGGATATTGTGAGTGTGTAAAAATCGATACAAGTCTATTATGGAGGAGATGATTTATTATTTATTATATACCAATATTGTTTATAAAGATGTACAATGTATTTTAAATTGTCATGTATTGATAATATATTTAATTTTTTGAATTGTTCGATAATATAAATCGATTTTACTTGTTTGCTGCAACGACCTCCTATCGTCTCGTCGGTCCCGTCTTGGCTTCCTCTTCTTCCTGTCCCTCCTTCCTGGTGTCCTCTTCGTCCTGGCATCCTCTTCGTCTCGTCGTCCTCTTCTACAGCTTCACTCCTTCCTGGTGTCCTCTTCGTCCTGGCGTCCTCTTCGTCTCGTCGTCCTCTTCTACAGCAAGCGGCTCCAGCGGCGATATTTCACAGAGTCTCGTAGTTATGTTTGACCGCTAACATTGATTAGTTTCTTGATAATTGTTCACTCATAATGATTATGAATTTCATTCATTCAGTTTATTATTAATTTATATTTTATAATTTTTTTTCTCAGGATTTAACTGAGTATTTACTAATGCGGTGCGTTTAATGTACACCTTCCAACGATATCTTGTAGTGTATTTAAGTTCCCTAAGCGGATATCTTAACTTACACGAGACAGCACTGTATTATATTTTAAATTTTATTTAATTATTTACCCTCTCGATACTTATCGCAAAACTTCGTTAAGATTTTCAGCTTTTATAGAATATTTTATATAAAATATTCCTCTATTCCTTCTTGTTTCTTACCGCAAAACTGCTTTAAGAATTTTAAGGTTTATGGTTTATTTTTTATAAGATATTTCTACTTTTGTAAGAGAACAACTCTCTTACCCGGGCACAACTTCCCCTAGCAACGTCGACAGACAGACTGTGTCCATCCTAGCTCTGCAACGTATGAATCTCACTGAATTTGGTGTATTTTGATAGGCCAAGCCCAAGTCACATGATTGATGGAACGATCAGATACACAAATTTCATGAAAACTTTGTATAATTTTGCATAGTCCTGCATGGAAATTATCTACAATTTTTATCACCCTATCGTTGATAAGAGTTACACTTGAGTTTCGCTTTACTTAAAAAAACATATTTTTAAAAATTGTTAAAAACCTCAGAGTATACACAAATCTAAGCTATTTACTTTGTAATACACTTTTAAATAGGCCTTAATAAAAGTTCACGTTACTATTATACATACTACACTCGGCCTACGAGCATGTGAAAAGTAAGAGTTTATCAAGCTAATTTACCCAATGACAATATTAATATTTATAACATACTAATTATCAGCAACAGAATGTAACAATTACTTTAGTGTACCGACTCTTAAAAATTATCCCAGGGCGCCAGTAATAAATAAACACAATTTGACTGTTATTAATTAAGTTTTTAATAACTAATTTGTATTTACATATTACAAAATTTGTGTATCATTACCTTTAATAAGTTTGCTATAAAATTTGTTTGTGCTTATTTCTTGGCTATGAATTCTTTGACTAATTGAGTCACCAAGTATGAGTTACATACATTTAAATTTAATATACAATAGTACAATAAGTGTTCATTTTATTATTTACTTGCATGTTGAATCCACTCTGCGCCGCGATGTAATCAATTCTACACGTTCCAGGCAGGTCGCCGACGTTAATCGTTGAGCCCTTATCCTTGTTAGTTTTGCACTAATTTATACACTTGTTTCACAGGTATTAAACACCATTCACTTTGACAACTTAGTGATAACTACACATGTGCCGTATGCTAATACACTTGTTGAATACACAGTATATTCTTTTAAAAAGCTAAGTGCGTCTAACACCAGATTAATAACTGCTTATTGATCGACCGTCCCGCATCATGACGTTGACACATTTAAATCGCTATGTATTTCGATTTAACGATTGATGCTGTGTTAAGTAAAACTTGGATATGTTACCCGATTTTAACTTATCTTCTCTAATTTCTCTGCACGTTATTCTTGTAAACGATTATTAAATGTTTATAATATGTAGCTTTCACAATACTTAATATCGCGTTACCGTGACTGACTTACGTGGCGATTGAAATATACTTAATCAAATTACTGAGAAATTATTATTGCAACTAATACGAGTCTAATATCTGTAATCTCTCCGTTGACTGCCCTAACTTCTTACACTCCGTATTTTTATATTTCGCTAAAACTACCCTCACTCACTATCGACAAACTACACGCCTATTGGTCTGACTTACCGCTAAATTCAAAACTACCCAATCTGTTTAACGGAACAGCCCGCGCAAAAAATGACGCTATCCGCTATTCGTCCACAAAATGCGCGTGAACACGTGGTATGAAACTTCGCGTCCTTCCATTTCACACATACTCTCTCTTTTGTTAGGTGCACTTAACTTTTACAACCTTAGTAAATGTTTCTTACACCCAAGTAAACAATACAGTTTTATGACGGTCCGACCCGTCCGTGACAAAATATAAATTCTTAGCCGACTTACTGGCGTCAACGCAAGGTCGTCTTTTGAATAGCTATCGCTCTTTACTACATATTTTAATGTTTCCTTACTTCTAAAGAAAACCACCGCTTTCTATAAATTTACATTTCTCCCTGGGTACCATATGACTTTGTCCCCGTAAAATTGTTAAGAATACAATTTTCCGTGATATCGTCCCCCGATAGAATCATATCAAAATTTTAATAGAATTTGGGATTGATTCTATTGCTGCGTCCCTAATCCCCTGCTAAAATTTTATATTACTAACAATAATTTGTTTAACCCTTGCTATAATCTAGATTTGTTTGTACATCACATTATATTAATTACTCTTAATTTATTTAACATAACATGGTAATATTAGTTAGTTTACGATCTGTTGTTATACCCTAAGTGTCAACGGCATTTCAAGGTTTGTTTACATACAGACTCTCCGTCCCACCCTTGACAAACTGGTCAAACAACTACTTTTAAAATATTTTGCTTTACTCTCCCATTCATCTCAACACATGTTACAATGACATTTTGCCCTAACATCTGTTTACGTTCTACTTCCCTTAACTTACTCTTACAATGTAGTACATTCATAATAACTACGCTAATATCTTTTGGAATCCTTATACAATTTAATAATTAACAATGATTATCTTATTTATTACAACAGTATTCGAATCTTACAATTATTACATATGTAGACGTTGTGTGCTATTACAATCTGTTTAGTATCTATGCAGTATCAGTGTTCATGTGTGTAGTAATGGGTCCTTGCTTTTCTGGCATATTTGACAAGTTTTCGTAATTAATTTGGTAATCTTATTAACTGAGTTCCCCGTGAAATTTTCTTTGAACAGTTGATATGTACGACGATTTCCCACATGACTGTATGCCTGATGTAGTTCAGCAATCATATTGTGGCAAAGTTCATTGGTCAACATAAGTTTCCATATCCCTTTTCCGCTTCGGTATAATTTGTCATTGTGCCAATTGTATTTTTGGGCAAGTTTATGTTGTTTATTGGCTCGTATTACGTCGATAATTCGCTTCAATTTCATGTCGGCTAGTTGATAACTTCTTATATTCTTAAGCTGCTCCTTAGCCTCCTTACTGATGCGGATGTTGATAATATTGATCTCTAACTCCTCGGTTCGATCGATTGGTTGTTCCTCGTCCATGTCTTCAGGATGCCTGCTCAGGATGTCCGCCACGATGTTATCTCGCCCTTTGCAGTGAATGATGTCGAAATCATACTCCTGTATAGCGAGAATCCATCGCGTTATGCGGGAGTTATTTAGGTGGCACTTTTTTATGAATATTAACGCCTTATTGTCAGTAATGATTGTAAAAGGCTTACCCAGTACGTAGGTCCTAAATTTTTGCAAACAGTATACAACACTCAGTAGCTCTAATTCTGTGGTGAAGTAATTACGCTCAGCTCCCCGTACCACGCGGCTTGTGTATGCGACTACTCCAATGTCGTTATTCTCGTCTAGCTGGTAAAGCTGGCCTCCCAACGCATAACGACTCGCATCCGTCTGTAGGTAGAAACGCTTGTTGGGGTCAGGATGCTTAAGAACCACTGATTCGATGAATAATTCCTTGACTCTCTCAAAATGCTGATCCATTTCCTTTGTCCATTTAAACGTGGTATTCTTTTTTAATAAGTTTAACAACGGTTGCGTCGCTTCGGCGTATTTATTGGTGAATCGGTTGTAAAAATTGGTTAAGCCCAGAAATCCTTTAAGTTGTTTTTGATTCTTTGGCTTCCGAAATTCCTGAATGGCTCTAATCTTATCTGGTGCGGCGGTGATACCCTCTGTTGTTAAGCGATATCCCAGGTAATCAATCTCTTTACGAAACAGCTGCGATTTTTTAAAGTTGACAGTTAAATTAGCTTGTTTGATGTCACGTAATAATAATTTTAAGTGCCGTAGGTGCTCTTCCACGCTATCCGAGATACATAAGCAGTCATCTACATATAAGATCGTAAATGCCTTCACTTCTTCCGACAATACTCGGTCCAAACCACGTGTTAAACTTGCTAGGCTAGTCTTCAATCCGAACGGCGTCACTGTGTACCGATAGCACTTGCCTTCGTACAAAAACCCAGTAAAATCTCTACATTCCTGATGCAATGGGATCTGCCAAAATGAGCTACGGAGGTCAATTGTGGACATGACTTTAATGTTACCACATTTTGTCAGTATCTCGTTAATTGGAATGGCTCCCTCATGGTCTGGAACTGTTACTGAATTCAGCTTACGGGCGTCCAAACATAATCTAACCGTCTGGTCTTTCTTTACGACAGTAACCATAGGGTTGACGTATGGACTCTGGGCCCTTTCAATAACACCATGCGCCTCCATTTTCTGGATTTCTGCCTTCACTGCTTCCTTGTATCTCATCGGAATCGGCCAACCTTTCTGACAGTAGGGTGTCCGATCGGTGACTTCGAATTTATGTTGATACGAGTTAATCCTACCTGGCGTATCCCGGAATACCATTTTATTATCCATCAAAATATGCTTTAGCTCGCTCCGTTCAGCTTCGGTTATGTCTGTGATAGTTTGTACCTTCTGTCCAATCAATTCTTCGATCTCTTCATCGGCAGATGCGAGTTCTACTCGTAGTATCTCCGCTGTAGTTCCTTCCTGGTTTTTGTCTCCCTGAATGATTAATCGTTTGTTGTTCAGGTCGACCACACACCCATTTTCTTCCAATAACCCTATGCCTAAGATACAATCTTTTATTAATTCTGGGACAACTACGAAGACACTATCGACTCTTAAACTTTCGATTTGGACAGTTAATAGGATTTGTTGTGTAACCCTTTTTGACTTATTGCCGGTTGCACCCTTAATTACGGTATTCGACAATTTTAACATTTCTAGATCACCCAATTCCTTTTTATTGTCTTTAAACCACTGTTCTGAGACAGCGTTTAATTGGCTCCCGGTGTCCAATAAGGCGCATGTAGACACACCGTTCAACGAGACACTTACTTCCGGACATTTATTAACTTTACATATTATGTTGACATCATCATTATCCATTAAATCATCTCTTAAATCTAGAAAAGTAGTGTTAATATATTTACTAATATTACTTAAGTCTACTTCATATTTACAGAACTTAGCTAGTTTTTTGGCATAACGGTATTAACTTTGTTACCGTTCGCACCGCTGGTCGATGGAATAGGTTCGTTCTCATTTTTAAATTTGTTTGTTCGTTTGGGGTAGTGTGAAGTGACTGGCCTACTTTCACTTTCATTTGTGCGCCCGTGCTCAGCTGGTCGCTCTCTCTCCTCTTCACCCCTCGTCCATGATTTACGATCTCGCCGTCCGTCATAGTACCCTCGGCTCGCCTCTCTGGTGTCACTTCTCAGACTCATAAATTCTAACAAGACCTGCTCGAATTCATTGATTGTCACTACACCACGAGTAATTATCGCAACTCTTATTTCATGCGGATAATGTTTAGTAATTTTTCTAATTAAATACTTATCAGGTATTGGCGGAATTAATTGACGATTTTCTAACAGTTTACGCTCTAAATACTGGATCATGTTCATTCCATTCTCGGCGTGATACCTTCCGAATTCCAGTTCATTGCGTACTCTCTCTTGAATGACGTCATTCCAATATTTACTTATAAATGCGTCAGTAAAGTCCACAAAATTGTTAATGTTATCTTTTACTAACCTCCACCACACTGCTGCCTCTCCTTCAAGATGTCTTGCTATCCACTTGATGTTTCCAGCATCTTGATAATGTTCTCTGAATATTTCATTCAATTCTTTAATAAATTCCATCGGGAAATCACCCGTGCCATTATATTTTATGTCCTTCACCTGTTCGTTTGTCATGCTCCGATTACATGGTGTATTGCTTATTGACGCTAGTTTAGTTCGTACTTCCTGTTGTATTTGTTGTAATTTAAGGTGTGTCTCGTCAGACTTGCTGTTGATTTTAGTTTCCAACTCTTTCAGTTTTTCGACCTTTAATTTATTTATAGCTGCCGTATTATCTGCACATCTTTGATTGTTTACACTTACTGTTTCAATAATTATTTCAAAATTATTATTGTATTTTTCGTCAAGTTCTTTAATTTGTTGTGTTGTATTGGCACTAATTTCGGTACTAATCTTATCACAATTTTCTTCGATCTTATTATCAATATCTACTCTAAACTCCTGGAGAACTTTTTGGTTATTTGCTCTCTCTTGATTGAGTTGCGTGAATACTTCGTTTCTTAGTTCCATATTTTGTTTGTGCATCTGCTCTGATAATTGTTGCATTTGTTGTTTGTGTTGTGTCGCTTGTTGTGTTAGCTGTTGTGTTGTTTTTTCCGCCAGTTCTTTTATTTGTTGTTTTGTTTCTTTCGATTGTTGTTCAAGTCGTTGTGTTTGTTGTAATAGTTGTTCTTTTGTTTCTTTCGATTGTTGTTCAATTCGTTGTGTTTGTTGTACTAGTTGTTGGAGTATTGTACATATATCGGTGTCTTTGTTTTTCTCTGATAATGTCTGATATACTGGTCTCTCTCTAACCTCTACTAGTGTTTCTTGTGTAATATGTTGTGTTTCTGCATTTTCTTCGTTCAGTCCCCGCGTCCTTGACTCTTCATTCCCCATTGAAATGTGTGCGATCGTCTGCGAATCTCCTATCTGATTGTTTATATCAAAGTCCATTTCGTTACCGTGGGATGTTGTTTCTGTATTCATGTTATTGTTTTCTCCGTGCGTGTTGTTCTGTGTGTTAATGTTTTTCCTACTCTTACTCCGCGTAATCATACAACTATATCTTATATTATCGTTATTCTTAATTCTATTTTATTCTTATTTTACTATTCTATTAGTGACTCAATAGTCCCACGTTCCGGGCGACAGAATGTAATACACTTTTAAATAGGCCTTAATAAAAGTTCACGTTACTATTATACATACTACACTCGGCCTACGAGCATGTGAAAAGTAAGAGTTTATCAAGCTAATTTACCCAATGACAATATTAATATTTATAACATACTAATTATCAGCAACAGAATGTAACAATTACTTTAGTGTACCGACTCTTAAAAATTATCCCAGGGCGCCAGTAATAAATAAACACAATTTGACTGTTATTAATTAAGTTTTTAATAACTAATTTGTATTTACATATTACAAAATTTGTATATCATTACCTTTAATAAGTTTGCTATAAAATTTGTTTGTGCTTATTTCTTGGCTATGAATTCTTTGACTAATTGAGTCACCAAGTATGAGTTACATACATTTAAATTTAATATACAATAGTACAATAAGTGTTCATTTTATTATTTACTTGCATGTTGAATCCACTCTGCGCCGCGATGTAATCAATTCTACACGTTCCAGGCAGGTCGCCGACGTTAATCGTTGAGCCCTTATCCTTGTTAGTTTTGCACTAATTTATACACTTGTTTCACAGGTATTAAACACCATTCACTTTGACAACTTAGTGATAACTACACATGTGCCGTATGCTAATACACTTGTTGAATACACAGTATATTCTTTTAAAAAGCTAAGTGCGTCTAACACCAGATTAATAACTGCTTATTGATCGACCGTCCCGCATCATGACGTTGACACATTTAAATCGCTATGTATTTCGATTTAACGATTGATGCTGTGTTAAGTAAAACTTGGATATGTTACCCGATTTTAACTTATCTTCTCTAATTTCTCTGCACGTTATTCTTGTAAACGATTCTTAAATGTTTATAATATGTATATAATACTTATAATATTTATAATATAATATAATATTTATATATGTTCACAATACTTAATATCGCGTTACCGTGACTGACTTACGTGGCGATTGAAATATACTTAATCAAATTACTGAGAAATTATTATTGCAACTAATACGAGTCTAATATCTGTAATCTCTCCGTTGACTGCCCTAACTTCTTACACTCCGTATTTTTATATTTCGCTAAAACTACCCTCACTCACTATCGACAAACTACACGCCTATTGGTCTGACTTACCGCTAAATTCAAAACTACCCAATCTGTTTAACGGAACAGCCCGCGCAAAAAATGACGCTATCCGCTATTCGTCCACAAAATGCGCGTGAACACGTGGTATGAAACTTCGCGTCCTTCCATTTCACACATACTCTCTCTTTTGTTAGGTGCACTTAACTTTTACAACCTTAGTAAATGTTTCTTACACCCAAGTAAACAATACAGTTTTATGACGGTCCGACCCGTCCGTGACAAAATATAAATTCTTAGCCGACTTACTGGCGTCAACGCAAGGTCGTCTTTTGAATAGCTATCGCTCTTTACTACATATTTTAATGTTTCCTTACTTCTAAAGAAAACCACCGCTTTCTATAAATTTACATTTCTCCCTGGGTACCATATGACTTTGTCCCCGTAAAATTGTTAAGAATACAATTTTCCGTGATAACTTAAATAATTCCTTGTCAAATTTTCATGTAAATCGGTTAACTACCACTGCCGCTATAGTGATCGCAGGTTATCACACCCGCACACGCGCACCAATTCATACAAAAAATTCATGACAATATAGTACATCTTTTTATGAAGAGTTTGGTGTAACCTATATGCTTATCAATTTTTAAATACAAAACTTATGACTAAAAGACAAAATATTACACAAAACAAATTTAAACAGAAAATGCTCGTCATTCATGTACTCTGATACAAACAGCATATCTTATCATCCTGTGTTCTGCTGCAGGATTAACCCCTCCACGTGAGAAAAAAAAATTGTTTATATGAAATATAAATTTTTTTTTTTTATACCTAAATTGACATAACTTCTTCCCAATAATCATAATCATTTTATAATAACACAATAACTTCAAAAATCAAAATAACTGAGTAGCTTCTATCAAACAACATTTCCCCAACTGTCACTTTGACAGCCCTAATTTTAAATAAACAACCACACATGGCTACTTATCACCAAACATTCCTGAACACTGATAAGGATGTCAATGTCAGACGTCATTCGGCTATATCTACAGTTCAACCATACATTTTTCAACATGATTACAATTATTCTTATTTTACACATAATTTTATACAATTGCATAACGCACCTACTCCTATATCCTGGCATATTAGATTCAATTATCCTTAACTTAATTTTTAATTTATCGCACAGACTCATGCCGCGCAACCTTTCTCGTTTTTGATTGCTCTTCGCTTGCATTTGTTTCGGTAATTTCCGATACATTGCTTTGATTTAATTTTTAAAGGTTTATATGTAATGCCAGTTGTATTACCCAGGCTACATATAATATAATCTCCTTTGCACAATATGACCTCATTGATTGATTGAAATTTTTCTGGTATCATCTCAAACATTATTTTCATCAAGTTTTTACAGTTATCAGTATCTAAGTGCACTTTAACATTTTTTAATGTTTCGGATTTGTCTGCATACACATTCATAAAAGACGAACACACAGTGCAGTACAGTGAATCTCCAACTGTATAAATAACACCTGTATTACATTTCATATGTGGTTGAAAACACTCAGACAGTTCTGATCTTCTGTCAGAATTAACCTTACCTGTGTGCTTTTCCTCAAATTCACCAGCTTTAGGAACAAAACTACTTTGTTTACCCAAGTATTCATCAAATACCTTATGTACATATTCATTTTTATAATTGTATGTACTTCTCAAGATTTTATACATTTCATTACTGACTGATAAACATTACCAGAATGGACCTGCATCTTACAGACACGGAACAGCAAAAAACATTTATTGTTTTTAAATACTCCACCATTTACCCGTTGATCATACCAATCTGGATAGGTGTGAACCAACACTGAGATAACGTTTTCCCTATTTCTCTTTTCATATTTATTTAAAATATTATTTAATTTTTTTCGTTGATCAGCTGTTATCTCCTTATCGGGCGCTCCACCGTTACCCGCTATCTTATCTATGCGATTACCAGCTGGTTTCTGTATGTCGACGCGACTACATCGGTCAACCGCATTGTTACATTCACTTTCCTGCCTAAGAGAATAATACAACTTAATTTTGCCTTCACATTCCCTGCTGTCAGATTTATTCCTTTCTAAGCCGGTCTCACTACTACTACAAATTAATTCTAATTTATCAGCTATACGTTTTTCGGTGAACTCTAAAAGTTGTTGATTTTGTTTAGCCTGGTCATGAACGGCTGTATAAATTTTTTTTTCTCATCATGAAGTGATTGTAGCGACTTATTTTGCTTCAACGCTTCGTCTCTGCCAACCTTATTTTCTTCTGAGAGCTTTTGTATATTAGCAAGGATTGCCGCTAATGTATTCTGTAATTCTTGTGATTCGGCCATATTGATTTATTTATTTTTAAATTTATAAAATATTATAGTTTTTATTTATAATAATGGCAATATTTTTTTATACGGAATATTACTAATAACGTCCGTTTATGTTATTTATTATTATAGTCCAGTCTCTCAATCAAATGTAAACAAGCTTAATCTAACATAAATGCCAATAATGCTTCAATGTCCACATAGACAATTTACTACTATTGTTCAAATATCTGATAAGAGAGAGTATTCAAACTTTTATCTACATTCCCTGATAACATAGAACAGCACATATAAATAGCTCAATGAATTTTGTGTCTACACACTCAAATAAATATTTCTTTTTTAAAATTAATTCAAAAATCGAGCCCAACGTTGGCAAGCGCCAAATATCCTTATGCAACAGATCAAACTTTATTATTCTAATAAGGATATTGTGAGTGTGTAAAAATCGATACAAGTCTATTATGGAGGAGATGATTTATTATTTATTATATACCAATATTGTTTATAAAGATGTATAATGTATTTTAAATTGTCGTGTATTGATAATATATTTAATTTTTTGTATTGTTCGATAATATAAATCGATTTTACTTGTTTGCTGCAACGTCCTCCTATCGTCTCGTCGGTCCCGTCTTGGCTTCCTCTTTTTCCTGTCCCTCCTTCCTGGTGTCCTCTTCGTCCTGGCGTCCTCTTCGTCTCGTCGTCCTCTTATACAGCTTCACTCCTTCCTGGTGTCCTCTTCGTCCTGGCGTCCTCTTCGTCTCGTCGTACTCTTCTACAGCAAGCGGCTCCAGCGGCGATATTTCACAGAGTCTCGTAGTTATGTTTGAATGCTAACATTGATTAGTTTCTTTATAAATTGTTCACTCATAATGATTATGAATTTCATTCATTCAGTTTATTATTAATTTATATTTTATAATTTTTTTTTCTCAGGATTTAACTGAGTATTTACTAATGCGGTGCGTTTAATGTACACCTTCCAACGATATCTTGTAGTGTCTTTAAGTTCCCTAAGCGGATATCTTAACTTACACGAGACAGCACTGTATTATATTTTAAATTTTATTTAATTATTTACCCTCTCGATACTTATCGCAAAACTTCGTTAAGAATTTCAAGGTTTATAGTATATTTTATATAAAATATTCCTCTATTCCTTTTTGTTTCTTACCGCAAAACTTCTTTAAGAATTTTAAGTTTTATGGTTTATTTTATATAAGATATTTCTACTTTTGTAAGAGAACAACTCTCTTACCCGGGCACAACTTCCCCTAGCAACGTCGACAGACAGACTATGTCCATCATAACTCTGCAACGTATGAATCTCACTGAATTTGGTGTATTTTGATAGGCCAAGCCCAAGTCACATGATTGATGGAACGACCAGATACACAAATTTCATGAAAACTTTGTATAATTTTGCATAGTCCTGCATGGAAATTATCTACAATTTTTATCACCCTATCGTTGATAAGAGTTACACTGGAGTTTCGCTTTACTTAAAAAAACATATTTTTAAAAATATTTAAAAACCTCAGAGTATACACAAATCGAAGCTATTTACTTAAATAATTCCTTGTCAAATTTTCATGTAAATCGGTTAACTACCACTGCCGCTATAGCGATCGCAGGTTATCACACCCGCACACGCGCACCAATTCATACAAAAAATTCATGACAATATAGTACATTTTTTTATGAAGAGTTTGGTGTAACCTATATGCTTATCAATTTTTAAATACAAAACTTATGACTAAAAGACAAAATATTACACAAAACAAATTTAAACAAGAAAATTCTCGTCATTCATGTACTCTGATACAAACAGCATATCTTATCATCCTGTGTTCTGTTGCAGGACTAACCCCTCCACGTGTAAAAAAAAATTTTTTTTATATGGAATATAAATTTCTTTTTTTTATACCTAAATTGACATAATTTCTTCCCAATAATCATAATCAATTAAATAATAACATAATAACTTCAAAAATCAAAATAACTGAGTAGCTTCTATCAAACAACATTTCCCCAACTGTCACTTTGACAGCTTTAATTGTAAATAAACTGCCGCACATGGCTGCTTATCACCAAACATTCCTGAACACTGATAAGGATGTCAATGTCAGACGTCATTCGGCTATATCTACAGTTCAACAATACATTTTTCAACATGATTACAATTATTCTTATTTTACACATAATTTTATACAATTGCATAACGCACCTACTCCTATATCCTGGCATATTAGATTCAATTAGCCTTAACTTAATTTTTAATTTATCGCACAGACTCATGCCTTTCTCGTTTTTTGATTGCTCTTCGCTTGCATTTGTTTCGGTAATTTCCGATACATTGCTTTGATTTAATTTTTAAAGGTTTATATGTAATGCCAGTTGTATTACCCAGGCTACATATAATATAATCTCCTTTGTACAATATGAACTCATTGTTTGATTGAAATTTTTCTGGTATCATCTCAAACATTATTTTCATCAAGTTTTTACAGTTATCAGTATCTAAGTGCACTTTAACATTTTTTAATGTTTCGGATTTGTCTGCATACACATTCATAAAAGACGAACACACAGTGCAGTACATTGAATCTCCAACTGTATAAATAACACCTGTATTACATTTCATATGTGGTTGAAAACACTCAGACAGTTCTGATCTTCTGTCAGAATTAACCTTACCTGTGTGCTTTTCCTCAAATGCACCAGCTTTAGGAACAAAACTACTTTGTTTACCCAAGTATTCATCAAATACCTTATGTACATATTCATTTTTATAATTGTATGGACTTCTCAAGATTTTATACATTTCATTACTGACTGATAAACATTACCAGAATGGATCTGCATCTTACAGACACGGAACAGCAAAAAATATTTTTTGTTTTTAAATACTCCACCATTTACCCGTTGATCATACCAATCTGGATAGGTGTGAACCAACACTGAGATAAGGTTTTCCCTATTTCTCTTTTCATATTTATTTAAAATATTATTTAATTTTTTTCGTTGATCAGCTGTTATCTCCTTATCGGGCGCTCCACCGTTACCCGCTATCTTATCTATGCGATTGCCAGCTGGTTTCTGTATGTCGACGGGACTACATCGGTCAACCGCATTGTTACATTCACTTTCCTGCCTAAGATAATAATACAACTTAATTTTGGCTTCACATTCCCTGCTGTGAGATTTATTCCTTTCTAAGCCGGTCTCACTACTACTACAAATTAATTCTAATTTATCAGCTATAGGTTTTTCGGTGAACTCTAAAAGTTGTTGATTTTGTTTAGCCTGGTCATGAACGGCTGTATAAATTTTTTTTTCTCATCATGAAGTGATTGTAGCGACTTATTTTGCTTCAACGCTTCGTCTCTGCCAACCTTATTTTCTTCTGAGAGCTTTTGTATATTAGCAAGGATTGCCGCTAATGTATTCTGTAATTCTTGTGATTCGGCCATATTGATTTATTTATTTTTAAATTTATAAAATATTATAGTTTTTATTTATAATATTGGCAATATTTTTTTATACGGAATATTACTAATAACGTCCGTTTATGTTATTTATTATTATAGTCCAGTCTCTCAATCAAATGTAAACAAGCTTAATCTAACATAAATGCCAATAATGCTTCAATCTCCACATAGACAATTTACTACTATTGTTCAAATATCTGATAAGAGAGAGTATTCAAACTTTTATCTACATTCCCTGATAACATAGAACAGCACATATAAATAGCTCAATGAATTTTGTGTCTACACACTCAAATAAATATTTCTTTTTTAAAATTAATTCAAAAATCGAGCCCAACGTTGGCAAGCGCCAAATATCCTTATGCAACAGATCAAACTTTATTATTCTAATAAGGATATTGTGAGTGTGTAAAAATGGATACAAGTCTATTATGGAGGAGATGATTTATTATTTATTATATACCAATATTGTTTATAAAGATGTATAATGTATTTTAAATTGTCGTGTATTGATAATATATTTAATTTTTTGTATTGTTCGATAATATAAATCGATTTTACTTGTGTGCTGCAACGTCCTCCTATCGTCTCGTCGGTCCCGTCTTGGCTTCCTCTTCTTCCTGTCCCTCCTTCCTGGTGTCCTCTTCGTCCTGGCGTCCTCTTCGTCTCGTCGTCCTCTTCTACAGCTTCACTCCTTCCTGGTGTCCTCTCCGTCCTGGCGTCCTCTTCGTCTCGTCGTCCTCTTCTACAGCAAGCGGCTCCAGCGGCGATATTTCACAGAGGATCGTAGTTATGTTTGAATGCTAACATTGTTTAGTTTCTTTATAAATTGTTCACCCATAATGATTATGAATTTCATTCATTCAGTTTAGTATTAATTTATATTTTAGAATTTTTTTTTCTCAGGATTTAACTGAGTATTTACTAATGCGGTGCGTTTAATGTACACCTTCCAACGATATCTTGTAGTGTCTTTAAGTTCCCTAAGCGGATATCTTAACTTACACGAGACAGCACTGTATTATATTTTAAATTTTATTTAATTATTTACCCTCTCGGTTCTTATCGCAAAACTTCGTTAAGAATTTCAGCTTTTATAGATTATTTTATATAAAATATTCCTCTATTCCTTCTTGTTTCTTACCGCAAAACTGCTTTAAGAATTTTAAGGTTTATGGTTTATTTTATATAAGATATTTCTACTTTTGTAAGAGAACAACTCTCTTACCCGGGCACAACTTCCCCTAGCAACGTCGACAGACAGACTGTGTCCATCCTAGCTCTGCAACGTATGAATCTCACTGAATTTGGTGTATTTTGATAGGCCAAGCCCAAGTCACATGATTGATGGAACGATCAGATACACAAATTTCATGAAAACTTTGTATAATTTTGCATAGTCCTGCATGGAAATTATCTACAATTTTTATCACCCTATCGTTGATAAGAGTTACACTTGAGTTTCGCTTTACTTAAAAAAACATATTTTTAAAAATTGTTAAAAACCTCAGAGTATACACAAATCTAAGCTGTTTACTTAAATAATTCCTTGTCAAATTTTCATGTAAATCGGTTAACTACCACTGCCGCTATAGCGATCGCAGATTATCACACCCGCACACGCGCACCAATTCATACAAAAAATTCATGACAATATAGTACATTTTTTTATGAAGAGTTTGGTGTAACCTATATGCTTATCAATTTTTAAATACAAAACTTATGACTAAAAGACAAAATATTACACAAAACAAATTTAAACAAGAAAATGCTCGTCATTCATGTACTCTGATACAAACAGCATATCTTATCATCCTGTGTTCTGCTGCAGGATTAACCCCTCCACCGAGAAAAAAAAATTTTTTATATGAACTATAAATTTCTTTTTTTTTATACCTAAATTGACATAACTTCTTCCCAATAATCATAATCATCTAAATAATAACACAATAACTTCAAAAATCAAAATAACTGAGTAGCTTCTATCAAACAACATTTCCCCAACTGTCACTTTGACAGCCCTAATTTTAAATAAACAACCACACATGGCTACTTATCACCAAACATTCCTGAACACTGATAAGGATGTCAATGTCAGACGTCATTCGGCTATATCTACAGTTCAACCATACATTTTTCAACATGATTACAATTATTCTTATTTTACACATAATTTTATACAATTGCATAACGCACCTACTCCTATATCCTGGCATATTAGATTCAATTATCCTTAACTTAATTTTTAATTTATCGCACAGACTCATGTCTTTCTCGTTTTTTGATTGCTCTTCGCTTGCATTTGTTTCGGTAATTTCCGATACATTGCTTTGATTTAATTTTTAAAGGTTTATATGTAATGCCAGTTGTATTACCCAGGCTACATATAATATAATCTCCTTTGTACAATATGAACTCATTGTTTGATTGAAATTTTTCTGGTATCATCTCAAACATTATTTTCATCAAGTTTTTACAGTTATCAGTATCTAAGTGCACTTTAACATTTTTTAATGTTTCGGATTTGTCTGCATACACATTCATAAAAGACGAACACACAGTGCAGTACAGTGAATCTCCAACTGTATAAATAACACCTGTATTACATTTCATATGTGGTTGAAAACACTCAGACAGTTCTGATCTTCTGTCAGAATTAACCTTACCTGTGTGCTTTTCCTCAAATGCACCAGCTTTAGGAACAAAACTACTTTGTTTACCCAAGTATTCATCAAATACCTTATGTACATATTCATTTTTATAATTGTATGGACTTCTCAAGATTTTATACATTTCATTACTGACTGATAAACATTACCAGAATGGACCTGCATCTTACAGACACGGAACAGCAAAAAACATTTATTGTTTTTAAATACTCCACCATTTACCCGTTGATCATACCAATCTGGATAGGTGTGAACCAACACTGAGATAAGGTTTTCCCTATTTCTCTTTTCATATTTATTTAAAATATTATTTAATTTTTTTCGTTGATCAGCTGTTATCTCCTTATCGGGCGCTCCACCGTTACCCGCTATCTTATCTATGCGATTACCAGCTGGTTTCTGTATGTCGACGGGACTACATCGATCAACCGCATTGTTACATTCACTTTCCTGCCTAAGAGAATAATACAACTTAATTTTGGCTTCACATTCCCTGCTGTGAGATTTATTCCTTTCTAAGCCGGTCTCACTACTACTACAAATTAATTCTAATTTATCAGCTATACGTTTTTCGGTTAACTCTAAAAGTTGTTGATTTTGTTTAGCCTGGTCATGAACGGCTGTATAAATTTTTTTTTCTCATCATGAAGTGATTGTAGCGACTTATTTTGCTTCAACGCTTCGTCTCTGCCAACCTTATTTTCTTCTGAGAGCTTTTGTATATTAGCAAGGATTGCCGCTAATGTATTCTGTAATTCTTGTGATTCGGCCATATTGATTTATTTATTTTAAAATTTATAAAATATTATAGTTTTTATTTATAATATTGGCAATATTTTTTTATACGGAATATTACTAATAACGTCCGTTTATGTTATTTATTATTATAGTCCAGTCTCTCAATCAAATGTAAACAAGCTTAATCTAACATAAATGCCAATAATGCTTCAATCTCCACATAGACAATTTACTACTATTGTTCAAATATCTGATAAGAGAGAGTATTCAAACTTTTATCTACATTCCCTGATAACATAGAACAGCACATATAAATAGCTCAATGAATTTTGTGTCTACACACTCAAATAAATATTTCTTTTTTAAAATTAATTCAAAAAACGAGCCCAACGTTGGCAAGCGCCAAATATCCTTATGCAACAGATCAAACTTTGTTATTCTAATAAGGATATTGTGAGTGTGTAAAAATCGATACAAGTCTATTATGGAGGAGATGATTTATTATTTATTATATACCAATATTGTTTATAAAGATGTATAATGTATTTTAAATTGTCGTGTATTGATAATATATTTAATTTTTTGTATTGTTCGATAATATAAATCGATTTTACTTGTTTGCTGCAACGTCCTCCTATCGTCTCGTCGGTCCCGTCTTGGCTTCCTCTTCTTCCTATCCCTCCTTCCTGGTGTCCTCTTCGTCCTGGCGTCCTCTTCGTCTCGTCGTCCTCTTCTACAGCTTCACTCATTCCTGGTGTCCTCTTCGTCCTGGCGTCCTCTTCGTCTCGTCGTCCTCTTCTACAGCAAGCGGCTCCAGCGGCGATATTTCACAGAGGATCGTAGTTATGTTTGAATGCTAACATTGATTAGTTTCTTTATAAATTGTTCACTCATAATGATTATGAATTTCATTCATTCAGTTGTATTAATTTATATTTTATAATTTTTTTTTCTCAGGATTTAACTGAGTATTTACTAATGCGGTGCGTTTAATGTACACCTTCCAACGATATCTTGTAGTGTCTTTAAGTTCCCTAAGCGGATATCTTAACTTACACGAGACAGCACTGTATTATATTTTAAATTTTATTTAATTATTTACCCTCTCGGTTCTTATCGCAAAACTTCGTTAAGAATTTCAGCTTTTATAGAATATTTTATATAAAATATTCCTCTATTCCTCCTTGTTTCTTACCGCAAAACTGCATTAGAATTTTAAGGTTTATGGTTTATTTTATATAATATATTTCTACTTTTGTAAGAGAACAACTCTCTTACCCGGGCACAACTTCCCCTAGCAACGTCGACAGACAGACTGTGTCCATCCTAGCTCTGCAACGTATGAATCTCACTGAATTTGGTGTATTTTGATAGGCCAAGCCCAAGTCACATGATTGATGGAACGATCAGATACACAAATTTCATGAAAACTTTGTATAATTTTGCATAGTCCTGCATGGAAATTATCTACAATTTTTATCACCCTATCGTTGATAAGAGTTACACTTGAGTTTCGCTTTACTTAAAAAAACATATTTTTAAAAATTGTTAAAAACCTCAGAGTATACACAAATCTAAGCTGTTTACTTAAATAATTCCTTGTCAAATTTTCATGTAAATCGGTTAACTACCACTGCCGCTATAGCGATCGCAGATTATCACACCCGCACACGCGCACCAATTCATACAAAAAATTCATGACAATATAGTACATTTTTTTATGAAGAGTTTGGTGTAACCTATATGCTTATCAATTTTTAAATACAAAACTTATGACTAAAAGACAAAATATTACACAAAACAAATTTAAACAAGAAAATGCTCGTCATTCATGTACTCTGATACAAACAGCATATCTTATCATCCTGTGTTCTGCTGCAGGATTAACCCCTCCACGTGAGAAAAAAAAATTTTTTATATGAACTATAAATTTCTTTTTTTTTATACCTAAATTGACATAACTTCTTCCCAATAATCATAATCATCTAAATAATAACACAATAACTTCAAAAATCAAAATAACTGAGTAGCTTCTATCAAACAACATTTCCCCAACTGTCACTTTGACAGCCCTAATTTTAAATAAACAACCACACATGGCTACTTATCACCAAACATTCCTGAACACTGATAAGGATGTCAATGTCAGACGTCATTCGGCTATATCTACAGTTCAACCATACATTTTTCAACATGATTACAATTATTCTTATTTTACACATAATTTTATACAATTGCATAACGCACCTACTCCTATATCCTGGCATATTAGATTCAATTATCCTTAACTTAATTTTTAATTTATCGCACAGACTCATGCCTTTCTCGTTTTTTGATTGCTCTTCGCTTGCATTTGTTTCGGTAATTTCCGATACATTGCTTTGATTTAATTTTTAAAGGTTTATATGTAATGCCAGTTGTATTACCCAGGCTACATATAATATAATCTCCTTTGTACAATATGAACTCATTGTTTGATTGAAATTTTTCTGGTATCATCTCAAACATTATTTTCATCAAGTTTTTACAGTTATCAGTATCTAAGTGCACTTTAACATTTTTTAATGTTTCGGATTTGTCTGCATACACATTCATAAAAGACGAACACACAGTGCAGTACAGTGAATCTCCAACTGTATAAATAACACCTGTATTACATTTCATATGTGGTTGAAAACACTCAGACAGTTCTGATCTTCTGTCAGAATTAACCTTACCTGTGTGCTTTTCCTCAAATGCACCAGCTTTAGGAACAAAACTACTTTGTTTACCCAAGTATTCATCAAATACCTTATGTACATATTCATTTTTATAATTGTATGGACTTCTCAAGATTTTATACATTTCATTACTGACTGATAAACATTACCAGAATGGACCTGCATCTTACAGACACGGAACAGCAAAAAACATTTATTGTTTTTAAATACTCCACCATTTACCCGTTGATCATACCAATCTGGATAGGTGTGAACCAACACTGAGATAAGGTTTTCCCTATTTCTCTTTTCATATTTATTTAAAATATTATTTAATTTTTTTCGTTGATCAGCTGTTATCTCCTTATCGGGCGCTCCACCGTTACCCGCTATCTTATCTATGCGATTACCAGCTGGTTTCTGTATGTCGACGGGACTACATCGATCAACCGCATTGTTACATTCACTTTCCTGCCTAAGAGAATAATACAACTTAATTTTGGCTTCACATTCCCTGCTGTGAGATTTATTCCTTTCTAAGCCGGTCTCACTACTACTACAAATTAATTCTAATTTATCAGCTATACGTTTTTCGGTTAACTCTAAAAGTTGTTGATTTTGTTTAGCCTGGTCATGAACGGCTGTATACATTTTTTTTTCTCATCATGAAGTGATTGTAGCGACTTATTTTGCTTCAACGCTTCGTCTCTGCCAACCTTATTTTCTTCTGAGAGCTTTTGTATATTAGCAAGGATTGCCGCTAATGTATTCTGTAATTCTTGTGATTCGGCCATATTGATTTATTTATTTTTAAATTTATAAAATATTATAGTTTTTATTTATAATATTGGCAATATTTTTTTATACGGAATATTACTAATAACGTCCGTTTATGTTATTTATTATTATAGTCCAGTCTCTCAATCAAATGTAAACAAGCTTAATCTAACATAAATGCCAATAATGCTTCAATCTCCACATAGACAATTTACTACTATTGTTCAAATATCTGATAAGAGAGAGTATTCAAACTTTTATCTACATTCCCTGATAACATAGAACAGCACATATAAATAGCTCAATGAATTTTGTGTCTACACACTCAAATAAATATTTCTTTTTTAAAATTAATTCAAAAATCGAGCCCAACGTTGGCAAGCGCCAAATATCCTTATGCAACAGATCAAACTTTATTATTCTAATAAGGATATTGTGAGTGTGTAAAAATGGATACAAGTCTATTATGGAGGAGATGATTTATTATTTATTATATACCAATATTGTTTATAAAGATGTATAATGTATTTTAAATTGTCGTGTATTGATAATATATTTAATTTTTTGTATTGTTCGATAATATAAATCGATTTTACTTGTTTGCTGCAACGTCCTCCTATCGTCTCGTCGGTCCCGTCTTGGCTTCCTCTTCTTCCTGTCCCTCCTTCCTGGTGTCCTCTTCGTCCTGGCGTCCTCTTCGTCTCGTCGTCCTCTTCTACAGCTTCACTCCTTCCTGGTGTCCTCTCCGTCCTGGCGTCCTCTTCGTCTCGTCGTCCTCTTCTACAGCAAGCGGCTCCAGCGGCGATATTTCACAGAGGATCGTAGTTATGTTTGAATGCTAACATTGTTTAGTTTCTTTATAAATTGTTCACCCATAATGATTATGAATTTCATTCATTCAGTTTAGTATTAATTTATATTTTATAATTTTTTTTTCTCAGGATTTAACTGAGTATTTACTAATGCGGTGCGTTTAATGTACACCTTCCAACGATATCTTGTAGTGTCTTTAAGTTCCCTAAGCGGATATCTTAACTTACACGAGACAGCACTGTATTATATTTTAAATTTTATTTAATTATTTACCCTCTCGGTTCTTATCGCAAAACTTCGTTAAGAATTTCAGCTTTTATAGATTATTTTATATAAAATATTCCTCTATTCCTTCTTGTTTCTTACCGCAAAACTGCTTTAAGAATTTTAAGGTTTATGGTTTATTTTATATAAGATATTTCTACTTTTGTAAGAGAACAACTCTCTTACCCGGGCACAACTTCCCCTAGCAACGTCGACAGACAGACTGTGTCCATCCTAGCTCTGCAACGTATGAATCTCACTGAATTTGGTGTATTTTGATAGGCCAAGCCCAAGTCACATGATTGATGGAACGATCAGATACACAAATTTCATGAAAACTTTGTATAATTTTGCATAGTCCTGCATGGAAATTATCTACAATTTTTATCACCCTATCGTTGATAAGAGTTACACTTGAGTTTCGCTTTACTTAAAAAAACATATTTTTAAAAATTGTTAAAAACCTCAGAGTATACACAAATCTAAGCTGTTTGCTTAAATAATTCCTTGTCAAATTTTCATGTAAATCGGTTAACTACCACTGCCGCTATAACGATCGCAGATTATCACACCCGCACACGCGCACCAATTCATACAAAAAATTCATGACAATATAGTACATTTTTTTATGAAGAGTTTGGTGTAACCTATATGCTTATCAATTTTTAAATACAAAACTTATGACTAAAAGACAAAATATTACACAAAACAAATTTAAACAAGAAAATGCTCGTCATTCATGTACTCTGATACAAACAGCATATCTTATCATCCTGTGTTCTGCTGCAGGATTAACCCCTCCACGTGAGAAAAAAAAATTTTTTATATGAACTATAAATTTCTTTTTTTTTATACCTAAATTGACATAACTTCTTCCCAATAATCATAATCATCTAAATAATAACACAATAACTTCAAAAATCAAAATAACTGAGTAGCTTCTATCAAACAACATTTCCCCAACTGTCACTTTGACAGCCCTAATTTTAAATAAACAACCACACATGGCTACTTATCACCAAACATTCCTGAACACTGATAAGGATGTCAATGTCAGACGTCATTCGGCTATATCTACAGTTCAACCATACATTTTTCAACATGATTACAATTATTCTTATTTTACACATAATTTTATACAATTGCATAACGCACCTACTCCTATATCCTGGCATATTAGATTCAATTATCCTTAACTTAATTTTTAATTTATCGCACAGACTCATGCCTTTCTCGTTTTTTGATTGCTCTTCGCTTGCATTTGTTTCGGTAATTTCCGATACATTGCTTTGATTTAATTTTTAAAGGTTTATATGTAATGCCAGTTGTATTACCCAGGCTACATATAATATAATCTCCTTTGTACAATATGAACTCATTGTTTGATTGAAATTTTTCTGGTATCATCTCAAACATTATTTTCATCAAGTTTTTACAGTTATCAGTATCTAAGTGCACTTTAACATTTTTTAATGTTTCGGATTTGTCTGCATACACATTCATAAAAGACGAACACACAGTGCAGTACAGTGAATCTCCAACTGTATAAATAACACCTGTATTACATTTCATATGTGGTTGAAAACACTCAGACAGTTCTGATCTTCTGTCAGAATTAACCTTACCTGTGTGCTTTTCCTCAAATGCACCAGCTTTAGGAACAAAACTACTTTGTTTACCCAAGTATTCATCAAATACCTTATGTACATATTCATTTTTATAATTGTATGGACTTCTCAAGATTTTATACATTTCATTACTGACTGATAAACATTACCAGAATGGACCTGCATCTTACAGACACGGAACAGCAAAAAACATTTATTGTTTTTAAATACTCCACCATTTACCCGTTGATCATACCAATCTGGATAGGTGTGAACCAACACTGAGATAAGGTTTTCCCTATTTCTCTTTTCATATTTATTTAAAATATTATTTAATTTTTTTCGTTGATCAGCTGTTATCTCCTTATCGGGCGCTCCACCGTTACCCGCTATCTTATCTATGCGATTACCAGCTGGTTTCTGTATGTCGACGGGACTACATCGATCAACCGCATTGTTACATTCACTTTCCTGCCTAAGAGAATAATACAACTTAATTTTGGCTTCACATTCCCTGCTGTGAGATTTATTCCTTTCTAAGCCGGTCTCACTACTACTACAAATTAATTCTAATTTATCAGCTATACGTTTTTCGGTTAACTCTAAAAGTTGTTGATTTTGTTTAGCCTGGTCATGAACGGCTGTATACATTTTTTTTTCTCATCATGAAGTGATTGTAGCGACTTATTTTGCTTCAACGCTTCGTCTCTGCCAACCTTATTTTCTTCTGAGAGCTTTTGTATATTAGCAAGGATTGCCGCTAATGTATTCTGTAATTCTTGTGATTCGGCCATATTGATTTATTTACTTTTAAATTTATAAAATATTATAGTTTTTATTTATAATAATGGCAATATTTTTTTATACGGAATATTACTAATAACGTCCGTTCATGTTATTTATTATTATAGTCCAGTCTCTCAATCAAATGTAAACAAGCTTAATCTAACATAAATGCCAATAATGCTTCAATCTCCACATAGACAATTTACTACTATTGTTCAAATATCTGATAAGAGAGAGTATTCAAACTTTTATCTACATTCCCTGATAACATAGAACAGCACATATAAATAGCTCAATGAATTTTGTGTCTACACACTCAAATAAATATTTCTTTTTTAAAATTAATTCAAAAATCGAGCCCAACGTTGGCAAGCGCCAAATATCCTTATGCAACAGATCAAACTTTATTATTCTAATAAGGATATTGTGAGTGTGTAAAAATGGATACAAGTCTATTATGGAGGAGATGATTTATTATTTATTATATACCAATATTGTTTATAAAGATGTATAATGTATTTTAAATTGTCGTGTATTGATAATATATTTAATTTTTTGTATTGTTCGATAATATAAATCGATTTTACTTGTTTGCTGCAACGTCCTCCTATCGTCTCGTCGGTCCCGTCTTGGCTTCCTCTTCTTCCTGTCCCTCCTTCCTGGTGTCCTCTTCGTCCTGGCGTCCTCTTCGTCTCGTCGTCCTCTTCTACAGTTTCACTCCTTCCTGGTGTCCTCTTCGTCCTGGCGTCCTCTTCGTCTCGTCGTCCTCTTCTACAGCAAGCGGCTCCAGCGGCGATATTTCACAGAGGATCGTAGTTATGTTTGAATGCTAACATTGATTAGTTTCTTTATAAATTGTTCACCCATAATGATTATGAATTTCATTCATTCAGTTTAGTATTAATTTATATTTTATAATTTTTTTTTCTCAGGATTTAACTGAGTATTTACTAATGCGGTGCGTTTAATGTACACCTTCCAACGAAATCTTGTAGTGTCTTTAAGTTCCCTAAGCGGATATCTTAACTTACACGAGACAGCACTGTATTATATTTTAAATTTTATTTAATTATTTACCCTCTCGGTTCTTATCGCAAAACTTCGTTAAGAATTTCAGCTTTTATAGATTATTTTATATAAAATATTCCTCTATTCCTTCTTGTTTCTTACCGCAAAACTGCTTTAAGAATTTTAAGGTTTATGGTTTATTTTATATAAGATATTTCTACTTTTGTAAGAGAACAACTCTCTTACCCGGGCACAACTTCCCCTAGCAACGTCGACAGACAGACTGTGTCCATCCTAGCTCTGCAACGTATGAATCTCACTGAATTTGGTGTATTTTGATAGGCCAAGCCCAAGTCACATGATTGATAGAACGATCAGATACACAAATTTCATGAAAACTTTGTATAATTTTGCATAGTCCTGCATGGAAATTATCTACAATTTTTATCACCCTATCGTTGATAAGAGTTACACTTGAGTTTCGCTTTACTTAAAAAAACATATTTTTAAAAATTGTTAAAAACCTCAGAGTATACACAAATCTAAGCTGTTTACTTAAATAATTCCTTGTCAAATTTTCATGTAAATCGGTTAACTACCACTGCCGCTATAGCGATCGCAGATTATCACACCCGCACACGCGCACCAATTCATACAAAAAATTCATGACAATATAGTACATTTTTTTATGAAGAGTTTGGTGTAACCTATATGCTTATCAATTTTTAAATACAAAACTTATGACTAAAAGACAAAATATTACACAAAACAAATTTAAACAAGAAAATGCTCGTCATTCATGTACTCTGATACAAACAGCATATCTTATCATCCTGTGTTCTGCTGCAGGATTAACCCCTCCACGTGAGAAAAAAAATTTTTTTATATGAACTATAAATTTCTTTTTTTTATACCTAAATTGACATAACTTCTTCCCAATAATCATAATCATCTAAATAATAACACAATAACTTCAAAAATCAAAATAACTGAGTAGCTTCTATCAAACAACATTTCCCCAACTGTCACTTTGACAGCCCTAATTTTAAATAAACAACCACACATGGCTACTTATCACCAAACATTCCTGAACACTGATAAGGATGTCAATGTCAGACGTCATTCGGCTATATCTACAGTTCAACCATACATTTTTCAACATGATTACAATTATTCTTATTTTACACATAATTTTATACAATTGCATAACGCACCTACTCCTATATCCTGGCATATTAGATTCAATTATCCTTAACTTAATTTTTAATTTATCGCACAGACTCATGCCTTTCTCGTTTTTTGATTGCTCTTCGCTTGCATTTGTTTCGGTAATTTCCGATACATTGCTTTGATTTAATTTTTAAAGGTTTATATGTAATGCCAGTTGTATTACCCAGGCTACATATAATATAATCTCCTTTGTACAATATGAACTCATTGTTTGATTGAAATTTTTCTGGTATCATCTCAAACATTATTTTCATCAAGTTTTTACAGTTATCAGTATCTAAGTGCACTTTAACATTTTTTAATGTTTCGGATTTGTCTGCATACACATTCATAAAAGACGAACACACAGTGCAGTACAGTGAATCTTCAACTGTATAAATAACACCTGTATTACATTTCATATGTGGTTGAAAACACTCAGACAGTTCTGATCTTCTGTCAGAATTAACCTTACCTGTGTGCTTTTCCTCAAATGCACCAGCTTTAGGAACAAAACTACTTTGTTTACCCAAGTATTCATCAAATACCTTATGTACATATTCATTTTTATAATTGTATGGACTTCTCAAGATTTTATACATTTCATTACTGACTGATAAACATTACCAGAATGGACCTGCATCTTACAGACACGGAACAGCAAGAAACATTTATTGTTTTTAAATACTCCACCATTTACCCGTTGATCATACCAATCTGGATAGGTGTGAACCAACACTGAGATAAGGTTTTCCCTATTTCTCTTTTCATATTTATTTAAAATATTATTTAATTTTTTTCGTTGATCAGCTGTTATCTCCTTATCGGGCGCTCCACCGTTACCCGCTATCTTATCTATGCGATTACCAGCTGGTTTCTGTATGTCGACGGGACTACATCGATCAACCGCATTGTTACATTCACTTTCCTGCCTAAGAGAATAATACAACTTAATTTTGGCTTCACATTCCCTGCTGTGAGATTTATTCCTTTCTAAGCCGGTCTCACTACTACTACAAATTAATTCTAATTTATCAGCTATACGTTTTTCGGTTAACTCTAAAAGTTGTTGATTTTGTTTAGCCTGGTCATGAACGGCTGTATAAATTTTTTTTTCTCATCATGAAGTGATTGTAGCGACTTATTTTGCTTCAACGCTTCGTCTCTGCCAACCTTATTTTCTTCTGAGAGCTTTTGTATATTAGCAAGGATTGCCGCTAATGTATTCTGTAATTCTTGTGATTCGGCCATATTGATTTATTTATTTTAAAATTTATAAAATATTATAGTTTTTATTTATAATATTGGCAATATTTTTTTATACGGAATATTACTAATAACGTCCGTTTATGTTATTTATTATTATAGTCCAGTCTCTCAATCAAATGTAAACAAGCTTAATCTAACATAAATGCCAATAATGCTTCAATCTCCACATAGACAATTTACTACTATTGTTCAAATATCTGATAAGAGAGAGTATTCAAACTTTTATCTACATTCCCTGATAACATAGAACAGCACATATAAATAGCTCAATGAATTTTGTGTCTACACACTCAAATAAATATTTCTTTTTTAAAATTAATTCAAAAAACGAGCCCAACGTTGGCAAGCGCCAAATATCCTTATGCAACAGATCAAACTTTATTATTCTAATAAGGATATTGTGAGTGTGTAAAAATGGATACAAGTCTATTATGGAGGAGATGATTTATTATTTATTATATACCAATATTGTTTATAAAGATGTATAATGTATTTTAAATTGTCGTGTATTGATAATATATTTAATTTTTTGTATTGTTCGATAATATAAATCGATTTTACTTGTTTGCTGCAACGTCCTCCTATCGTCTCGTCGGTCCCGTCTTGGCTTCCTCTTATTCCTGTCCCTCCTTCCTGGTGTCCTCTTCGTCCTGGCGTCCTCTTCGTCTCGTCGTCCTCTTCTACAGCTTCACTCCTTCCTGGTGTCCTCTTCGTCCTGGCGTCCTCTTCGTCTTGTCGTCCTCTTCTACAGCAAGCGGCTCCAGCGGCGATATTTCACAGAGGATCGTAGTTATGTTTGAATGCTAACATTGATTAGTTTCTTTATAAATTGTTCACTCATAATGATTATGAATTTCATTCATTCAGTTTAGTATTAATTTATATTTTATAATTTTTTTTTCTCAGGATTTAACTGAGTATTTACTAATGCGGTGCGTTTAATGTACACCTTCCAACGATATCTTGTAGTGTCTTTAAGTTCCCTAAGCGGATATCTTAACTTACACGAGACAGCACTGTATTATATTTTAAATTTTATTTAATTATTTACCCTCTCGGTTCTTATCGCAAAACTTCGTTAAGAATTTCAGCTTTTATAGAATATTTTATATAAAATATTCCTCTATTCCTTCTTGTTTCTTACCGCAAAACTGCTTTAAGAATTTTAAGGTTTATGGTTTATTTTATATAAGATATTTCTACTTTTGTAAGAGAACAACTCTCTTACCCGGGCACAACTTCCCCTAGCAACGTCGACAGACAGACTGTGTCCATCCTAGCTCTGCAACGTATGAATCTCACTGAATTTGGTGTATTTTGATAGGCCAAGCCCAAGTCACATGATTGATGGAACGATCAGATACACAAATTTCATGAAAACTTTGTATAAATTTGCATAGTCCTGCATGGAAATTATCTACAATTTTTATCACCCTATCGTTGATAAGAGTTACACTTGAGTTTCGCTTTACTTAAAAAAACATATTTTTAAAAATTGTTAAAAACCTCAGAGTATACACAAATCTAAGCTATTTACTTAAATAATTCCTTGTCAAATTTTCATGTAAATCGGTTAACTACCACTGCCGCTTTAGCGATCGCAGATTATCACACCCGCACACGCGCACCAATTCATACAAAAAATTCATGACAATATAGTACATCTTTTTATGAAGAGTTTGGTGTAACCTATATGCTTATCAATTTTTAAATACAAAACTTATGACTAAAAGACAAAATATTACACAAAACAAATTTAAACAAGAAAATGCTCGTCATTCATGTACTCTGATACAAACAGCATATCTTATCATCCTGTGTTCTGCTGCAGGATTAACCCCTCCACGTGAGAAAAAAAAATTGTTTATATGAAATTATCCGTAACTTAATTTTTAATTTATCGCACTGACTCATGCCTTTCTCGTTTTTTGATTGCTCTTCGCTTGCATTTGTTTCGGTAATTTCCGATACATTGCTTTGATTTAATTTTTAAAGGTTTATATTTAATGCCAGTTGTATTACCCAGGCTACATATAATATAATCTCCTTTGTACAATATGAACTCATTGTTTGATTGAAATTTTTCTGGTATCATCTCAAACATTATTTTCATCAAATTTTTACAGTTATCAGTATCTAAGTGCACTTTAACATTTTTTAATGTTTCGGATTTGTCTGCATACACATTCATAAAAGACGAACACACAGTGCAGTACAGTGAATCTCCAACTGTATAAATAACACCTGTATTACATTTCATATGTGGTTGAAAAGACTCAGACAGTTCTGATCTTCTGTCAGAATTAACCTTACCTGTGTGCTTTTCCTCAAATGCACCAGCTTTAGGAACAAAACTACTTTGTTTACCCAAGTATTCATCAAATACCTTATGTACATATTCATTTTTATAATTGTATGGACTTCTCAAGATTTTATACATTTCATTACTGACTGATAAACATTACCAGAATGGACCTGCATCTTACAGACACGGAACAGCAAAAAACATTTATTGTTTTTAAATACTCAACCATTTACCCGTTGATCATACCAATCTGGATAGGTGTGAACCAACACTGAGATAAGGTTTTCCCTATTTCTCTTTTCATATTTATTTAAAATATTATTTAATTTTTTTCGTTGATCAGCTGTTATCTCCTTATCGGGCGCTCCACCGTTACCCGCTATCTTATCTATGCGATTACCAGCTGGTTTCTGTATGTCGACGGGACTACATCGGTCAACCGCATTGTTACATTCACTTTCCTGCCTAAGAGAATAATTCAACTTAATTTTGGCTTCACATTCCCTGCTGTGAGATTTATTCCTTTCTAAGGCGGTCTCACTACTACTACAAATTAATTCTAATTTATCAGCTATACGTTTTTCGGTTAACTCTAAAAGTTGTTGATTTTGTTTAGCCTGGTCATGAACGGCTGTATAAATTTTTTTTTCTCATCATGAAGTGATTGTAGCGACTTATTTTGCTTCAACGCTTCGTCTCTGCCAACCTTATTTTCTTCTGAGAGCTTTTGTATATTAGCAAGGATTGCCGCTAATGTATTCTGTAATTCTTGTGATTCGGCCATATTGATTTATTTATTTTTAAATTTATAAAATATTAAAGTTTTTATTTATAATAATGGCAATATTTTTTATACGGATTATTACTAATAACGTCCGTTTATGTTATTTATTATTATAGTCCAGTCTCTCAATCAAATGTAAACAAGCTTAATCTAACATAAATGCCAATAATGCTTCAATCTCCACATAGACAATTTACTACTATTGTTCAAATATCTGATAAGAGAGAGTATTCAATCTTTTATCTACATTCCCTGATAACATAGAACAGCACATATAAATAGCTCAATGAATTTTGTGTCTACACACTCAAATAAATATTTCTTTTTTAAAATTAATTCAAAAATCGAGCCCAACGTTGGCATGCGCCAAATATCCTTATGCAACAGATCAAACTTTATTATTCTAATAAGGATGTTGTGATTGTGTAAAAATCGATACAAGTCTATTATGGAGGAGATGATTTATTATTTATTATATACCAATATTGTTTATAAAGATGTATAATGTATTTTAAATTGTCATGTATTGATAATATATTTAATTGTTTGTATTGTTCGATAATATAAATCGATTTTACTTGTTTGCTGCAACGTCCTCCTATCGTCTCGTCGGTCCCGTCTTGGCTTCCTCTTCTTCCTGTCCCTCCTTCCTGGTGTCCTCTTCGTCATGGCGTCCTCTTCGTCTCGTCGTCCTCTTCTACAGCTTCACTCCTTCCTGGTGTCCTCTTCGTCCTGGCGTCCTCTTCGTCTCGTCGTCCTCTTCTACAGCAAGCGTCTCCAACGGCGATATTTCACAGAGTCTCGTAGTTATGTTTGACTGCTAACATTGATTAGTTTCTTGATAAATTGTTCACTCATAATGATTATGAATTTCATTCATTCAGTTTATTATTAATTTATATTTTATAATTTTTTTATCTCAGGATTTAACTGAGTATATACTAATGCGGTGCGTTTAATGTACACCTTCCAACGATATCTTGTAGTGTCTTTAAGTTCCCTAAGCGGATATCTTAACTTACACGAGACAGCACTGTATTATATTTTAAATTTTATTTAATTATTTACCCTCTCGATTCTTATCGCAAGCTCCTTTAAAAATTTCAAGGTTTATAGTATATTTTATATAAAATATTCCTCTATTCCTTCTTAGTTCTTACCGCAAAACTTCTTTAAGAATTTTAAGGTTTATGGTTTATTTTGTATAAGATATTTCTACTTTTGTAAGAGAACAACTCTCTTACCCGGGCACAACGTCCCCTAGCAACGTCGACAGACAGACTGTGTCCATCTTAGCTCTGCAACGTATGAATGTCACTGAATTTGGTGTATTTTGATAGGCCAAGCCCAAGTCACATGATTGATGGAACGACCAGATACACAAATTTCATGAAAAACTTTGTATAATTTTGCATAATCCTGCATGGAAATTATCTACAATTTTTATTACCCTATCAATGATAAGAGTTACACTTGAGTTTTGCTTTACTTAAAAAAACCATATTTCTAAAATTGTTACAAACTTCAGAGTATACACAAATCGAAGCTATTTACTTAAATAATTCTTCGTCAAATTTTTATGTAAATCGGTTAACTACCACTGCCGCTATAGCGATCGCAGATTATCACACACGCACACGCGCACCAATTCATACAAAAAATACATGACAATATAGTACATCTTTTTATGAAGAGTTTGGTGTAACCTATATGCTTATCAATTTTTAAATACAAAACTTATGACTAAAAGACAAAATATTACACAAAACAAATTTGAACTAGCAAATGCTCGTCATTCATGTACTCTGATGCAAACAGCATATCTTATCATCCTGTGTTCTGTTGCAATTTATAAAACTTGTAAAATAATTTATGAATTGTAAGATACTATAGGTTACACTCATAAATTATTATAATATAATTTATAATTTTAAAAATTATTACTGTGTGTGTGTGTGACTTACAAAGACATTTTCAAAATACAGATTTCTTTGGATCTGATATGTTTATGAAAAATATAAAAATTATACGACGTGTATTTGTTTTTCAAATTCCGATAGACCAATAAACAGACACATGAATGACATCAATAATTTTATTATATACAAAAGTTTCATATACATGTAATCCACTTTTCTACATAGTCACCACCATTGTTGAGGCACTTATCATAGCGAGGCACCAACTTTTCTATGCCCATGTTGTAGAATGTTCGCTCCTGAGTAGTCAGCCAGTCTGCCACACTGCCACCATTGGAGTCAAACCGCTGCCCACCTAACCACTTTTTCAAGTCAATGAACAAATGGTAGTCACTTGGTGCCAAGTCTGGGCTATAAGATGGGTGTTCAAGGACTTCTCAACCAAATTCATGGAGCAGGTTTTGTGTGAGTGCTGCTGCGTGAGGCCGTGCGTTGTTTGGGAACCCACCGAGCACAGAGTTTCCTATACCCAATCTTCTGAGTAAGAATATCATAAAGAGCAGACCTAGAGATTTCAGGAAAATCAGCAGAAAGTACAGTATTTGTGAAACGACGGCGCTCTCGAACCAACCTGTCTACACTTTCAACAACATCATCAGTAGTCACGGACTTTTTCCTTGCCCTCCTTCATCATGAACATTGTAACGTCACAGAACGTTCCATAAAGGAAATTATTTTCATAGTAATTTATCATAAGAGGAAAATGAGGTGAACAGTATCCAATCCAAGTAATCCGAAAAATTTTGTAATATTGTCTAATAATTAATATCATTAACATGAAAAAACGACAAGACTATGACTAAGACTCAAACCCCATATATATTATTTAAGTGAAGAACAGTGTAAAACCAAGAATATACTATAATAGAGACAGATAATATCAGAAACAACCAAAATGAGGTCATTACTTATTAAAATATGTAAATCTGAATAAAAAACTATAAAACTATAGGGTATATGGGTATAAAACTATTTATTGTGAATTAATGGACAAGATCCATTATTATACTTTGTAATGTAAATAAAATAAATGTATTAAATGATTTGAATACATTATTAGAAAGGATCTAAGTTAAAATAAAAAATATATAAATGTTATGACAAAAAAATATATGTTTAGGAGCTGAGTCCAATCACTCAGATTTTATGTAAAAATTAATTATTATGGAATTAAGATGAAAAATATATGTGATTGTCAAGTAGACAAAGATGAACAAATTAACATAAATAAAGAAAGCTGTAAAGTGGTTAAAAATCAATTAAAATAGCCAAAAACTCTATTAACTGTAAAATGTAATGTAAACAGTGTAATGTAAATGTAAACAGTGTAACTTATTAAAATGTAGTAGACCTATAATATTGTAATATTTATGAATTTAATGTTGACAAAATGCAACCAAATTGTATTATAAAGTTGAAATACAATATAATGTGACTATACTAATATATTTGACTAACTTAAACACGTTAATAGTCGAGTTAGGAAAGTATTTACCTATACCATACGTGGCTAAGGCCAAGGAGCAATCACAAAAAACAGTCATATTTGACAAAATAATTGCAAAATATTAGCAAAAATAAAGGAAAAAGGTACAATCCTATAGTGTACTATAGAAACAAACATACTCAGTTGAAAATAAGCTTAATTCTTAAAGAATTTGAAATATGAGAGTGAAATTTGTCACACCAAGAAAATGAATCACTTATGCAAACCAATATGATGCTAAGTAATCTTACAATAAAAATAATATGTATCAGGATAAACCAGGTATCACAAAAGATAGACAATATAATAAACTCTCAGTGAATACTCGAAAAATCCCATATATAATAAGGAAAAAAGACAAATTATTGTAAAGAAACAGTGACAATAACATATGCAAGGACCATGTAAAACTGAACTTATTTATATATCATGTGTGTTAAATTGTATTTACTTTTGTTATATAAAAGATGATTATATTATGCATTAATGTTGTAGAAGGAACCAAACAACTTCACAACAATTTTATAATTAGAAAATTGAAATTTTATGGAAACATTCCAAGGTAAGAGTTGTATTTTATGTTATTTTATTAGAGTTAATTTGTTCAAAACCAATCGTAATTAGTATCATTAGATTCAGTTGAAAGCAGAGAATCCAAAAATAGTAATGGCATGAAGATTGTAAGTAGTTATGTAAAATTGTTTGACAAATACCAGAATAATTTTAGTAATATCCTTAGTGTGAAGAATAAGAAATTTTTGTTCTAAAGCTTCTACGGAAGTTAAATTTGTTCCATGATGTTCCATTTGATTATTCTCGAACGTTCTAGAAGGAATATTTTACACAAATACACCGGAAGTTCATGTCAAAAAGTTAAAACAATGAGCCTTACAGAGTATAAAAGGAAGACGAAATTCGACCAAGAAACACTTTATGCTTTGAATACAGAAGAGACACATCACCCACGAAACTGATCATCACACCCGAGGCGAAACCGAAGAACGAGAAGTCGACACAAGAACACAGAAAGGCTTTTCCCGTACATGACAAAATACTGACTTAACCTCTACAAGAAGTATACGCCAACGTGTTGTTGAAATAGAGCAGCAACACGACATATTTAATAGAACGCACGCAGCCAGAATATCAGCGGCCCTGGAAAGGACCAGAATTTTAATAGAGAATCAATTCTGCTGGTATTCGCTAAGACAAACTGACTTTGACAAAAATCCCCATAACGTTACGTACACAAGCCTATTCTCAACTGTGAGAGAGAACCAGCGCTGTGGCGGCTAATCGAGAAACCACGCGGACAGCTGATTGTCGCCGGCAGTATTCAAAGCGTAAATTCACTGCGAAACTTTTTTCCAATAGTGCGGAGTTTTAAAAAACCGTATTTTGACTTTCAAATAATTATCAGTGCACAAGGAACGTCAACACGAAGAGGCGAGATTGAAAACGTCCCCAAGAGAAGTGTCCAGGTCAAGAAATAATTACCCATCGGAACGTGAGTTGTTCAAAGTTAAAGTCATTTTTACCTGGTATCATTTGTCACACAGTTGTACTACACATGTCACACACCTTCAAATCACTTAACTTTTGTAAAGCATCTTATTGATCTGTCTTGGTAGTTCAAAGGAGTCACGTCCTGAGTATAAAGATTTTTCATACACTAAACTAATTCTTTTCAACTGAGTAAATAAAATATTTGTTAGCCGATACTTGATTGGAGAAAAAACTTGTCAATATTAATTTTTTGTAACTCTGCAATTTTATTTAATACGAGTGTTAGTCCTTCAGACGATTTTTAAGATTCATTAAAGCATACGTTATTTTTTCAAATTCAAACTGTCTTGTTCACATTTTTTCATAGAAATAAGAAACCAAAAATTTAATTTTAATGATAATTTCTTGGAACAAAAAATCCAAGTGGCGCCCACATACAATAGTAGCTTAAGTTGTTTTGCAGGACATCATCGCAGAGGAACCAGTCATCAGTAAGTATTGAAAGTGCGCTGAGTGTAACGCCCGACATATAATAACACGAACAACACAATACACATACGTACTATTCTATCTATCTATTTATTACAAATTGGCAGCCCAACTAGTGAGGCTTGAAAGGAAAGGAACAAGCCCGGCAACTACCAACAAATCAAAATGCCGCAACCAAAAGGAAAGAAGGTGAAGAAAAATGTAGAACCCGAATTAAGTGTGGAAGACGGAGAGGCAGTCCAAGTCGAGGAAATAGAATTAGAACCGCCCACACTAGAAACTGAAAGACCAATACAAACGGGAGATGAATTAGAGGAACAAACGGGAGAAGAACCCATACAAACAGAAAAACCCGACCCGGAAAAAGCAACGGGGAGCAGCGACATGGAGGTAATAATGAGGATGTGCCAGAGTCTGATAGATACAATGAACAAAAATACTAATGCATTAAAAGAATCCCAGAGAAAAGATAGATAGGGAGAAGAATGAAAAAAACAGACAGAAAGACAGGGAGGAAAATAAAAAATGGATAGAGTCCCTGAAAAAGGAAATTAGCACAAATTACGAAACAGTAAACAAAAGGATCGATGATAGTAAAATCGACAGTGACGGGAAAGTCGAGACAATGGAGAAACAGATAGAAGGATTACAGGAAGGAAATAATACCTGTCTTGAAACCATAGAGGAAAGAATCTTAGAGACGAAACAAGACATAGCTAATAGATTGGACGGACAGAGAAAAACAAATAGAAATAATACAAAGGAAATAGTAGAGATGACTCAATGTGGTTTAATTGATATACTTAACCCCCCGGTCACTGACCGCAGAGAAGGAATTTATATGAAGGAATATAAAAGGAACTTAATGAAAAGGGACAAAAAGAATGAGTGTATTACAAAGAAAATCATAAGCCATAATGCATTTAAAGTAAGTGTGCCTAGAAGAAAGATGCATCCCAAAAAAAAGGGAAATTCCAAGGAACAAATGGACCGGATTATTGAAAAATACTCTCAGGCAATAAGAGAATTAAGGAAGGAAAGGAATCAGGAGTATAGACCCCAGGTAAACTATATGATGGCCGATAGTCAACGACCATATCCACCCAATTTACCGAGTTACAGGTATTACACACATCAAACGCAAGGTAACCAGAGTAATACGACAAATAACCGCCATCAGTTTTCAGAGGGTAGGAGTAACGGACCACCCAGGGATGAAAATAACCACCAACAGGAGCCAAACACTAACCAAAGTGATAATGAAAATGAGAATTGGTTAACGGTCCATAAAAATCCGGGTTTTTCATTACAGCGTAATCGAGCGAGTAACGACGAAGGACCCCGGATAGCTCGGGTAAACCATGTCTTGGCAGAAGCCAGCCAAGAACCTGATAATGACCCCAGCAATGAAAATAATTTAGAGGATGAATTCCGTTATGCCGAAAGGATATGGCCCGAACATGTGGTGAGATGGTAATGCCATGGATTAATAATTAACCAGAGTAAATGTCACAGATCAGACATTTGAAGGAGTACAGGAGCCAAACAACGAAAAGTCGGACATTGAAAAGAGAGGGATCTAACAAGGAATGGGAATGATAAAGATAATAATATAAGGAGCAGACAACCAAAAAGAGTTGAGATGATAAAAATAATTAACCAAATTGACAATGTATAAACCCAATATACTATCAGACAAAAAAGTATAAAAATTATGGTCCAATATATAGTAATTGCGCATAAACTTATGTATAATAATATGTCGGTCCATATGTCATTGCGAAAGACAATGAAAACAATACATACGAGGTAACAGACACTGTTAGTGGATGGATGGATGGATGGATGTTGCACGGGCGTCTTGCGCCTTAATTTGTGCGTTGTCCAGGCCTAGGCCTGATGAACGCCAGGTGCCAACAGGTCAGCTCGGTCGTTTGCTCTGCTCAAGGGTGTTATGGTGCAGTCCGCGGGTCCATGATACATTACATGGCCACCACGGTGGCAAGCTTAAGCTTTTGCTTCAGCCAATTGTCCGGCCAAGGCGCGACACCATGGTCCCCTCAGGCTATTTTTTGGGAACGTAGTGACGCACTGGCGGACAAGAAGCTCGAGCGCCCTAGGGCGTCGGCCGAAGTGGTAGGTAATGACTCCGAGTCAGCCAGCTCTCACAAGGAAGGCACTTGCACAACCTCGCGGGAGCCCGTGTCCCGGATCAAAGCCCTGCCGAATCGGCAAAGCCGATGCTGGCAATAAATCTATCCATTCCAATTTGCCGCAGCATGATTGACTACAGTTTCGGCAGGCGCAGGTAGTGATTGATGGTGATCGGTTCAGATTTCCAGAAGGTTGGGGGTTCGTTCCTGGGGGGTTCATGTGATGAACTTAGGGGGGGTCGTCTAACAGCGCCCTAGGGCTCCTGACGCGGCGAGGGGGCGGTGCATTCTCCATGCTGTTAAGCCTTCGGAGGTACGGATAAGGGGACTCGCCGGCCTTGGCAAATAAATTCGTTGCCAGGGACCAGACGAAGACCTCTAAGGTGGGAACACGGAGACCCCGGTGTATGACGGAATTTCGCACATACCACGGGGACCCCGTGAGGGAGCGTAGGGTCCAGTTCTGAAATGTAGTCAGCCTATGCCTGTTGGTGGCCGACAGGAGAGGCCACCAGGCGGGTGCCGCATAAGTGAGTACTGTTCGGAGGAACAGTAGATACAATGTAATTTTGGTACGGACAGCCAGGCAGCTGTTCCGCGAAAGCATAGGTGATAGTTTGGCTCTGACACCACGAGCCAAGTTGAGGGTTGAGGTCACGTGGGCGTTGAAGTTTAAGTGCCGATCAAGCCGAACACCTAGGTACTTCACCGTCTCAGTCCAGTTGATGGGTCTCCCCTCTAAGGAGAGGGATTGGCATCGGGAAATGGACTTATGCGTAAAGCCGATCGCCTCGGATTTCTCCGTATTGATCGCTACCCGCCATTTCCTTAGCCAGTCCGGAAGCATAGCCAACTGGCGTTGTAACATTACGCTCGTCCGCCAAGGCGAAAGCGAACTAAAATGAAACATCGCGTCGTCGGCAAATAGAGATAACGTGACCCCGGGATAAACAGGCAGATCGTTCGTGTACAGTACATACAGAACGGGGCCGAGGACAGATCCTTGTGGGACGCCAGCGGAGACAGGGCGAACCCGAGAGAACGCCCCATCTACGCTGATCATGAAGGTGCGATCCGTCAGATAGGATCGGAGCAAGTGGACGATAGATGTCGGGATTGGCGAATGCGCCAGTTTGTAGAACAGGCCTTCGTGCCATACTTTATCGAAGGCTTTGCTCACATCCAACAGGACAGCACCTGTTGCCTGATGATTGTTGGCGGCGTCGGCTAGACAGGTGACAACCCGTACTAGCTGAAGAGTAGTCGAGTGCCTCGGCCTAAACCCAAACTGCTCCTCGCGGATGAAACTATCCACCAGGGGCCGGATACGGGCCAGGAGAAGACGCTCGAATACCTTCGAGATTACTGGCAATAGTGATATCGGGCGGTTGTTTCCAGGTAGCGTGGGCGGCTTTTTAGATTTCTGGATCATGATGACGTTTGCAGTTTTCCACAGGCGAGGGAAGTAACTCAGCCGGAGACAGGAGTTGAACAGCTCAAGAAGAACGTCAACTGCCGAAGACGGGAGATTCTGCAACGCAGCGGCGCCGATGCGATCGGGGACAGGGGTCTTTCTCTTCTTCAGTCGGCTTACGACAGACGCAAGGTCATCCTCGTCGACCGAAATAGGAGGATCAATGGGGGAGCAGAAAAGTATCCAGATAGGAAATCCCTGACGACGGCCAAATGAGCCGGGTCACAGATGCCTCTATGGACGGTGAACTGTTCCTCAATACAGTCGGCGAAGACTTCCGCCTTGACTTCTGCAGAGTATACAGTGCCGTCCGGGGTATTTAAGGGATGGCGAGTTCTCTTTCCGCCTTTTAGTCTACCAGCGGCTCTCCATACGGAGGCGTGGTCGACTTCCAAGGACTCCAAATAGGAGTCCCATCGATTCGCGTTTACGTCAAGCAGAAGCTGCGAGACGTGTTCCGACTGGGCTCGAAAGCGCCATCTAGCGGCAGGGTCACGGGTATGGTGCCATCTGCGGCGGACCTGGCGCCGTAATCGGATGGCTTGGAGAACTTCCGCAGGAAGGTCGGAGCGTTTATTACTCACCGGAACAGTATAGGTGTTTTTGTCCATTGCAGACTGGACAAGGTCCTGGAGCTGATGTACCCGGAGATCCACGTCGTCACAAGAGACGAGTGGGTCCGGAGGGACAGATGGCAACTGCCTGGCCAGATCATCATGGTAGGATCGCCAATTGACTCTCCTAACAGGATGATCGGGAAGTCGGGGTGAGACCGACGGCAGCAAGACAGTTACAAGTAGGGGGTCGTGATCGGACGATAGGTCCGACACCGCGCTGACTTGTAGATTAAAGGGGATGGGCTTGACAATTACAATATCAAGGACATCCGGCGGATAACCCGCAGTGGGAAAGTGTGTCGGTTCGGACGGGCCGATGATGAGGACGCTGGGATCATCTTCGACAGCCCTACGGAGAGAATTGCCGTAGGGGTTTGACGTTCTGCTGTTCCAAGAGGGATGCTTGGCATTAAGGTCTCCGGCTACGATGGTTCGGAGATCGCTGTCTAGGAGGGCGTCCCACTCCTCATGCGGTGGAGCTCGATGGCCGGGCGGGTGGTACGCAGAAACAAAGCGCACCTCCAGGCCGGCTACATCCAGCGCCACAGCACATGCTTCGATGAGGGTAGTTTCAGGGGCAGGGAGTTATCTATGAGAGTGTCGCCTGTGGACTAAGATCGCCACTCCGCCAGATGCGCGGTGGCGATCGGGACCATTCCTGTCTTGTTTGTAGCAAGCATAGGCTGGCAGGGAGAACCGCCGGTAAGGGGCAAGATGCGTTTCAGAGAGGAGTACGACATCTGCGTCGTACTCGACAAGGAAGGCTGCCAGCTCGGCTCGACGCTCCGGAATGCCATCTACATTCCACGCGACGAACCGAAACTGTCTAGCCATGGTTAGATGAGGGGACAATCAGGGCGATCAGCGATGTTAGGATCGCCATGAGTATAGTCGGGACATCCCGAGCAGCAAGAATTTGCGGAACAATGCCGCTGACCCAGGCCATCAGCTGAGCCTCAGTGACCAATGGTGAACCACCGGCCACAGGGGCCTGACTAGCCGGCGCTGGGGCCGCGGAAGGTGCAGATGCCGCCTCCAGGGGAGGTTGGGCAATTGGAGCTGGCTGCTCGGGGGCTGGCGAGATTTCCATGGAAGTCGCAGGGGCCTGGGCAACAGGAGCAGGCTCCTGGCCGGGTAGTTGCTGGGCAGCCGGCACTGTTAGTAACAAAGTAAAGGGTACATATAATCAAGCGTCATTGAGAAGGTACCATGAATAAAAACACAAGTCAAATCAAGCGTCATTGAGAAAGTACCATGAATAAAAACATGTCAACGTAAATTTACCAACTTGCCCTGACGTACTGGACATTGGCGCGGTCAGGGGCGTTTATTGCCCGGTCCACGTCTCCGTCATTTCGGAACTGTCCTCGGACCATTGCCCTATCAGTGTGCATATAGCTACCCAGCACGCCACCGTCCGCGACGAGCGGCGGGTAATCGAGTGGGACCGCTTTGGCCCGGCGTTCAGTCGCCGCCTACCAGAGCATATCCCGCTCGACACTACCCAGCATGTCGACGAGGCAGTTGCCTTATTCGACTCAGCCGTAGTCTCGGCGGTAGACGTGTCCTCCCGGATGAAGCCGGGGCTCACGCCCGACTATCAGCGGACCCCAGAAGAGGTGTCTCAGCTCGCTTTCGAGAGGAATCGCCTCCGGAGACGCTGGCAGAGGACTCGTGACCCGGCTGACAAGGCTGCGTTCAACAGAGCGTCCGGCAAGTTGCGTCGCGACATGCTGGCGTTCCGTAGACGCAACTGGGAGCTAGCTGTGACACAGATGGATGGCCCTGCCGAGGACCGTAATGTCTGGCGGATTCCCAGTGCCCTAACGGGAAAGCGCAAACGCGCGCCTCTCCCCGCACTGGCCGGACCAGGCGGTCAACCCCTTGGCCGCCCCCTCGAAAAGGCAGAGTTCTTGGCTGACAGTTTACAGCGACAGTTCGCTCCCAACCCATCCAAGAACCCGGCTTTCACTGAGCAAATCTGCCGCGAGGTAGAGCGCTTTCTATCGGCCGATATCACAGCCCAACCGGAGCCCATCTCCCCGGTGGAGGTCTCTGAGAGGATTGTTCAGCTCAAACCCCGGAAGGCGCCTGGCCCGCACGGAGTCATGAATTCCGCCCTCCATCGCCTTCCGGAGCGAGGAACCCAGTTCAATTCATGCCTCAGACTGGCCTATTTTCCGGCGAAATGGAAAACGGCTACCGTCATTGTGATACCCAAGCCGGGAAAGAATTCTTCTTGCGTGGAAAACCTCAGGCCCATCAGCCTCTTGTCCGCGACATCCAAGGTTTTTCAGAGTCTGATCCAGCGTAGGATCCGCGACCATCTAGAAAGACTAGACGTGCTGATCCCCGAACAGTTCGGCTTTCGTGAACTGCACTCCTCGACTCATCAGCTGATGAGACTCGTGGAATGCATTACCGAGGCTGGCTTCCAGGGCAAACAGACGACTGCGATCTTCCTAGACGTAGAGAAAGCCTTTGACCGCGTGTGGCATGAGGGTGTCCTGTACAAACTTACGGAAGTCCTTCTCCCAGACTGCTACGTTCACTTGATCGGCAGCTTTCTGTGAGACCGTAGCTTCCGAGTGAGAATAGACCACGCTCTCTCTTCGGAGAGGCGTATTACCGCTGGCGTCCCTCAGGGAAGCGTCCTTGGGCCTCTCCTGTTCTCGTTGTTTGTCAACGACACGCCCCGAGTTCCTGGAGTGAAATTGTCGCTGTTCGCGGACGACACTGCGGCTTTTGCCTCAGAGCCGAACGCGAGTTATGCGGCAGTTAAGCTCCAGCGCCAACTCGACGCGTATGTCGGGTGGACCGATGACTGGAGAGTTGCCGTTAACGCTTCCAAGAGCGCCGCGGTAATATTCTAGCGAAAACGTAAGCGGCCTCGGCCGCTTAAAGTAGGCCCCGTCGAGGTGCCCTGGACCAATAGCGTCAAGTACCTCGGGCTCCACGTGGATTCCCGACTCACCTGGCGAACCCATACACAGTACATCCGTCAACGCGCTTCGGCGCAACTCAGTAGACTCTGGCCCGTGCTATCTTATCCGGCAATGACCCCACGGCTAGATAAGCTCATAGTCAACACGTACGTGTTGCCCGTGATTACCTACGCCTGTCCTGTTTGGGGATACCTGGCTCGTGGTCATAGAACAACGCTCCAGCGCGTACTCGACCGGGGGCTTAAGCTCGCGTGCAAAGTCCCCCGGAGGTACTCTTCTCGTCTTTTGAGGAGAGGACTCGGTGTCCGCTCTCTTGATGACACCGTGAGACGCCTGGCGCGTAGATTCTATGTTCGTTCCGACAGAGTTACCCACAATTCCCTCATTGCCGGACTTGGTAAATACACCCCGCGACCAGGTGAGTCCTGGAAGCGACCTCGTTTGCTAGTCCCGGTGGTATAATCCACCAATCGCAGGCCGCTTCAGACCCCCCCCCATAAGTAGATAAAAATATAAATAGAAATCCAATAGACCCAGTGGCAGGAGTCCTTTCTGAGACTCGGGACACTGCACTACTCGCGACCCGCGCTTCGCGCGGGCCGCGCAACCCCCAGTTGTGTATTTACCAAATTACCCATACTTATAGAAGGAGAGAAAGGATTATTAATATAAAAATAAAAATAAAATACAAGAAGGACACCTTACACCAAAGGCAAAAATATATATATGTAAGATATAGATTTATTTCCAATAGCGAAGTCAACGTATATTTACCATATTACCCGTACTTAGAGGAGGAGAAAAAGGAAAGAAGGAAAGGACATAATTAATTAAATGAATTATTGAACAATCAAATAACAATTGATATTACTAAGGAGGAGAAATACTGTCATATAATTGATACTAAAAGGAAATGATAAATGAAAAATAAAGGGAAACAGTGTGTTATATAAGGCGGTAATGATGAATCTATAAATATAGCTATTAACATTGAATGATTTTAAAAGATAATTTTACCTGCGGAGAACGATATATTAATATAATTGAGAAATAATCAGAAGAATTTAAGAAAGGGAATTTATGTGTAGGAGCCTATGATCTTTGAATATTATATTTTTTTATTATTATTATTTTTTGCGAAAGTGCAATTATTATTTTCTGGACAGAGATGTGTTGCCTCTGATTTCAGTAGTTATAGTTAGGGAAGGGCGGAGAATGTATGCCATAGCGAGCCACTCTGACTTCCAACCCGCTATAAAAGTTAGGGAATTGTTAGGGAGTTATATCAAAGATTAAATAATTAACATCAAGGTAAAAAGGAAAGGAATAGGAGATACGACAAAGAACGAAACATGAATAATGAGATGCATTAATATATTAAAGGAGTAGTACAGGAATTTAATTATAAGATAAATGAATGAAATATAAAGAAGCTAATAAAAGGTTAATAGAGAAATGATAATTTCATCAAAACTGGAGAAACGTTTTTCCCAAATTATCAATTTTAACGGAGAGGCATATGTAACGTCACAGAACGTTCCATAAAGGAAATTATTTGCATAGTAATTTATCATAAGAGGAAAGTGAGGTGAACAGTATCGAACCCAAGTAATCCGAAAATTTTTGTAATATTGTCTAATAATTAATATCATTAACATGAAAAAAACGACAAGACTATGACTAAGACTCAAACCCCATATATATTATTTAAGTGAAGAACAGTGTAAAACCAAGAATATACTATAATAGAGACAGATAATATCAGAAACAACCAAAATGAGGTCATTACTTATTAAGATATGTAACTCTGAATAGGGTATAAAAAACTATTTATTGTGAATTAATGAACAAGATCCATTATTATAGTTTGTAATGTAAATAAAATAAATATATTAAATGATTTGAATACATTATTAGAAAGGATCTAATTTAAAATAAAAAATATATAAATGTTACGACAAAAAAATATATGTTTAGGAGCTGAGTCCAATCACTCAGATTTTATGTAAAAATTAATTATTATAGAATTTAAATAAAAACTATATGTAATTGTCAAATAGACAAAGATGAACAAATTATCGTAATAAAGAAAGCTGTAAAGTGATTAAAAATCAATTAAAATAGCCAAAAACAGTATTAACTGAAAACATGTAGTAGACCTATAATATTGTAATATTTATGAATTTAATGTTGACGAAATGCAACCAAATTGTATTATAAAGTTGAAATACAATATAATGTGACTATACTAATATATTTGACTAACTTAAACACGTTAATAGTCGAGTTAGGAAAGTATTTACCTATACCATACGTGGCTAAGGCCAAGGAGCAATCACAAAAAACAGTCATATTTGACAAAATAATTGCAAAATATTAGCAAAAATAAAGGAAAAAGGTACAATCCTATAGTGTACTATAGAAACAAACATACTCAGTTGAAAATAAGCTTAATTCTTAAAGAATTTGAAATATGAGAGTGAAATTTGTCACACCAAGAAAATGAATCACTTATGCAAACCAATATGATGCTAAGTAATCTTACAATAAAAATAATATGTATCAGGATAAACCAGGTATCACAAAAGATAGACAATATAATAAACTCTCAGTGAATACTCGAAAAATCCCATATATAATAAGGAAAAAAGACAAATTATTGTAAAGAAACAGTGACAATAACATATGCAAGGACCATGTAAAACTGAACTTATTTATATATCATGTGTGTTAAATTGTATTTACTTTTGTTATATAAAAGATGATTATATTATGCATTAATGTTGTAGAAGGAACCAAACAACTTCACAACAATTTTATAATTAGAAAATTGAAATTTTATGGAAACATTCCAAGGTAAGAGTTGTATTTTATGTTATTTTATTAGAGTTAATTTGTTCAAAACCAATCGTAATTAGTATCATTAGATTCAGTTGAAAGCAGAGAATCCAAAAATAGTAATGGCATGAAGATTGTAAGTAGTTATGTAAAATTGTTTGACAAATACCAGAATAATTTTAGTAATATCCTTAGTGTGAAGAATAAGAAATTTTTGTTCTAAAGCTTCTACGGAAGTTAAATTTGTTCCATGATGTTCCATTTGATTATTCTCGAACGTTCTAGAAGGAATATTTTACACAAATACACCGGAAGTTCATGTCAAAAAGTTAAAACAATGAGCCTTACAGAGTATAAAAGGAAGACGAAATTCGACCAAGAAACACTTTATGCTTTGAATACAGAAGAGACACATCACCCACGAAACTGATCATCACACCCGAGGCGAAACCGAAGAACGAGAAGTCGACACAAGAACACAGAAAGGCTTTTCCCGTACATGACAAAATACTGACTTAACCTCTACAAGAAGTATACGCCAACGTGTTGTTGAAATAGAGCAGCAACACGACATATTTAATAGAACGCACGCAGCCAGAATATCAGCGGCCCTGGAAAGGACCAGAATTTTAATAGAGAATCAATTCTGCTGGTATTCGCTAAGACAAACTGACTTTGACAAAAATCCCCATAACGTTACGTACACAAGCCTATTCTCAACTGTGAGAGAGAACCAGCGCTGTGGCGGCTAATCGAGAAACCACGCGGACAGCTGATTGTCGCCGGCAGTATTCAAAGCGTAAATTCACTGCGAAACTTTTTTCCAATAGTGCGGAGTTTTAAAAAACCGTATTTTGACTTTCAAATAATTATCAGTGCACAAGGAACGTCAACACGAAGAGGCGAGATTGAAAACGTCCCCAAGAGAAGTGTCCAGGTCAAGAAATAATTACCCATCGGAACGTGAGTTGTTCAAAGTTAAAGTCATTTTTACCTGGTATCATTTGACACACAGTTGTACTACACATGTCACACACCTTCAAATCACTTAACTTTTGTAAAGCATCTTATTGATCTGTCTTGGTAGTTCAAAGGAGTCACGTCCTGAGTATAAAGATTTTTCATACACTAAACTAATTCTTTTCAACTGAGTAAATAAAATATTTGTTAGCCGATACTTGATTGGAGAAAAAACTTGTCAATATTAATTTTTTGTAACTCTGCAATTTTATTTAATACGAGTGTTAGTCCTTCAGACGATTTTTAAGATTCATTAAAGCATACGTTATTTTTTCAAATTCAAACTGTCTTGTTCACATTTTTTCATAGAATTAAGAAATCAAAAATTTAATTTTAATGATAATTTCTTGGAACAAAAAATCCAAGTGGCGCCCACATACAACAGTAGCTTAAGTTGTTTTGCAGGACGACATCATCGAAGAGGAACCAGTCATCAGTAAGTATTGAAAGTGCGCTGAGTGTAACGCCCGACATATAATAACACGAACAAACAATACACATACGTACTATTCTATCTATCTATTTATTACAACATCAATTCGCCCTTCTTTAAATTTTCGACACCGTTCCCGAACTGAACCATCACTCATCACATTTTCTCCATACACATTACACAACCTTCGATGAATTTCTGCAGCACTATGACCTTCAGCTGAAGAAATCTAATAACTGACCGAATCTCATACTTGGAGGCAATTTCAATTGTAGTTGCCATAATTAAACTGTCGTTACCCCAGTAGTAGACAAAATAACTATACAACCAGTGGTTATAGGTTGGAACAAAGCCTCAATAACATTAATCAACAATCTGACAACAGAACCAGCTTTCCCAACTCACCGGAGGCTTAAAAAAAATAGCTCTCGTACATCTTTATTAAAAGAAAATATATATAACGAAAAAATGAGTAAAACTGCCTATTATTAAAAATAATAAAAGAACCGAAATTATAAACTACAGCTAGAAAACCTAAAATACATGTCAGAAAAAGTGGGGAGAAATTGCTCAGATCTAACAGTTCTGCCACACAACGCTACCTAGTGACGAATTGAAATATGACAGATGACAAATACCACGTTACATGGTGACTAACAAGAGTTCCAAGCTAGTAAGTTCAGGCCCTCTTCCTGTTTGAGATAATCTGGATTCTGTCTGCACGTTGTTACAAATAAATGATCCACTTTAACAGAGGAGCAACTCTTTTGAAGGTTACATAATTCATAGAAAGAGACAAGGAAAAATACTTTAGATATTAAATCATTTCCACTAAATGTCGTATATTCTCGTTATCAAACTCATAGCATTGTTATATTTAAGTAAATAAATGTTCTGGTATGAATAGCTTTTGTTAGTTAATAAATACACAGTCCTTCTCACACATCAAGTAATTTCAGTCGACATGTCAATATTATATTGTTAATTTGACAGCAGAACAGAACCGATATAGATGACCGACTATAAAATAAATTTGTCATCACACTTAAAACTGTCAAAATTTTATCAAGGGAATGATTTCTTCTTCTATTCTTTACGATTATTAAATACTACTGCTTAGTCGCTAATCTCCGCAATGCTATCGACATGAAGCACATATTTGCTTTCGTTTTAACTACAGTTTTCGGTAAGTACTGGTGACTGTTTAATTACAGATTTTAATGCTGAATTGGGTTTTTGTATTGACGACTAAAAGGAGTTTAGTAGATACGCGGAGTTATTAGGGAACGCTGGTGCTGTTTACTTGAATAACAAAGTAAGTTATCTTGGTTTCTCGTAGACTTTACTGAACACAAGATATACGTTTACTAAATTATAATTTCGAAATTTAAGCAAAATTTTACTTACTTTTGATTTATTGAGGTTAAATTAAATTTAGCTATTTGGTTAGGTATTCATTTCTTCTCACTCTCCCTCACATTTCACATTTCATACTCTCACTCATTCTTCACATTTATTCACACTCTCACTCAGTCTCTTCCCCCCCTCGCGCGCTCACTCTCTCCTCTCTCACACACACACACTCACACACACACATATTTACTTTAATATGAAAGGTTTGAGTCTGTGCATAAAATTGCAAACATTTTAAAGTTTTAGGGGAATGATTAAAAATTTCATTCACAATAAAAACCAATATTATTAACAGTCCTGTCTGTATAGTTAGTAACCAACATCTTACATTTACATTTTTCACTCAGTCACTTATTGTTCTTGATATATTCATATATATTCACTCCACTTTTTATGGTCATCTTGGCAATATGTGCGAAGAATTCCTCCTACTTCTCTCAGTACTCTCTCGGCTGGATTGCTGCTGGTTTGGTATATAGAGGTTTTGTAAGTTCGGATGCCTTTGTTTATCATTTCTTCCTTCCATCTTCTACCTTTGAATTGGGTTCCGTGGTCGGTTACAATTGATTCTGGGACTCCAATATCCATCATGTATTTTTCAATAATGAGTTTAGTGATTACCTTGGTGGATGCCTTACTAATAGGGTACAGTTTAGTATATTTGTTAAAATGGTCCCAAATAATGACTCTGTATTTGTACTTGTGTTTCCCTCCACTTCGGGGAAAAGGTCCGCTAATATCAAGGAACACTTTCTCTAATCTTCTGCTGGATGTTATGGTTATAATTGCTCCTCCTCTCTTCTCATTGTTTACTTTCACCATTTGGCTTATACTACACTTCTTCACTGTTTGTCTCACTATCTAGTTCATACCTTTAATGTACACATGTTATTTTAACGCTTTTATAACTTTCTCAGGTTACATGTGTTCGAAGAGTTGATAATAGATTATAATTATTGATGTCTCCATCGATTTGGGGATGTATAGTTTCCATTTGTTTTCTTTAGTGGTTGGTTTTGTGAAGATCAAATTATTGTAGATGTGGAAGGATGGCAATATCTTCAAATCACTGTTATTGATTCGTGTGGTAATGTTAACAAATTTTTCATAATTTCTTTGTTCTGCTTGGATTCGATTAGTAGGTCTGCTAGTTCTTCCCTTCTCAACAATACGTTGTATGTTTTTCCTATATCTTCTCTATCAATTTCAAACTTACCTTTATCCATGTTTACTCTTGATAGGGCATCTGCAACAGTATTTTGTCTTCCTGGCACGTACTCCCACGTTATGTAGTATTCTTGCAAGGCCAGAATCCACCTAGTTAATCTTCCATGGCTTAAATTGCATTTTTTAGGAATGATATTGACTTGTGGTCTGATCTCACTTTTAATAGTAACCTAAGATATACGTGCGGAACTTGTTACAGGCGAACACCACACTTAATAACTCTATTTCTGTTACTTTATAATTTCGTTCACTGCTGTTTAGTACACGACTAGCAAAACTAATTACTAAATGATTCCCTTCATCATCTTCTTCGTAGGTTCCGCTCCAAGGCTTACGTTACTTGCATCACAATTCACATAGAATCTTTTGGCGAATATATATATATGCTACGGCGACACTCAGCAGTCATTAATATGTGCAGTGGCAAAATAACGCTGTACAATGAACAGGGTGAATGGTCAAGTGAGGTAATAGGCTGCAAGTGTGCCCCTCACTATTTACCTTACTACAGAATTATAGGGAGGTGGGAAAAACTAAGATTATTTGACAAATATTAATCTGTGTCAAACTTATAAGAATTAATTGTAAATATAAAGGAATACATAAAAACTGAAACCTAACAATTGATGAAAGTGCCGCCATCCTGTAACAAAACTTATTGTTGACAAAAAACAGTGCGGATAATAAAAACAGGAAGATGCAAAAATAAGAATAGTAAAGAAACTTTGCCAACAGTAGTGTAATTTCACGTAAGGCCTTACAATTTGCGCACATTCACTGGGTGATATATCTTAAGTAATTTGAAGACTCTGCGTGAGCAGATCAGAGAAAGAAAAAGCAAATCTACTAGTTTACAGAGAAAAAGGAAATTCATTTGTTCTCGCTGTGGAAGGACCCGCCTTAAAGCTACTACAGAAAATACCAGCTGACAGCTACAAGAACGCCTACGATTGATTAACAAAAGCTCTAGACTTACGGTACGGTTAACACATGTGCAGGATGTGTACAATGCTAAACTGAGAAGAACACTTTGTGGAGTTTGAAGCAAGAGATCAACAGACCAATTAGATAAGCCTATCCTGAAGCACTGTACAATTTTCGAATGCGGTTCGCAGTACACATATATACCGAGCGGTCAGGGACGGTCAACTAGAACTGCAAGACACCAGAACAGTGTGAGCGCCCTTGTACGTGCATTATAGTTTGAGGCTATCAAGTCGGCGTTAGGCTAGGCCAGTCACAAAGTGCACACACAGAAAAAAGAAGAAACGACACAAACGCTGAAGAAGAAATAAAGAGAACAGAGACCCAAAAGTTCGGAACCGCAATATAAGGGAAGAAAGGATGGAACGGCGGAGTTATATAAATGTGTACAAACCTAGACACACCGACAAAGAGATTGCCGATTCAGATTTGACTAAACCAAACAGCATGGCAATTATGCATACAAATTTTCAAAGGAAGCCTGACAGGAGTTGAGTGTAATAAATAAATAACATTATTCATAAAGAGCGAATTTGTCTCTGAAAAGGAAGAAGAATAAAGGAAAAGTAAAAGTTATGAGTTACATACAACAATTTTTATTTACGCACATTTGCAGTACATGTCTTCTAATAAGTAATTAATACATAATAAACGTCTTAAGTGTTGTGCGCTTATTTGGTTTTTTATATATAGTGTAATGTTATCAAACAGAGAAACTGTGACCACTTGTAAGTTTTGTAAATTAGACGTGATCTAAGTACTGAAACTTAAAGACCGTTAATGTCACCGTTTCCATAAGCATCAACATCCAAATATTACATTGTCTATTTCCTTAGCTTCATCGTCTTCCGAGTTTTCCTTTATCGTCTGGATAATCCAATCACGCAGTATGGCCACCGGCATGAACGTGTGCGGGCCATCTTCCAATTCGCTATTGTAGAAGGCAACCAACTGATTCTTTTACACAAGCGGACTCCCTAAGTCATTATTAAACGAAACAAAAGTTCCTTTTAATATTTTTAATGCTTGCGAATTCGACATTTTTTTATAAAAAATAGTCAGTACTGTATAAAATATATTAAAATTAATTGTTTTCCAATAAAAATCGTTCTCCTTAACACATTATTACTTTTATTTATAATAAAACACTTCAATAATAATTACTCTGACTAGAAATTATTGAATAATATTATAATATAATAATATTATAACAGTTATAATAATAGACATATTATTATTATATTCAAACACTTGTTGCCACAGTCTATTTCTTGATGTATATAATATATTTAATATTTATAATGACTTTACCTCAAGAAGTTTTTTCCTTATTCGGAACATTTCTCGGGACGCTTTGTGTTCCCATCCTCGAGGAACACAAAGCATACCGAAACATGTTCCAAATAAGGAAAAAACATCTTGAGGTAAAGTCATTATAAATATTAAATATATTATTATATTATATGTTGTGATGTTATTCAATTTGTTTCTTCTGCAAGTAGTGTACAATTTCGTATTTTCTTTTTAACACCTGTCGCACGTTTCACTGAAAAATATCAGTATCATCAGAGGTTTGTAAGTAAATTTGTAAGTAAATTAACAATAATCGAAATAATTCTGTTAATATAAAAATTAACGAATAATCGAATTTTTATCGATTTTAATGTAAAATCAATACAAATTCGAATATTTATTAATTTTTATATTAACAGACTTATTAAATGTTTATTGAAACTTGTTTATTGTGAGTTACTAATTTACTTGCAAACCTTTGATGATACTGATATTTTTCAGTGAAACGTGGATCAGGTGTTGAAAAGAAAATACGAAAATTCGCACTACGTGCAGAAGAAACAAATTGAATAACATCACAACATATATAATTGCTGCAAGAAACTTCGAGTTACTTATATAGAAAATTATTATATTATTGTTACGACATCACAGAACAATCTACGTGTTTATCGAATGTTCCAGAGTGATCCGGAATGTAACGTGTGTGGCGTACGTGCTTGTTGACGTTTGTTTTCTAGACTGTGCCAGACTTCAATCGGGCGCACGGACTGTGTCAAGGCCGCAAGTAATTACGTCGAAACTATACTGGCGCTATCGCGCATTATGGAATAATGTAGTAATTTGGGGCGCTATAAATACCAGTACTCAACGACGTTCAGTTCAATATTAGTGCGAGATATTGACAGTGCGGTTCGAGAGTTATAGTAGCGATATTTACTGTGCGCGTTTAAGTGGATATTAGTTAAGACTGGTGTTTTATAATCGGACGGTATAATTGTAATACAATTGTGTTTAATTTTAATGGACATTTTGTTGCGTGTGAATAATTTTCATTTGATTAGTTGTAGAGACTGTGTTGTTAATTACGAACTGTTTAACTGTAAAAATTAAAGGTGTGATTAGTGACTTAATTGGTGTCTTGTAATTTGTTTTCCACTGTACCTATGCAACATTATGTATGAATTTCTGTTTAACATAATAGGAATTATGTTAAATGTTATTATCATAGTATTGAAAGTAAAAGTAAAGTAGCAGCTTTAACATTACCTTTCAAATTATCTTTCTTCTCACACTGCACTTTATTACTTTCCAATAAACAGGGTATAAGGGTATATAACTATTAGAATTAACAATAATTAATTCTAATTTTAGCCATCAACTTTATGTACTTGTTTATAAGAGTAACAATATTATACAGTAAGCTAGAAATAATCTGACCCAAAAGCAAATAAAATGTACTCACAATTGAAAACTGGTATTTATCCGATTTATCAGAGCATATGATGGTGTCGGAACCGTAGAAATTTCTGCAACTTTTGTACGAAGAAATTTTAATCTTGTTCACTGTTAGCTTCAAACGTCAAAAGACACTTCATAATTAATACATAAGCCTCGTACGTTCAAATTACGTTCTGCAACAATACACTTGTGAGATTCCACCTAAACTAAGATGGAAATGTCATTAATTTCTTGTCGTTTTCAGAGTGCATTCAAAATCGGTAGGCCCTATGTGTGGGATCCTGCCTTTAAAGTAGAATGTTGTCAACAATGACGAATTACACACGTTAAAATACAACGTTTTTACAGACACCCTATTAAGAAGTTTATACGAATATTTATTACAGTTTCATTTGATTACAGCAAAACACCAGATTTATGATGTTTATTTTACACTTTTCATTTAACAATTATGCATATTCTAGTATGGAATACACAGAATATTATTAACTGGTTCAGTATTTGGTCTTAACTTGGTTTGCTGCAAAAGATCTTTAGTTATTAGAAGAGTTTGTCAAATAAACAGGTGAAAACTTGAGAAGAAACGGTAATTACAAAATATTCTGTCACGGTTAATCGTCATTCATTGCAAACGTAATAAATCTCATATCACAGAGAATCGTTAGAACAATAAATTCAAATTTTATATAAAGTTTAAAATTGCATATTTTTAACTAAATATAATTATTTCACTACGACTCGGAACACAAAACTTTGTATGGGTAAAAAGCTTTACCTTACAACCTGAACCGGGTTTTCACATTTAAAAGCTTTCAACTGTAACATTTTTTCAAAAATAAATTTTTTAACCTCTTTACAGGCTAATATATTTACACGTCTTGCACATATTTGCGCGCTTTTTGGTTCGTGTTAAAGTACGACATTTCTAAATATTCCGTCAGTAAAAACTTCTGTTTCTTGCGAATTAGCCTCAAAAAGAATAATTTACTTGGCATAAAATGTACGAGATGTCGTGGAAAATACTTTATTCCAAATGGACATAACTTCATACGGGAAGATATAGTCGAAATCCCCTACCCAAAAGCAAAATTATTACTGTTTCTCGTAAGGTGACTAACATTTTATATTACTAGGAAAGTAATTAATTACTTGTTTGCAGTCAGTGGTGAGATAAGAGCTAAAATATAAAAATATAAAATAAATTTTTTTATAATATAAAGTACATAGCGGTAGTGTTTTGTGGTTATAGCAGCGTGATGACTTCACTTGTAAAGTCAAGCATCACACGTTTTAGTACAGAAACCTGGATGGATGAACACATGGCAGCTCGATGGTCGAAGTAGAACGAACCACACGAAAACAACAATGTAAAAAACTCCTAACCGCTGTAATTGTAATGTAACAATTACAATTACTTTACTGTAATTTTAATTGTAATGAAGCTGAAGTATAGTGAGGTAAATATTATTAAGAACTGACTTGACATTGAATGTTACTGCTATTACATGACTCTTACATTAAAGTTACGTTTGGTAGAGCAACTTTTCTATAGCGCTATGTTTAAATAATTGCAGTGTGTAAAAATGAAGGAGCTTTATAAAGAGCATATAAATTGTACTGAGAACGGTCGCTACCATTCTACGAGGAAGAACACCGATTGGCCCCGAGTCAGTGATTTAGTCATCTATTTTCTGTTCTATTCTGATAACAGTATCTCAACTTAACATCAAGACTTTTGGGGTAGATATGTCATTACATACCCATTAGCTCATATCAGGAATGTGATAATATTTTTTTTACTATGGGGTTATAGGTATTTTTCAAAATTCAAAAACAAACAGCTAAAAAAATTATGAATGGTGTAAACAAATTTGTCTGCAGCAAACATGATCCTATACCACTTATCCAAAGTTGAATAACGCATACCAAACGACTTTTAAAGAGGGAAGGGTGTATCCCATTCAATGCCTTGGCACCATTAACCTCGTATTAAAAATAGACATATAAATCACATTTGTCCGTTCGTTAAGTTCACAATTATTTAAATATATGAAGGTACAAAATTATTGCAATATGAACACACACACTCATGCATGACACGTAAATGAATAGCCAAAAAAACAAATAGTATACTTACGTAGCTAAGTCCATAACCAGACAAACTACCCACAGAACCTTCTTTTGGCACGGTAGTAGCCAGCATTATAGGTTTCAGCTTCTTGTTAAAAATCAGTTTGTTTTCCGTTTTCAATAGGGCTACATTCATTGACCAAGGTCCAGTAACGTTGAAGATCATTTTGGCGACACCTGATGATTGTCCTCCTTTATACCCGTCGTCACTTTCGCCTCGTATTGTGATGTTGTCAGCAGAGAGGCTGTGTACATGAAGCACATACTATCGTTAGTGACTAAACATTCACCCTCGCTATAGTCTTATAGTAAAGTATTACTTGTACTCATTAATGACAGGTTAAAGTATATTAAACAGTTGTAGATATTTTAAAATGGAATCAAATTTAAGAAATTTATAATTTTTACAATTAGCAACAGCGAACGGACAACGGAGGATGTGAAGAAACCTATGGACTGGTTATTGATAAACCGTGGCTGTAGCCAATGAATCTCATATGTCACTCACTCACAATAATTAAAGAACATTTAGGGTTGACTGTACCTGACAATTAATTAAAACAACATGAGTCAGTGGTAAGTCTAGCCTGTAGCACTTTTTCCTCTTCTCTGCCCTGTTGTGGTATTAAGATGTAATTTTTTGTGTTTTATGTCATCTCCGGATCATATATGTAATTACGGTATAGTGCTAAAACCATTTGATACATTGTTTGAGTATTTTATCTGCACGTAAAAAATCACTGAAAATTTACTGCCTGAAATATAAGGGAATTAGCAAAGTACAGACACAATTTTGAAGGTGAAAAGTGAGTATAAACAAATCTTTCAAACTACAAAAGCATTTAAGAAAGCAAGTGGTTTCATCCCATTCGAGACTTGAATTTATAGTGCTAGATTAATGTAATGACTTCGAACTCCTTAGATTATACGAGGAACAAGGGTTGTGCGTTAATGTGTACGTATACACATTTGTAGCTACAGCTTTCTAAAGAAAATAACCGATAAACTATGGTCTGTGTCGAATAAAAATGTCTCTCTGTAAAATAAATGCTACGTAAATAATTAAGGTCATGTGACCTCTTAACCCGATGACTTTGCCCAATGAGAAATTTTTAAATTTCGTCAAACCCGTTGAAGGTATAAGGAAATTTCTTCACTTGATTGTTAGACTCGAAATTATAAAGAACTTGTCTATGCTACTCTGTGTAAAATGTATATGATATAGTCAAGTCCAAGTCTCAAGAACTGTGAAAGTAAAATGATTAACAGTGTCAAACTAGTAATAAAAAGAACCAAGGAATAATAATATAATAATAAAGCGAGAAGAAAGAAGAAAATAATATCTCTAAAAATAAATAAAATTGCTCTGCAAAAATGATGAGACTGAACCTTATATACTAACACTAGTAATAATTATACAACACCCGAACTAAATCACAGTAACACTTATTCATAAGAACCAAAGTGAAAAGACCAATTCAATACCAGTGAACAATTTATTTGACTTATTTTATTTTAAAAACTTGTTTTAAATGGTTGGGAGGTAAATCAACTCTATCGTTGCTTTGTGTCAGTCCGCCATCTTGGCACAGTCAACTGAAACCAACGCTGAGTCGACACTAACTATTGTGTTCTCACATCAGACCAAACAACTATTTCATTGTATTTTCTTGATTTTAATTTTATTGTTATTATTAAATAAGAATTATTTTAATTGCTATATGTTGTACTTCTTAGTGTCCATTTAGTACTTTTTAATAACAGTCAAAAAAATCCAGGAGTTTATATAACTATCGAAAGTCTAACGCTGAATCGAACTGAGATTACGAATCGCCTTGTACATTACAAACATTAGAGCAACGAAAGCAATAACTTATGAAAATAAATAATGATATTTTTCCCTAATTGATGCGAGTTGTCTTTTATTAAAAAAAAAAAAATAGAAATAAAGAATTTCATTCAAAATAAGAAGATAGAACAAGACTACGACGACGTAAGTAATTCCGTCAAGCGTAACAGCCTACGGTAAGTGAGTCTGGTAACCTCAATCTTGACAACTCAACACGAAAACCAACACCCGTCCCCAAACAAACGGTAATCCACGTTAATAAATAAAAGTTAATATATCTTAATTTCACTCACATATTAAGTAAAGAAACACGTCTCGTGACACCAGCAACGTGGGGCTGAATACGTATACTTTATGTAAGGTGCGACTGGAACCAATTACCCGAGATAAAATATTATCTTAAAAAATATAAATTGGCATTAGAACACAACTAGAAAGAAATAAACAAAATTTAGTATTACAAAATTGGCCCCCAACTAGTGAGGCTGAATTTAGAAAAAAATTAATAACCCGATTGTAATAAATAATACTACAATTAACCTAACTTTAGAGGCGACTGTTATAAGTTATTCGAAACGCCACGACGTGCAACATCGCAGAAAAGGGCAAAACACACAGAAACAGAAGGTGATATCCACGAACACGAGATAGAACCGGTCAATGGTAACAACATGAAATAACAGGCTGGTAACAAAGACGAAGCAAGAGGAGGCATGGATTTACAGCACATAATAGAATTTATGGCCGAGCAAAATAGACAGATGTTAAGAAAAATTAATTAAAAGTACTAATGAAAATATAAGGAAACAACATGAGACTCTGAAACAACAGATAGAGATAAAAAAAGGTGAATTTATATCAAACAATTAAAAAAAAATTTAAAAATAAAATCGAAAGCATAAACTACCAGATAGAGAATAATAATGAACACCTGACAAAGCATATAGAGAGTACTAACGAAAGTATAAATGAGAAAATAGAACACTCCAATGAAACAATTAGCCGAAAAGTTGATGGGCTCAACGAAGCTGTGAAGCAGCAAATTGCAGAGACCAATGAACGTCTAGACCGAACTAACGAAGCGCTTCTGCAATTTAGAGAAGACATCATTAATCAGATCAACAACGTAGAAGATAATAATAGAATCAGAATAAAAGTTGTGCAGCAAGAAACTCAAGAATAGCTGGACAAGCTACAAGAAAGCATATCCGAACAGATGGAATATCTTAATAATAATATAGGGCAAATAAGGTGTCAATTAAACCATAACAATGAGAGAATCGACGATATGCAGCGTAGAGAGTTAATAAATATAAGAGAAGAGCTAGAAATCCTCCACAACCGACAGATGTGTTACACTCAAAGTACAATACCAGATAGTAGGGACACAATAAACTTTAGGGACTTAAAAAAAACCCCAATCGAGTTCCTAGAAAGAGTCAATGAATGGTTTAACCGAACCAAAGAGAGTAGGTGGAGCATCATAAAAAGTATACTAGATGACTGTTTCAAAAGTATCATTGGTGGACAGCCATCCGAAACGAGATCATCAGCTATGAGGAGTTTAAACAAATGTTTAGGACTAAGTACTGGTCCAAATCAACCCAAATATAATCAGAGACAATTTATGCAATGGGTAATTTAATGCAACCAGAGGTCAATCACCGACTGCGTATTTCCTCGGAAAGGTATTCCTGGCTAGAAATTTATAACAACGTATACCAGAGGAATGTTTGGTAAACACGCTATCTTATCACTTTGAGGAGGGAATAGTCCGAGCCAGACTCTGTGGGGAAGTCAAAACCATAGGAGCCATGGAGGCACTTCTAGAAAGCTATGAGCAAGAGGACTATTACCGGAGATCCAGAAGACAGTACAAGCGACCGGATGCCAATAGAGAAGACCAAAACAGAGATCAGCGACAGAGGGTAAATCATGTTTGCGTTAATAATAATAATAATACTCATAATAATAACAATAATAAAAGATTTAGATCCCGAAGACGCAGCTTTGATAATGGAAGAGGATTCAGAAATCAGAATAGAGTTAATGAAGAGAGGAGAAGTCCACCCAGAAGCCGCAGCAATGAAGATAGGACACCGAGAAATCAGGAAGCGAGGAGAGAGTTCAGACCAGAAAACCGAACTCAAGAAGAAACCGCACGACCTACACTGCAACAGGAGAGAGTGGGAAACGAGTGTCGGCAGTGAGAATACCAAGCAGCCCATCACTGCAGGAATTGGACGCGCAGATAACTAACAACGATTTTGATCATCAGGAAAATACCAATATCGTCGAAAACAAATATTTTAAAAATATACGTAACGAAGTCGTTGAAGAAGAATCCACAGCAAAATGCAATCAAACTAGTGAAATCATTTTCACAACTGCTTTACTGCAAGGGGTTTCAGCTGAGATAATGTTAGATAGAGGTGCGAATATATCCTTAATAGACAATGGAGAATTTAATAGAATAAAAGATTTGTGTAACGAAGATATACCAACACTGCCAGTGAGTAATTTGGTAATAGTGGGAGCTACTGGTAGGCCAAATAAGACAATCCGACAGCAAGCTATGTTAGAGGTATCCAGTCAGGGCAATACAATTCCAGTGGTGTTCTTGGTAGCACAGGGTCTACCATATAAATTTATAATTGGGTGTGATATGTTACGGCGACACTCAGCAGTCATTAATATGTGCAGTGGCAAAATAACGCTGTACAATGAACAGGGTGAATGGTAAAGTGAGATAATAGGCCGCAAATGTGCCCCTCACTATCGACATTCATTTACCTTACTACAGAATTATAGGGAGGAATTAATGACACCAGATAAAGAATCAGCCTGCACCGGAGACGACATATGGAACCAAAACCTATAGGAAATTCAGTCATTTCAGGCCAACAGTAATAGCGAAATAACCCATGAACAGAAAAGGCAGCTAATCAGTATCTACAATAGGTATAGGAGAGTGTTTTCCGATTTGCCAGGGAAGGCAAAGAACTTCGTTTGTCAATTACCATTTAATAGCCCTATTAATTTTAATAAAAAATATTACCCAATAGCACAATCGCTAAAACCAACAGTAAAGAGAGAAATTCAACGCATGGTGGATCAAGATATTATCGATATAGTTCATCTCCCTACACTAGTCCAATCGTTGCAATACAGAAGATGGATGGAGCAGTACGTTTATGTCTCGATGCCCGGGAAATAAATAAAAACATTATTAACGATAGAATTTCACCCGGAGAAATCGAAGAAATCATGAAGAAATTTAAGGGATGTAAATTCATGAGCATATGGGATGTTGTGTGTGGCTATTGGCAAATAGAACTGCACCCCAATAGTAGAAATCATGTAGCATTCATTCTTGAAGGTAGGAATTACTAGTTCAAACGGCTTACTTTTGGACTTGTAAACTCCGTTGTCATTTTTGTGAAGTGTATGGACCAAATTCTGGGAAGAGAAGTGTTAGAATTCACAACAGTCTACGTAGATGTCCTTCAAATAATTTCTACAACTTGGGAGGAGCACTGCCAGCGTATAGAAATGGTGTTAAGAAAGTTAGCTGAAAATAATATAACATTCAAATTAGATAAATCTAAGCTAATAACTAATAGACTTCAATTCCTAGGATTTATTTTATCGGAGACAGGAATCACTACATCTCCAGAGAAAGTGGAAGTCATAAAAAATTTCCCCAAACCCAAAAATATTCGACAACTTCAATCGTACCTTAGAGTGTGTAACTACTACAAGAAGACTCAAAAGAATTATTCAAAATTAACGGCAAGATTTAAACACTTATTATCTGCAAAATGTAAATGGAAATGGGGCGATGATGATGACGAAACGTTTAACTTAATTAAAAATTAATTCCTTGACAGCGTTATTCTTCATCATCCAGACTTTGGCAAAAGGTTCTATATAAATTGTGATGCAAGTAACGTAAGCCTTGGAGCGGAACCTACGAAGAAGATGATGAAGGGAATCATTTAGTAATAAGTTTTGCTAGTCGTGTACTAAACAGCAGTGAACGAAATTATAACGTCACAGAAATATAGTTATTAAGTGTGTTGTTCGCCTGTAACAAGTTCCGCACTTATATCTTAGGTTACCCATTAAAAGTGAGAGCAGACCACAAGTCAATATCATTCCTAAAGAAATGCAAATTAAGCCATGGAAGATTAACTAGGTGGATTCTGGCCTTGCAACATAACGTGGGAGTACGTGCCAGGAAGACAAAATACTGTTGCAGATGCCCTATCAAGAGTAAGCATGGACAAAGGTACGTTTGAAATTGATAGAGAAGATATAGGAAAAATATACAACGTATTGTTATGAAGGGAAGAACTAGCAGACCTGCTAAATCCAATCCAAGCAGAACAAAGAAATGATGAAAACTTGTTATCATTACCCTATTAGTAAGGCATCCACCAAGGTAATCATTAAACTCATTTTTGAAAAATACGTGATCGATATTGGAGTCCCAGAATCAATTGTAACCGACCACGGAACCCAATTCGAAGGCAGAAGTTGGAGGGAAGAAATGATAAACAAAGGCATCCGAACTTACAAAACCTCTATATACCATCCCAGCAGCAATCCAGCCGAGAGAGTACTGAGAGATGTAGGAGGAATTCTTCGCACATATTGCCAAGATGACCATAAAAAGTGGAGTGAATATATATGAATATATCAAGAACAATAAGTAACTGAGTGAAAAATGTAAGATGTTGGTTACTAACTATACAGACACATTGGGAGTTTGCCCATACCAGATGATGTTTTTAAAACCACCACCCAAGGATATTACCAAAATAATCCATTTTCCTGAAGATCCCGATGAAGAAATGGATATCACCAGAACAGGATATAACAGGATACTCCATAAAACAGAATTGAGGAAGAAAAGTCAAGGTAAAACGGGAGTTCATCCAATTAAGTATAATGTTGGAGAAAAGGTACTCATCAGCGAAAACAATCCAGCAGTATGGAAGGTATAGCCAAAAAATTGTTATTGTTATACACTGGACCATATGTGATAAATAAATACAATGGTAATAATATTTATATAATAGTATCCCCAAGTACTAACCGAATCAATGGTACTTACAATCAAACCGAAATGAGAAAATATTATGAGTGAAAAAATAAATAACAGATTATTTTCCCCAAACTTGGTTTAAACAAATTAATCATGTTTTTGTGGGGAGGTAATATGTAATGCGACATAATGATCATAACCCAATAAGTGTACAAACCCCCATATATATTACATAAACTAAACAATATACCTAACCTTGCTAAACCAATGAGAAAGGTTAAAACCCAAAATAAGCAAAAAGAAGTACAATATAAGCTAATGTAGAGCAAGGATGTACTCTAAACCACTAAACGTGACTGTTCATAGCAATAATAACAAATTTTAAAAAGAAAATGTAATCACATCAAGAACAATAAGTGATTGAGTGTAAAATGTAAATGTAAGATGTTGGTTACTAACTATAAATACAGGACTGTTAATAATAGTGGTAACTTATTGTGAATGAAATTTTTAATAACAACTAAAGACAATGTGTCATCATATAATAATACTAGCAAAATACCCGTGCTTCGCTACGGAGTTTCACGTTGTACGTAATTGTACAATTATTGCTCGCTTAATAGTATAGGATTAGATAGATTGTACAAACTCTCAACTCTTAGTTTGTTTATTTACATTCATAGCAACAGCTATTTATTATTTATTTCGAGAAAATCGTTAGAGCCGTTTCCGAGAAAAAAAAGACATACATTTATTAATTAATTGAACTTCGAAATTTTCTCGACTATAAGAACCTGCAAACAACGAAGTTTTTCAATTTAAAACAATGATTAAAAACTCAGAACTAAATGTATTCGGGGTTTTCAATAAACTGAGATGTCAACCACTTCATTTACAAAGTATGCAATTCCCGCGATAAATTTCATTATTTGGTTTTTTGCCCCTTAGGAGTGAAAGTTTTTAAAACCCTTTCTTAGTGAGCACCTAAGACCTATGATGAAGCTATGTTCAAAGTTTCATTGATACCCATTCAGTGGTTTCAGAGATATCGTGATCAGTGAGTCAGTCAGTGGTATTTGGCTTATATAGATATCTATATCTAGCCGATTTACCCAGCGTTGCTCGGGTTCATAATTTATTCATAGGCTCATAGGCACCTATTCTTGTTCTAACGTTATATTACTTGTATATTGTATAATCTTCCTTATATTGTTACGTTCGCATTCTCACTGGAGGAATACTCTGTAGCGCACCTGTTTAAGAACATGTCATAAACTGTATTCTTATATCTGGAGAAGAATTCTGTTGCGCGTGATGCTCCTGCTCGATTTCTAACTCTGGGAGAGGGCGAACAGCTAAATTAGTTTTCAATAAAATGTCTACAGTACTTGCACGCGCTGCGTATTTACTGTCTTTTATAATTTATTGTGTTAATGTTGAAATAAGGCATTTGTTAAATTAGTGTCTCCTAAACTTATTCTAACAATACAATACCTCTATAGATTTCAGCTTATCAATTTTTAAATTTAAACTGAAGCAAGTGCATTTATATTGTCTGAACACTATGATCTGAATACATTTGCTATCAAAACTTTGTTTTTTATACTCGCTTATAACTTACTTCGATCTTAACTTATCCATTTTTAAATTCAAACTGAAACAACTCTAAATTCACACACTATTAAGAAGTTTCTTAAGATGCATACACCACCTTTGATATCATAACCTATATCTTTATTTATAAGAACCGTGGACTCTGGCCCCGCCGTCTTTCGCGGGATCCGACCTAAGACTCCCCGGGTTCCGTGGATGAACTCCGGGGAAGGCCCGTCGGACGACTCCCACGCTATTTCCTACACGGGAGACTTCCACCGATGCTATGGTAACCAGAATCTATTCTATTGGGTTGCCATAGTAACCAGATCTAATAGTTTTTAAGACCCAAAGGACCCCCCAAAGGATCGTATCGAAAAAACACTTGTCCTATGTTGGTTCTCCCGTTGCGTAAAATATTTGTGCCAAGTTTGGTTGAAATCGGTTCAGTGGTTTAGGAGGAGATGTGGAAGATCCCAAAGGACCCCCCGAAGGATCGTATCGAAAAAAACACCTACCCTATGTTGGTTCTCCCGTTGAGTAAAATATTTGTGCCAAATTTTGGTTGAAATCGGTCCAGTGGTTTAGGAGGAGATGTGGAAGACCCCAAAGGACCCCATCGAAGAAAACACCTATCCTATGTTGGTTCTCCCGTTGTGTAAAATATTTGTGCCAAGTTTGGTTGAAATCGGTCCAGTGGTTTAGGAGGAGATGTGAAAGACCCCAAAGAACCCCCCAAAGGACCCCATCGAAAAAAACACCTATCCTATGTTGGTTCTCCCGTTGCGTAAAATATTTGTGCCAAGTTTGGTTGAAATCGGTCCAGTGGTTTAGGAGGAGATGTGGAAGACCCCAAAGAACCCCCCAAAGGACCCCATCGGAAAAAGCACCTCACCTATGTTGGTTCTCCCGTCGCGTAAAATATTTGTGCCAAGTTTGGTTGAAATCGGTCCAGTGGTTTAGGAGGAGATGTGGAACATACATACATAGATACATACATAAAATAGGGGGGGGGTTTGCCCCTTAGGAGTGAAAGTTTTTAAAACCGTTTCTTAGTGAGCACCTAAGACCTATGATGAAGCTATGTTCAAAGTTTCATTGACATCCATTCAGTAGTTTTTGCTCTACGTTGATTCTATGTCAGTTAGTCAGGCAAACTTCCCCCCCTTTTTCCCCCTTTAAAGGTCGAATTTCCAAAAATCCCTTCTTAGCGGATACCTACATCACATAAGGAACCTACATGCCAAATTTCAAGTTTCTAGGTGTTATAGTTTCGGAGATTTCGTGATGAGTCAGTGAGTGAGTCAGGGGTATTTCTCTTTTATATATATAGATTTAATGTGTGAAATATCTGATACTCAATATACCTGTGTATTACCAATTTGCCAAAAGACTTCAACCTATAAAGAAACAAAAGGTGATTTAGGTTGTTATTTTAATGTTAACTGAATAACCTTGATTGTATAAAATAGTTACCTATTTTATTTTTAATGTTAACTGAAGGGAATAATACAATCATTTGTGTTGTTTAAATTAATGTATTAAACCTTATTTTGTGTATTAAGAATTAGATTGTTTAAATCGACCAGCTGTCAATAATACTTAATAATATGTCACAACAAATTAACCAACTATACTATTAGATATTAAGAAGTTATTAAAAGAAAGTTTTATTGTTTAAAGTTGGTTTGAGTTTGAATAGCCTAACATTATGGTAATATGTTTGTTTTATGTCAATTTCTTCACTTTGTCAGAGTCAATTCAATGGACAAAATTAACATAATGGATAATTCAGTGCATGTAATAATAATAGTGTATCAAGTCACAAGGTCATACAGTTTTTTAAATTGAAACTTTGTACTATAGAGAAATACCAATCAATTGGCCAATATCAAACTAAAAATTATTGTAAATCCAAATATTAAACCATCACAGCACTGTAATAAATAGTGAAAGATGGTATAAATACTAATATATGCTTTATTTAAGTGTCAGAAGCAACATTTTAATTAATTAATGGAATTTTAATGTGACTTGAAATGTCAAAAGCTGCATGGAATGGCTTATGAGATGAAATTTTATAAAATGTTACGTTAATTATTAGGACACACACCTATGCCATGTGTGGTGTCTAAATTTTTGTCTTGTTATAACGAATATTGTACTGTAAACCAATTTGAGATTTATTATGTAATAGACAGGGAGTAATTGTAGCTAGAAAATGTAAAAGTTTGTATCTTAAATAATCAAGGTCATGTGATCTCTTAACCCGACGATTTTGACCAATGCGAAATTTTGAAATTTGGTCAAGCCCGTTGAAGGTATAAGGAAATTTCTTCACTTGATTGTTAGACTCAAAATTATAAAGAACTAGTCTATGCTATTCTGTGTAAAATGTATATGATAGAGTCAAGTCCAAGTCTCAAGAAGTGTGAAAGTAAAATTATTAACAGTGTCAAACTAGTAAAAAAAAAAGAACCAAGTAATAATAATATAATAATAAAGCAAGAAGAAAATGAAATAATACTCTAAAAATAAATAAAAGTGATCTACAAATGTGGTGAGGCCGAACCTTATATACTAACACTAGTAATAATTAGACAACACCAGATCTAAATCACAGTAACACTTATTCATCAGAACCAAAGTGAAAAGACCAATTCAACACCAGTGAACAATTTATTTGACTTATTTTATTTTAAAAACTTGTTTTAAAAAGTTGGGCGGTAAATCAACTCTATCGTTGCTTAGTGTCAGTCCGCCATCTTGGCACAGACTACTGAAACCAACGCTGAGTCGACACTAACTATTGTGTTCTCACATCAGACCAAACAACTATTTCATTGTACTTTCTTGAATTTAATTTTATTGTTATTATTAAATAATAATTATTTTAATTGTTATATGTTGTACTTCTTAGTGTCCATTTCGTACTTTTTAATAACAGTCAAAAGAATCCAGGAGTTTATATAACTATCGAAAATGTAACTCTGAATCGAACTGAGATTAAGCAACATTAGAGCAACGAAAGCAGTAACTTATAAAAATAAATAATGATATTTTTCCCTAATTGATGCGAGTTGTCTTTTATTAAAAAAAAAAATAAATAAAATAGAAATAAAGAATTTCATTTCAAAATAAGAAGATAGAACCCGACCACGACGACGTAAGTAATTCCGCCAAGCGTAACAACCTACGGTAAGTGAGTCTGGTAACCTCAATCTTGACAACTCAACACGAAAACCAACACCCATCCCCAAACAAACATTAATCCATGTTAATAAATAAAAGTTAAAATAACTTAACTTCACTCACATATTAAGTAAAGAAACACGTCTCGTTACATAATTGGCACCAGCAACGTGGGGCTGAATACGTATACTTCACGTAACGTGCGACTGGAACCAATTACCCGAGATAAAATATTATATTAAAAAATGTAAATTGGTATTAGAATACAACTAGAAAGAAATAAACAAAATTCAGAATTACAATATATATACATTACATAATTATTTGCGTGTACAGCGTGGGTCCTGATCTTAAAACAGTTGAATAACTCACTAAATTCTATTAAAAATTTAGCCACAATTTTACGTATTTGAAACTTAAGAGGGATTTTTAGTGCTGAGCAGAGCTATATTTTTGTATCTTAGGATTATTTAACTCTGTAGCCATGTAAGCATAACGTATTTTGAAATTACACACCATTAATTACAAATTATGTTACTTAATTGGAACGAACAAATAAGTTCAGTAAATGTTTCAAAAGTGTAAAATATTTTTGTTTCGAACAGAAGAAGGTAGAAAAAAAATTCAAGCATATACTTAGCATAAACTATCAACGAGTTGGCAGTGTTTTGTTAAACAGTATACTCACAAGAATACCTGGGACGCTGTACACAGAATCCAGTTTTGGTTCAGTACTGCTCCGCTTCCCACAATGTCATACATAGCATAATCTTCATCCGAGAGGATCGAAACCTGCCGAGAAATATGACCACCTTTTAAGTATGTAACTATAATTAATAGCTGTGAAAACTGATAATTCGTCAATGACGCGGCGAAAAGGTTAACTTGTCACTTAAACGTTTGGCTATCAATGAGTAACGTTGATAATAATTAATTAGAAAGCGTTTTACTCACAGTGTACGGATATTGCTGAATATGAGCCCGCTTAGCCCCATAAACACCAATCAGTGGTTTGTTCCTTTGAATATCATGCTTTTGGGGAGCTCCAAGTGGAAGATCGAATGCTGAAAATAACCAATTATACGCACAGAGGATTGAATGATGTATGTATTTAAAATGTTAAAAAAAAAACATTGATTTCATTAATAGCCCTAAGGTACTTTAAAAAAAAATTTGTAATACGTATTAATTATATAATATGTAAAATACATATTCTATTTGTTAAAAATATTAATTAAATATAATTATCAGTGTTAAATAATATTATATATTATCTAATTATAATTACTTCTGCAAGTCGTTGATTTAAAAAAGTAATAATAATAACATCAACTACTTGCAGAAGTAATTATAATTTGATAATATATAATATTATTCGAGAATATTGCAAGAAACTCATCGAGTTACTTATAAAGAAATGATAATGTTAAATTAATACGTTACGGCATGAAATCTCATAAGATTTCAATACAGACAACTTTAGTATTTCCTCGCAGTGCTATTTTGTGACAGAACACGCCTGAACGTCGTTCCGGCACCTTTATGAGAATAGTTTTTATACGCATTACAAAAAAATTAAAAAACATCATAATGGGATACAAAAAGAATCGAAAAAATAATTAACATTTTGTGCAATTATTAGCCACGGAAACGAACATTTGTCAATCGTCAAAAGTAATTGTTTTCCTCTTCTCTATTATTTAGATTTTACGCCAGTGTGGTTAGTACCTCACATTATTTTTAACGTGTAATGCATTTTACCATTGATTCTATTGTTTTTTATTTCATTACTTATTAACTGTTACGGCAGTGTATTTTATAGGCCAACATCCATGTACTTTATACTATTACGTATTCATTATACAGTTGTATAATGACAAAAAATATCGGCATCCGTGACTGCTCACACAAGAAAAAATGAAAAACAAATGCGTTGAAGAGTTTACTGCATCTTTTTTATTTTTGTGTGTACTAGATGGCTGTCATGAAAATACAACACAGTTTCTGTTATCCGGCAAAATTATGAAGGTCTATCTGACATCTCGAAACAGCAATAGTTAATAAGAGTCATACTAAGAAGGACCAGTGTATATATGAAAACAATGTACAGGAAAATAAGTTCAACAAACTTTTTTTGGACTTGGGTCTGATGTCCTGCAAAAACTTTGAGAACTCAGCGTTGACCTACAAGAAAAAAATATTGACATGTACAAAAGAAACATAAAAAATAGAAAAGACAATTCAAACATTTGTAAAAACAAAAGAGATTTTTGGTACTGCACATGTTCAGGCTCAACAGATAGTAAGAAACCTGAAATGTTTAGGTGTTTTACTACATGAGACAGTCAAAGTAGCAGATTCACCAATGTCTGCAAATGCATTCTACAACAGTCTTAAACAATCTTAGAGAAACGGATTCTTTCAAGAAAGATGCGAAACTGCCAAGATACGTTCAAGTATTTGATGAGAAGTAATGGCCTGATGAAGACAAGAATAACGTTCTGTTTGAAGAGGAATAATTTCGCTACTTATCTCAAAAATTCAGATTAAGAGAAATAAAGGGTAAGAGCAAGTTATACAATAAACTAACCAACTTAAACTAAAGCTTAATTTAAAATTATCTCTCACTTGTAAGACGATAAATTTAATAGAGGGACAACAGTATATCCCAAAATTAAGATGTAAAAAAAAACAAATTAAATATAATGAAATGACTGATCAAGTTCGATTTATTCAAAGCGTTGATAAACTGCAAACCGGTTGTTGTTTGTCAGTGCAAATATAAATTCAAAACATCTTAAAGTTAGAAGTAAAAATCAGTTGCGAATTCCGTAACAAATAAATATATTGAGGCTCCTTGAAAAAAGTAATACGACAGTATGGTCTGTACTAAAATATAAAGTAACCTAAAATATACACCTTAAAAACTTTATAAAGATGTAACTACATTGTCTAATGTATTTAAATCTGGTTCTGCTAAAAAGATACATTTAAAAGTGTATTATTATTTTAAAAATACAAATTTAATATTCTAATCTTTTGTGTTTATTTATAAGCAGTTATAAACACAAGGTGTTAACTATATTCACTCAAAAATACATTAAATTCAAATTGAATGTTTTCTTTTCTTTCAGTCTGTAGTTCCTGTATCAGTACCCCAATCATGCATTCAGACACAGCAATAAGCAAACAATTTCTACTGTTGTTGTAATTAAAGTTTTAGAAAGGAGATAATAATAATAACATTAATAATAATAATAATAATAAGGAGAACATAAAAAAATAAGTTATTAATATTATTATGTTAATAATAAAGCGAGCACTGGTAACTACATTCGATTATGGTTCATTGAACAATCATTACAAACATCTAGAATAGAAACTAGTGCCATATCTATGAGACGAAATATAAAAAATAAATTTAACTTTACGACAAGAATACTATTAAAGGAATACTCTTTATAACTTATAGTAAATATACGCCACTTGAGTGTCACACTACTTTTGGTACTTAGTATTCTATACCTCCCATTAACTCTATTGACTTATTCACAGTTCTAGAACGGTATAAACTTCCATATAATAAAAAACAGTATTTATTTTATAATAATTTGCTGTTTTTAAACCGCAAATTTTTACTGCGCAATGGATGTTGGTTAGTAAATCTCGCGGTTTTACAAATGCGTAATTTGTATGACATTGTTTTTTTATATCAACAATATAAAAAAATGGCGGTTATATCAGAAAGCAATAACAGTTAACTATGGTTGGAATTATTGTATCTCTGCGAAGTACGCAATAAGCGATGTGTTCTCTGATAGGGCGTTCTAAACCCTGTAGGTAATGTGTATACTAATAAAATCAGTCGTACATTAATTACATTACTCAGTAATGAAGCACATTGACAAAGGACGTCACAAAACATACACTGGGACTTTAATCACTTACATATAGCTGATAGTGGCAGCAGGCACAGCAGTATGAGCTTCATCATGTTCAGCAGCTGTAGCTTAATAACCTGTACTCACTTTCATCTTGATTTTTACAATGTTTATATAGTGTTCAGTATATACAAGGAGTGGTCGCTGATTGGATAAGGCGCTATTCAGATTGCAGTTCTAAGAAAAGTCGACATTGTTACACGTTGCGTAGTATCATTTTTGCGTAATTAAGTGTTAATACCTTCAATAAACCGTTACTATAAAATGGTAGCTTACATTATTTTACAAAAAGTTTCAGTAAACATTTTAACTGCGTTGTACAACGGAAATCTAATTAGAGAAAAACAGTGATTATAAAAAACCGAAGTATAGACATACGAACAGGCCAAGCATTGAAACATTTTTTGAAAGCAGTTGATAGCAATACACAAAAGAAGCAATAGAATAGTAAGGAAGAAAATATTAGGTCGAAGGTTCTAAAAAGACAATTGGCTTGTGAACATTTTTTTTTAATACAACTTCATAAAACCAGGAAACCTGTAAAAGGTTTTAATTTACACTAAAATTAAAATTAAAACTTTTTAATTTGCTTATATAACTCTTTTTCTAAATTTTATTATTTAAATCTAAAAAATAAATTGTAACCATATTTTTATGCAAAATTCTACGAAGTTAGAATCAGATTATAAAATTAGTTTGTAATTTTTGCAAAAAATACTTTTTCAAACTCTTTACTTCTTATAACAATAGTACAGTATGAAAATAAGAATGAACAATTGAAAATTCAAGCAAAATCTAGTAGACAAGTTTACATGAGGCTTACCGTTTAACATAAACCAAGAAAGTGACATAGACTTAAGGGTTGTCTGTAAGGTATTTTGGTCAAAAAATTCGATTTTAATTTTTTTGTTCCAAAATATTGTTTGGAATATTTTCTTTCATTTGATATTAATTTTAAATTACTCGGACAACTAGAAAATGTTTTACGATTTTTTTTAGGTGATGATGTCAGAGATAAATACAGCCCAATATGTCACCCATTCCAGCTTATGCATATTTCGGTTTGTTATAGTACACAGAACTATTGCTTTTTGTTCTTATTTCTCTTTTTATTTATACTACACGTATTTAATTTTTCAGAGTTGGTACTTCTGTCTCATATTGTTAGTCAGATGATATTAAACTTTCTGTTAGTTGTTTTTGGAGGTTATACAGTGCTGTGTTTTGTTTGGTGTTGTGTTATTAGAGTTATTGTATAATCATGACAAATCCAAAAGGCGTGTTTAAAAAAAGAAAGAATGTAGGTAAAAGAAAATTAACCGTAGTCATTAGTCCTTCAAAACTAATGGCGGAATGGAGGTAGCCAAAGCTAGAGAAATATTTCACCGATCTCATACCCAGTATGGCGTGCGGTACAAGACGTACCTCGAAGATGGGGATTCTAAAGTATATATGTCCGTTGTTAAAGATAATCCTTATGAAAATAATTTCACTATTGGAAAAATTGAATGTGTCGGACACACACAAAAACGAATGGGAACGAGACTCCCCACCCTGAAGGCAAAATTGAATAAGAAAAAAACTTTCAGGTGGTAAGACACTGGGAGGAAAAACCCGATTGACTGATGACTAAATCTTAGCAATACAAAAGTATTATAGACTGGCCATCAGGAGAAATTCAGGTAATTTAGCAGAAATGAAAAAATCTGTTTGGGAAGAGTACTTCCATTTAGGCTTAACAAATGAAAGCCCTACTTATGGTCTCTGCCCGAAAGGTGAAAACAGGTGGTGCAAGTCTCAAAAGGCAATTGCCAATGAAGAAAATTATGATCATATCAAACATACTCATCTTCCACACCCCGTTATAGATGACCTTAAACCTATATTTAGAGACCTGGCTAACCCAGAACTTTTAAAAAAGTGTCTCCATGGTCAAACCCTGAATGAGTCGGCAAACAACATAATTTGGTCGCCCATTCCTAAAACTGTTTTTGTTTCCCTGCAAACATTGAATTTTGGTGATCATGATGCAGTTTCGTGCTTTAATAGAGGTTACTTAACCAGGTTCTTAGTGTTGAAACAACTAGGCATGACAGTAGGGAGAACTGTGCAGAAATTATGTTGGGTATTGATATGAAAAGTGCGGAGAGCTAAACAAGCAACTGCAGAACTAAGAAAGAAGCCCGGCAGAAGAGAGCAATGGCAAAAAGGAAGCTGGAAGAAAAATTTCAAGCTGCACAAGACCCAGATAAACCTTCATATGCATCAGCACTTTATTAGGTAAAGCACACAAATTCATTATATTGATGATTAATCTTCAATTGCTGTTTTCCGAAAATTTAAATTTTTCACACAAAAGACACATTATCTTTGGAACTGCTAGAGATACAGAATTCACATTTTCTGTACATGTGCAGGGCAAAAGGGTACAACGTTTAACACAGGGATTTTTTTACACAAAGTGCCTGTCATGAGAAACAATTAAAATATTCGATTTTTTTGAAGTGTTAAACATTGATTTGATTAAAATTTCTAAAACGGCTTAACGTAAGCATATCCTAAAACCCCCGTCTTAAAGTTTCTATGAAGGACCAATTAATCAATGGTAAAATATTCAAACAGCTCAGTTATTTAGTGTTTGAGAAAACGGGTCATGAAATCTAGTAAATTAACATGGGCGACATAGGGCTTACAAACGCCCCATAAACATAGACCAACCAAGCAACAACAACATAAAGAAAAACTGAGTTAAATACTTTACGTAAGTAGTCACTAACTTACTTCACTAACATAAAGTAAAAACGATGATGGTAAGCAATTTTTCCCTAAACGATCTCGTATATATTCCATACGTAATAATTACATGTGTAGATACGTCAGCCACCAAACCAGTTTTTTATTTTTGTGCTTACACGCCTTTCCCTTGTTGGCCTTCTATGAAGATCCACGACCTAATATTTTTCTTTAACAGTCTATATTGCATATTCTTCCGGTTATTGAGAAACACATGAGGAAAAGTTTCTCAATAAAAGAAAAGTTTGAATAATAATTATAAATTTATTTTTCAGATATATCCCTTGTAGAAATAAGTTTCCACCATAAGTTTATATAACATTTCCAGTTCTTTCAAATGTTGTAGGCTATGCTGTAATGCTGTAAACCTTTAGCCTAATTATATTATATGCAATAAAATGTCCACTTTGCGACTTAACATTATTTCAATAGAAAACACACAAACGTTGGTGCGATATTTTTTTTTAAGTACACCTTAAGAATGACTACACAAAAACTCGCTTTACCCAGAAATTTTTTTCAAATAAATGCTTAATGTCTGATTCTAATAATTACAGATGTGTAATACGTCTTCTCTCTCAAATTGCTAACGTTATCTACGAAAACTGAGCTTTCGTTGACAGGTTGACAACAAATACAATACAATTTCTTTTATGAATTTGCTAACTGCTATAATTTTTATTGTTCGACTAAGCTTTTCGTCATCACTGACACCTTCAGGTCTTAAACAACGTTTAATATAATAATAAAAATTATAGCAGTTAGCAAATTAAAAATTATAGCAGTTAGCAAATTCATAAAAGAAATAGTAAGGATGGCTGCTAATTTAAACAATACGAAGAAATACAATACAGCTCTTAAAAAAAAGAAAGAACGTTCTGAGAACCCAAAAGGTAATTTCCAATAATACCTTCTCATTTTAAAATATGAGGGCTAGAGAGGGGAGAGAGAGAGAGACAGAGCTAACAACTATTAACATGCAAATGATGTGAATTTACGTGCAACTTTCACACACACCATCCCTACCGACATAGGAAGCGGTGTGACTTAGATTCCAGCACTAATCTTGATCAATATAAACTCATTTTTATTTAAATTTCTACTTCTAATTTTATACCTTTTATGTTAGTTCTCTTGTTAAGTTAATAAAAATTATTTGCCCTATGATTCAATTTCAATTTCTAAAATGTGATAAGCCTATATCAATGACTTGGGCGAGGACATGGAAACGTAATGGACGAAGAGGATAAAGAGTAACCATAGATAATGGATTTCAGGCAATTTGTGAAACTATTAAAAGAACTTCAGGAAAGATACAAGAAACTAAATTTAAATAATATTTGTTTAAATATCTCCACTGTTTAATATGATTCTGAAAAATTCGTACTATCTAAAAAATAGCTGTGTAGGCCATTACGACGCCTGCGTTAGAAACTCCACCCTTCCAAGGTAACCTTATAATTTTCTACTAATATATCCAGAATGTATGCAGAAAAATTATATATTGGCCACACTTATTCAAGCCCCACTTTGGGGGGGGGGCATTTTTTCTGCAAGGTAACAAGTTTGAAGCTGACTGCATTTCTGCATTTGATGAAATAAATTTTTATTGGTGAATTAATACATTTATTCGTTATCCCTTTTTAGTACATAAAACATATAGGTACAGTTATATCGGAAAATTATGAGTTTGAAAATATATAATTTTTTTAATATTTGGCACTTAGCAAATTAAAAAGAGTCTTTGTTTTATACTTCACAAAGAGTTTTCATCATTTTACTTCCCTGGATTTACTGGGATTAAGCTACATTGGTCCGGGGGATCTCGCAGGGTTGCTCCTGCTTCCACACCGCCCGTTGTCTTCTTAAGGTGCGATGTCAATGTCAGTGTTTCCTCGTCGGAGTTGTATACGTTGAAACGTTACCAAATATGGTAGTTACATAAAATAAGCTAATATAACGTCAAGTAAGAGAAAAGCATGGAAGTATGTCTAGATAAATAAACCTATGTGTATAAAAGTGTGTATCTACAAATATATTAGTATAAAAATCCAACGATGAGGAAGATAATATTAACATAGCAACATCAAATACGAAATGAAGAAAGAAAATGACCATGAGACAAAACAAAAATATCAGTAACCAGACCCAATAGGATCCAACAGTGAGGGGAACCAACAAAATAAGGACCAATAAACTCCAACAGCGAGGGAAACAAATGAAGATAATGACTACAATGAAAATATTGAAGAAGAAGAAAGAAGAAGGACAAGGAAACGTACCATGAAGAGAGAAGAAAATGGATAGACCATACAAGGACTCAGCATAAACCAAGTGTACTAGAGACTATATTAGTAACCAAAGGAATGGTGATTATCAAATATGAAAAGAAAAACAGTGTTTAACATTTAAGGAACCACAAACAATTACAGTGAGTACTTAATATAGATGTGAAACCTGTGACCAGTTAACTAATTTCAACCGAATAAACCACACAAACAATTCCAGTGATAAGGTTTATAGTGTAAGAAAATATGTTAATTTCATAGTGAAAGCAGCAAGAATTAAATAGTCAAATATACACAGACAATTAGTGTGACTAATTTAATAAAGGTTGTGATCAATATAGATAATCATAAGACCACCAGAATAGAATAAAATCGAACAATTATATTATTGTTCATAGAGAACTGACAATAAAAAACCTTTGTTATGTATCAAACAAAGTGACAGGAATTAAGTTCAACCAATGACCAGAGAGATATTGTAATTAATACAAAAAGATTTGTGTTATTGTTTAAGAAGAAGTTGTGTAAACATGTGTAACAAAATAATTAAAATATTATAGTAAGATATCATACTGAAGTCATGTTAGTAGTAGCAAAATACTGCATTAAAACATGTTGTACATTGTTACATAACCCCATAGGAAAGATACCTATGAAACAGAAAATCATACATGTTAATGTAAATAAATGACCATCAACTATGATATCAATCAAGAATTTGTTATAAATAATAATACATCCTAATAGACAGTGTATTATATTGCAACGCAATGTAAATAAAACAGATCAAATATGATGGCACAGAGATAGGAGAAATAGAGCCTAGTATGCCAATTTAGTTAGACAAAATACAATATCAAAACAAGTACCAATGTTAATGAAAGTATTACCAGTAGTTAGATAAACATCTGGTACTACTGTGAGAACAGATTCTGAAAATAATGATAACAGTTTTGTAACAAAAATATTGTAAACTAGCTAACTAAGAACACATAGCCAAAGGTAAGCAGAACCATTGTATAACCAAATAGTTAGGCAAAATACTGTATTAAAGCTTGAACAAAGATTATTAAGAGTGTTACCAGTAGTAAGAGGGAAACCTAATGCTACTTTGAGAACAGACTATGACCATGAAAACAGTCATTTTCTATATAAATAATTAAAAACCAAATGACCATGATGCAGGAATCCATATGTAAACAAACGATGAAGAGCAAGTTATATATGCAAAATGTAACATATAAACTTAGTTAAAAGTAGATGAAAATGTTATCAAGAATCAGAATAATGTCTGATACTACTTTGGAAACCCAAATCAAGTGTAACAATAACAATTTAGTTATTGTTTTAACAAAAATAAATGACTACCATGCTATGACACAATGTAAACAGACCCATTATTAAAGAATTGAAGGGTTCTGGGATAGCTAAAAGCTAACCATTATATGTAGTGAATTAGGTACAATGAATGTACACTAATTACAATTAGTAAATGATCTAAATTGTATAGAAAAAACCAGAAATAAAGTAACAATTGTATAAGAGAGATAGGAGAGGACTAAAACAATGTAAATAGTAGATTAAATACAGCCATATACATATATTCTAGTGTAAAATTATGTAAATAGACGTTTCTAGTATTATTAGATTGCAGTATTACTGTTATTAAATAAGAAAAATTAGTTTTAAGTACATTTATGAAAAAAAATCAAATATGGACGCCCAAAGACGCCATAACGAGATATTGTTTAGGGAACAATAATTCCCAAGTTTTGAATTAAACCAGTTGAGATATGGACTCAGAGCGTTTAATTAAAAGTGTTTTAGTATAAATAATTAAATTTGGTGTAATAGACTTATAAATATAAGATGCACCATAAATAATTAATAAAATCTTTATAGTGATAGAAGTAATGGACGGAAAATAATCTTGTTTAGACTTGAATTAAAGCGCAGGTTGTCCGTAATTTACTGACACTAACCATTTAACGATAAGACATAGATTAAGAAAGTTATTGTGATTTTAAACTTTTCAATTATGTTTTGTACCAGTGCTGACGTCATAAAGCCTCAAACGCAAAGACCAAATTTGGTAAAAAATTAAATATTTTAAGAAAACAAAGGGCTTCGGGTTAGAGAGTATAGTTTTTTCAACCAATCGAATGAATGAACATTTGGCAGACGAGCCAGAGACGCTTCGAAGAAGCATCACAGTTCACGATCAGTCATTCTACGGAGAGGTCATGTCACTCGCCGATATGAAGAAGTTTAATTTTTGAATTGTGCGCGACAGAGACAAGTAAATCAACATACACATAACCTGTAAACTACACCAACATAAACGAGTGAAATGTGCGGAGTGTACACATTTAAGTACGATTAGTGTATAATATCAATTGTACTTGCGAGTGTTGTGAAAGATAAAAACAGGGAGTACAATTTTTTTATTTAATTAACATTGAATCAGAAACAAAATTTTTGTAAATAAATAATGTTGATACTACGGAAGTCAATAAAAAGCGAAATACCTAAAACGATGATGGAATTTATCAGAATTAATGGAAGTATTAATTCGCAATTATTAATATGTTGAATAAATATTTTAATTATTTATCATAATTAAAAGAATTATATTTGAAGTATTTATTACAAAATACGAGCAATACCAATAGTCGCTAAATTGACTAAAGTCGTTTTCTTGATTTTATTTCGATATTTTAAAGTAAACGTTTTTAACTTTCATGCGAAAGAATAAATATAATACTGATAATGACACATCAAAACTATTACGAATAATGTGTTTATATTTAGATTTAGAAATAATAAATATTAAAAAATAATTAACCATTCTAACAATACCCGTTATAAGATAACCTTTGAGTCGTAACGGTAACTTGCCAATTTCTCTGTTACAAGTCTGTTCTCAAGTAAAATCCAAACCAGATGGAAATAATAACAAGAGTTTTTTAATAAATTTTTCTCTTGCAAGTAAATAATTCTCAAAGTGAATTATTAAAATAAGGTAATACATTTTAACTGTGCAAGCCAACGAGCTTGGTAATTGTCAAACGAGTACTATAGACTGCGTGCGCATTCCCGCGTACGATAATACCATAACTATCAGTTATATGTTACTAATTTTCGATTTTTATATTTGTTTGTTTGTTATTAATTATTGTTCATTTAATATCATTATTAATGTTACATCTTGTACCTGGTATCATGCTACCTAAAAGAACCATACGAACATGGTAATTCACTGATACAAGAGGACATAACCTCTTAAAATTAAACTATTGTACAACTAACAGGTTTACCAGCCTTGAGACGAAGAAGAGTCTTATTTTAAATTTTATTAATTGTAATTATTATCCGAAAGGTTATTAGCAACTGATTGTTAATTGTTTAAAAATTTTATAATATCTTGAATTGTTAATAAACCTCTACTTTTTATTACCAGTGAAAAAGAGTATCATTTCAAATTTAAATTAGCTCATTTATTCTTAGTCAGTCCTACCAAAAGGTGGCGGAAGAGTTTAAATAGATCTAATAATTCAGAACATTATTTAGATATTATATCATTTATATTGTGTATGATAACCACATTGAATATTCAACCTGAATATTTATTTGTATGTAAAGTGTATGTATTTCAGCTGAACCGTCACTGAACAGGACTAAAATATCCACGTGTGGTAAGTGAGGAAGGTTAATAACGGAGTGCGCGAAACATTTTAAATCGAAGAAGTGAACCATTAATACGCACCTATTAGACAATACAATCACACTAATAACCATAATAGTTATAATTAGAACATTTTATAAAAAACAACATTATCGTAGATACCGATGCGTATCTGCAATCACACACACCTCACACATTTTAAAATATTATAAAATAAAAAGTTGTGTTACAACTTGGCGCTCCATCGCGGGGCAGAAGTGATTGAAGATCCACTAAGAAGAGTTATAAAATATTATCACACTATCTACGAATCTATATATCTATATCTTGTAATACTAAAAAGTTGTGTTACAACTTGGCGCCCAACGTCTGAGCGCGGATTAGGGAAAATATACCATAACCAGTAACCTAATCACCCCAATCCGTCAAAAGACTGCAGGTACATTACCAGCATAACAGGATGTACACAAGGAGATCAAAATCGAGATCAACGTCGAGAAAGAGGGCATCAAAAGCAGAAAGGGAGGCCAGAATGGAAGAAAAGGAGGCCACGTCGACGGAGGACGTCGAAGAAAGTTTATGGGGAATAGAGGACAAACCACTTGAACCGGCGGAGGAGGTTCAACAACCAGACGAGGAGGAACCGTAAGTGATACCTCAAGAAGCTCTACCGGGAACAAGCCAGCCTGAAAAAACAATGTCAATAGGAGAGTCAGCGTTTCAAGAGTGGATGAAAAGAATGATGGAGAAAATAGAAGAAACCAGTCGATCCACCAAAGAGGACTTAAACAATAAAATAGAAGAAGCCCATCAATCCACCAAGGGTTTAAGCGAGCAAATAGAATCACTAAAGGAAGACCAGAAATCATAAAAGGAGGAGAACCAGTCCATAAGGGAAGAATTGATCAAAAAGCTGGACGAGACTAGTCGATCCACCAACCAAAAAATAGAAGAAGGCCAGAGGGAGAGCCAGAAAAATATGGAATTATTAAAGGAAGAATTTAATAACCAGATAAATGAAACTAACAGGAGGATGGAAGACGGGCAAAAGAAAACTGAAGAACTATTAGAGAAGAAAATGACCATAATGAAAGAAGACTTATCTGCTGAATTGGGAGAAAAAATTGATCAGACCAACCAGAAGATTGATGAAATTAATGCTAGATTTAGTCGAGACATCGAAACCATACAAACTGACTACGAAAGAATATGGCAACAAATAAATATCAACAGTGACAAGATGGAAGAAACTACTAAGGATACGGTAGAAATGATTGAAAGAAGATTGGGAGAAAATGTTGAGGAAACCGAAAAACAAATGGCCATATTAACAACAGAAATTAATGTCGAGATTTCTGAATTACGAAAGGAGGGAGAAAGTACCAGCCTGAAATTAGTACAGACAGAAATGGACATCAACCGGCGTATTAGTGATGTGGAGAAAACACACGGTGCACAACTAGGGGTGATAGCGCAGGAGCAAACCAAAATGAAGGCAGCGCAGTCAACGTTAAATGAAAAATGCGAGGAAGTCTCTGGGAAGGTAGACGCTATAAAACAACAGGTGAATGACGACAAAACCCAATTAACAGAACGTCAACGGAGAGAGTTGGATGACATCAGAGAAGAGATGCTTCGTCTGCGAACCATCCCAAATATCCTATCCGGATTAAGTCACCTGGAAGGTAGGGACCAGATTGAATTCCGAACATATTCTAAGAACCCATTAGAATTCTTAGAAAGGATAGAAGAGATAATACACAGAAACCGAGAGAGCAGGTGGTCCATCATTAAGGGGATGTTGGATGAATCTTTTAAAAATACATTCGACAACTGGTGGACAGCAACCCGTCACGAAGTGGGGAGCTACGACACTTTTAAAACGGCATTTAAACAAAAGTATTGGTCGGAAGCCACCCAAAACATTATCAGAGACGACATTACAAATGGAAAATTCGATGTAAATGGAAGGCAATCGATGACTACCTATTTCTTAGGCAAAATTTGTCTGGCTAGAAATTTGGAGCCTGCAATTCCAGAAGAATGCTTGGTTACAAAACTAGCGTACCATTTTAACCAAGGTATTTCGCAAGGGAGGCTGAACTCACAAATAAAAACAATTCAAGGGATGTGCGACCTGCTAGAAAGCCACGAAAGAGAAAGGTATTATCAACGAAACCGACAAGTACCTAGCCAAGCATATGATCGGGGAGGGCCTGGAAATAATAACCCCACCATTCACAATGACAGAAATAGCCCAGGAAGAAATTTTAACAATCCACCAAGATTCCAAAACCAACCAATACCACGCCAAGACGGAGGTGGCAATAACGTGAACAGAGGGAATTATAACAACCATCGTCCAGGTGGATACCAGAGGGACACACATTACCAAAGAGGTAATAATTACTATAGGCCATATCAAAACCAATCTCCCAATAATCAACCACGACAAGGCAATGGTAATCAAAATAACAATCATTTCCGTAGGGTACACTACACCCATGCCAGCCGAGGTGGGAATCGCAGGAACTATTACCAAGGACGGAGGAGTTTCCCAAACCAACACAGTCACTCCAGTCATAGTGATAGAGAAGAACGAGAGTCCGGCTATCGATCCAATGGAAGCGACAGCAGTGGAGGTCATAGAACAGTCACACAGACTACGGACGTTTATCACAACGGACATGGGCCTGGAAACCAGGAACCCATAGCGTCAACGTCCCAAGACAGGCACGAAAACGGTGACCTGCCTTTAAATGCCAACCGGCAGTGAAAAGACCAACCACACCCTCACTGAACCGGACTATTGGGTCTGATATTTTGGCAAAACATTCGAATCATCGTAAAACATACCAGAACAATTACCTCAAGAACATAAGAAAGGATTTAATGGAAGAGAAAGAAAGTGTTATGGGAGATGGGAGCAACAGTGAAATCGCGTATATATCTGTGAAAGTCAACAACACAAATGCCACAGCAATGGTAGATACCGGGGCCAACGTATCATTAATTGACAAAATGGAGTTGGACAGGATCCAATCAGAAAATAAAGCTACCATACCAACCTTACCAATTAACAACATAATACTCATCGGAGCCACCGGACGTCAGAATAAAACTATTCGACAACAGGTGCAACTGGACGTATCAAGCAATGGAAAAACAATACCGATGGTATTCCTTGTAGCCAGCGGACTACCATTCACTCTACTCACTGGTTGCGACATATTACGAAAATACACAGCCATAATTAATATGGATGCAAATACCGTAGTAATGAAGGCAGAAGAAGTTGAGTGGACCGCCAATTTAACAGAATATAGGAAGGCACCCTCGGAACATGTGATATATTACATCAGGGAAGGCCATGAACAGCAGGAAGACGCCATCAACCAGGAACTTCACAACAGTCCAGAGGAAGCATTATGGTTGGAAAAAATTAATGAAATCAGAGAATTCAAAGCCAACCAGAATAGCCATGAGTTTACTTGGGAACAACGTGACCAGCTGATAAATATATACTATCAATGTCGTCACATATTTTCTGATACGCCTGGGAAAATAAAGAACTTCCAATGTGAATTAAAATTCAAGGACCAGACAGAATTCAAGCGAAAATCTTACCCTATCGCCTTTTCACTTAAAGAAGCTGTACGAGAGGAAATCCAAAGATTAATAGAAAATGATATAATTGAAGTAAGCAATTCCCCGTACACCAATCCTATTGTAGCTGTACCCAAGAAAAACGGTGCAGTGAGAATTTGTTTGGATGCACGTGAACTCGACAAGTCCATAATCAATGACAGGACATCGCCTGGAGAAATCGATGAAATACTAAAGAGATTTTATGGCACCAAATATTACAGTATATGGGATACGGTCTGCGGATATTGGCAGGTCGAATTGCACCCGAATAGCAGAAAGTTCACAGCATTTATTTTTGAAGGCCGTAATTACCATTTTAAGAGATTACCATTCGGCTTAGTGAACTCAGTGGCCATCTTTGTCAAATGTATGGACGAGATACTGGGCCACAGCACATTACAATTTACGACAGTATATGTCGATGACCTCTTGATCGCATCTAACAATTGGGAAGAGCACTGTAACCGGGTGGCACAAGTATTACAAAAGTTGGAAGACAACCATATTACACTTAAATTAGACAAATCACAATTGATCGCAAAGGAAGTGCAATTTTTGGGGATTAACTTGACAGAGTATGGAATTACACCATCCCAGGAAAAGATGGAGGCAATCCAGCGTTTCCCCGTACCAAAGAATAAAAAGCAATTACAATCGTTCCTCGGAATCTGTAATTATTATCGAAAATTCCAAAACAATTATTCTGAACTGACAGCTCGATTTTCGGCACAACTATCCTCAAAGGAAAAATGGAAGTGGGGATTAGATCAAGACTCTACCTTTGAATAAATTAAAGAAAAGTTTCTCGAAACTGTTATGCTGCATCACCCTAATTTTGAGAAACAGTTTTTCATGAACTGTGACGCTAGCGACCTAAGCCTTGGTTCTGTATTATATCAAGAGGACCAAGAAGGAAATCATCAAGTGATCAGTTTCGCAAGCCGAACTTTAAATAAATGCGAACGTAACTACCATACAACGGAAAAGGAATTGTTGAGTATAGTGTTTGCTTGCGAAAAATTTAGAACTTTCATCTTGGGATATCCAGTAACAGTGAGGACAGTCCACAAATCTATTTCATTTCTTAAGAATTGCAAGTTAAAACACGGTAGATTAACGAGATGGACTCTTACACTCCAAGAATACAACATCTAGTGGGAGTACATACCAGGGAAGAGCAACATAGCTGCAGACGTGTTGTCCCGAATAAACATCAACGCCCAGACATTTGAAGGAGAAAGGGAAACCATTGCGAAAGTCTGCCACCTACTGAAAAGCACATCTGAACTCACTAACATATTATCGGATATAACCATTCATCAAAAACAAGATCCCAAAGTATCATTGATTATTCAAAAATTAGCAAACAATGATGAGAACATAAAACATTTCTACTGTACTCATAATCAATTGTTATTCACCAAACATAATAAAGATGGTGAAAAATGGAAGGTAGTTATACCGAAAGCCCTGGAAAAAGAACTGACCATCGATTACCACATACGCTATGGTCACATGGGCGCAGTAAAGGTCGTAAAGGCATTGCAGGAACATGTGCATTTCAAGGACATGAATAGAAAAGTTAGAAAGTATGTCCAGAATTGTCATATTTGCCAATTGGTAAAATGCAGCAATGAGAAACGAGAAGGAGTAATGATACCAATTACATCGACGGCAAAGCTAGAGAAAATTTTCTTAGACATTTGTGGACCATTTCCACGGAGTGGTGGAAGACACCAATATAAGTATATAATCATCATATTTGACCACTACACCAAGTACACTAAGCTGTACCCACTTAATCGAGCTACGACAAGTAAAATACTGGAAATAGTCATAAACAAGTATATACCCGAAGTGGGTAAACCATTGTCGATAATTACAGACCATGGGACGCAGTTCCGAGGACGAAAGTGGCGGGAAACATTAATCCATCTGGGAATAAAGACATACAAAACATCGGTGTATCACCCCAACAGCAACCCTGCTGAGAGAGTGTTGAGAGAAGTAGGAAGGATTTTAAGAACCTACTGTCACAGCCAGCAGAGGAAATGGGAGGAGTATCTATCCCCGGCTGAAGACTTCCTAAACCTAGCCTATCATCAATCGACTGACGAAACACCCTACATGGCTATGTATGAGCAAAGACCACCCCAGGAGATCACAGAGATCATTAATTTTCCAATAGAAGCAGAGGTCAAATTTAACAGAACAAAATTCTATAATAATGCAGTTGAACGAGCTGACAAACTGAGGCTCAAATACAAAAAATCGCAACCCAAAGTTATCAAATATGAAGTGGGAGACAGAGTACTTATCAAAAATAGAGAACTCCCAAGTACAATCGAGGGCATTGCGAAAAAACTGCTACTGCTATTCACCGGACCATATACTGTAACTAAGAACAATTTAAACAACACTTATGAATTGCAGGACCCTATAACCAAAAAGATAAAGGGTACTTACAACCAAGCTTCGATGAAAAGATATATCGACAATTAAAATATGGGACTAAAAGTGAAAAGTTAGCGATAAGAATTATTTTATTATGGATATTATGTAAAGGATGAAAATATTTGTTATGAAAGATGAAAATATACTTATGAATATAACTATTGACTATATCAAGATGAAAAATGAGATGTGGCCATAAAGATGATTGTTTATTTAAAAAATGAAAAATGAAAGTATGATTATAAAAATAGATATTGACTAAAGAAAAAAGGATGTATTATTGCTATGAAGATTATTATGTGTTTATATTAAATGAGAAGTAACTGTATAACTATATAATGAACATTGAATATATTGTAATTTTATAAGGTGAGAAAATATGCTCCCAAAGAATTTATGTAAAGGATTCAGAACATTGTATTTATGAATAATAGAGTATAATAATAAGAAAAATAACCATACGAGAGTGACGCATTCCATCCTAGGCACATATGAATTCCAAGAGCCACGTCAACCAGTAATAAGAACACCTCAACCGTACTAATAAAAGAAAGAGCAATATACGAGAAAGGCAAATTACATCCCTGGCACAAATATTTCCAAGAGCCAAGTCAACCAGTAAAAAGAACACCTCACCCGTACTATATATAAAAGGAGAGTACTATACGAGACAGACAAACAACATCTACGGCAAATAAATTTCCAAGAGCCACGTCAACCAGTAATAAGAACACCTCACCCGTACTATAAAAAGAAGAGTACTTTACGAGGCCGACACACTACATCCATGGCACAATTATTTCCAAGAGCCAAGTCAACCAGTAATAAGAACACCTCACCCGTACTAATATAAAAGAGATGAATATACGAGACTGACGCACACCATCTACGGCATATATGAGATAAAATCATTAATTCCAAGAGCCAAGTCAACCAGTAAAAAGAACACATCATACCCGTACAATTGAAAAAGGAAGAAGGAGCAAATGAGAAGTTGGAAGAATAAGCCCAAAGAAATATATTAATGTAGACAAGCAACCACACACAACCACATTGTTTCTAGTGTATTTTACTAGAGAAAAGCCAATACCACATGGAATATAAATACCAACTAAAACCATGAGAAAGGAGAAAAAATAAAATAAAATAAAAGTATTTATGAATTATATCTAGAAGAATAAAACCTGAAATGAAGAATATGACGAGATGACGTTCAATGTGATACAAAATGAAGAGATTAATCGATGACGAAGAAGAATGAAGAGTAATATACTAACGAAGATAATCATGAGAGTATACCAGTGATGAAATGTAAAACAAACTATCCCTATAATATGTGAAGAATTTAGTTGAGTTGAATCAAGAAAAGAGAGAATAACAATGTATAAACCGCAGATGCGTGAATTAATCCCAAGGATATTTATTATTTGTCGGAAGAACGACCACTATTATTATTTTTGATGATTTGAAATGAATTGACTGATGAATAATGCGAGCAATCATTTATTATTATTGAAGGAGATGATTTGCCTCCATATTTATTGAAGTTAGTATGGCCAGTAGAGTTGAATAGCCAAAGTGAGCCGCTCTAAACTGCCCCAGCTAAGCTTATGTTAGGGAATTAGGGAACTAAATAAACGAGGGAGATGATTACATAGAGAAGAAATAATTATGATTCAAATAGAAGAAAGTGAAGGGATATATGTAAAAAACATGTGAATCGACATGGAATGTACAACAATTGATAAATTCTTCAATGGAAAATATAGTATAATAATTCAGAGTTAATCAATTCTTATAGGGAGGCATATGTAACGTTACCAAATATGGTAGTTACATAAAATAAGCTAATATAACGTCAAGTAAGAGAAAAGCATGGAAGTATGTCTAGATAAATAAACCTATGTGTATAAAAGTGTGTATCTACAAATATATTAGTATAAAAATCCAACGATGAGGAAGATAATATTAACATAGCAACATCAAATACGAAATGAAGAAAGAAAATGACCATGAGACAAAACAAAAATATCAGTAACCAGACCCAATAGGATCCAACAGTGAGGGGAACCAACAAAATAAGGACCAATAAACTCCAACAGCGAGGGAAACAAATGAAGATAATGACTACAATGAAAATATTGAAGAAGAAGAAAGAAGAAGGACAAGGAAACGTACCATGAAGAGAGAAGAAAATGGATAGACCATACAAGGACTCAGCATAAACCAAGTGTACTAGAGACTATATTAGTAACGAAAGGAATGGTGATTATCAAATATGAAAAGAAAAACAGTGTTTAACATTTAAGGAACCACAAACAATTACAGTGAGTACTTAATATAGATGTGAAACCTGTGACCAGTTAACTAATTTCAACCGAATAAACCACACAAACAATTCCAGTGATAAGGTTTATAGTGTAAGAAAATATGTTAATTTCATAGTGAAAGCAGCAAGAATTAAATAGTCAAATATACACAGACAATTAGTGTGACTAATTTAATAAAGGTTGTGATCAATATAGATAATCATAAGACCACCAGAATAGAATAAAATCGAACAATTATATTATTGTTCATAGAGAACTGACAATAAAAAACCTTTGTTATGTATCAAACAAAGTGACAGGAATTAAGTTCAACCAATGACCAGAGAGATATTGTAATTAATACAAAAAGATTTGTGTTATTGTTTAAGAAGAAGTTGTGTAAACATGTGTAACAAAATAATTAAAATATTATAGTAAGATATCATACTGAAGTCATGTTAGTAGTAGCAAAATACTGCATTAAAACATGTTGTACATTGTTACATAACCCCATAGGAAAGATACCTATGAAACAGAAAATCATACATGTTAATGTAAATAAATGACCATCAACTATGATATCAATCAAGAATTTGTTATAAATAATAATACATCCTAATAGACAGTGTATTATATTGCAACGCAATGTAAATAAAACAGATCAAATATGATGGCACAGAGATAGGAGAAATAGAGCCTAGTATGCCAATTTAGTTAGACAAAATACAATATCAAAACAAGTACCAATGTTAATGAAAGTATTACCAGTAGTTAGATAAACATCTGGTACTACTGTGAGAACAGATTCTGAAAATAATGGTAACAGTTTTGTAACAAAAATATTGTAAACTAGCTAACTAAGAACACATAGCCAAAGGTAAGCAGAACCATTGTATAACCAAATAGTTAGGCAAAATACTGTATTAAAGCTTGAACAAAGATTATTAAGAGTGTTACCAGTAGTAAGAGGGAAACCTAATGCTACTTTGAGAACAGACTATGACCATGAAAACAGTCATTTTCTATATAAATAATTAAAAACCAAATGACCATGATGCAGGAATCCATATGTAAACAAACGATGAAGAGCAAGTTATATATGCAAAATGTAACATATAAACTTAGTTAAAAGTAGATGAAAATGTTATCAAGAATCAGAATAATGTCTGATACTACTTTGGAAACCCAAATCAAGTGTAACAATAACAATTTAGTTATTGTTTTAACAAAAATAAATGACTACCATGCTATGACACAATGTAAACAGACCCATTATTAAAGAATTGAAGGGTTCTGGGATAGCTAAAAGCTAACCATTATATGTAGTGAATTAGGTACAATGAATGTACACTAATTACAATTAGTAAATGATCTAAATTGTATAGAAAAAACCAGAAATAAAGTAACAATTGTATAAGAGAGATAGGAGAGGACTAAAACAATGTAAATAGTAGATTAAATACAGCCATATACATATATTGTAGTGTAAAATTATGTAAATAGACATTTCTAGTATTATTAGATTGCAGTATTACTGTTATTAAATAAGAAAAATTAGTTTTAAGTACATTTATGAAAAAAAATCAAATATGGACGCCCAAAGACGCCATAACGAGATATTGTTTAGGGAACAATAATTCCCAAGTTTTGTATTAAACCAGTTGAGATATGGACTCAGAGCGTTTAATTAAAAGTGTTTTAGTATAAATAATTAAATTTGGTGTAATAGACTTATAAATATAAGATGCACCATAAATAATTAATAAAATCGTTATAGTGATAGAAGTAATGGACGGAAAATAATCTTGTTTAGACTTGAATTAAAGCGCAGGTTGTCCGCAATTTACTGACACTAACCATTTAACGATAAGACATAGATTAAGAAAGTTATTGTGATTTTAAACTTTTCAATTATGTTTTGTACCAGTGCTGACGTCATAAAGCCTCAAACGCAAAGACCAAATTTGGTAAAAAATTAAATATTTTAAGAAAACAAAGGGCTTTGTGTAAGAGAGTATAGTTTTTTCAACCAATCGAATGAATGAACATTGGGCAGACAAGCCAGAGACGCTTCGAAGAAGCATCACAGTTCACGATCAGTCATTCTACGGAGAGGTCATGTCACTCGCCGATATGAAGAAGTTTAATTTTTGAATTGTGCGTGACAGAGACAAGTAAATCAACATACACATAACCTGTAAACTACACCAACATAAACGAGTGAAATGTGCGGAGTGTACACATTTAAGTACGATTAGTGTATAATATCAATCGTACTTGCGAGTGTTGTGAAAGATAAAAACAGGGAGTACAATTTTTTTATTTAATTAACATTGAATCAGAAACAAAATGTTTGTAAATAAATAATGTTGATACTACGGAAGTCAATAAAAAGCGAAGTATCAAAAACGATGATGGAATTTATCAGAATTAATGGAAGTATTAATTCGCAATTATTAATATGTTGAATAAATATTTTAATTATTTATCATAATTAAAAGAATTATATTTGAAATATTTATTACAAAATACGAGCAATACCAATAGTCGCTAAATTGACTAAAGTTGTTTTCTTGTTTTTATTTCGATATTTTAAAGTAAACGTTTTTAACTTTCATGCGAAAGAATAAATATAATACTGATAATGACACATCAAAACTATTACGAATAATGTGTTTATATTTAGATTTAGAAATAATAAATATTAAAAAATAATTAACCATTCTAACAATACCCGTTATAAGATAACCTTTGAGTCGTAACGGTAACTTGCCAATTTCTCTGTTACAAGTCTGTTCTCAAGTAAAATCCAAACCACATGGAAATAATAACAAGAGTTTTTTAATAAATTTTTCTCTTGCAAGTAAATAATTCTCAAAGTGAATTATTAAAATAAGGTAATACATTTTAACTGTGCAAGCCAACGAGCTTGGTAATTGTCAAACGAGTACTATAGACTGCGTGCGCATTCCCGCGTACGATAATACCATAACTATCAGTTATATGTTACTAATTTTCGATTTTTATATTTGTTTGTTTGTTATTAATTATTGTTCATTTAATATCATTATTAATGTTACATCTTGTACCTGGTATCATGCTACCTAAAAGAACCATACGAACATGGTAATTCACTGATACAAGAGGACATAACCTCTTAAAATTAAACTATTGTACAACTAACAGGTTTACCAGCCTTGAGACGAAGAAGAGTCTTATTTTAAATTTTATTAATTGTAATTATTATCCGAAAGGTTATTAGCAACTGATTGTTAATTGTTTAAAAATTTTATAATATCTTGAATTGTTAATAAACCTCTACTTTTTATTACCAGTGAAAAAGAGTATCATTTCAAATTTAAATTAGCTCATTTATTCTTAGTCAGTCCTACCAAAAGGTGGCGGAAGAGTTTAAATAGATCTAATAATTCAGAACATTATTTAGATATTATATCATTTATATTGTGTATGATAACCACATTGAATATTCAACCTGAATATTTATTTGTATGTAAAGTGTATGTATTTCAGCTGAACCGTCACTGAACAGGACTAAAATATCCACGTGTGGTAAGTGAGGAAGGTTAATAACGGAGTGCGCGAAACATTTTAAATCGAAGAAGTGAACCATTAATACGCACCTATTAGACAATACAATCACACTAATAACCATAATAGTTATAATTAGAACATTTTAAAAAAAACAACATTATCGTAGATACCGGTGCGTATCTGCAATCACACACATCTCACACATTTTAAAATATTATAAAATAAAAAGTTGTGTTACAACTTGGCGCTCCATCGCGGGGCAGAAGTGATTGAAGATCCACTAAGAAGAGTTATAAAATATTATCACACTATCTACGAATCTAAATATCTATATCTTGTAATACTAAAAAGTTGTGTTACAACGTCCAAGTTACTCTTGATCAAGTCCTCGTTGACAGCCATCGGTTGTTGAAGATCTCTAACTGCGGAACTGACTTCGTGCTAAATTCAGCTGCTCCCTCGACGATGCAATTTGACTTCCCAGAGACCACGGTTACTAGACTACACGGTAGAGGTCACCAACAGTATGCGGAGTGGCAAGCCCCGCCCACGACGTCATGCGGACACCAAGTATAACTGACGGGAACGTTACGTGAGTTGCCGTGTGCGTTTACATGTAAAGTAGTGGTGTTTTATAAAATTTGGGTGTGTAACTACGTGTGTTGTACGATTGCTGGTTGTATGAACCATGATAGACATCAGAAGGGATTAGAAAGTAATTTTCACCACTTTCCTAAAGACAATGAAATAAAATCGAAGTGGATAAATGCTTGCAAACGGGCCGGTTCATTTGCTGTTCATGTCGCTCACATGTGCTCAGTGCATTTCGATGAATCAGACTATATACGCGATTTAAAGAGTGAGCTATTAAGTCTCCCTTAAAAACGTGTGCTAAAGCCTAATGCTGTTCCCCATTTAAATTTGCCGTTGTGTAGTGCCTTAGTAAATTCGAGTAGTTCAACTTGCATCAAACGTAAAATACGGGCAGAAAAGCGAAATAATCACAAAGAAGTACAGAATCTTCTACAGTTATCAATAAACAGTGATACAGACAACATAGAAGTGCATGAAGTGACAGAACACCGGAATTTTATAGTGTCGATAAACTGTCTGCTGATTTAGAGTCCGTGAGATGTGAAAATGAAAAGTTAAAACTAGAAATAAGGACCCTTCGAGAACAACTAAATTCAGCAAATTCTGAGCTATCGAAATTTAAAAAACTGTCTAATTTATTTTATGGGATATTTTCTCCAAGTCACCAACAAGCCCTCTTAAAAGGGAGATGCTTAGTTGGTCGTCTGACGATATTGCTAAGGCTGTTACGTTACGCTGCATATCGTATAAAGCCCTGGGTTTTGTGAGAGATGTATTAATATATCCCCTCCCCAGTGAAGTTACCATCAAACGGCGTCTTAGGCAATTTACCGTTTCACCGGAATTTATCGGTTTGAGTATTAATATTTTAAAAACTCAAGCAAGTCTGTTTAGAAATTTTGAGAGAGATGTTGTACTCAGCTTTGATTAGATGAAAGTTAACAGCGATCTTTTTCTCGATCAAATAGAAGAAGTAGTCAGAGGGCTTCATAGAAATGTCCAAGTCATGGTTATAAGAAGTTTAACCGAAAAGTAGATGCAACATATATACTATACCTTTGACATTTTAGTGAGAAAGGTACTGCTTATAGAAACAATGACGAAGCACGATAAGGAGATTTAAATTTGAAAGGAAGATTTCCGGACCAAGTCTAGTTTCCTGAAGAATGGGGAAGTTCTCGTCCCTGACACATTTGCCGGGCTTAATCAAACTTAAGAAGAATTGGGCGCCCAGCAGAACGTCAATGCTCGAGGACGTGCTGAAGTTTGGGTCCGCTAGGAATATACCCTCGGGCAATCCCAACTGCGCAGGATCAAAAGATTCCGTGGTGAGATTGTCAGTAAGATTAGGCAGAATTGAGCATTGTACGCTAAAATTGAATTTTCGTACAGCGATTGTAAGGTGATAGTGGTGCTGTGGTGGGACCGTCAGAACCCATTGTTGATGCCTGTAATTCGCAACTCATTTTTTACAAGGTTCAATTTAAGTTTTTTGGCAAAGGCCTGTGTAATGAAATTCGCCTGGCTACCAGAGTCCAGTAAAATCCTGGAAAGGCGCGGCTTACCCGAATTGTCTAAGATTTTGCATAACGCAGCAGACAATAGTATGTTCCTATTAGATTTATTTTGAGGGCACAGTAGGTGCCCGGTCGAGTACGTATTAAGGAGTGATGCTTCTTAGAGTAAACTTTACGTGTGTGCTTACTTTTACATTTATTTACAGAATGGCCCACCCGCAAACAGTTAAAGCAGCAGTAGAGGGAAACTGCCGGTTCTGAGCCACAAAGGAATGCCGCCTTTCTTATAAAACAATAAAAAACAGTAAAAAACATGATCTAAGAGATGACGCCGCCACCGCTGGACCCGCAGCATCCCAATGGACCACAGCATCCGCGAATAAATTTTTTAATTTTTTTTATTTGGTTTTTTTATTTTTTTAATTAAATTGATTTGCATATCAAGGGGGTTGGATGAGGTTCAATGGACCACCAGCATCCGTGAATATACGTTTTTATTTTTTTAAGAAAGTTGATTTGCATATCAGTGGGTGGTGTTGGTGGGTGGTTTTTTATTTCATATCAGTGGGTGGGGTGGTTCCAACTCGATGCATTATAGTGTATATTAAAATATATGATCAGATGTACCAACCTTTGCATGAGTTCAAATTTGTCGTGTGTTATAATGTATATTAAATCTATATGATCAGGTGTACCAACCTTTGTATTATTATTAGAGTGTATAGATATTTTATATGAGCAGGGTTGTCAACATTTTTTTCTCTTCTGTGGTGGGAAATTCAAACTATATGATCATAATTGTTACTCTCTCTCTCTCTCTCTCTCACACATTTGAATGTAAGTAAAACTATCTCTCTCTCACTCTCTCTTGTTGTCAAACGTTATGTTCAAACCGTTTTCTCCTCTCCCTCTCTCTCTCTTTCTCTCTATCTCTCTCTCTCTCTCACTGTGTACATTGAGTAAATAATTTTAGCTCTCTCTCTCTCTCACTCGTTGTGTATGTCTCTCTCTCTCGTTGTCAAACGTTATGTTCAAACCTTTCTCCTCTCTGTGGTCATTACCGCGCGCATGTATATGAAATTAGAAAGTTTATATTTATTCGACAAATATTAACGCCCTCTCGCTCTCTCTCTCTCTCTCTCTCTCTCTCTCTCTCTCTCTCTCTCTCTCTCTCTCTCTAACTCTCACTCTCACTCGTTTCAACTGTACAAGCTCTCTCTCTCTTACCGTGTACATTGAGTAGTCGGTGTGATGAGTAAATAATTTTAGCTCTCTCTCTCGTTGTCAAACGTCGTCTTCATTTTTCATGTATCAAATAATTAATTAATAGTTTATAATGCAGTCAGTGTGATTGATCCTTGTTAGAAATATATATATTTGGCAAATATTAACTATGTATGTGTGTTGTTGTCAATGAACTACTTACCTGTGTGCTGTTACAGATGACAAATCCACACGTTAACGGCTTAGCAATCTTCAATACGCTCTTCTTCATGTGGTACAATACTTCTGTTTTATGATTGCAGTTTACACACACATAGGTTCAGTAGTGTATAGCGAAATAAATTAAAATTATACACACAAATGAAAACGCTGGTTGAAATTCATACAAATCTTCTGATGTAACAGTTCCCACAAGTAATACAGTTCACACAAAAAAATCAATTGTACACATGTTCAGAGGTGTATAGTGAAATAAAATAAAGCCATAATTTGTTTGAATGATTAAATATATTTTAAAATTCACAATATAAAATTCACAATTAATAATTAAATAAATACAATATAAAATTGATATTTTTTCGAAAGTTTATATATAATTGTGTCGTACTTGTAGGAGAAGCAACCTGCAACATAACAATACAACAACATTAAAATCACGTTAAATATCACACACACACACAGATATAGTTGGCAGAATCAACGCTTTACGCGAGTAACTTCTTAAATTATGTGTCATTCTCTCTCTCTCATAAGTTAATGTCCATTCATCAAAACTTTGTAAATTAGAATCTGCACTACATTCAAACACACGCACACACAATGATAAAAAAAAATTGTTTATTAAAAGTAGTTTGTTACCTTAATGAGGTACTATTTCCACCTGCACTGTCTGGTTCCTCATACCTCGAAACACGAGATGTAGGTCGCTGGGGCTTATATGACGGAGCTCTTCATCTGTAAAGACGCAAGCAAATCTCTTAGGTAGATATACACGATAACGTAGCTCACCATCTTCCAACGTTACAAGCACAGACTTCCCATATCTTGTGTCCACATGCACCATGTTAACGATCGGATACTGCTTGTTCACTGTTAATTCTGCACACCGTTTGTACTCAATAGCAGAAACTGCATTGAATTTTGTGATAAACGACATTATTAGAAGTGAAGACGTCTGTATCAAACGAGGCGGAACTAAACAATGACTACAAAGAAGACTAGTGGAATGTAATTGTGGTGGTGGTAGTTATCAGGAAATTTTTCATCCCCTGAAGCTTTGCATGTACATACATGCAGAATTATGGCTGTTACATAATATATATGTTAGGAAAGCCCACAGACTACTAGAAATAGTTATCGCCTGCAGGCATATACAAGTTTACTAACGAAATTAACAATGCTATGAGACACTCACATTAAAAATTTTTGTATAACAGAAAAATCATTAATTATCCACTCTCTAAGTGCGTACATATTATGATTTGTACACTGTGTAGAAGACGAATTGCAATGTGTAAGACATAACGTACCGGGAAATAGCTATGGTATGTCTTTCGGGCAACCAATGTCATCAAGATTTATTATATGATGATGGATTATTTTCGATTCTAAAAAACGTTTTTTCTCAAGACCCTTCACAAATACATATTTATATATGTTCGTATAAGTTGTTAACACTGAAACAAGATTGTCGTACGGTGTCTCTCCTTCACCCCATCTCAGGCCATGATAGTTTGTCGTTAACCAACAGTTGGTTCTAGTGTATTTCGAATTCGTAACGACTGTAGCAGGCGGGGCGAAAATCCAATGTCTGCATGCAAAACGAGTTACGTCCATAACCGACAACTCCTTTACTATATAATTGCCGTTGTCATCATAAAAGCAGTGAAAGTCAATTATTACAGCAGCGTTTTCCATTATACTATAAAAAAAAAAGAAACCACACATTACAAACTAATATTTATAAACACAAAGATCGTTACAATAATGATAATAATACACAAACTTACGTTTACTGCCGTCCGAACTGAAGAGTGGAGAGAGAGAGAATAACTAACGATATCACAGTGAGAATTTTTTTGTTGTTTTTGTTTTTAACAGGTGGTGTAACGTGGAATTTTAGCAGGTGGGGGAGCAGAGTCGTCGTCGCCGTCGGCAATTAATTTGGCACGTACGCAAGTGTATCACGGCCATTGTCTAGTATATAGCGCTAAGATTTTAATAAAACAATTATCAGTTTTAAATAATAATTTTCGGAAACAACCCACGACTTAAAAAATATAGTTTACCTTGTGGTATAAAATTCAAACTATTAAATTGTCTCTCTCTCTCTCTCTCTCACACACATTTCTGATTACTATACAACTAATTGCATGTATGTTCAGAGGGTTATACCGAAATAAACCATTGTGTATTTGCTAAATCCTCCTTTCACTTTCTAATATGACACATGACACTCATTAGTAGCACCACCACAAGTAATTATGGATTAGAAAGTATTCACTTCCAAAACAAACACCGGCTTTCCCCACCACCAGAGACCAATATATACGCAACAAATTTAGCGATAATTTCTCATTGACTTGCTTGCGTGCGCTGATAAATCTATCACTACATTTTTAATAGTTGGAAGACTGTTTGTATTATTGTGTATCTCAGTATACGCAAGTTCCTGTGTGTAGTCAACACACGCTAGTTTTGGTGAGTGAGCATAATTTATTGTATGTACAGATTTTATTTAAACGTAAAAATTATTTGCATTAAAACATTATTTATTGAATTTAATACATGTATGTGTATGTTCAAATTACAATTTCTGAAATATATTCTTACTTTTTTTTTTTTTATATTACACCTCTAATTGAAGATATATATTTGAATTTAATACATGTGTGTGTAAGCGTGTGCGTATGATAAAATTACAATTTTCTGAATATATTCTTAACGTACTTTTATTCTTAACGCACTTCTAATTGAAGATATATATTTGAATTTAATACATGTTTGTGTGTGTGTGATCAAATTACAATTTTCTGAAATATATTCTTACTGTACCTTTTATATTACACTTCTAATTGAAGATATATATTTTTAGGTATAACTGAATTTTATCGGTTTCACACTGACTGCTTGCGTGCGTTGATAATTCTATCACAGCAGTTTTAATAGTTGAAAGACTGCTTGTATTATTGTGCGTCTCAGTATACACAAGTTCCTGTGTGTAGTCAACATACGCTAGTTTGGTGAGCATAATTTATTGTATGTACAGATTTTATTTAAACGTAAAAATTATTTGCATTAAAACATTATTTATTGAATTTAATACATGTATGTGTATGATCAAATTACAATTTCTGAAATATATTCTTACTGTATTTTTTATATTACACTTCTAATTGAAGATATATAGTTGAATTTAATACATGTGTGTGTGTGTGTGTGTGTGTGTGTGTGGGTGATCAATTTTCTGAAATATATTCTTACTGTACCTTTTATATTACACTTCTAATTGAAGATATATATTTTTAGGTATAACTGAATTTTAGCGGTTTCACACTGACTGCTCGCGTGCGCTGATAAATCTATCTCAGCAGTTTTAATAGTTGAAAGACTGCTTGTATTATTGTGCGTCTCAGTATACACACAAGGTCCTGTGTAGTCAACATACACTAGTTTGGTGAGTGTACAGCATAATTTATCAAGTGCATTATTTATTGATTTAATACATGTATGTGTATGTGTGTGTGTGTGTGATCAAATTACAATTTCTGAAATATATTCTTACTGTACTTTTTATATCACACTTCTAATTGAAGATATATTTTAGGTATAGCTGAATTTTAAGCGTGCGTTCTTGAGTTAAGCTGTTGTTGTAATCATATGGAAATTCATAATGTTTACCGGTTCGTTTGTTTTCCTACTCACAATCACTTTCACTCAAATAATTGATATTTCTTTGTATTCATACACAGTCTTTTTATATTCAAACTATTATTATTATCTGAAACAGAACGGTATATATAGATCCGAGTGGTATGTAAGACGCTGTTATATGTTACTAAAATCATAGCAAATATTTTCATTCTAAGCATATTTACTGTTTAATAATAATTACAACCCAACGAATGATATATAGTTTGATGCTTTATAAGTTTGTGTACATTGGTTGTATATTGTAAGCATGAAAGTATTATTTAAATCTGGTATCTGCTTCTGTATGGAAGTCGTCTATAAATATCAGGTCAGTGCGACACAACGTAATTGGACCTAACATGATTCATGCCAAAGTGTGCGCTCGTTGTGTGTGCGTGTGCGTCTGTGTGTGTGTGTTCGTGTGTGCGCGCGTTGCGTGTTTGGTTACGTTGCGTGTACGTCTGTGTGTATGTGTGTGTGCGTGTGTGTGTGTGTGTGCGTGTGTGTGTGCGCGAAAATAAACTTAATTTTCTCGATCTAGCAAATAGTTGGTCTAAGCGTACATGTATTATGTACAAATTGATATATAAAACGTTTAAGATACACTAACATAATACCAGCGTTATAGCAGTACCTTTTGTTTTTCAGTATTCATTCATTCTCTCTCTCTCTCTTGAAGATCATGGCTAACCTTCAGCAGGAACGTGGGGAGGAGCAGACTGAACAAGGTAAAAAGTTCAATACCAATTGTCACAGTTAAGAAATTATTTTTGTAATTATGTAGCGTGCAAACTTGCTGATTCAAATTAACGTTTGAGTCATACTATGTCTATTGGTGTGTGTATGAAAAGTCTCACTCTTAACATCGTTTAGATATTGACATGTAGATGAAAATTTTTCATGTTCCTTCATAGGTTTGTCACCTTCTTTCCAATCAACTAATTCAATTCCACAACAAAAGCATTTAACTCTATCGTCTACGAATGACATACTATGCCCACAAACATCGAAATTTCTAGGGTAGAAGTAGAACCCCGCAAACGCTAACTCGTCGGGGCTGATAAACGTCACTTCCCAATACTTGAATGATTTTATTCTTTCACTTTCAATACTAAAATCAGGAGTAGCCGACATCTTGACGGTTTGTAATAAACTGACATATTACCCCGACGAGTGTTATTTATTTACTACAAACATGAATTTGTGTACACGTTATTTATCATTCCTATTGGTCAATAATATTCATGTTTCTATTGTTTCAGTTGTGACTCGGTTTTATATCGAGAGGAACAGTAGTGTCCGAGGGTGCATCAAAACTTTCGACTACCTTCCAGTGAACGTCAACGCGTCGGATCATGACATAGCATTTGTAATGACCGAGGCACGTCCTTTATTGCTTGAGGATATTCAGGCAGAGCAGGCACGTTTACGCAATATCAAGTGGCATATTGCGTGCAGGATACGTTTTACCAAAACCGTGGTAGATGGTGACAGTGGTGAGGAGAAAGAGGTAACGAAAGACGCCGTCTTCCACGGACGTTGTCGCACGTTGCTCGCGGACGACAGCGACGAGTTGAATTGTCTACTCGATGAATCCTACGATAAAATCTTCAATAGCATATCTAATTTTACCCGTGACGGGAGCGGATGGTTGGTGGATGCTGTACTTAAGCTGGAACTGGTTGTTGGACGGTACCAGCCTCTAGCAGCGTCCTCCTACCTTCCAACCCCGCGAAAACTCTCACACACCAGGGCAGTAGTCAACATCAAGAACCCCCACGATGAAATGTGTTTTCTGTGGTCTGTTTTAGCCCACATACACCCTCTACAACAACATAGAGACCGTGCTTCAAAATACATCCCATTCATAAACACATTAAATATGTCCGGTATCGAGTACCCTGTTTCGTTAAAGTCCATTTCCAAATTTGAAGCACAGAATCCTAACATTTCTATAAACGTTTTCGGCTATGATATAGAAGACAATATCAGAAACGAATCAAAAAATGAGGTTTACCCTCTGAGAATTACCCCGAATAAGGACAGGTCGCATCACGTTAATCTTTTGCTTCTAACCGATACAAATAGCCGAAAACATTACTGTCTTATCAGTAACATGAATAGATTGTTATCATCCCTAACAAAACGCAACAATAAATCATTTTACTGTGACTACTGCCTGCATCGTTTCACCACAGAACATGGTCTGTCCGATCATCTCCCCTACTGCACACCTTACGGCGAGCAGAAAACCAAAATGCCCACGGAGGAGGAGAAGTTTATGCCCTTTAAAAATTACGCGCACTGTCTTAAAGTACCCTTCGCCGTCTACGCCGACTTCGAGTCCCTCATCACTCCGCTTCAATCGTGTTCACCTGGTAACAACGTCCCGACGACAGTGCACGAGTTAGGTGAATTCTACTCCGTCGATAGCAGCGGTGCTCGTCAGAAAATAACTTGTCCTCCTGTATCGTCCACATCATACGAAGCGATGCATATTCCGTCAGGTTTCTCCTATGCTATCGTCGATCACACGCACAGCATTTGGAGAGAGGCTAAAGTTTATCGGGGTGAAAACGTTGTAGACACGTTCTTCTCGTGGTTGATGAAAGACGTCGAGGATATGATGAAGGTGGTACGACATAACGTACAATTAATTATGTCCGATGATGACAATGTTGTGTTCACTAACGCCACCGTTTGTCATTTGTGTGAGCGCCCTTTGACAGACGATGACAAGGTACGCAATCATTGCCATCTTACGGGGAAATTCTTGGGAGCAGCCCATAATAGCTGTAATCTGAGCTACAAGATGCCTCGTCATATCCCCGTCTTCTTTCACAACCTTCGTGGCTACGACTGTCACCATTTAATGCAGGGTTTGGGGAAATATAAGGACGAACGCGTATCCTGCATTGCGACATCCAGCGAGCGTTACGTGTCGTTCTCCCTGGGTCCCTTGCGTTTCGTGGACTCCTTTCAATTTCTTAATCGCTCTCTGGACACACTCGTTACCAATCTGTCCGCGTCCGGGAGCCAATTTCCTTTGCTTAGAGAGGAAATGCTTAGACGAGGTTTCGATGAACAGACCAATCTGCTAGTACGCAAGGGGTATACCCATACGCTTACGTTGACAGTATTGATCGGTTCAACGAAACAAGTCTACCCGCTCGTGAACACTTTGATAACCGGTTGATGGAATCATCTATTTCGGACGCAGATTACGAGCACGCGCAAAACGTGTGGAGTGCATTCAATCTGCGTACGTTTGGAGATTACCATGATTTGTATTTGTTGACAGACGTAATGCTGCTGGCCGCTGTCTTTGAAAGTTTTCGAGACATGGCCTTACGCGATTACTGCTTGGACCCATGTCATTTTTACTCGCTTCCCGGACTCGCTTGGAACGCGATGCTAAAAATGACCGGGGTCGAATTAGAGCTGTTGACAGAAATAAATCTACATCTGTTCGTCGAGTCTGGGGTCCGCGGAGGCTGCGCGATGATATCCAACCGTCATGCAGTCGCTAATAATCCTTTGATTCCAGATCAGTACGATGTTTCGAAACCGACCTCCTTCATTCTGTATACGGACTGTAACAATTTATACGGTGCAGCCATGTCGCAACCACTCCCTTACGCAGACTTCCGATGGCTCGATCGTAACGGAATCGAGTCCTTGGACGTACGTAATGTGAGTGATGATTCCGACATCGGGTACATCCTTGAAGTCGACCTACACTATCCTAATACCTTACACGACCTGCATTCCCACTACCCGCTTGCACCTGTGCGCCAGCGCGTAACACACGATATCCTTTCTCCCTTTTCCAAACGTTTACACGAGAGTATATACAGATCATCGTATAACGAATCAGGGTCATTCGTAGAGAAGTTGTTAACAACTTTGGAGGACAAACAAAATTACGTTCTCCATTATCGAAATTTGAAATTGTATTTAAGTCTTGGTTTAGAGCTGAAAGCGACTCATAGGGTGTTGTGTTTTAAGCAAAGCGCTTGGTTGAAACCGTTTATCGATTTCAACACCCGGAAGAGGCAAGCAGCCGTCAACAGCTTTCAAAAAGACCTTTTCAAACTGATGAACAACGCCGTATACGGTAAGTCGCTGGAAAACGTACGGAAACATATAGACTTTGAACTAGTCTCAGATGAACGACGGCTTCAAAAACTAGTTTCCACACCTAGGCTAAAACGTATGATTCGTTATACGAACGATCTGGTGGGGCTCTCACTCCGTAAAAAATCCATTGTTCTTTCTCGTCCCGTGTATGTCGGCTTCACGGTGCTTGACGTTAGCAAAACAATAATGTACGACTTTCATTATCGTTATGCTGTCGCCAAGTACGGCCGCAACGTTAAATTGTTAATGACTGATACAGACAGTCTGATGTATAATATTCAAACATCAGACTTGTATGCAGATATGAAGAAGGACTTGCACGTTTTTGACACCTCGGATTACCCTATGTCTCATCCTTGTTATAGCCTTAAGAACAAAAAGGTTGTCGGGCTGTTCAAGGATGAAACGTGTGCTCGTCCTATTAGAGAATTCGTAGGTCTCAGAGCGAAATGTTATTCGTTCCTTGTGGCCCTCGAAGATCCCGGCAATGAGTGTCAAAAACGTGTGTGTAAAGGTGTGCCTCGAGTTGCTATTAAGAGGAGTCTGCGACACGATATGTATCCCAAGTGTCTCACTGATCATTGTCAGTTTTCTGTCAGTGCGTTGTGTTTACGTAGCGATCATCATACGTTGTACACGATGCGTGTAAATAAGCAAGCGTTGTCACCGTATGATGATAAGCGCTATATACTAGACAATGGCCGTGATACACTTGCGTACGGTCATTATCGGATACGTACCGACGACGATGACGACTCTGCTCCTCCACCTACTAAATTTCCCCGTTACACCACCTGTTAATAACAAAAAAACAACAACAAAATTCTCACTGTGATATCGTTAGTTATTGTCTCTCCATACTTCAGTTCGGACGGCAGTAAACGTAAGTTTATGTATTATTATTATTATTGTAACGATATTTGTGTTTATACATATTAGTTCGTAATGTGTGGTTTCTTTTTTTCAGGCGATAACTATTTCTAGTAGTCTGTGGGCTTTCCTACTATATATATATTTTGTAACAGCACTAATTCTGCATGTATCTCGTTAAGGTAACAACCTACATTACTAATTTTTATCATTGTGTGTGCATGTGTTTGAATGTAGTGCAGATTCTAATTTACAAAGTTTTGATGAATGGACATTAACTTATGAGAGAGAGAGAGAGAGAATGACACATAATTTAAGAAGTTACTCGTGTAAAGCGTTGACTCTGCCAACTATATCTGTGTGTGTGTGTGTGTGTGTGTGATATTTAACATGATGTTAATGTTGTTGTATTGTTATGTTGCAGGTTGCTTCTCCTACAAGTACGACACAATTATATATAAACTTTCAAAAAAATATCAATTTTATATTGTATTTATTTAATTATGAATTGTGAATTTTATATTGTGAATTTTAAAATATATTTAATCATTCAAACAAATTATGGCTTTATTTTATTTCACTATACACCTCTGAACATGTGTACAATTGATTTATTTTTTTTTGTGAACTGTATTACTTGTGGGAACTGTTACATCAGAAGATTTGTATGAATTTCAACCACCGTTTTCATGTGTGTGTATAAATTTAATTTATTTCGCTATACACTACTGAACCTATGTGTGTGTAAACTGCAATCATAAAACAGAAGTATTGTACCACATGAAGAAGGGCGTATTGAAGATTGCTAAGCCGTTAACGTATGGATTTGTCATCTGTAACAGCACACAGGTAAGTAGTTCATTGACAACAACACACATACGTAGTTAATATTTGCCAAATATATATATTTCTAACAAGGATCAATCACACTGACTGCATTATAAACTATTAATTAATTATTTGATACATGAAAAATGAAGACGACGTTTGACAACGAGAGAGAGAGCTAAAATTATTTACTCATCACACCGACTACTCAATGTACACGGTAAGAGAGAGAGAGCTTGTACAGTTGAAACGAGTGAGAGCGAGAGTGAGAGAGAGAGAGAGAGAGAGAGAGAGAGAGAGAGAGAGAGGACGTTACTATTTGTTGACACAGTTGAAACGAGTGAGAGTGATAGAGAGAGAGAGAGAGAGAGAGAGAGAGAGAGAGAGAGAGAGAGAGAGAGAGAGAGAGAGCGAGAGGGCGTTAATATTTGTCGAATAAATATAAACTTTCTAATTTCATATACATGCGCGCGGTAATGACCACAGAGAGGAGAAAGGTTTGAACATAACGTTTGACAACGAGAGAGAGAGACATACACAACGAGTGAGAGAGAGAGAGAGCTAAAATTATTTACTCAATGTACACAGTGAGAGAGAGAGAGAGATAGAGAGAAAGAGAGAGAGAGGGAGAGGAGAAAACGGTTTGAACATAACGTTTGACAACAAGAGAGAGTGAGAGAGAGATAGTTTTACTTACATTCAAATGTGTGAGAGAGAGAGAGAGAGTAACAATTATGATCATATAGTTTGAATTTCCCACCACAGAAGAGAAAAAAATGTTGGCAGATCTGCTCTATATACACAATAATGTAAGATTGGTAACCCTGATCATATATTTTAATATATACACTATATAACACATATTTGAATTTCCCTCCCCCCACCACACAAAATGTTGACAAACCTGCTCATATAAAATATCTATACACTATAATACACTATAATAATAATACAAAGGTTGGTACACCTGATCATATAGATTTAATATACATTATAACACACGACAAATTTGAACTCATGCAAAGGTTGGTACACCTGATCATATATTTTAATATACACTATAATGCATCGAGTTGGAACCTACCACCCACCACCACCCACTGATATGAAATAAAAAAACCTCCCACCTAACACCACCCCCTGATATGCAAATCAGCTTTATTAAAAAAATAAAAAATTATATTCACGGATGCTGGTGGTCCATTGAACCTCATCCCACCCCATTGATATGCAAATCAATTTAATTAAAAAAATAAAAAATCAAATAAAAAAATAAAAAAATTTATTCGCGGAACGTACTATGTTTAGTCGATCCGGTGGTTGTTCGGATTTAATTGTTTAGTTTATGTTTGTAAAATTGTTTTGTTGATGTGCAATTATTAAGTCTGAGATGAAAAGACGGACGACGAATTACTCGAGTCGGTCCTCTCGCAGGCGTCCGTGGATAGGCGTAGATCGACGCAGATTCCGATGTTGCTAAAATAAACACAAATGATTTTACTTACTGCATTTGACGTTCTAGTCGGTTGACCAATTCGTCAATAAGTGAATCGGTAACTCGATTCTCATCGGTCACTGTCACACGGTGCCACCTTTGGAAGTATTGCTGTAAATCTAACTCGTAGTCGTACAGTCTGTTAAATAAAAGTCGTCAACTCTTTTGTTTTTTTCTGCTATTAATTTTAATTTATTAACAAATTTTGATAAATGTTGCAAAACATTATTTTATACTTTAACATAGGCCGTTTGCCTTGTCAGTCTTTGACTTTACTTTTTATTTAGCTCTTAATCTCAAGGTATTGAACATTTTTAAATGGTTTAACATAAACTTACAATATAATTCTTGAACCTTGGTTCATTATGTTTACAAGTCTTCAGTGGTTCCTTTGAGCCTGCAAGATACAAAAACAAGAAATATGTCTGCGCTACTGTTGAACATTAGCAGGCAGAATTAATTATTATGAACAAATATCGTCGACTATGTTCGACCTTACATTTGCTTTACGAATACTGAATTAATATTTAGAACAAAAATATGACCTGAAACAGTTTCAAAATTCTTGGATTTCGTTGTCCATGACGTGTCCGTTACTTAACTAAATATCACTATACTATTGACGACTCGGAACACTAAGTTTTTATAAGTAAAAACGTATAGTTTTACCTTACAGCCTAAACCGGCTTTCACCTTTAGAAGGCTTCATCAGAGGCTGCCATAGGTAGCGTTGTCCGTCTTGTTGTTGGCGACGGGATAGTTATTCGAAAGATTGAAGCTGTGTGTGTGTGGTGAGATGTGTTCGAATAATGCGTGCGATTTGAAATGTGTCTGATCGTTTAGGATGTCGTTTTTATTTGTGTTTGTGTGTTTGTATATTTCTAATTGTTCTAGAGTGTCTAGTTTTCGGCCTTTTGTGTGTACGTGTAGAATGTTCATGTTATTGTCGATGTTTTTATATGTGTGGTTTGCTTCAATATTTCACACTTATTAACCCATAGTTATAAAATTGACTATTATCAACATTGAATTGCCTTTAGGCATACTGACTCAAATATTCAATAACAAAATAACATCGAAAGTTTATTCAATTATTAGTATGGTTGTTAAATTGACTATTGTCAATAGGAGAACAACTTCGGGCACACTGAAGTTGCAATAAATTATTAACTATTCGAAAATATCAGGTGTCTGCTTAAACTAAATATAAAAAATACATCAGTGGTTAAATAATAAGTTCACTTAATGTTTGTTAATTATGATCATGTCCATTGCATGTGGCACTCTATTTATCAAACAATTATGATTTGTTACTTGATCAGTGTTCATCACAATATTAGTTGTTTGTTTGATTATTATAACAGTCGAAATCAGAAGTTCAGATAACCTCTCTTTGAGTTACTGCTATTCATTATTTATCCTTCTAAGTGATTCGATGTTTGTAACACCGATAACAATTTATTATTTATTTTGATAAATTATTTATATAATGTTTCTTAGTGTTTGTGAATGACTGTTATTTATTTTGTTCACTCACTGTCAACCTCGCTAATATACCATGGTTACTTCCATGTTTCGAATAAAAATCTTAAAACCTCTGTTTTTTACTTAATCTTTAATAATAATTAATTAACAACATACTTCCTTTTAAATCACTGTTATTTGCAGCTTTTTATATCGATGCACTCGACACTAAAAATTTTTGAGGTTATGTTGCGCCCAATGTTTACATTTACTACCGCACAGCTGATATGGCTTGAAAACGACTGTTTTCGCGCACAGAAATTGCCGTCGTCTCGCGTCGCTAGTCTGAGGTAGAATGTTTGTCATTTTATGCTTCTTCGCTGTTACAATTTTAGCATCACATACCCCCCGGTCGATTTTGATCGATCCCATTGGTTCAAAAAGGCTGCCATTCTATCCAGCGAGGTCACCCCCTCGAGGTTTAATTAATTTGCAGAAAATTGTTAGCGACTTTGGGGTTGAGAGTATTGTTTGTTGCCTTCTCGTTTTTGCCCAAAATAAATAGAATTCCTTCAAAATTGGTTTAACGTCCTTGTTATATGAGTAATGCTTAATGTAACAACACCATGTTATTACAATTGATTTCTTCTTTAAAATAAGTCCTCACAAGACATGTGTGAGTTTGATAATAAGAAAGTTAATTTCTTACTTATGACTATTACATATTTCTTATGGTTTTATATGCTTATTTACTAAAATTGACCAAGTGATGATTATATTTCAATCATATGGTTCCTTTCAAGTTCATTTATGATAATATCTAGTGCAATGATTGTCTAAAATTTATAAAATTACAATATTTGATCCCTGCTTTCTATGGCCTAGAGCATGGTCAGTTTGATTCACTTTATTTATTGACATAATTTGTTTTATTCACTTTTTTACAGTGATACAGACATTTTAGGATGTCCATTACAACTTCTGGACAGCTTAGTTTTCATTAGAATACAATTATTTTCTTGTTTTTAATCTCATTTACTGTTTATAGTCTTAGTATGCCATGTGTCATTATGATTTATTTCAGAATTAATTATATACCCATTTTTAAGTGGTTCTTTTATGTCTAAATTGTCTTTACAGTTTAAAGATTGTTTTACAATGGTTGGCCATTACATTACATTTGAGATTGATAATAATTCACTAATACTTCATGCATCTATTGTGGTCAGGCCGTTACCTAATTTTCCTTAATTCTGGTTAAATTATCATTTCATTATAATCATTTCATGCTATAATAGTGGTAATACATATTGTATTGCACTTTTATGTCATTGTTTTTTACTGGTTTATAATATTATAGAAGTTCTAAGTGTGTTAATGTGTACATCTTTCTGTCCAATTTCAGTCTGTGTATTTGCATCAAACACCATACATACCACTTTTAATTAATAGAATTGTATCACTAGGTTCGTCTTTATAATGTCTACATTCATTATTGTATAACTTACACTAGTTTACATTGTTTTGGTTTTAACTTATACTAATTACAATTTGAATTGTAACCAAGTTGATGTTACCTGGGACCCCTTTGTCAGACAACAATGGTCTATGTTTTGGCTTTCTGGTTTCAATGTTTACAGATTATTATTTGACACTTTTACTCTTGTTAATTATTATTTATTATTTCTTTATGATTTCTACCTGTCTCCAGGTGATTCCTAGGTTCTCTTTTAGTTATCGTACTTGGATTTGCCTGTATTAAAAGCATGCATGGTATACTGTTCTTACTAAGATACCTAATTCATTCTTATCGTTCATGATTTCCTTTCATGGTTTTGATTTGTTTAATTAATTATATTTTTTCTTAGAATAAATAATTTTTATCGTGGTTTGTCTTTGGTAATAGTTTGTCTACGTCTGTGCCTCTTTACTGTTTCTTACTTCTGTTGTAGATTCCTTGTTTTATTAGTTTCCTTCTCTGTTAGTACATATTATAGGCACATTGTATGACATATTTGTTAATTCTTGTTTATTTGTTACTTTACTTGTGTTTCTTTATATTCTCTTCAGTCCGTTATTACTGCTGATTGTCATTGTACGTTAGTTTTGTCCTTTCACTTACCATATATATTGGGTTATTTGGTTAATCACATTTGTTAATGATGCGGTCCGCGTGGACCGGAAAATGTTTTGTTGAAGAATGTTGAGTGTGAAATGTTCTATGCTTATAGTTGATTCGCCAGGCTGCAGAAATGATGAAGCAAGTGGACTGTAATTAATTCATTTATTTAATGTTCATAAGTACATTAGAAATTGTTAAGCAGTTAGAAGTGGTTTTGAGTCATAGATTGGCTAATAACCATAATGTGGATACAATTCGTATCAAATTTAAATTAAGTTAATGAACGGGCCCAATGGGCCAAAAGTGAAGTGTTGGCCTAAGGCCTACATTGATTGTCGCGACAAGAAAAAATGTGACAGTGAGGCTGCGGGAGCGTGCCGACCGCCGCTTTCTAGCGTCTGTGACGAACTGTGTAGAGCACCGACATGAATGATCAGATTACCGTAAAAATTAAAGCGCAGATTAGCCAACCTATAAAGTAAAAATTACCGCGCTACTGTACATAAGCTGCCCGTCAAAAATGAATAGATTTTTTTACTACATTTAGTAAATTATTATACATTTTGGTAACTTATTTTATAACATGCAGTGTTCTTAATAATGAAAGTTAATTTCAAGGCTGCATTGAACCTTGAGTTGTAATATTAGATAACAGCTGTACGTTAATGGTTTAGCGATAAGCATGTATAAAGATAAGCCTTAAAGATAAGCGTTTGGTAAGCCAAGGTTGGCGAGCAAACTAATTTCATAAATGAATAAAAATGTATGCGTTGGCAAAGTATTGCCGTCATATGTTGTATGTGTACAATATCGAACGTTATGAAACATGAAAAATACATAATTAGACAATGTTTAATAATGTATTATCGGAAGCTCATCACATGATGGCCCGATAGCTTGTAACCCTATGCAAGTCATAGATGGTTACCGTGAAATAGTTGAGGCCAGTAGGCCTGTACAGAGTATTGCTTACATGAACAAAATTGCCACAAATTACATGTTTAAACGTAAATTTAGCATGGCGTCATGTATTGACCAAGTCATGCTATTCCTGAAGTTTCAGGAACTTACAATATGTTGTTGTGTGAGAACAAGCTATAGATAGCTGACTGAATGCAAGCACATATGTGATGACATGTATGTCATAATTTAAGCAGAAATAATAATTGTGCAATGCACAATCACAAAATACAAATATAATATAACAATACAATATAAAATAAACCTAGGCGTGGCATGGTTACATACAGTAGACGCAAAAAACGATATGTTTTAAATAAACGCAAGTTATATAATAAATATAATAAACAACAATTTAGTTAATTACAATATGAATAATCGCAATGGCATAAGTAACAAATACGACACTGTGATTACAAATGTAATACATGAGTTGAACAATTGGAAAAGACATTCATAGAACAATAAATCACACATATTAACAACTGTGTAAAAAATGCATGCATGGTTGCGTAACTGCAAAACATGCGAATATTAGGTAACAAATTTTTATAAAATAATACCACCGAAAATATGAAACATACCCAATACATCAAAATGTAAATGTGTAGGACATAGTATGCCACACAAAATATTAACATACAAATACAAAATAGTAATATACCACCATAAAACTATGATGAGTATAGAAACACGCAATGGCGCAAATTGTTATGAAAATGTTGTGATAATACATCACAATTAAGTTGACCAAATGGTCAGAATAAAGTAATAAGCCAATGGCTGAGTAAAATAGCATTGTGCTAAATGATCATAATAATCTTGTGTCAAATCTCGTCCCGCGCTGGCAACAGACATAACTTATGTACTGGTCTCCGCAAAACACCAGTAGGTGTGCGAATGTCTACGACTCGAATTAAGTTATCTGGGCCGGGAAATGTGGCGGTAATTACACCAAATTTTCAGGCTAATGGAGGTAGATTATCCTCAATAAGTAAAACTAGGTCCCCAATGGAAACATTATCCTTAGCGAATTTCCATTTGTGACGCTGTTGTAACTGGTGTAAATAGTCGCGAGACCACGCCTTCCAAATGCCTTGGACAAACTTCTGTAGAAGTTGCCAACGCCTAAGACGAGAGATAGGAATATGAGATAAGTCTGGGTCCGGTATCGCCGTTAATGGTGCGCAAATCAAAAAATGGCCAGGTGTAAGTGGCACCGGATCATTTACATCCGAAGAGATGGCAAATAAAGGTCGAGAGTTCAGACATGCCTCTATCTGAGACAAAACTGTCGTAAACTCCTCGAAGGTGAGTATAGACTTGCCTACCACGCGGCGCAGGTGAAACTTCAAACTCTTTATGCCGCTCTCCCAAAGGCCACCGAAATGAGGTGACGAGGGCGGAATAAATGACCATGAGATCCCCTGAGAGGACGTGAATGATTTGAGTGATGAGATGGCATCCTTATTATGCCAAAGGTTGTAGAGATCATGTAAAATATTGCGGGCCTTCCTAAAGTTTGTGCCATTATCAGAGTATAACTGACTGGATATGCCCCTGAGTGCCATAAAACGACGTAAGGCAGCTATAAACGCGCTGGCTGTAAGGTCGGAATCCAATTCTACGTGAATGGCCCTGGTTGCTAAGCAAATAAACAAAGACACGTATGCCTTAGAGAGAGTTCTGGATTTCTGCCCGCCATGACGAATCATGAAGGGACCACCATAATCAACCGCGCAGAATAGAAACGGCCGTGATGGAGTGACTCTAGGAGATGGTAAAATACCAAGCCTCTGAACCTGCTGTTTGGCACTAAACCTGAGACACTTGACACAATTACGAATGATGGAGCGAATGACTATCCTGGCATTAACAATCCACAAACGTTGACGAAGTGAGTGATGCACGAGTTGAGCACCAGCGTGAAGTAGACGAATGTGTTCCCGTTCAATGATGAGGCGAGTAATATGAGCCGATGGATGTAAGACAATAGGATGTTTAGCGTCGTAAGGTAATTGCGACTGCTGTAATCGCCCGCCTTCGCGTATCACTCCAGAATCATCAAGAAACGGGTCGAGAGAAGCCAACTTACTCCTAATGGAAACAGAAGATCCATTACGAAGACAATTAATTTCTGCTGCGAAGTGGATCGACTGAGATTGTTTTATGAAGAAATTGAGAGCATGATGAATTTCGACAGGGGTAAGATCGCCCGTAAATTTGTCAGCACTGGAGAGTCTAATATTTTTGATGAACCGAAAGCAGTAAGCGTATACGCGCGTTAGACGATGCAACGAGGAAAAGTCCTTAGAAAGGTCGATAGCCACGATAGACATTAGAGAAAGATTATGGGTTTGTTTCTCTTCCGCCGTGACTTTAGAAGACGACGGATTAGAAGGTAAAAAGGGTGGAAAAGGATTGGACTCGGAAGATTGAGACAAACAAGTGGGACCGTGCCGCCAAAGCGAACAATCGCGCAAAACGTCAGGGAGACACCCCCTGGAGATAATATCAGCAGGATTGTGTGTAGAATTGATGTGATGCCAAGTATAGGCTTGCGTAAGACGCTGAATTTCAGCAACACGATTAGCGACGTATGTTTTCCACCTCGTTGACTGGGCATGAATCCAGTAAAGAGACACCATAGAGTCAGAATACAAATGAACACTATTAATGAACGAATAAAGCGCAGGAACGACATTAAATACGAGTCGCGATAACAACAAGCAAGCGCAGAGTTCGATGCGAGGTAATGACACCTGTCGTAAGGGAGCTACGCGAGATTTAGAACACAGGAGATGACAAGAGGCCGATGATAAATGACTCTGATATAAATACAACACCCAAACCCCCTTACAGAGGCATCCGAAAAACCATGTAATTCAACTGTACTTGCCTCAAGCTTACAACGAATAGAACGTGGGACCACAATTTTGCTAATCAGACCCAATTTGTCGCACAAATAATGCCAATCCAAACGTGATTGACCGGAGATCGGTTCATCCCAACCAAGCTTGCAAAGCCAGAGTTGCTGCATAAACTGTTTGTACAAAAAGACAACGGGACCGATCAGTCCAAGATGATCGTATATGCCTGCAATAATCGAAAGAATTCTCCTCCTGGAGATGCTTGATTCAACGGGGAATGATTTAATGTCAAACAGAAATGAATCGGCAGTGTTATTCCAGAGAATGCCCAGGGTACGCACATTGTCCTGTTTGTTTAAGGGGAGCGATAAATTGTCATGACTTGCGACCACTCTGGGTTCACTAGATGCCAATTTATGCAACGTGAGACCGTAGTGACTCAATAACGCACCTAAATCAGATTTCAACTTGGTCAGATCAGAGATGGTGTCAGAACCGGTAAGCAGATCGTCGACATAGATATCATTCGTTATAGCTAACGCCGCATCAGGAAAGGAAGCTTGATGGTCCCTACCAATTTGAATAAAACAGCGAGTGGCCAAAAACAAAGCACTAGCCGTGCCGTAGGTTACCGTTCGCAATGCAAAGTATTTAAATTGTTCGAGAGGAGAGTCACGCCACAGGATTCGTTGATAGTGACAATCCCCTTCAGCTACTCGAATTTGTCGATACTTCTTCTCGATGTCAGCGATGAGAACATATTTATGCATGCGGAAACGTAAAAGAATAGAAAAAAGGTCTTGTTGAACATTCGGGCCTACCAAAAATATATCATTGAGAGAAAGGCCATAGGTAGTTTTGGACGAACCATCAAAAACGACGTGCAGTTTTGTGGTCAAGCTAGACTGTTTAAATACGGCATGGTGAGGCAGATAGTAAGTATTTGACACTCCTGAATTGATAGCGCAATTATCGACAAGCGTCATGTGTCCAAGCTCCTTATATTTGTAAATAAATTCTGCGTAATCGCGCGCGAGCTTAGCATTGCGCCTGAATCGACGCTCTAAATTCAAAAATTTTGCTTCAGCATTGGTGTAAGATTCCCCCAACTGGAGATGATCGGGCTTAAATGGCAGTGATACCACGAACCTACCCTCATGATTGCGATGAGTAGAGCGCACGAAATGCTCTTCACAGGCTGACTCGTTATCAGGTGTTTTGTCAGGGATAGTTTCTGCTTCCCAAAATCTTTCGAGAGACTGCAGAATTTGACTGTCGTTTTTCCTAGCTAGGAACGAAACAGTAGGACACTTGTTACGGCAGTGTTTGGGCAGATTGCCAGCCAAAATGTAGCCTAGCTTTGTTTCCTGAATGATGGGAAAATGAGGGCCGCGTACGTATTTATTAGCTAAAATTAAATCCAGGTAAAATTGCGCCCCTAAGAGTATGTCGATTTTCGATGATATATTGAAATTTTGGTCAGCCAGAAAAATGTTGTGCGGAATGTGGAATTGATTTATGTCAAACGATTGTGCCGGCAGATTGTGGGTTAATGCAGATAAGATAGCACATTTTGCCTCGAAGCTAAATCTCTGATAACGAGAAATAATGCGTATAGACGCGAGATTAGTGGCGTAACACGCTGTATTATTTATACCCGTAATTGGTATGTTGGATTTAGTCAAATTAAGCCGTAATTTCCTTGCAAATGATTTGGTGCAAACATTTATTTGTGACCTGGCGTCTAAAAGAACTCTTGCCCTTTGTCTGTTGCCAGCCTTGTCAATGACAAATACAATTGCTGTTGATAAAAGAACATTGTTCGTGGATTGTAATTCAAGTGAGCAATAGTTACTACTACTCGCAGAGATTGAGTTCGGCACATTGTTCGCGTGCAACAATGTGTGGCGTCGTTTTGAACAGATCTTACATACCTGCTTATTCTTACAACTAGATATAATGTGATCTGATCTAAGACAATTGGTACAACATTTGTGACTTGATACAAATTGTCCCCGCTCAGCGGTGCTTATTGAACGAAATTTATCACATATGTAAAGCGGGTGATTAGATTTACAACACAAACATGAATAATTGCTTGACGCTGAGTGATAACTCTTAAATGTAGTACTGCCAGCAGCGTTTCTTGATTTATATTTATCATATTTATTGTTGAGTCTTAAACTCGGCTTGTTGAGTTGCTGTCCGGCATCGATAGGCAGTGTATTTTCTAACAGCTGTCTACGTGAGTTTAAAAAATGAGTGAAATCTTGAAAGTTAGGAAAATTATCAGGGTCTATAGACTCTTTCCATAGTTTAAAAGTAATAGGGTCGAGATTAGTTGATAATAATTGTATAGTAATAAATTCAAATGAATTCACTGACAGTTGCATTGCGCCAGTGAATTAACGGAAGACGTTATCGTGTTTGTGAATTCTGCCAAACTTTGGACAGAGTCCTTAATTGTCGAGTTGACTTGAAGTAAATTTTGAACATAGTATTTTGCTAGTATGAACTTGTTGTCATACCTTGCGGACAGCAAACTCAACGCTATTGAGTAATTTTCCTTACAAATAGGTAGTGACTTAATTAAATCTAAAGGTTCATTTTTTAAATAAGAATGTAAATAATGTAACTTCTGCACCGGCGTTAAATCGGATCTTGTATGCACCAAGTCCGTAATAATTGAATGAAAATGCTGCCATTCCAATATGTTGCCTGTGAAGCAGGGCAAACTTATTGGTTTTAATTACATGTGGGTCGATAATACGGGAGGTACAGTCTGAACATTAAATGTATCAATCAATTGCAAAATATTTGCTTCAGTCGAATATAGCATTTCTTCGACCTCAACTCGGTCTTCTTGAGCAGCGCTTACGTCTTTACAAATAAGTTCGATTTCAGATTGTACCTCGTCGTACTGCGATGCCAAGCCTTTCAAACTTTCAAGTCTTACTGTTAAAAAGTGTTTTGTATTGGAATTTATATCAAAGTTACTGACAGCTGGTTTTATGCCCACTATTGCGGACTTTAAGCCGCCTCTCTTTCTGGTTAACACTTTGAGGCCTTCTTCAGCCATTGTACGCACCTTGATATGATGTTATTGAGGTGATACCTTGTAGGCGATGTCCTGAAGCGTCGACGCCGTGGAGAAGATGGCAAACACAGCTCGGAGAGATGACAGCCTTGTTTGAAGTACCGAAGCTAGCAGGCTCTTGCGATGATGTTGTCAGGAGGCTCAAAGGCGACGAGCGAAATGCCGATGGAATCACGCCACGGTCGTATCAGCGGATATGCTGATTCGCCCATGATGGCCAGAAATAGGGGCAGAAAAATAATAATTATGAATAATACATCCGGAAATCCAGGTCCGGAGCGACCAAAAAATGTTAATGATGCGGTCCGCGTGGACCGGAAAATGTTTTGTTGAAGAATGTTGAGTGTGAAATGTTCTATACTTATAGTTGATTCGCCAGGCTGCAGAAATGATGAAGCGACTGTAATTAATTTATTTATTTAATGTTCACAAGTACATTAGAAATTGTTAAGCAGTTAGAAGTTGTTTTGAGTGATAGATTGGCTAATAAGCATAATGTGGATAAAATTCGTATCAAATTTAAATTAAGTTAATGAACGGGCCTAGTGGGCCATAAGTGAAGTGTTGGCCTAAGGCCTACATTGATTGTCGCGACAAGAAAAAATGTGACAGTGAGGCTGCGGGCGCGTGCCGACCGCCGCCGAACTGTGTAGAGCACCGACATGAATGATCAGATTACCGTAAAAATTAAAGCGCAGATTAGCCAACCTATAAAGTAAAAATTACCGCGCTACTGTATAACATTACTCTATTGTCTTCTATATTTTCTTTTTCATTACTAGTTATTACTCTTCGTTTGCTGATTTCATTATATTACTGGTTTTATTTAGTTCTCGAACCGGATATAATATTTAGTACACAGTCATTCGTTTATCATTCCTCCCTTAGGTGTTCTGGTATTGGAATAGGCTCTTGCCTCTTGGAGCTCCGGGAGCTGACTGCTAGATTTGAAGGGGGGCGCGGACCGACCTTAGCTCGTCCGGCGATAACGTGATATACAGCCGACGTCACAGGCGAATCATGGTTTGAACACATTTTAAGGCTGAACACAGCCTTTTGTACTGACTGTTTGTATTTTTTTCCAGAAAACCAAAAGTTATTGGTTTTATAGGAAGCGAATTTAGGATTAATTAATTTGGAACGTACGTGTATTCATGCGTTGTATACTTTTACTTATAATAATATATTTTTTGTATTTTAAGGGGAGGGGAGTGCATTTATGCATCAAGTGTGGCACTCCCATTTCAAGTGACCTATTCTGCAAGACCGACCACTCCTCAGTCGAACGAGCATTAGCCTGACTACTTCGGACTGATTACTCCGTCACACTACATTGGAATATGCTATTTGCTGCTCCCAGTGGGCTCACATCTACTAAATTGTTTTACATTAATCTACTCTGTAGACGCTCTAAAGACTTCCCTGGCCTAAAGACATATTTTCTTGGTGAAAGATCACCAGCGGCTTGTATCGCTATCATCAGCCTCATTCAAATTAGATTCTCGAGCACTTTCCCACTGTGTCCAACATGCACAGGAGGGGCGATAAGAGAATGGAAGTTTTGGATCGCGCTTTCCTTTGCTAGTGAGCACGCGACGTGCAACCTTCCAGTAGGAAGGGAAGACTCCTGAAGTCAGGCGTACGTTAAGCAGCAGGCCAGTAATGTGTTGGAAGACTGCTACCATCACGTCATTTGTAATCTCGTCTAGATCCGGCGCTTTTTTACTCTTTAGCATGGAGCCAGCCGTTTCAAGTTCCTCTTCGGAGAAGGGGCTGAACTCGCCGACACACCCCAGATCTAGCTCAACTCCCTCTGGATGAATGGGGAAGAGAGCCGACGCTATTCTCTCTAGACATGGTGATAGTTGACTTCAGGACTCCCAGATTCTGGGACTCCAGCTTTCATCCTAACCCCCAAGGATCACTGTTAATGTCTTGCCCCAGCCGTCACCAGCAGGGAGGCTTACTTTGGTTTATAGATCATCGGAGTTCTTTCCTTGCGTTTCTATGTTATGAGAATTTTATGTTAGCTTCGACTCCACCCGTGGCACGGTGCGCTAATAATAATAAAAATAATAATAATAATAATAATAATAATAGTAGTATTAATGAGAATGACGATGAAGATGATCGTGCTGATGATGATCATAATATTAATAATAATAATAATAATAATAACAATGAATAGATAATAATAGTTGCTATTTAGTTTCAGAAAGTGTCGAGAAATTGTTATCATTTTAAATTTTCTTTCGTGTAGAAGTAAAAAAGCAACTTTAATATCGACCATTAACATCAGCTTTCAATTCACATTGCACAATATTCTTCTTCTGATAAACAGACTTATAAATTATAATTATTGTTATTAGAAATATAAATCAGAGAACTTGATATAATCCCGTAAGAACGTTTTTAAAGTAAACAGTTTAGAAATAACGACACAGTAGCAGTAAATTCTACTCATAAATGAAGCAGTGTGTTCCCATTTATCCACGAAGAGAATGTTGTCGGAACCGTAGTAACGTCTGCAGTGTTCGTACACCAACAGTTTACACTGGCTCACTTTAAGTAGTCCGTCGCGAAACTGCAAACGCCAACAGACATTTCATGAGTCATGTCACCACTGATAGTAAAGCAAGATTATCATCGTTTTTGACAAGACAATGTAGACTGTGGAGATATCAGAAGACAAATTTTATAGGACAGCCATAAGTCACTTGACACTAGTAATTGTCAAAAAAATATATTATCGTCAAGCGACTTATGGCCCACAAATATATCTCTAAGTATACTGTATAGTGAAAAGTGAAATCAATTACTTTGATCGCAGTGAGCTGAATAACTCAGGCTATCATCTAGAAGAAAAGCAATCAGTGTAAGCTCAAATTTTTCCGCGTGTGGAATAGTGGACAGTCAATAATTCAGATCACGTTTTTCAGTCCATTAGGATGCCATGACATTCCTGTCTTGTACAAGCACTACCTACTATCATCCGCAGTAAAAGAATATAATAGTGAAAGTCATAATATATCAAATTATGATAAATATTTGGTATAGTATCTTTTAGATATATACTCAATGGTCGTGTAGAATATTATCCTCTTACAATGAACTCTTTTTGCTGTAGGCTCTTTTAATAGGCCTATCATACAGTCATCTTATATTTACTCAAGACGTTGGATAATGTGTGTAATTTACGATATGATGGTAAATTACCATTCTAAATTTATAAATATCATTTCGTAAAACTTTTTTAGCATGTTAGAGTTCAGTCTCTGAACTCACTGGGCCATAACATTTCGTAATCACTACGTGGATGAGGTTGGCGATTGGGGTGGCTCGCAATTCGTTTAAAAAGACTGTGGATACTTCTAATATTCTTCTCTAAGAAATGAGACGAGTATTAGCGCCGCTTATGTTACAGATATACGTAACTTATGCCAAAGGTATCAGCGTCCTAATACTTTGCTGTAACAAAATCTTTAAGTCGAGGGTGTTCCACAGCACCTACTTCAGTCAAAATTTATAGTAGAGCAGTTTGTAGTATATGGAAAAGTCGCTGCATTAAAGTGGGCACTTTAATATCAGTTATAATCAAGGAAAATGGCGATAGGAAAGTTGATGTGTTTCGGAACGGAAAATATCACACAAAATCATAAAGATGACTAACTCTGCTACCTGACGTATGGCTTTGAAATGTGGCCAAGCACTGGAAACGGCCTTCTGTAAAAGGTCTAGTGGGATGTCAGGATTCCAGTGGAATAGAAGTTACGCTATCAGCGGCAAATTCATTCAGACACTATAAATACAAAACGTCTCATACGAAACGACCACGTGGAAGAGGGCCTTGCATGACTGTTGGAGCAACCGAAACAAGAACTGTTGACTGTTGCAAGAACCATCGACCAAAATGGAGTAGACTCAGAAGATCGTGAATTAAAACAACAGAGAAAATAGGCTTTCAACAAAATGAGAGGTGCAGCAGAAGACTCTGCTGTCCGTGACGCGAGAAATGGCAATACTACAGAAGACTCGAAGTAGATGGATGGACCTCTAAGGATGTTTGTAGTTTAAAGGCAGGTGAAATAAGATTTACGCAAAAATTTGACTAAGTATAAGTGTGCCGAGTCACGCTGAATCGGGGAAAATTCAGTAATTAACAATTGCAGGTTGGCCGATCTCTAGCGGAGAGACAGCCCAGAACAACTGAATATACGACCTGTAGTTATAGGCAGTACAGAATTTAATGCGGTAATTAGTGCTGCGCCCTACCCGTGGATATAGGAAAGACTACCGGTGAAGTTAGAGCTTGATCGGTGCTGCACCCTGTCGCTAGATACTGATGACGGGCGAAGTGTAGAAGGACTGCGTTCTATTTCTTGTCGTTGCCTGGAATCCTAAGTGTTGGCCTCGTGGCGTATTACTCCGGTAGAGAATGGATTTTCTATACATCTTCTTCACGCTATGATTACCTAATTCTCTACACGACTGCGGTAAGTCTCACTTACTTTCATATTAACAGACTGTAATATTTCACTGGAGAAAACTGTTTTTAATAAGCCTAAGTAATTTCTTAGTAACTGTTGAAAGGGGCGTGGCGGTTGTGCAATACACTTTGGTGGTAAAATTATTAAAACCTTATAAAACTATATTCATTCACGTGTCAGAATTTCGGCACTAAAAGGTAAAGTAAATTTAAATAAAAATATTTAAGTTTAAAATTTATCTAACATCGATGTAACGAGACCAGTGTTACCCACTTAGGTTATTGCACAATCGTAGTTGGGTTTAGATGGCATACAAGTTTTACTACAATTAACAGTAAAATTTTATTAATATCTAGAAACTTATTGAGGACGTTTTGAAAATAAATAACCACCAATTCATATTATTTAGATAGTAAAAACTATGTATTTGAAATAACTTCTTAACCACGTGGTATCTACATATTCACACTATTTATAAAGTTTATGAAATGGTACAAAGCCATAATTAATTGTCAAATTGCAAACAGGGTAACCCGCATTAGGGTGAAGTTAATATTATGAAGAATTACTTTTATAAAGATTTTCAAATAAGGCATGTTGGCCATACAAATCTGTCAAGTTAAATTTGAGTAGCTCTATAGCTATGTTAACCTTATATATGTACTTTGGGGGGTGCGCAAACTTTAGTGGGACATTGTGTTGTGTACTCTGGCTAATATATATAATGGTGTGTAATTAGGGTTCACCGCAATAGACGAGAACAAGACCTACTACATGGCTGAACGATTAACACCTTAAAGCTCCTCTTGCTACCGGAGGAATGTGGAGGACCAACCAACACCTATAATGTCGACCACGAGATTGTCACCTTAATAAAAAAAACCCCTCATGGACGAAATCAGGTGATACAAAACCAATTATTAATTACACATAGAGTCAGCACTCAATAATACCCAGTGACCAGTTATATATATCTATCAACTACAACATTTCAAGTTTTAAACATTTAATTGGATCCCCAATTGATGGGACAGTTTAGTGTGTGGACTGGGTGCAAAATTAATTGTAAATTTTATTAAATTTCTGGTAAAATTGTCAGCTCAGAGACTGGCATGGCTGCAGTACAACATTCAACATAGATTTTCCCCTTATTTCATTATATGGGTCTTTACAGATTTTAAGTCATTCTTTGTATTAGTAATTTATCGTGTTCAATTCAGTAGTATATATATATATATATTTTCTTAATTTAAAAATCAGTTTAATTCATATTGTATAGAAATTACTGGGGTAGGTAGGTGCATTTTCCACAAGTTTCAACCAGAAGGAATGCATGTTGATACAGTTTTGAACTTGTTTGTTGAGACAAGATGAAAGGTGAATCAACTGGCTATTAACATGTCGGTCTCTGGGCCAAGTGTATTTTTCATAGGGTTATAATATTATGCAATATTTCTATTTTTTATTACTTGGCAATGTTTCAGTATATATAAATTCTTTAAATTATTTATGATAACTGGGGGGTGTTCATTATTTTAAATATTTTTTATTTCTCACAGTAATAGAGCCCAGAGGGGCAGAATTAGATAACAGCATTAGGCACTTAGCCAAAATTTTGAAAGTTATTATGTCCTGGGGACTACTGAATGCTTAAGCATTATCTAATACACGTGATGTGTAATCAACCAACACCATGGGGGTAATATAAAAGTAAATTGTAATCCTAACAGGGATAATTATAAAAGCAGTAAGAATTTATATACACCATAGGGGTAATATAAAAAGGGGCGTGGCAAGAGATCCTTATGTATATTGTATTGTATACTATTGTATAATGTATTTGTATTGTGGAACATGTTATGTTTGTATATTTGTGTGTACATTTTGGGGGTTATAAGTATTATGCATTTAGTGTATTTTTGGTGGGGACTTTAGATATAGGGTTGGTTCGTTGTCTTTTTTATAAAAGAAAGTTAATACATGGAATCATGTAGATATATCCTTTTCATTTTTTATAACAGGTATTCTATCTCAATTAATCATTGCTGATCATTTCTTTAAGAAAATAATTTATTTTATTTAACTTTATAACAAGTATATGAATTGTCACCCTTTAAAATTTATTTAATTTGTTTTAGTAATTATTATTATAATTAATATTAGCAAGGAATCTATACCATTTGTCTTCATTAAGTTCAATGGAGCATTCTAGAAGGAACATATAAAATAAACTTTATATTTTATTAATATTTTAATGGAAACCTTATTTCAAGGTTAGTTACGGTTTTAAATTTCAATTCATTGGTAGAGTGACAGAGCAAATTATTTTCTTGGTATTAATAAATATTTTCTGGTGGCCTTGTTGATAAAGTATACTTTATTTAATTAACTATTTAAGGGAATTATAGATTATGACTGCTGGGTTTATTTATTTTATTATTAATTTGTTTACTGAGATAGAATAATAAAAGGGATTTGTTAATTGTTTAATTCATGAGTTTTCATTGCAAGTCCCGTCTCACTGGATCCAGCGCATTTTTGGCTTTTCTAGGCTTTAGCCTAGTTATAATTAACTTGTGGCCCCTCTTTACAAAAAAAAAAAAAAAATTTCAAAAAATTAAAAAAAAAAAAATCTTTCTTTTTACTGCTTAAGTCAAAGAGGGGTTACATTTGGTAGCAGAGCGTGGTTGAGATTAGGGTCAACCCGTGGGTCCTGTGGGTGTGACGGGGCTTGCAAACTCAGGAAACTTTGTGGGAGTTCTAATAGAACTTAGAAAAATTTTGAAAGGCCCAATATCTAAAGTTGAAAATATTTTTGTTAGGTTTAAGGTTTTGAGATATATATGTATATGTACTTGCCCGCCTTGAATAGTTGATATTGCCACGTGGTGAGAAATGTTAGAAGGGGAAATCCCTGGGGAAACGGGACTTATCGCAGTTCGGTGCCTGGTTGGAGTATTACCATGCCCATATTTGGGGAGGTGTTGTTTTTTAATTATGCGGTATGGCCCGATCGGCAGTCGGTTTCTTCCGATATATGGTAGCCGAAGTAACATGAGAAATTGTTTAAATAAATTTTCGTTGGTCGGTGTTTTTGTCGTGTTGTGTGTGTGTCGCGTTCCATTTGTCTAGTGTAATAGAGTGAGAGCAGTTCAGTTAGTGGGCTAGTTTCTCGCAACGGTAGGTGGACCCGCAGTCTACTTGATGGAAGATATAGTACTTGAGTTTTTCTTATTCCTGTGTTTTTTGATTGTCATTAGTTTGTAGGTATTATGTATTTTGTGGGAGTTATGTTTTGTTGATAGTGTATTTCGAATTGTGTAATTCTGGCGGCGCTATGCTTTCAGAAATTGCCCCACCCTCTTTCAGGAGTTCTCCAGAAACGTTCGGTGGTAGATGGCTTTGATCAGGACCAGCTGCTGGTTTTCTTGGATCTTGTCCTGCAGTTGGCAGATTATCCGGGTGTGTCCGATGGGGAGGTCTTGTCCCTTATATACCCGTATTGCCAGGGTTCGTTGGCAGGGTTGGTCACCAACACTCTGCGTCAGTTCGGCACGGTCGACACTTTTCATGGGGAAGTGTTGGATTACTTCATACCACTTCGACGACGTTCCCAGCTTAAGTGGGATTCATTCTATCGTTTACAGGCCAACGGAGAGACGTTGGGGGACTACGTGCAGGACATACGGAAAGCTGCCCGGATATTAAGATTAGGGTTGCCCGAGACCGAAGTCATAGATGTAATTATGGAAGGACTGAATCCCCAAGAGAGATCCCGTTTAATATTTGCAGGAAGTCCACGTTGTTTCGCGGATCTGGCCCAGTTTTGTGTTGTTTCGAATACTGTCCGAGCAGGGGACGAGTACCGGGGAAGGGGTGCTACGGATGTCCAATACTCCAGGGGTCTGTCGGGGAGACCAAAAAAGGACAAATGTGGCATTGGAAAAAAACGGAATACTCCGGAGGCAATGGAGGCTACAAGGGGGTGGCAAGTGAGAAGACTGTAGCTACGGTTACAGTAGATAAAAGTAATAAATATGAAACTAACAGGGAAAGAAGAAGTTACTTGAGTAAACCAACATCGGCAAGTTGGGAGCCGATAGCAAGTTATTCCTATTTTGAGAGTAAGGTAACTTTGAAGGTTCCAGAGGAATTACCAGTGCCTAATAGAGTGGTTGAGGAAGAAGGTGAGGAGAAAGAAGAAAAGCGAAGTAACTTCTGTGGATCAATACAAGACAATAAGAACACGTCTGGTGATATTGAATTACGGGACATAGAGAGGACGTCCTTGTTGAATCCAGAGGTCGCAGTATTTGTTCCGGTATTATTCGTGACGGATCCAGAGCCGGTAACATCATCATCGCCTACGCCGGGAGATGAGAAGGCGCTTGATGGTGGAGCTTTACCATCGTTAGTAGAATTTAATTTAGACATTGCACATGGACCTGGACAGCTGGATTCCAGGTTGGGAAATGTTGAGAAAGTTCTAGTTGCTGAAAGTGGTGAAGAAGAGGAATCGAAGGAGGAGGCAGAAGAGTGGTCTGCACATGCTACGGAGGGGAGTATAAGTGTAAGTGTTAGGGAGGCTGCAAGTGTTTCTGAGGTTGCGGATGGACTAGGGGATGTCCAGTCTGCAAGTGTGGTAGAAGTAGATGAGGTAGAAGTTGGGGAGAAACTGGGAGGCAGCGTTGTGGAGTTTGTGGGTGAGAATGATGTAGTGTGTGAAGATGTGCAGACGCTTTCTGTAAGTAGTGTTGAGGATTCCGAGGAATGGAAAGAAGTTTCAGGTGGACCAGGTGAGCAACTAGAGGATGAAGATGTGCGGTGTCGTGATGGTGATTTGGATTATGTAGAGGAGAAAAAGGAAGAGGTGGAAGAAATAGTAGAAGAGAAGAAGGTAGAAGCAGAGGAGTTAGAGGTTGAGGATAATCCAAATCGGGGTAAAAGTAGTCAGGTAAGTTACCTGGATTCTATTTCAGAAGAAATAAATCAGTGCTGGTCAACACGAGATAGTTTCTCAGAGAGAGGTGTCCAAAAGGAACGGGTTCCTAAAGTTCGCCATAAAAAGGTGAGAAGTAGCGGTTAATGGGTAGCGGGTAGATGTTCCCCACAGTCCCAGTGGTGTACATCTACTTAAGGTTGCGCCCCTGCCTCCGCGAGCGTTGGTTTTCTCCACCCATCCTTATTTTCGGAGGGAACCATGTCCTTTACCTTAGTCCTAGCTGTTGAACTTTCAATGATCCTTGCCCTTTTCATCTTCCCAGTTTTCCTCCCCCTCCCCTCAAAAAACAAAATAAAAAGGAAAAAGCAAAAAAAAATTAGAAAAGAAAAAAGAAAAAAATATCCGAGAGGAGTTAGAGAGAAGTTAGTTGGAAGAGTTGTGACTACGTGGGTGTAGGGATGTTAGTATCAGATTGTTAGTGTCGTTTTCATTTTTCTTTGTTGTAGTTTGTTGTTGATTTTGTAGGGTCCTGGCCATGCCGCATTACCTAGTTGCTTTCCGTGGTAGTTTATTTTTGATTGAGTGTAGGTAGTTCGACGTTGCCGTACTGAAGTAAACCCCCCCTCGTTAGTTATGCAGTATTGAAGACCAAGAAAAGGGATTGATGTTCGCGTGCCCTCTATGCGGTTTTCTCTGTCCGGCTAATAGGGGCCGTCCGCCCTAGTATAGGGATGTTTTTTTTTTAAACCAGTTACATAGGTCAAGGATTTGTGATGCCTTGTTTTGCAGCATATGGCTGGTTAGTCCAGATGTGGACAGTAGAGTTATGGGCACTCACATATCAAGGTATTAGTTACCTTGTTTAGTCTGCGGACGAGTATGTGAGTGGCAGCAGGAGGAGTAGGTGGTGGTCACCAGAGAGTGTGACGTGTTGGGGCGGTCCTGTGGGGTTGGCCTGGCGGAGAGGGTCGCGTGGGGATGGTTGCATTGGCGTTGAGATTTTCCAGTCCTGTGAGAGGGGGGTAGTTGTTGTCCTGAGTAGGTATCAAGTTTGGGTCTCAGTTTGGGGAGGCCTTGGGAGGTCAGAACTCAGACGGCGCTCTTGCTTTCGACGTCTTTCGTCTTTCCTCCTTCTGTCTCTTGTGCTGGATGCTGACCCTGATCAAGTCATCATGCAGTACCCTCACACCCTACACTTCTTCTTCTTTCCTCTTACTTCGTTTTCACCCTGAGCCTCTGTTCTCCCAAGAGCGATTAAATTTCTGAGATTTCCGAGGACTAGCCAAGAGGCTGTGAGTTAGCCTTGGGGCAACTAAGTTGCCCTATTGGGGTGAGGGTGTGCCGAGTCACGCTGAATCGGCGAAAATTTAGTAATTAACAATTGGAGGTTGGGCCGATCTCTAGCGGAGAGACAGCCCAGAACAACTGAATATACGGCCTGTAGTTATAGGCAGTACAGAATTTAATGCGGTAATTAGTGCTGCGCCCTACCCGTGGATATAGGAAAGACTACCGGTGAAGTTAGAGCTTGATCGGTGCTGCACCCTGTCGCTAGATACTGATGACGGGCGAAGTGTAGCAGGACTGCGTTCTATTTCTTGTCGTTGCCTGGAATCCTAAGTGTTAGCCTCGTGGCGTATTACTCCGGTAGAGGATGGATTTTCTATACATCTTCTTCACGCTATGATTAGCTAATTCTCTGCACGACTGCGGTGAGTCTCACTTACTTTCATATTAACAGACTGTAATATTTCACTGGAGAAAACTGTTTTTAATAAGCCTAAGTAATTTCTTAGTAACTGTTGAAAGGGGCGTGGCGGTTGTGCAATACACTTTTGTTGGTAAAATTTTTAAAACCTTATAAAACTATATTCATTCACGTGTCAGAATTTCGGCACTAAAAGGTAAAGTAAATTTAAATACAAATATTTAAGTTTAAAATTTATCTAACATCGATGTAACGAGACCAGTGTTACCCACTTAGGTTATTGCACAATCGTAGTTGGGTTTAGATGGCATACAAGTTTTACTACAATTAACAGTAAAACTTTATTAATATCTAGAAACTTATTGAGGACGTTTTGAAAGTAAATAACCACCAATTCATATTATTTAGATAGTAAAAACTATGTATTTGAAATAACTTCTTAACCACGTGGTATCTACATATTCACACTATGTATAAAATTTATGAAATGGTACAAAGCCATAATTAATTGTCAAATTGCAAACAGGGTAACCCGCATTAGGGTGAAGTCAATATTGTGAAGAATTACTTTTATAAAGATTTTCTAATAAGGCATGTTGGCCATACAAATCTGTCAAGTTAAATTTGAGTAGCTCTATAGCTATGTTAACCTTATATATGTATTTTGGGGGGTGTGCAAACTTTAGTGGGACATTGTGTTGTGTACTCTGGCTAATATATATAATGGTGTGTAATTAGGGTTCACCGCAATAGACGAGAACAAGACCTACTACATGGCTGAACGATTAACACCTTAAAGCTCCTCTTGCTACCGGAGGAATGTGGAGGACCAACCAACACCTATAATGTCGACCACGAAATTGTCACCTTAATAAAAAAAAACCCTCATGGACGAAATCAGGTGATACAAAACCAATTATTAATTACACATAGAGTCAGCACTCAATAATACCCAGTGACCAGTTATATATATCTATCAACTACAACATTTCAAGTTTTAAACATTTAATTGGATCCCCAATTGATGGGACAGTTTAGTGTGTGGACTGGGTGCAAAATTAATTGTAAATTTTATTAAATTTCTGGTAAAATTGTCAGATCAGAGACTGGCATGGCTGCAGTACAACATTCAACATAGATTTTCCCCTTATTTCATTATATGGGTCTTTACAGATTTTAAGTCATTCTTTGTATTAGTAATTTATCGTGTTCAATTCAGTAGTATATATATATATATTTTCTTAATTTAAAAATCAGTTTAATTCATATTGTATAGAAATTACTGGGGTAGGTAGGTGCATTTTCCACAAGTTTCAACCAGAAGGAATGCATGTTGATACAGTTTTGAACTTGTTTGTTGAGACAAGTTGAAAGGTGAATCAACTGGCTATTAACATGTCGGTCTCTGGGCCAAGTGTATTTTTCATAGGGTTATAATATTATGCAATATTTCTATTTTTTATTACTTGGCAATATTTCAGTATATATAAATTCTTTAAATTATTTATGATAACTGGGGGGTGTTCATTATTTTAAATATTTTTTATTTCTCACAGTAATAGAGCCCAGAGGGGCAGAATTAGATAACAGCATTAGGCACTTAGCCAAAATTTTGAAAGTTATTATGTCCTGGGGACTACTGAATGCTTAAGCATTATCTAATACACGTGATGTGTAATCAACCAACACCATGGGGGTAATATAAAAGTAAATTGTAATCCTAACAGGGATAATTATAAAAGCAGTAAGAATTTATATACACCATGGGGGTAATATAAAAAGGGGCGTGGCAAGAGATCCTTATGTATATTGTATTGTATACTATTGTATAATGTATTTGTATTGTGGAACATGTTATGTTTGTATATTTGTGTGTACATTTTGGGGGTTATAAGTATTATGCATTTAGTGTATTTTTGGTGGGGACTTTAGATATAGGGTTGGTTCGTTGTCTTTTTTATAAAAGAAAGTTAATACATGGAATCATGTAGATATATCCTTTTCATTTTTTATAACAGGTATTCTATCTCAATTAATCATTGCTGATTATTTCTTTAAGAAAATAATTTATTTTATTTAACTTTATAACAAGTATATGAATTGTCACCCTTTAAAATTTATTTAATTTGTTTTAGTAATTATTATTATAATTAATATTAGCAAGGAATCTATACCATTTGTCTTCATTAAGTTCAATGGAGCATTCTACAAGGAACATATAAAATAAACTTTATATTTTATTAATATTTTAATGGAAACCTTATTTCAAGGTTAGTTACGGTTTTAAATTTCAATTCATTGGTAGAGTGACATAGCAAATTATTTTCTTGGTATTAATAAATATTTTCAGGTGGCCTTGTTGATAAAGTATACTTTATTTAATTAACTATTTAAGGGAATTATAGATTATGACTGTTGGGTTTATTTATTTTATTATTAATTTGTTTACTGAGATAGAATAATAAAAGGGATTTGTTAATTGTTTAATTCATGAGTTTTCATTGCAAGTCCCGTCTCACTGGATCCAGCGCATTTTTGGCTTCTCTTGGCTTTAGCCTAGTTATAATTAACTTGTGGCCCCTCTTTACAAAAAAAAAAAAAAAACTTTAAAAAAATTTTTTACACAGTTTAACTGCTTGCTGCTGGCGCACAAATGTCGCAGTGCCTGTCTCCGGACTCCCCACTCACACCGCTGCTTGTTTTGTAGTGGGACAGTCTCCCCACTCTTGACAGACGTTGAATAAAGGAAATATTAAACTCAGTATATAAAGTGTTATTTGATACAAACCGCGGAACGCAGGATATATTTTAATGTCTTTTTAAAATATTTTTAAAATTTTAAAATAATGTTAACATTCAAATTCAACTCGTACCTCAAGCCGTACATCTGTATTACCTTTACAACGGCTTTACAACAAAAACCTATTCCCAAAGATAAAGATGACTTTTTTACAAACGCCACTAAATTGTTTTATGTTTAGATTTATTTATTTTTTTACGTTTTTTAAAGTCAATTGACCGTCAAAATTGACCTGCCAAAATCTACCTTCTTTTGCACTAGGGATCTCTATTTTTTTACTAAAAAAATATATTTTAAAGACAATCATGTTCTAAAAGCGTTTTAGTGGCAACGTAACAAGGAAGATTCAAGTTTTTATTTATTTTTATTCTTAATTTTTAACTATTAGTGTAAAATGCCTCTGTCAGACTGCAATTATGTAGATACTACGGTGGTGGCTTTGTTGTTATTAGCATTGGGTCAACTTTTTTAATTTTAATGTTACTGACGGTTTTTAAAAAGCAGGAACGAATAGTTGAAAGTGGATGATACGTATGTAACTGAACTCGACCTGTAACAGTAACTGAACTCTCTTCCCTAACTTAAACCAATTCGCATCAAACTGCATTTAAAGAGTCGTATACTGTGTTTCATGTCTTGGAGAATATACATCTTTTCATAGGATGGGAACAATATATATATTGTAACGACAAGCTCTCAGTATGATCTGAAAGCCTCACTAGGTTGTCGTCAATTTATAACTAACTAAAGTCGTATGTTTTCTTCTTTCTATCGCTAACGATGACGATCGCAACGCACTAATAACCACTACCGAATGTTTATCGTTCTTCTCTTTACCTGTCCTTATATGAATGTACCTTACTTCCCGATAGGCGCCAAATTGTTTTACTAAAAACCATTAAAAGTTTCTTCCTGCGTCGTCCACTTTTCTTCGATAATAATTTAAACTTACTTAAACGGACTGTAGCGAATTCAAATCTCGAGTGGAGTCTGACGTGTTGCCAAACTATAATTCTGTTAAAAAATGTTCTTCACTGCTAAAGTACACAATTATTAATACATATATCAAATAAAACAAGGAACGATTATTAATGTTCAGTAATAATTTATTGGTGTCCAGATTCGCTGATTATTTATAAGTTAAGTTCAAAATATTGTTATTACAAAAAATTTGCTCCGGCTATTAAATTTTATTCGCTCCGAAGGTGGTCATGGCATGTCTTCAAGCGTTCTGGATAATGTTACAGAATTTTTGTTCAGAACGATGAATACGTTCTTTGGATTTCGGCAAAATAAACAAGATGTTTATGAAAGTACACTACCTTACATCAAGGTAGTACTGTTAATTAAATACTATACAGGTTTACTTACAATTCGGTTCTTAGTGTCTAAAAAGTGTGTCGACTTTTGGGCGTCGCATAGGGGTTGGTTAAGTTACAGTTCACATACAGTTTTATTATATAATTTCAAATAATCCTTGAAAGAATGTATTATATCAATTTCGGAGTTAGAGTTATTGTGTTGTGGAAAAGTTAATTAATTTTATTCGCAATTATATAGACTTCATTTATACTTAACAAAATCTTTTTGTTTCTCCTGATAAGTCCCAGGTAATTCTTCCAAATATTTTTGATTATAGTATTTAGTTCTTCATCATTCGGGTTTTCTTTTTTTTTCTTTTTTTTCTATTTTATTTAGTTAAGGTTTTTTAAATTTAATTATTGAATTTGGTTTATGGTTTCATTATGGGTTTAATGGATCCAGATTAATCTTCTATTATTCATATTTGTTCATTTTGAGTACATTTCCCTCTTATTATTTTTTAATTAGAGCGGATTCAGTTTGGCATCTGCATACCTTGAGCGTCAATAATGGATTAACTCAATATTCTAACGGTTTTCTCAATCCCAAGCACAATTCCCTGCTTCTGATTTGTTAAGAGTTTTGTTTACATTGTTATGAATGCTTGGGCTTTTTGTACCAAATTGACCTAATATTTTCTAATTGCTTTAATTCATTGGTGTTACTACCAATGTGTGAGATATTAACATCAATGTCTTTATTTTCTTTCAAAGATTAATTTGATATCCATAATGCTGGGCTTGGTCCTGTATTAACGTTTTGACCAATTTACTAATTTTATTTTGTTACATATTTCACTTATGTTTTCTGTTTACTCTATTTCTGATTAATATTATGGTTAGATAATTGAAATTAACAAGTCACTTTGTCTTATTTCTCAAATACAATGGTTAATTGCTTATCAATTGCTTTTTCTGAATTTTGACAGTTAGGCATTTTATAGGCCTAAGTTTTCTTAGTTTACACAATTTGAACATTGCCTGTTACTTTCAGAGGTTCTGCTTGCCATTACTTAGTAATAGTGTCTACTTTTGAATGACTTTGGGCCATTTCACAATAAATAAATATTATTATAATTTTAAAAAATCATTCCTTATCTAACATCCTTTTTTCCTATTTTATTACAACGGTGAGTACTATTGTGATTATTAAACTTATACAATTGCTTCTCTGTATTTTCTAATATTTCTTACACAAACATTTTATCACTTAACTTTCTATGGTAACATATAACATTAAAATGGTTTATGGTCTTCTCATGATCCAGCCCCATTCCTTCTTTTAAAATACAACTCTTTTAGATAAACTAAGAACAACTTTGGTGCATGGTGTCTTGACGCCATTTACAATATTGTGATCATCATCCTTGTGACTTATTTGTAACATAGGATGTTTTACTATTATTTAAATCATAATCAATTTGTTTCTTAATTATTAACACACAAAAATTGGTCGACATATTAACTTTGTTGTCTATCATTTGTATGAACCTTTAATCTTATTTCTTAATTGAACAAAAGAATTGCTTGAATTAAGTCTAACAATATTGTTTTTAAATTGATCTTATTTTCTAATAAAACTTATATTTTAATAATCATCTAACATAATCCTTATACCATAGGTTCTACACACCACTAATGTTTCTTGTTGTTCATCTATCAACATTTTTATTATTGTTTATGGTTTATTACAACTGTTATTTTCTTTTATTATTACTATTAATTGTTTATATTAATTCATCCCTATCCTATCTATCACCTTCACTGATTACACTGGTTAATAGTTTATTAAATTACAGTCACATTTGTAATACACTCTGTTTAAATTTACAGTAGTGTTTCGTCTTCAATTCTTTAAGTTTTACAATCACTGTTGATATCATATTTTAGTTTGGTTCACTGGTTATCATTAACACTCCTTATCTACCTCTCACTCTTGGTTTAAATTAGTTTTGACAAATCTAATTTTAAAGTCAGTTTTTTAAAACCTCATATGTCTTTTTTTATATTATTAAGGTTATTTTAAAATACATAATATTCTAAATCACAAAGTTAGTACTACAACTTTGTGTAAAGTTAGTTTTTTGAGCTATTGACATTAGTCCCTTTAATTTCTTCATCAAGTCTTTACAATTCGAGTCTATTCTACCCTTTCTTGGTAGTATTCTTATCATCATTATATAATAACAATGGGTTTACATGTTTATTACTGGTGGTGTACTTTCTTTTACATAACTTGGGTAATATATGTTACAAAATTTGAAATATTAGTTAAGTTTTTATTATTCATTTACTTGTTATTTTATAGCCTTTATCTGGCCAATCACTGGGGTTGGGTCACAGTCACATGTTTGACAGTCTAGTCTATTCACTCATTTATTATTAACTTTGTCTATTATTTTTCTTTTTATTCTCTCATTACCTTTGTATATTTATTGATCGTTATGCTTTAAATTAGTTTACTTCTCTTATAGCTATATTATATTTGTGGATCCCCTATAGGGTCTGAGTTCTGCAACGTTATAATATATATATTATAACGATTTATAATAGCGTCCTATCAGAGCGTTATATGAAAGCTATAGACGGTACGAGTTTAACGCCGTAAGAAAGAAAGAGAGCGTATAATCGCAGCCATCTCACTCTAACCACGTCATCGCTACATTAAAATCCAGTTCAAACAGGTAATTTTACTCAAAGCGAATTATTAGTTTAACCTGCGATAACTTCAAAAGTTATAAATATACGGCAATTCTGAAAACAGCATTGTATTCAGCAAGGAAAGCTTTATAAGTAGCCGCAAGCTCAGTTAATATAATTAACAAATAAAGAAGTTATACGGATGACGCACGCCAACAGGAATAACGAGAGAAATATGCTACGTAGGAATAAGGTGTTTTCACACACACACAGATAAAGACCTAAGCAACAATATTCTGTGGTCAGATCTTCGGAAACACATTTGCAAATACCTGTAATCAATCGATTTGTAAATACAGGAAGTACGATTTTGACAATAATTTCTTGTATTTAAAACAGACGCCAGCTAAAAGCGAGGGGTAGAATCACTCTTCGTTCGGTACTTAAACACACTAGACGTGTATAATTCACATACAGAAATTTTTATATTACACAACAGTGCAAATTTAAGTTCTAAATCGAGAAGTAGTTCGCAGTGTAGATGAATTAACAACATTCAATAACACTAGCTGCGTAAAACAACCGTTAATTAATTAATTAATGAATCAGCCGTGAAGAACCTGTGCTACAGAAGGCTACAGCATCTGTAATTGCCAGGGCATCTTCCACAACATTGATCAATCCATTCTTCTGTGCAACACCATCAAAAGGAGGACCTCTACAGATTCCTATCTTCGGTCAACGCATCAAACAGTAAGAAATAGATTCATTGATCAATGATATAAGCGCTAAACAAATAATAAAACAATAAACAATTTTAAAAAAGGCATACATTGTATTGTAACTATAAGATTAGATCTAATATAGTATAAGAGTGTTGAATGGCAAGTGGTGTGTAGTATTGGACGTGCAAATTATTGCAGACCTGTTCTTTAGCACTGGTTTGGGAGATAGAAATCTCTTAATCAAACCGGATAAGAGCTATAGGTCGTTTGAGCGTCTTCATCATTACTTTCCACACTCACTCAATAATTATAAGGTTAGGGTATAACTAAGTCCTACCATTAACAAGTTAAAGTTTAAAAATCATTTATTAAAACATTAAAAATAATAATCAAGTAAATCTTAAAGTGTTATTTGTAACGATTCCCCTTGAAAACCACAATCACTGAACGAATCCTGAGAAAGAGTGTCTCCATGCGCTGAGCTAAGCTGAAACCGTGTCATTTGTATCTGGGATTTGTTCTGGCGTCCAGGTAAAGTAATATCACGGGTAAGTAACTTTTTATCTAACATCACAAATATTAGATAATTGTGTTAGACGAAAGGGAGCGTTGTATAGATTTGGCGCGGCCAACTAAGGGGCTCGATTAAGCTCGATTAAGATCACCAAATTTATATGTAAAAATAAGTTACATATAGATTTGTCGCCGCAACTAATGGGCCCGATTAAACACAAAATTATATAAATAAAGTTATATAATTTGGCGTTGCTTTTACCCAAGTGATAGTTAAACTGTATTATTAATAAATTTGAAAAGAAAGTGGAATTCAAGGTTACAAATAACTATTAAATAATTGTTTAATTTATTTGTTAATAATATATTTTAAAAGTGGCTAAATCATCAGCAGTAGATATGGCAGCAATTGAGCAAATGTTTAAACAATTGACCACTAAAATGGATGATACAAATAAGAAAATTGAAAGTACTAGTAGTCAATTAAAAAGTGAAATAAAAGATACTAATAATAAAATTGAAAATATAAATAGTAAAATTGATGAAAATAATAAAAGTTTAGAAGAAAGTAATCAAAAATTGATAAATGATGTTAATAATAAAATGGAACAAACTAATAAATATTTGTCCAGTGAAATGAAACAAATAAATGAAAATTTATCTAGCCAAATAGAACAAAGTAGTAAAGAGGCTACATTTAAATAGATGAAGAAATAGCAAATTTAGCTATTAACTTAGCTGGTAAAATAGATGAGAATAATAATAGATTTGATAAGCATACCGAAGAGGTTAAAATTACATTAGAAGAATTTAGAAAACAAGTAAACACTAATTTTCGCCATCAAGACGAAAAGCTAAATAAATTTACAAATGAATTACATGAAAGGTTAGAACAGAAATTAACCCTCATTAATCAACAATTCAATGAAGTAACAGCTGAATTAAAAACACAAACACTTCTAAATAAAGAAGAAATCCAGACTACTATGGAAGAGTGTACCCAACTGGGTGTAAATATTAGTGAAGTTAAGAAACAGGTAGAGAGTAAGGCTAACAGTGACGAAGTACATAAAAAGGTGGAACAACAGTTGAAGGTAATGCGGGATGATCTGACTAAAGCAATGAAGTCACAGCAAACCAAAGTATTGAGGTGTGGCGGCTATAAGGAAGAACCGGAAAACCTTGCATTTTCAGGTAACCCACATGAGAATCCTGTAGAATTCCTAAAGCTGTTTGAAGCGTATGTAACTTGTGTAAATCCACTGATGGACGACGAGGATAAGAAGGACATGTTAGGCCGATTTCTCAAGAATTGGGCAGGTACATGGTGTAAAGTCATCTCAGACAGAGTCCAAACCTACTCAGACTTCAGGAAAAAATTTCTAGCTCAGTACTGGAATGTTCAAATACAAAGAAGGGTACGTGATCATTTAGAATTTGGTAAGTATCACCCGTCAATGAATATGACAACTACCAATTATGTGCTTCATGTAATGGCGCAAGTTAAACATCTAACACCACCAATAGAAGAGAGAGACCTAGTATATAAGCTAGCGCGTCATTTCTCAGAACGCACTAGAGTAGCAACCACTACTAGAGCAGTGGATACTCTAGAAATTTCATTATGGTTGTAGATGAGTGTCTAGATTTAGAGAGAGCCCTACAGCGGGTAAGTAACCAGCTGAGTAACTACTCTAGAGGCGATCAGCAAGAACCAACGTTCTACTCAAATAGAAGGAGAGATAATGAACGTATGAAAGAAAAAGGTTTACCCCATATCCGGGTAATAAACCACAAAATAGACAGGAAGTGGAGGATAAAGGTAGAAGTAGAAGTGTAGAAAATAAATCTAATAAAGTGTATAAAGTGTGTAAAACCGCTATAACCTCTACCGAGCAGCAACCGTCGACTAGTAAAATGAATACGGGAAACGGGAAGCCACTGCAGGTAGAAAAGAAACAAAACTAAACCTACCAGTACCTGCAGTGAAATCACCAAAGAAAACAGGTAAGAAGAATGTAGCTAATAATATAAAACAAGTGAGCGATAGGGAGTTCTTGTTAAAAGAGGAGCAAGAAGTGGGTGGAAACCATTATCCTGAATGTCCGGAAATAATTTGTAAGATCTGTAATCTACTGGTACGAGCGCTTATTGACACTGGCAGTGAAGTTACCGGTGTTAGCTCAAAGTTAGTAGATAATTATCAGTTGCGAAATTGTCCCAGATTACCCGTAAAACATTGTAATGTACAGAGAGCCACTGGAGCCAAAATGCAAAAGATAACTGAACAAATATATTTACCTGTCAGTATAAATGGTAACCAAACCCAAATAGTAGCTCTAATCGTCCCGACACTCATTCATGATTGTATTATTGGGGTAGATACGTTGCTCGAATGGAAAGCAAAAATAAATTTTAAAAGAAATACCATTACGATGGAAATAAATGCTAATAAAATAAAAGTAGGTATTAAAGAGTTTAAGCATTGGAAGTCGGTAAGTGGAACAAAGAACTGTAAGCAGCTAAAGTCATTTCTAGGTTTAGCTAACTACTATCAAAAGTTTACAAGTAAATACGCGGAAAGTACTGTTCCATTGTTAAAGTTGTTAAATAAAGGTATTAAATGGAATTGGACAAAGGACCACGATGAAGCACTGCAACAAGTAAAAAGTCTTTTTATAAATACTGTTGTATTAAATCATCCAAGAATGGGAGAAAGATTTTACTTGCAAACAGACGCCAGCAATATTGCTATTGGAGCACACTTGTATCAGATTGATGAGAAGGGCCAACAAGCGGTATTAGGATTCGTAAGTCCCACACTTAAAGGGGCAGAATTAACCTATTTCACGACAGAAAAAGAGCTATTAGCGATAGTGCATAGCCTGTCAAAGTTTAGAAGTTATATTCTGGGTGCTAAACTTACTATAATCATCGACAATAAGGCGTTAGTGTTTTTATTAAAGTGTAAATTGCTAGGTGCTTGTCTGACTCGTTGGATCTTGGCTATACAAGAGTATCAATTTGAAATACTGTATTGCAAAGCGAAAGACAACTGAGTAGCAGATGTACTCAGTAGAAATCCACCATTAGAAAACAACATGGAAACAGGTAATATTAAATATAGTAGCAATAATATTGGTATTTACGCGGTAAAACATATAACGAAACCTGAAGTAGTTAGACGACTTAAGGAAATAGGGACTCATCAACAACAAGACCCTAGGATTAGTGTAGTTTGGAGGAGTGCAGTTACCAACTCCAAACCAGGATTTTCCATATACGACGGTAAGCTATATAAGCTATGTTCCCATAAGTGGAAGTTACTATTACCTAGTTGTATGATAGATGAACTTATTAGGGAATGCCACTTGTCATTGGGCCACGCTGAATTTAAAAAATGCTATCTAGCCTTAACCGAAAGTTTCATAGGAAAAGGGTTAGCAAAACGCATGAAAAGATTATTGTCTACTTGTGACCTGTGCCAGAAATGTAAACACCCGAACTTAGCTACAAGGGTAGAAATGCAAACAATCCAAGGTAAAGTGAAAGGAGAGTTATTAGCTGTGGATTATTACGGGCCTCTACCAAAAGCAAAAGGAGGGGTAAAGCACATTCTAGTGACGGTAGATTTCTTTTCCAAATTTGTAAAATTATACCCAGTCCAAAGAGCCACGACAAAAGCAACACTTAAAGCATTAACGAAGTTCTACATCCCACAGTATGGTAAACCAAGGAAAATATTGTCCGACCAAGGAAAACAGTTCACCCATAACCTATGGAGAGAAACCTTGGAAGAATTAAATATTAAACCTATTCTTACATCCATACGTCACGTTCAAGCGAATTTAGCTGAAAGAGTAAATAGAGAATTAGGGAGGTATTTTAGAATATTGTGTAATCAGAACCATTCTGCATGGGTAGACTACTTAAGTTTTATTTCAGATTGTATAAATAATACATGCAATGAAACAACGGGGTACACACCTTCAGAATTGTTTATTTATAAAGAACCTGTACATGTATGGACCAAAACCATAAAAGTCCACCCAACTACAATCTACCTATCCCATATGACGTAAAGACCAGGATAGCAGAAGAGAGAATACAAAGAGAAGGTCAAAAGAGAGTAGAACGATATAATCGAACTCACAAGTTGGTAAGGTTTGTGGAAGGAGAGGAAGTGCTAGTGAAAGCGAATCCTGTATCCTCTGCCATAGATAATACCACGGCCAAGTTCTTTCCGATATTCATGGGACCTTATAGGATAGAAAAACAGATTGCAAGGTACACACATCTGTTAAAAGATGTAGAGAAAAATAAATTTATAGGAAAGTACCATGGGGATAGTTTAAGAAAATATAAACAAAATATTGACCCATAAAGAAATAATAAGTTGAGCCGTAAGGTATGAGAGTCAAACCAGGTCAAATAAAATAAATAAATAATTGTTTTGAATCAATATTAATAATAATAATAATAAAAAATTATTATTTAAATAAATGTAGAATTTTTATTTAAATTATTGACATTAATTAATCCAAAGCGATGATTAAAAATGATCATATAAATTTCCAGTATACCATGTTAGGTTAAGAAACATTGAAATATTTAGTTATAAGATAGACGTAAGCAACATTGTATAAGTGCAAGGGTTGTACGGGAGAAAGTGCTAAAGTAAATGTGCAAAAATGTTTATTCAATGTAAAACTGTACATTAAAAAAAATTAATGATTTAAATAATCAATTTTTTTTATACCTAGTGGGGGTGTATATAACGATTCATAATAGCGTCCTATCAGAGCGTTATATGAAAGCTATAGACGGTACGAGTGTAACGCCGTAAGAAAGAGAGAGAGAGCTTATAATCGCAGCCATCTCACTCTAACCACGTCACCGCTACATTACAATCCAGTTCAAACAGGTAATTTTACTCAAAGCGAATTATTAGTTCAACCTGCGATAACTTCAAAAGTTATAAATATACGGCAATTCTGAAAACAGCATTGTATTCAGCAAGGAAAGCTTTATAAGTAGCCGCAAGCTCAGTTAATATAATTAACAAATAAAGAAGTTATACGGATGACGCACGCCAACAGGAATAACGAGAGAAATATGCTACGTAGGAATAAGGTGTTTTCACACACACACAGATAAAGACCTAAGCAACAATATTCTGTGGTCAGATCTTCGGAAACACATTTGCAAATACCTGTAATCAATCGATTTGCAAATACAGGAAGTACGATTTTGACAAGAATTTCTCTGCCGTTTGGAACCTGTCACAGTGTGTTTGACCGACTCGTTCGAGATTGTCGAAACTGGAAAAACGCATGATTTATATGTACAACCAATCAGCAGCCCGTATTTAAAACAGACGCCAGCTAAAAGCGAGGGGTAGAATCACCCTTCGTTCGGTACTTAAACACACTAGACGTGTACAATTCACATACAGAAATTTTTATATTACACAACAGTGCAAATTTAAGTTCTAAATCGAGAAGTAGTTCGCAGTGTAGATGAATTAACAACATTCAATAACACTAGCTGCGTAAAACAACCGTTAATTAATTAATTAATGAATCAGCCGTGAAGAACCTGTGCTACAGAAGGCTACAGCATCTGTAATTGCCAGGGCATCTTCCACAACATTGATCAATCCATTCTTCTGTGCAACACCATCAAAAGGAGGACCTCTACGGATTCCTATCTTCGGTCAACGCATCAAACAGTAAGAAATAGATTCATTGATCAATGATATAAGCGCTAAACAAATAATAAAACAATAAACAATTTTAAAAAAGGCACTAAGAAAAGCATACATTGTATTGTAACTATAAGATTAGATCTAATATAGTATAAGAGTGTTGAATGGCAAGTGGTGTGTAGTATTGGACGTGCAAATTATTGCAGACCTGTTCTTTAGCACTGGTTTGGGAGATAGAAATCTCTTAATCAAACCGGATAAGTGCTATAGGTCGTTTGAGCGTCTTCATCATTACTTTCCACACTCACTCAATAATTATAAGGTTAGGGTATAACTAAGTCCTACCATTAACAAGTTAAAGTTTAAAAATCATTTATTAAAACATTAAAAATAATAATCAAGCAAATCTTAAAGTGTTATTTGTAACGATTCCCCTTGAAAACCACAATCACTGAACGAATCCTGAGAAAGAGTGTCTCCATGCGCTGAGCTAAGCTGAAACCGTGTCATTTGTATCTGGGATTTGTTCTGGCGCCCAGGTAAAGTAATATCACGGGTAAGTAACTTTTTATCTAACATCACAAATATTAGATAACTGTGTTAGACGAAAGGGAGCGTTGTAATATATATATATATATATATATATATATATATATATTGAAAAATACCCAATCTCCCTCTTCGGTCTTGTTTTATAAAGTAATTTGTATTAAGCCCTAATTATAATTTGCAAATGCAAACCTCATGTTGTGGACGCCAATTATGGTAAGTCACAATTAATTTATGTTATGTTTTTTTATTTAAAGCCCCTCTTTGTTTGTGCGAATTTGTAATAGTTAAAAAATATATGTATTGTGTGGTAATTGTCTGTACTTACTGATTATGGTTGGTAAATTAATGGTTTATTATAAAATGATTTTCTGGTTACTTCTTCTCATGTTAGATAAGACGATTCACTAAGATTAATTATACATTAAATAGGTTGGTGAGTCTATAAAATAACTAGAATTATGCCCATGTGCTCACTGGTGTGTAACTAGATTGGTTTAGTTTTCTTTTATTTGTTCGTTTATTCATTGAGATATTAAAAGTTTGTATTAATTGTTCTTAGTAAGTTTATTTTATTTATTCCTTTACTTTATTAGAGTTTACTGAACTAGATACCTCATTTAAAAAACACGTGTTATTCCAAAATAGATACTGCCAACTTAATCTTCTTGAGTTGATGTAACCTCTAATAATTGTGTATTGCGGAATTATTGTTAATTATAAAAATGATGATCCGTACACTAGTTTTTCTTCCATGTTGTTTTAGTTTCTTATTTTATATTCAATTCTTTTCTTTTTATATTAAAATGGAATAATATTTCTCGTAATACAAATTAGTTAACCAGGCTTGTTACAATGATAGCTCAACAGTAGGCAGCATGAGTTTTCGTCATCCCAGAAAATCACATTAAATATTTACGTTACAGTAATATAACTTTTGGCGTTCTTTGACTACAATAATTAACAAGAAATGTCTGTTTTGAAGAACAAAAATTACAATACAAAATTAAATATGATATTGTAAGACAATAAAGTAAAATCTAAAGTGACAAACAGTTCGTATTTCGTACATTGTCCGGTGTTGATGTTAACCTAGTTTGGCTGAGTTATTTAGATAAACATTAAATACAAAAACAAAACACAATAGTTAAACGTGAAATAGTATTGATAATGTTAGTGTTCATATACAGTGATAAAATAAACATAAGTTCACAAGTGTTTATTACAAGTTACTATGGAATCGTGGTCATTAATTATTAAGTTTGTTATACATTCTCAAAATAAACACTATACTTTCCTTTTCTTTATATCCTCTTTATAATTCACTGATATTAATTATACATTGTAATGTTCTTTAATGATTAAAACCACTTCACAACGCTTGACGTTCACTGTTAGGTTACGTTCCCAATAATAGGTTAGACCGTTGTTTGTTTACTCTGCACATAACCTCACTTGGTTTCAAGATTTTCAGGACAAGAATATTTACACTTAGGGTTGGAGATTAACTACGTTTTCCGTATTACATAAGAGGTGTTCTTTACTGCATGATGACCGGCGAAAAACTAAACTCTTTGCGGTGCGTTATGGGTAAATTCACCTGGCAGGTGAACGATTTGATTGGTGGAGATATTAACTATTCCGTTTTTAATTACAAAACTTTCGTTTTAAGCGCCAGTCTTTGGGTTGGAGAATATCATCCCCCGCCAAGCTAATCGTCACTTTTTCTGAACAAATTTATTAAAATATTTTTGAATCGACATAATGTACTTACATACATACATACATCCTCGGCGCTACAGCCCAGTCCGGGCCCTGGCCTCCAAAAGAAATCTTCCCCACTGGTCTCTACTCCCGGCCAATGTCCACCAGTTTGCTGCACCCAGCCTCACTGCCTCCTTACCAACCTGGTCCAGCCATCTTGTACGCGGTCTTCCCCTCCTTCTCCTTCTCATCGGCAAATAATTCATCACTCTTTTTGGGATTCTATCCTCTGCCATTCTCTGCACATGACCAGCCCAACGCAATCTGTTAATTTGTATGAGTTGCACGATCGGAAGATCTTTAAACCTTTCGTACAACTCTCGATTATGCAGTCGCCTCCAAATGTTGTTTTCCCTCACAGGGCCATAGATTCTCCTCAGTACCCTCCTCTCAAAAACGGATAGTCTCTGCTCATCTAGTTTTTTTAACACCCAGCATTCCGAGCCATACATCAGGACTGGTCTAATCAAGGTCTTGTATAGGGAGGCTTTTGTATCTTTAGTTATTAATTTTGATTTAAAATGTTTTACCAGTCCGTAGTAACACCTATTAGCAGATAATATTCGTCTTTCAATATCTCTAGAGGAGTCATTTCCAGAGTCCACATATGACCCGAGATATGGAAAACCCTGAAACTTTTCAAATTCATAATCGTTAATGCGCAGGGACAGGGTACGAGTATTGGCACCTACAACCATATATTTGGTTTTGCTTTGGTTTATAACCAAGCCCATAGCCTTAGCGGACAACTCCAGTTCCTGAAAGGCTTCCTTTAAGCCAGATTCAGACCTACTTATGACGTCAATGTCATCGGCATAGGCCAGAAGCTGTACCTCCTTGTGAAATATGTGTCCGCTAGTTTGAATTCCTGAATCCCTGATGACCTTTTCTAGAGCTATGTTGAACAACAGACATGCTAAGGCATCTCCTTGTTTCAACCCATTCAATGTTTTTAAGGAGTTAGATAGATTTGATTGTATTCTGATTTGGCATTTACATAATGTACTTATGCTACTTAAAATTAAAAATATATTACTACCATTAATCAGCATTTTTTAAGCTTATCATTTTGAGACCTTATAAGGCATGGTTCGGTTCAATAATAATAAAATAACAATTTTCACAGATTGACTTATTCTATGATTCTCTATAAAATATTAATTTGTCTGCTTCATCACTTAATTCTTAGTTGTATAATTGGTTTTACCTTAACATTACATGGTATAACAATAGTGATAATAATTATAAACACCTATTTATTATAAAAACCTAGTATTGCCATCTAGACCTAATCATGTCCATGCTCATTGGGACCTTAGTTGCTTTCTCAAACTAAAATTACTTAATTCTACTATAAAGTAACAACTCTTAATTATCATTTATAATCTACTTGAACTTTTACAATTTATTTTATACTTCACTACAAGCTTTTTTCCTTGTACTGTCCATTAAAATCTTCCACAATAGATGTATGAAGGGTTTGTCAAAGTTGACAACTTATTATTTACATTATGCCTGGTCTATTATTGATATTTCTTATTATTAGCTTCTTACCCTACTAACATATATTATTTTATAATCTATACCATATGATATAACAAGTTTTATTTACATAAATTGTTATCATTTTTCCTACCCAGTACATGTAGGCTTTTGTCTCATCAGTTTCTTAATATTTATATTATTATTTATGTTCCTAAACATCTATAGTTAATTATCATTGTCTTATTTATTATTCACTTCATTGTTCATACTTTTTACCATGAAATCATTTATCTTACACTCTTCTTTATTTTTTTGTTTTGCTTTAACATATAAATATGGTGCATAACCTAACTTACTTCATAACACTTTTATATACAATTAAAACTGTTATTATTCACTTATTTTATACTAATCATTCTCCGAATTGTTTTTGTGACTTGATTCACACTTAGATATGATTATTCTCTGACCTTATAGCTCTTTTACATCAAATTTTATCTAGTTTATAAATTTTCCTGTTTGGTAAACAATTTAAGTTCTGCTGTATAGGCTTTCACCAATTTTTTATAACATTACTTATGCAGTTTACAAGAGTTATTTATTATTAAGTTCCAGATAATCATATTTGGTATTTTGGTCTTATCATTTTATTCTACATTTATTTTAAAATTAATCTAATCGTTTTTTTTTTACATTAAACAGGTTTCTTTCTTAATTATTATTCTGTTCTTCATTATTATGATAAGATAATTATTTATGTTAGGGTATATTCTTTATGAAGAGGGAAACATCACGTTACAATATATATATATATATATATATATATATATGTAGAGAGAGGGGGGGAATCCTATGAAGTAAAGAAAAGCGTGTAAACTACATTCATTCGTTAAAACAAAACTACTTGAACACACACACACATACCCACCAATGTAAATTGTTACAATACCATAAGTTAAAAAATAAGCTTATATAAAACTATAGTACTTACATCGTTCGACCCAATCCCAGACAAAGTGCCCACAGAACCTTCCTCTGGCATAAATTTTGCTAGTTTTGTGAGTAAAAGGAAACATATAAAACGATTTGCACTTCGCGCAGTGAGTAAAAATTTCGGGCAATGCCCGAATTCGGCAATTACGAATAACATATATTATTTGTCTTTGTTATAAGCTCAAATTTTTGAACTCATTAATATTCTCTAAAGAGGAACTTTTAGTGCAGAATAAAATAATTACAACTTTTGTATTTGAGTATCATGTATTAACCTTAAATGTGTTTTCAAATTATTTATTATTTATTGGGTTATTTTGAGTTAACAAGGAAGAAATAAATAATTATAGCGAATGTTTCTAAAATGCGAATGTTCGTGTTTATAACAAAACAATATTGGTTGTGTAACTACTTTATATAAATGAAGTTTACACACATATTTAACATACACTATCAAAAAATAGAGCATCTTTGTGATGTAATAAGCGAAAAAAGTCAAAAAAGAAGCATACGTAACAATTACACATGAAAATTTAGAAATAGGATGGCCAATGATGATTATGAATAAGCTAATATATGATGGTATTATAGGAATTGATTTATTGAATGTGTAGGTGCTAGGATTTATATTATTAATAATAAGGTAACATGTAATTATAAGGGTGTTCAACATAGCATAAGTATGAATAAACAAGGAAAACAGTATAAGGTAATATAAGGTAAGTGAGACATCTATTGTCTTAGCTAAACCCAAAGTTCAATATGTACCAACTCAATGTACAAGTCAAACTACCGACAAGATTTCTAAACAAGAAGAAAAGCAGCCGCAAGAATTAATAAATGTATATGAAGATATTTTCAATGGAACACCGACGCAGACGACAGTCTACAAACATACCATAACTGTGACAGGCCCAACAAAATTCGTCTGGAGGCATACCCTATTCCAATGCGCTACGAGGAAGAAGTAGAAACGGAAATACATCGCATGCTGGATAATAACGTGATAGAACGGTCCAACAGTAACTCCTTAAATTCTCTTGTAGTAGTAAAGAAGAAAAGCGGGGATATTCGTCTATGTCTGGACATGCTCGAGCTGAACAGTATTATAATGAAAGAATATGACTTTGCGCCTAATGCGGACGAGCTGATTACAAAGTGTGAAGGAGCACGCTACTTGACTAAGCTAGATCTACGTTCAAGTTTTTGGCAAATTCCAATCCGAGAAGAGGATAGAAAATTTACTGCATTCCTGTATAAGAAGAAGTGTTACCAACATAAAGTAGTACCATTTTGATTAAGTACGAGTTTGGCAGGTATTGTAAAATGTTTGGAAAGAACATTAGGCCCAGAGGTGGAACCTTATACTATGATCTTCGTAGATAATATTCTATTGATATCTAAGGTATTCAATGAACATATCCAAAATCTGCGAACAATATTCCATAGGTTTAGGCAAGCAAATGTGTCCCTAAACCTAAACAAATTTGAATTGATAAAAACTTCTCTCCAATTCCTAGGACATGATCTCATCCTCAGGTATAGAACCAGATCCTACCAAGATAACCAGTAAAACCAACTTTCCTATACCCAGTAATCTTCAAGGTTTACGTGCATTTTTAGGTTTAACTGGATATTACAGAAAAGTTACGCCATTATATGCCGAAGGGGTCAACTGTTGTTAGAGTTGACAAAAAAAGGAAGAAAATGGAAAAGTTAGAAGAAGCATCAAGAAACCTTCGACCCAGTGAAGACCTTATTCTTAGAAAATATCATGCTACATCATCCTCAGCGGGAAGAAAAATTTGTAGTTTATTCTGATGCTAGTGGTTACGCCGTGGAAAGTGTACTATACCAGAAGGGTTCTGAAGGAAATCTAAGGGTCATCGCCTACGCGAGCAGAGTTTCCAAAGGAGCAGAGCGGCACTACTCAACATCAGAGGAGGAGGTAGTACTTGCAATTGTCTAGGCACTTAACCAATTTTTATATTACATTTACGAGGTATGGTATGGTATCATATGTTATATCGTATGGTACTCATTTAGAAATACACACTGACAATCAAGCATTGTCATTTCTACTTAAATGTAAAGTAACGCACTCTCGTTTACTGAGATGGATTTTAGCCATTGGAGAGTACTCATTCACTATCAAGTACTGCAAAGGAAAAGATAATAGCGTTGCAGATATATTAAGTCGTTATGTTACATAAGAATGTGAGGAAATCTACAATAAGGAGGGTAACGAAGTACGTCTATTACCTATACGATTTGTAACTAGTAACGAAGTAAAAAGAATGCTACAAAATCTAGCGGAAGAACAAGATCAAGTTCTTACATTACTAAATTTAAAACGCCAATCTCTCCTACCAGCTCAATATAAGCTATAAAACAACATTCTTTTCAAGTAATAAGATATGATTGGAAAATTGTGTTGACTAACGAGATGTTATTTAAACTGATAACACCAACTCATGAGAGGTTAGCTCATGCCTCAGCATTAAAATATTATTTATCCCTTAGAGAAGATTTTACAATCAACATCATGTTTAGAAAAATTTTAAATGAATTGCAGAAATGTTATGATTTCCAGACTGCTAAGCAACCTAATCTTCACTCATATGTGGAAATGCAAAATATACAGAATTAGGCGAAAGGGGAGTTAGTTGCAGTGGACTTCTTAGGGCCATTACCACGATGAAGTCGGGGGGTTAAACACATACTAGTCTGTATAGACGTGTTTTCTAAGGCAGTTCATCTGTATCCTATTATGCGACCCACAACGAAAGCTGTCCTAAAACTTCTGTTACAAAAATATATTCCAATATGTGGTAAAATGAAAAGAATTTTTAGTGATCAAGGAGTGGAATTTAAAAGTGACGTATGGAATAGAGTATTAAGGGAAAATTGAATCCAACCCATACTCACATCCATCAGACATCCACAGGGAAATTTAGCCAAGAGAGTAAATAAAGAATTGGGTAACTACCTACGTATTTACTGCCATAACCAACACAATAAATGGGCAGAATATTTACCATTCTTTGAAAAAGCCATTAATGATAATTATAGCGAAGCAACGAGCTACACACCGACAGGGATTAAACAAAATCGCCAACCCGACAAATTTTGGAAGCGGTATGTTCACAAACCTGCTAATCAGAACTTACCGGTACCATTAAGCGTTAAGATTGAACATGCTAAAAGAAAAATAATTGAAAAAGGTAATAAAAGAATAGAAAGATTCAACAGAACTCACAAGCTGCAGAAATTTAATGTTGGAAAGAGAGTGTTATTAAAAACAAATCATGTTGGAAACCGTATTGACAATACTGCTAAAATATTCTTCAGATTCTATGATGGAACTTACACTTTGCTAAGACAAGTTGGCAAACACACTTTCATTCTATATGATGACACAAAACAGAGAGAAATAGGCAAGTACCATGCGAGCTCTTTAAGGAAATTTTACGAATGAATGAATAGGTCACGTGACAGTTAAAGGTGAACACGTGTTCAAGTAGATAGACTGACTGCGAAGAGACGCAACAAGTCAACATGTATGGGAGGGGAATATTTTGTTCACCCCACCTCACATAAAGATAATGGTAAAATTATTATTCGCATTGAAAAGCATTATTCATTATTATGAGCATAATTAATGTAAATAAATAGTGTATTAGAAAATGTATTGTAACATTTTGTCTAATGTAAAAGGCAAAAATGTAATAAACAAGTTTATTACATTTTTTTTGTTAAGCAGGGAAGTAATGCAACAGTATGTATGTGTATGGTACTGTGGATTGCATAATTAGTTAAAATAATTTATGTAAATTAAAATAAATAATCAATATTTTCAGTAGTATAATAATTGAGATAGAAAGCTGTAAAGGCGAACAACGAATTTGCCTGCTTGAACAGGAAAGTCACGCCACACACAGCTGCGTCTGTGTACACGTGTATCTTACGCGCGCGCGCGCGTGTGTGTGTGTGCGGCCAGTTAATTCCTACAAAGTGTCTCTCCTAAATAAACGTTAATCAATAAAGAAATTATTTAAATTGTGATAAATGTGTATAAAATATCACAAAACAAAATACGCCACAGTGCGAATAATATAAAGACGCACGCGTATACAAAAGAGTGTACGAAAACAATAAAAAGTGTCAATACAGTGCAAATAAATGCAAATAAAACCTATAATAATTAAGACAGAGAAAAGCGGTAAACACACAGTTGTAGACATATACAAATTACCGACCAGTTGAATATCGGGTAATTTGCAAAAGACTTCGCATGTTGCGAAGACCAGTGAAATAATTGTGTAAATAATCGTGTTTACAAAGGGACGCTACGATAGACTGATTCAACCAGAGACTGGTCGAGACATGATTTTTGCGCCCAAGAGTATAAATACGCGAGACACACCAGCTTTTTTCTCTTTCTCGTTCAACCACAGCAGCAGCCGGAGACTATGCCCGACAACTTCATCACTTTCGTGAGATCACCGCTGCAACCAGAGGCTATTACTGGTGACGAGGGAGCATCCAACTACATGGTATAGATTCCAGCCGTACGGTACGAGTCATCGGACTACCGAGAGGATCCGGAGGATGGAGAGCAGACTCCAGGACTACACCGACTACGGAGGATCAACCAGAATCAAGGACTCAGGACCAAAAGAGGATACGCTGAGAAATTACTACCACGATTAAGGTGATATAAATCCATCTCATCAAAAACAAAAGACTCAATTAAAGACAATAAAACAATGTAAAAGGAAGACAATATAATTTCAAAAAGTGAAATTTATAATTTTTAAATATAACTGTTTATTGTATAGTAATTTATAGTAATATTAGAATTTATGAAAGTATATTTTTGAAATGATAATTTAACGAAGATATTTAAATTAATTTTGAATGTAAATAGTAATTTTTTTAAAGTAATTAATATGTCATAAATAAGAGTTGCATATGCAGTAATAATAATTTAAAAAGAAAAATTAGAAAATTTAATAAAAATTAAAGAAGTTGAGCAAGTCGAGAGCAATATTATATCGTAATCAATGTTATTTATAGTTATAAGTTTGTATTTTATGTTTCTATGCTTAACATAAGATATTACTTGTATTTTATTAACAAGTATGTGTACTACAAATACACACATGCAAATACTAATGAAGTTTTTAACTCGCAATATTTTTGAAATTTTTAATTAATAAATGTTTGAAAGTTTCTAAAGAATTCACGTTGTTATTATTATTACGATTACACCCGTTGTAAATTTATACCGTAAGTATCGTTGCAAATAAATTGTGCTACCAAACGTGTGGCTTGTTAACGAAATAGACAAATCGTTATAATATATATATTCGCCGTAAATTCTGCACACATACGTTTAACGCCACCTACAAACGAGTCACGGACACCACTTATAGGCTGTCCAGCGTACGCCAGGGGATAATATGTTGTTGTATGAAAGCTAAGCGAGAATTTTTCCCGAGACGAGAATCAATCTACCTCCTAAACTCCATCAAACTACTAAGTGCTCTGCAGCAAAATATTAATTTGTTTAGGCCTTCTGAGCCTGGACTCGTTTTGTGAGAAATGGTCGTAATCATGCGTCGTTTTTAGTCCTATTTTTCCGGCAGTATATAATTTCTCCTCACCAGTGCAACTTTATGAGCTTTTCTTCTTCATTTGACTTTCGGGACAGTATAGATAATTCTGTGGTGTATTTGTGAGTAACTGATTTAATGAAAGAATTATAAACTATCCTGTGCGTCGTAATTTTTGATGTTATAAAAGTAATACTTCTTTCCAAGGTGATGCCAAAGTAACAAGGAACAAAAAACAACTGCAATATTAGATTAATTATTAACAAATACCTCCACCCTACATTACGTGTTAATAGTATTAACATATTGCATACAATAAAACACTACTAACCTTATGTAGAACTAAAAGTACCATGTAAATCATGTACATACATAATAATTTTGAAAGTTGAAATTCACTCTCAAATACTATTTGTATAGACGCTGTAAAGATCTTACGTTTGTATAATTTTAACACCTTCAAACAATTATCAGAAAAGATGAAATGGAATTCTAGAAACTAAGTGTAAACAGCGTTCACTTACATGCGGCATACAGGGCAATACAGAAATGTTGAACATGTAGTGGGTTTAGGCAGTAACCACTGCCTACACAATGTCTACCTGTAATTCGCATTCACATTTAAGCAAAAAAATTCTTTATTTTTTCCAACAAATTCTCTAAAATTAGATTTAAATTAGTGTAGGAACAATCAATGTAGCATAAAAATGATACCTGCAGTTTTATTAGTTTCTCAGTTGTATCTCTGTCAAAAAAAAAACAGACAACATAAAAAAAAAATAAAATACAGAGTAGTTTTCAAAAAAGAACACGTCTGAGCTCTAGTATCATATACAGATGGAAGAGTGTTGCAAATTTTAGGCTGCAGATTTTGTCTGAATTCTTTTACCTTTCTTTGAATAGCGGTACTGTAAAAAGAGCAGGTATGTTATTCCCACAAAATATACATTATCATAAGGTGTACATTTTTTCAAATTCATTCTTGTAAATGGTTATATCTTGTTCTTGTTGTTTTTTAATGACGTTACGCTTATTTAAAATGGTAGGTTCAAAAAGTCAAAAGAAATTCTTTAAAAAGTAGCATTATTAGATATTCGAATTTTAGAATGACATAATTTAAAGGAAACAGTAATATCATATAATATATACTGTATATATGTTTTAATGAAATAAGATCTGACTGGAACGTGCCTCAAAATTAAACTTGCTAATATTTACAACATTTTTTTAACAAGATAAATATGTAAACCTATTAATCGAAAAAGTCTACCTTACTAGGCACTTTTATTTTCTTTAAAAATTTTTAACGACATAAAGTTATAACAACTTTTGACAGTTCAACCATATTAGCAACTAACTTTTGAATTAGCACTTTGGATGTTACTGCGAGCTTCAAATGATTTGTTTTCCTTTTTGCTTCCACCGAATCAGTTAAAATGACGCATGGTAGACTGCCTAAGTAAGCAGTTTGGCATGCAAGAAAAGTAGTGTTCCCGTTACTGCGCTTCAGACTCCTTTGGATTTTTGATTGTTATCCCAAGATGTTTACTTCCACAGATTGAATCGCTTTGGGAGCTATAAAAAGCACCTTAATTTTATTGTGCGTCCTAGAATTAAATATGGAACCTCTATTTTATTAACAATACTCAATAGACTGCAATTTGCTTGCAGAAACAAATCCTTTGCCATAACTGTAATTTAAACTTAACTGCCATAACTTTGTTTTCCTGCTTTTAAAACGGCTAATCTAATTGTTCCAGTTCTACTTGCGTTATCTGCAAACAACCATCAATTTTACAACATTTTACAAGATATTTTAAAAGTAAAAGTACGCACTGGAGCTGCCGCCGTTAATTTTGCTTTAATTAGTTACACCTTCAAGAACGTCTTCATAAAAATTCAGCTTGCCAGGAATTTTGGTAAAAAGGAATTTTTCTGCACTAAATTATGACTAGTTCCTACAATTCTACGAAAATGTGTGATACACATTAATCTGTAAAATTATAATATTATCTCTCAAAACGCATATTTTCCTATCAACCTGACAGCAGTTAAAAGATGTTTATCGAAAGGCAGCACTTGAAACTACTTGAAAAATGAATAAAATCTTCTGAGAATCCGAAAAGTAATTTACAATACTGAGGCGTACTTCAGAGTTATAGCTAGTTAAGTTTATTAGATAACAGCAAAATACTGATGACAAACCTAACTGATGCGTTTAGCACACTTGACTAGCTGGCTTACTTAGTGAGTTAGAAGATATTTAAAAGATTTACAGATCAAAAATTTCAATTTAAATTTACCCTTATTGATGTTAATAGCTTCAGATTTTTAGAACAATTTGTTTTTAAAAGATATGTCAAACAGCTAGTAAGGTAATCATAATAACCAGTAATATTAATACTAAGATATCAATATCATAATCAATAATAGCAAAGATTTGTATTTATTTCATTGATATCTGATTAGTCGAATACCACATTTGTTCAAATTAAAAGTATACTGCCACTGCTGAAATCCAACCCTAACAACTCTGAATCCTAACTTCTTGGCTCGTTGGGGGCGGGCTTGAACTTCTTGGCTTGAATCGTAACCCACAACATCTTGGCTCGTTGGGGGCGAGCAACAGCTCTTTAGCTGGCTACCAGGGCACTGGTAGGTGAGTTACGACAAGGTTGTTTGTACCGCTTGAAACATGCCGTAATCCACGGTGAGAACTTTTCTAACAATGGTTAGTGAGTCGCGAACGACGGGCTCAGGGCACCAGGAGGCACGCTGTTGTATTTAGTCCTAGCCGTGGTGCTCAAGGGCTTTGCCGCGGTAGTCTACTTCCTCGGTACTCGAAGGACTCATATGTTGCATTCTAAAAATGAATCTCAGGTGAGGGAGCCCTTAAAAACACTCGTCTTGAAAAGAAGGAGGCACTTTAACTTGTAAGATAGCACATTACTATAGATACAGGGAAAACTGTGGCGCCGCGCCTTTAGCCAGTATGCCTGTGGTGTCTAAATATTTGATAGTTACAAGAAAAGAAAGATACTTCACGAAAGTGAGTCCTTTTTAATAGAGAGAGGTGTAATTGCTTGTGCTGTATCGCCTGTCACGGATATTACGAGAAGACTGTTGGTCTGTTGATCGAGACCCTAACCGACCAGCAGGGACACGATTACTTATGTAGAAGGAAATCGGAGAGAATAGAATTTGGAGCGAGTTCACACGCCACTCTCAATACCACGAAGGGAATAGTGGAGTGACGTTACCAACTGAACTACATTAAAAAGGAGATTGTAACTGAACCAACACGATAAAGAGTCATAGCATGTCGGAGGCTGACGGTGCGCAGGAAGCGGCAGACACTTCCTTCCGCTACCCACGTTTTTACATTTAACAAGATAAAACCGCTCGAGAGGAATCCATCGGCTTAGTGTAGGACATTTTATCCTTCAGCACACACAGTGTTTTCAGTGTTTGCGTTTCGGGCACACGCCATCAAGGTGTACCCGCGAGTTGAGTGCATCTTTTTGAAAGTCGGCACATGGCGATGACCCTTGTGCCAAACCGATACAACGCTTTAACTGCGGTGGCCAAAACCCTTCACGGTTACGCAATTGTACTATGTATAAACAAGAGGTAGCCATACAAAAAATGAAAACTTATGAAAAATTGGATTTCTCCATAGAACGTCTTTGGAGAAAAACAGCTACCTAGAAGCTAAAATAGTTGTTTGCCCGGAGCAGCAGTGCAAAGTTAGCTATGCACAGCCTCTTAAAGCCTACACCTGCAGCGATGATTTCACCTGTAGTGAAAGAGATAACTCAGCCAATTACGAGCTTAATTGAGCGGTAATTAGAAGAAATACATTCAAAATATAAATCAACCGCAGTAATACCCAGCTTAAAAGTGGATAGTAACAGCGGGACTGCTATAAATAAACTCAATCCCTCCGCCGAGAAAAGCGGAATCAAACATTGTGGCGACCTTTAGTTAGAGGAAAACCATAGCCGCCGCATTCTCCGAACTATATCATGGAGAACTTTTAGAAAATGAAGGCGGTGAGAACACCTGGACCGGAGTTCAACTCCGCTGTCGGTGCCAGTGATTTCACCGACCTCGATGGCGGAAGTATGGAAGAACATCAGAGCAATTACAAGCCTATTACATGTATAATAAATGAACTGATATGCAGCCACGATGAAATTGATGACACCTTGGCTGCGCGATATGTTAATCTGAGTAGCAAAGAAAGATATCCCTATGACTTCTTCGAAAGAATAGGTGAAATCGAACAAAATCTTGACTCCGAAACTGAAGAGCATAGAATTTACAACTTGCCTTTCACGATGAGGAAAGTACACTTCGCTTTCCACCCTGGGGGGATACTGCACCCGGGACCGGACGATATTCCTTACAGCATTACATGTCAACTGTTGTATGTAGATATGGCTGCACTACTGGCTTTTTATAACGCCATTTGAATGCAAGGAACCTACACTAATGGAAAGAAAAAAGAGGAAAGAGGATTGTCAACTCGTATCTGAAAGGCAGAAAGGATCCCCTTAAAACTGGGAACTATCGTTCAGTACCGTTGACGTGCTGTTTAGGAAAATTACTGGAGAGGATGTTAAACAGCCGGCTCACCTGGTGTCTTGAAAAATACAGCCTACTGACCGCACAGCAGTGCGAGTACCGGAAGCACCATTCTACTACCGATCGACTAGTATATCTGGAGAACGCAGCTCAAAATAGTCTCATCGAAGGCAAACACAACGTTGCTGTGTTCTTCGATTTAGAGAGAGTACTCGATAAATCGTGGAGCTACATCATGAGCCAGCTAAATGTTTAGCGATTCGGAGGTAAGCTGCCCAAATTTATCTCCAAGTTTGCCTGGGACAGAACCTTCAAAGTTCCGGCCTCGCAATCCCCATCGTCACTACATGAGCGGAAAATGGAGTACCGTAGGGATCTCCGTTGAGCGGCACCTTTTTAATATAACCATCAACGGGATCTTTGAAAGTATAGAAACGTCAGTTGAGAGTGCTTGTACGTTGACGATCTTGCGCTGTTCTACTCGGTTATGGTTAAGCAAGCAACGGCAATGATTAAACGTAAAATTCAAGGCGCTATAGGCACGTAGGTTAAAAATTCTAAAAGTATCGGGTTTCCTTTCTCTTAACGAATATGACCTATGTCCATATCGGTTGAAAGCGAGGAAGGCAACTGGACCCGATTCTCACCACGAACAGTATCCGGCTGCACTGTAAAACTGGAATCAAATTTGTAGGTCTAACTGTCGACAGAGAGTTAACTTGGAATGCTCATTTGGACGAAATAGCTGCGAGGTGCAAATGCCATGAGGTACATCTCCCATTACGGCCTAGTGAGCAGACAGAGAAGTCTTATTGCGCCTGTACACCGCACAAATGCTATCGAGAGTGGATTATGGAAGCGTGGCCAGTAGGTAGTGCTTGAAAATTGTGATGCTGTTCAAAATGCCGGGATCCGCTATACTACAGGGACATTCCGTACTAGCCCAGCACATAGCTTATATTGTGAAGCAGGATTGACGTCATTACATTTCGACGTTAGTTAATGTTTCTGAGATATGTGGTTAAACTTTTAGCGCTACCGAGCCGCATAAGCCACGTGTTGATTGCGAACGACAAACCTACAATAATATACAACCGGGGTTTACTTGATCAACCGGCATCCCTGCGTTCGAAGTACCCCGCGCTATAACACGCAAGCACACGTTCCATGCGAGCTGCCTCCGGCTGCTTCGCAGAACAAATTGCAGGCTGGATGTCACCAGTAAAGCAAGAAAATGTGCCACCGAACTGAACTTAAACTCCTGTTTAGATCAGTCCTTGGGGGAATACTTGAAGAACACACTATTGTGTGCACTGATGGCTCAAAGACGGAGAATTGACTGGGTAGTGTGTTTCTCATCGAGGGCACCTCTCAATCCTGGACAATCTCAAGGCGGTGAGTGCATATGGCGATACGGTAAGACTTTCGATTCTGTGAACACCGAGGTGAGAGAAAATTTACTATCTGTACTGACTGTCTTTGACAATACAGGCACAATGGTTACTTTATTGTAACAAATGACGGCATTATGCCTTGTGTTAAACGAATTTTGCTTATTATTACTTTTTATGGTGTCTAGCCATGTAGATATTAAAGGTAATGAAGAAGCTAACGCTGCAGGGAAACACACTGCAAACAGCCTTCAAGTCGGTGCAGTTGCTATGTGACCTGACGACGAAAAATTAGCTGACATAACCAACATCATTAATGTGTGACAGCAGACGTGGAGTGGACAGCAGAGGAAAACTTTATTCCATGAAGCAGAGCGTCTGTAAATGGCAAATAGCAAGTGAACATGGCATGGTCGCAAACACGTTTGCCTGACCATACTGGTACTGGGCATACGAATCCGGTTCTTCTTACCTCCTACAACTACAGGAATGACCCACCTGCACTTGTGGCAGAGCGTTTACAGTTAAACACAGTTAAACCTAATTGAAGACTGTGGGAAGACTGCGTGGATTATGACAAAGAAGTATACTATCTCCGCTTTTATTCAACATTTACTTGGCAGGTATTTTTAGAGAAGCTTTAAATTAATGTGATGTGGGAAACTCTCTGAACGGTGAAAGAATAAATAACAGATGTTATACAGATGATACCGTCATATTCGCAGATAGCTTATAGGGCTGCAACAACTAATAAATAGAGTGACAGAAAGCAGCCGTAGATATGGTCTAGACATCAGTGTTCATAAAACGAAGCTAATGATTGTATATAAGAACAAGTTCACAAACTGCATCATTTATATAAACCAAAGGCCAGTTGAACGCGTAAGCAAATTTACATCTGTTGGTACTATAGTCAATGAGCAATGGGACCACTCTCAAGAAATAAAGCGCAGAATTGAAAAGGCAAGTACAGTGTACACTAGAATGAGCAGTTTATTTAAAAGTCACGATTTAACAATAAACACAAATATGAGACGTTTACGTGCTACGTCTTCGGTCCTCTTCTACGGTGTAGAATCTTGGATTTTGACTGAAGCTACAACTAAAAAATTGGAATCTTCGAAATGTGGCTTTACTGTAGAATACTGGGCATTTCATGGAGACCACATATAACTAATGTTGAATTTCTTAGAATGATAACTAAAGAAAGGGAAGTTATTAACACAGTGGAGATAAGAAAGCTTCAGTATCTGGGACATCTCATGAGATTTTACTTATTGCAGTTCACACTACAGAGAAAAGTTCTTGGAAAGAGAGGAATTGGGCGTCCGAGAATCTCATTGCTGAGAAATTTATGGACCTGGTTTGGCATGAATCCAACTGACTTATTCCGTACAGCAGTACAGAAAGTTAAAATAGTTTGTATGATATCCAACATCCGAAACGGATAAGAACTATCTGAAGAAGAAGACTGTAATGCTCTTGCTGGGCTACGACAAAGTCACAATGATAACCTGAAAGAAGATCTTGGAATTGAACAGTTAATGATAGTCCTTCCAGCAGCAAATTTGCTGTATCGACTCTGAAAAGATCCTTTTGCGTCTTTATGTGTACGACTTTCCACTTTCATTGAGTAACTACAGCGTATGTGAGAAACACAAATGTATTCGGCAACACTCCTGGTCGACATTGTTGGGCCCATGGCCTTAGTTGCCAAGATCTCAAAACAGTAACAAAAAATTATACTGCAAAGTCTTAGTTTATAATGAAGTACGACCATTTCTTTTATCGCATCCAGTATGTAAGAAAATTGTATGCTTTTAACGTAGCTTTCGTCTACATCTCGAGTATGTATTACTGTAGTTAAGTATTAAATATATTAATGTCCGTTTATATAAAACCATAAACGGTTTACTGATCGTTTTTGAACTTTATTAATCTGTGCTTGACCACTGGTCAAATTCCCAAACCATTCATTGGCAAATGGGAAAGGTAGTCCCCATATCCTAAAAAGGAGATCGTAACTGTAGGGGGATAACAATAGAGGGGTTAGTCTGCTAAACACGTCTTACAATTGTATGCACCTATTCTTGCAAGACGACTGAATGAAATACCGAAGACTGTCCTATCAGAGACCCAGCATAGTTTCAGGAAGGGCAGATTATGTTTAGATTGCATCTTCACAATAGCCCAGGTCATTGAAAACATAGAGAATATCAGTTGTCCAGATACATAGCTGTCGTTGACTTTGGAAAGGCATTTAATACAGTGAATGAGGGCAGGCTGTAGGTAATAATAGAAAAGAAAGGGATCTCGTAACCCTTCTTCTACAGTGAAGACCAAGGTGATGGCTTTTCATTTAGCTGATCCCATACGAGCAAAATTGTTGTAGGTGGTGCTGTACTGGAGAAGGTCAGTAATTTTGAATATCTGGGCTGTAATATACCTTACATTACAAACAATGATGTAGCGAAGAAACTGAAAAGGTCAACCATATGTGTGGGACCATCAGGAGAAAGGAAAGACCATCCTCGATTCTATCAAAGAGGAAGAAACACGCCTGAAGTTCTACAAGTGATGGCCCTCTCCAGGCTTCTCTATGGGTCTAAGAATTGGAATGTAACGAAGTTCCAGGCTAGTCGTATTCAAGCCACCGAAATGAGATTTCTCAGTCGATGTACGGCAGGAGCTGGATACTATGTATACTTAATAGAATTGCCAGTATCGGCTAAAGTGGTTGGAACATTTTGACCGAATGGGTGACTGCCGGGTCCCCAAACAACTATGGAATTAAAAGCCGAAAGAACGGAGAGGTTGGAGCGTCCGAGGTAACGATGGAGTGACCAGTTATAGTCTATCCCTGTTTGGGACCGGAACAAACAATTTTTGCTTGGAATTATTAAGAAGTAAAAGTACAGCGGCCTTTTCCAACTGCCGTATGCATAGCGAGGTTAGGTTAAGCCCCCATAACGACTAAGTTTTTCCCCGGCATATCAAGATTTGGTTTTTCCCACTTATTGGGTTCTGTATGTGAACCATGTTAAAGAATTCTTGGAAAAAATGTTATTAAACAAATCTATAGATAACTGTTAATTATTCTTTATTTAATTATTTCAACCGCTATTTGCACAAACAAAACTACCAAAATAAAAATTTCCAATATTTGAAGAAGGTTACAAATCTTATCTTTTACCATTGTTTTATTTGAAAAGCTTTTCATAGATAAAAATCATTTTATTCTTTATTATTCTGTAATTTACGGTATTTAACCAATCATACGTTTAGCTATCACATTTTTATACAGTTCTCGGTATTATTTATACACTAAATTACAATAAACAAAAAACAGAATAATAATTGTAAAAGTTATTTTAATATTATGTACTTCAGATCGGTGTCAACTGATGAACACTGGGGAAAACAAAAACTAAGTTAACAACATAAAGCATATGTCATTACTTTTATTGTTACAAAATTACTTATTGAAATTAATAAAACAATATTCCGACACGTGCAAATTGAAATTGAAATTTTTTTCTATCTAACCCTAAGTGAAGTTCGACTACATTCGACAGAATTATGAAACCAAAATATTGGAAACTAACGCACTCGTCCGATTTGAAAACTAAAAGAAAAAAGCAAATAACAGTCTAAGTGTTATAAGAAGTCGCCTAAGAATGTAAAAAATATGTTTCCACGAAAAAGTGAAAATCGCAAATTGCAAAAAATTCGACACATATAACAGAAGCTAGTGAATCTGTCAGCAAAAAAGGTTTTCATTATTATATTTTTTGCAGTTTTTATGAAAGTGATCAGTACAAGTAGAACATAGAAGCATATTTTAACAGATATTTAGATGTAAAAATTGCGCCGCAGTATAACAATCTATAAAACTATGAAGTAAGAACAGATAATAAAAATAACATATTTGTAGCGTGACAGGGGCAATGCTGAGTACAGGCGACTTCCCTTCATATTCCTGTGGAAGGTGAGAATAACATTTGCATATATGTATAGACGTATATATATTTAAAGCTAATTGTATACACATTCAATTTAAAGCCGATTCTGAACGGGAATATTGCAGTTGAAATATGGCAATGTACTGAGGCATAAAAAAATTTAGTCCATGAAAATTTGCCTATAAGAGTACGGCTACTGTACCACAATCACTATAAGTATGAATTAAATAAGATTTCCATATTTTTGAACATACTTTGCTTTGTAGTAATATCACTATTAAATTGGCAACTATTTTCATGCCAGAATCATTTACTCATCCTTCAGTTCACCATTTACAATTTACCCTACTCATCGTTCCATGTTAAATTACTGGCTATAGCCTACGTATTTGGCTCTTCCATAACTTAAACTTGGTGCTTATACGTTAACCACGTTTAATATTTATAAAGAAAGAGTGAGTATTTTTTTAAATCCAATTTTTCTTTAATACTGTAGCAGCATAAAAAATTACTAATGAATTGTCCAAAGTAAATGTTTATTTGATTCTACCAAATTTCATTTTGTAATTTGCATACAGCTCGGACATGTATCGAGACATCTGTGACCATATAGGGCTAAACGTTATATATAAACTTAAAAAATACTTGGTCACTTATATTTTTAATATAAAAAAATGGATGTTTTTATAATCTGTAACATTCCTTCTAATGGCTTCCCACTGTTTTGGGATTGCTTCTCTTTTCTAAATAAATATTTTTTATCATTTGTTTACAAGAAATACTTCACGTCCAAAAATTAATAACATAACGTGTCCTTCAGTTTTCCTCATCTAAGACTGTGTAAGTTGTTTTTGTATTGTTTTCAGATTTGCAAGTCTTATGTTTGGGAGTGTCTCCTTACTCGTTACCTTTCCTTCACTTCTAGTTACTGTCTTCTTAGCTCAGACGTACATTAAAATCTGTCTTCCGCGTAGCTAACAGACTACTAACATTACCTGCTTCGATATTATACAGCTTCACTTAAGGATAAATATTTCTTCATTTTTATAAAATTCAGCTTTCGATAAAAATTTTATAAATAATATTTGCTTTCACTTTCTCTATTTTGTTTCTTACATTATAAAGGCACTACGTTTGCTCCTCTGTTAGTGCCTTCATTCTCTCTGTCTTTGTCTCGTTGTAAGTCTTCGGTTTAATATCTTATAACTTCAATCCATTATAATTTATTTTACAATATTTTGGTAGAAAAACATTTGTTTAGCATTAAGTGTAATGTATAATAACTTAATTACTGTAATTTGGTTTTCATTACTTGGTGGTGATTAATCATTTTTTGCGAAATTTTCAATGGATTTCCCTGGGGATTACCTGTGGTTTTTAATAATTCGTGGAACCCGAAACTTTCTAAAGTACGAGTTATTCATTCATACATTATTACATAGATGATTCATACGTTATAAAAGTGAATATGATTATGTCATATGTAGTTCTTATAGCTTAAAAGAATCTCAGATTTTTGTATTAATTCAGTTATCTGCGTACAAAGCATTTAATTATTGAAATTTTAATTACAGTTTTTAAAACAGCGGGTTTGCCTGAAACGTAAATATTTGTATACATGAAACCAAGGCAGCGCACTGTAAACAGGGTAGACCTTATCTTGGGAATCCACCGAACAGTATCTTATCTTATCCGAACAGCGCCTTGTTACGTTATAGACAATGTACGAGTATATCTATTGAACAATATATATACGATTCAAAAACAAGAAAATGAGCACTTGTAATTATTTGACTACTGACGTTCATGATGAAGCTCACACTGGTATATCTACTGTTGCTGTCAGCCATAGGTAAGTAATTAAATCTTCACTGTGTGACTCCATTTTGAATGTGTTTTATTTAAAGTATTGCCGAATAGTCGTCTCACGTATTTAAGTACTGCATTATAGGTCGTATTTGCACTGGAACGTAAGACTGTCAGAGTACACTTAAGTCGTTGGGAACTGTCTGCGGGCATGAGTTCTATTTCCCACTAATTGTTTATCCCTATGCCGAATATAATTTTCATAGTCTTTGGAAAAACAATGAAAAATAGTAAGAGTAGAATGTTACCCATTTGAAAGGCCAAGAGATTCACTCTAGCAAAATTTCAGTAGACATTAAAAGATTTGTCGTTTTAAAAAAGAAAATTATTATAACCTAAATATTAGTTAATGCCACATGTAAAGTAATGCGGACCGGCACAGTGGTATCGTTTGCGACTCATAATCGCAACGGATGTGGTGCGGCGTACGATCGAGTCTCGGTCTGCCTGCCCACCCTTACCGTAATACACCGGTCTTGCATGTGATGCCTGCGTTAGATAGCGTAGTAACAAAGGCACACATACACTACACGCGCACGAGCGCGCACGCCTCCATCCCTCCACACACACACACACACACACACACACACACACACACACACACACACACACACACACACACACACACACACACACACACACAATAAAAAACTCCCTCTCCACTACGCGGCTCGCCGCCGCAAATGGTTACCAGATAGCTGATAACTTCTCTCCGGTGGCTGCGGAACGTAAGCTGTGCCACGGCCAGGGGGCGTAACAGGTCTCAGGCCTAGTGCCTGAAGAGAGAAGATCATATATACTTTACGAAATTTTCTAATGTTTAAGAAGTTTATATAAGTTACCGCAATTTGTGCCGGTAAAATTATTTAGCATCAGTGAGTACCCTACTAAGTACTGAAAGGTATATTACCATGAAACATATTGAATGCCATATGCTGAACATGAGATGTTAATGTCATTTTTTCCATTTCTTTTTCTATATAGTCAACTTTTAGAATATGTACTGGGCACGTGGCAGAGTACACTCTCCATAATAAAAGAAAACAGAGATATAGGCCTACGGCAGGAACTGAATATTATGAGTATACTCGAATGGATTACCCAGTATACTCATTGAATTGGTACTACTACTACTACTACTACTACTACTACTACTACTACTACTACTACTACTACTACTACCACCACCACCACCACCACTACTACTACTACCACCACCACCACTACTACTACCACCACTACTACTACCACCACTACTACTACTACTACTACTACTACTACTACTGCTACTACTACTGAATTGTTATACTATTGAATTGGTACGAACATCTTCGGACGGAGAGGTGTGGGTTTTCCGAGGAAGTCCTTGAGTGACCAGCTCTAGACTCTGTCTGTTTGAGACCGGAACACACCATCCGTGGTTTAATCCTTGCAGATGATGATAATGAATATGTACAGGGATTTTTATTTTGATTTTAATTGCTAAAAAGTATATTCTAAATCCTTCGACGAACCACTAACGACATATAGTTAAGTTTGACAACAAAAGCAAAACTGTTCTTCGAGAAAACTGTTTTATAATTTTCACTACCTGAAGTAGAAAATTTAACTTTTTTTTTTCTTATTTGTGTATGCATTTATTAGATTAATGTAGGTATATCTCTAGAAATCTCTTAAAATATTTTTCAAACATGACGTTTTAATCAGACAAATTTGTAATTAGTATTGTAATCTGGTACACTTTACAACATTAACTACACACGAATAATTATTTTCAGCACTCGGTCTTCCTCATGGACCTCTTAATGAAAATGGTATTCCAAGAAAGAGACCAATAATTGGTATCTATGAATCCAAGCTGGCGCATATTCAGGACTATCCATTCACTGTAAGTAAAATGCCTCAGTAGTATGTAACAACATTTTAACCGTTAATAAACATAAGTATAACATAAGTATAAACGTACTGAGTTCTGCTGACTTTTGAAAGTATGACCGAGTTTGATATTATGACTTGCTCACTTGCTAAAAAAGCAAAAGTTAGTATTGAAACAGCAAACTGCGTCAATCAGTCTACACAACTAAGGATCTTGAAAGTATTCAGAAACCTCATGTGTAAAATTAACATTATTCAACAGAACTAAGTGTGGTTTAACTGAAAAATGTAAATTAAATTTTAATTTCCATATTAATACATGTTTCAACACGAGAATTAATCCAACCTTACAAATCAAATTAGTTCATTTTTTGAAGGCTGGAACGTTTTCGATTGAGGTCTGATTTACGCAGAGTTTCGTCACAAAAAATGAAATCACCCCGTGTAACTGAAGGTCATTGATACACTTTTAGGTGGGAGATTGTTGGAGCTGCCACAAGTCAATCATCCGGTGAAGTTTTCGAATGTGTTAAGTTTAGAATTAGTTATTCTCGAAGCTGGACTCACTAAATGTATGAGGATAATGTTATAATAATAATATACTTAGGCCTACCAAATACAGAACTACTAATTAGACTTCATGATAATATATTACACTAATAGAATTAAGAACTCATTTTACACTTGCTGTCCTGCAAAATTACAATTAATGCAGTATATAATTAATATTATAATTCATTAATATCCATCAAAAATATTGAAGTCATGTAGAGGCAGTTTTTGTGAAACTGTTAATGAAGATCGTTTTATATACCTGACGTTTGTACAAATCCCGTATTCTCACATGCACATGTGACTCATACCTACGGAAGTAGTCATTTTACTATAGTAAAAATCAATATAAAAAGGATATTACTAAACAAAATATTTTAATATTTTAAAATCTTAGTAATGTATATTCAGTTTTGTTGTGTAATAATAACTAAGAAGTTAATTCCGAAAAAGAGAATACTAATAATTTCTCACAAATTACGAGACAGTAATTCGTCGACAGCATGCTGTAATCAAATAATTAGAAAGTTAAAACTAATTTATGTAATAAATTACTTAACTTTGCCAATTATTTATTAATTTGCTCATACAATTTAAATTAACGAGTTCTATTAACTACTAATTCAAATTAATTAAAAACTTGGTTTTTTTAAAATGAAACAGAGTGGTTTTTTTACATCTATAAGAATCGGAATCCTGATATTTGGTATCGGATGCTGTCATGCCAAACTTCGTATTTTAGATTTGAAAATCACAAAATGTGTTAAACATCTCTTCATTTTATCAAGGTAGTAAAAGGATACATACTTCTGAAAATCTTTGTGGGAATTATGTGACTATTGCTTGAGGAGTAAGGAATCATTTTCTACTTCGTATTTGCTTGCGTTCAATATGAAACTTTGTATTTACTGCGTTAATTATGTTCTCCATTATCTTGTAACGTTTTATGTAATCGAATATTTTTAAAAATAATTTCATTTCAGTTTTTTTAAAGTAGGCCTAGATGTGACTTTTATTCCAAATTAATATAAATAAAATGTCTTTTACAGTAAATTTTGTTGCATCTATTAAACACACACAGAAAATTATCCTCGCCTATTCGTCTGACGTTAATAATCGTGTGCATTTTCTTCATCGATATTTTACGAATTTCAAATATCTCTCCTACCCAGTTGCTTGTATTCGGCTACTAACTTTATGAATGTAGTGTAGCACAGGTTAGACATGAAAAAACCGTCCCCAAAATAACATTGCCAAATTGTCGATTTCCATAACTTTCAGTTACACAGTTAAAACTTGGCCATGCCTGTTGACAGGTGTCGTTGTACTCGGACACGGAAGCCAGGATAATCGGCAGTGGAACAGTACTCAACCACAACTGGATTCTGGCTACCACGTCTCAGCTGTCCCAGTAAGTATATTGGTATACTGGTGATCAGCAAATCGTATACTTTTTGTAACGTATGTTCATCATATAGTTAATTATATATATAGTGTTGTGATGTTAAACAATTTGTTTCTTCTGCAAGTAGTGTAAATATCGTACTGTATTTTATTTTTAATACATAACGCACGTTTCACTGAAAAATATCAGTATCATCAGAGGTTTGTAAGTAAATAAATAACAATCGTAATAATTATGTCCCTAAAAATGTGTTAATACACATTCAAATCCACGAATCGTTAATTTTTATATTAACAGAATTATTTCGATTGTTATTAATTTACTTACAAACCTCTGATGATACTGATATTTTCAGAGAATTGTGCGTCAGGTGTTAAAAAGAAAATAGGAAATTTACACTACTTGCAGAAGAAACAAATTGACTAACATCACAACATTATATAATTGCTGCAGGAAACTTTGAGTTACTTATTTAGAATATATAAATATATATATATTGTAGCGTGACAGATGTATGCATAATATTGAATGGCAATTGATCATTAGAATAATGAAGTTATAATGTTTAAATTTGGAAAAAACATTAAGTTTAATATAAATTAATTAATTCATAGCAACTGTGGAAAGAAATCATTATTATAAAGAAAATACAAGTTAAAATAAAAGGAGTTACTAGTGATGAGTCATCCAAGACCAGTCTCATAACCAAAGGTTTTCAAGGTATAACCCAGGAAGGTAAAATAGTAAATAACAAAGCAGTACACAATATGACCAAACCCACAACGAGGGAGAATAAATAGAAGAGAAACCCTAAAATAAGCCAAGATCAACCAATACAGGTTGTGTATTTCTGAAATAAAGAAGAAGATGGAGAAGATCCCAAGAAACCTGATGGCAACAAGAAGAAGATGGAGAGGATACCAGTCCCAGAAGGCAGGAGAAAAGAAGACTGAAGAAAGAAGAAGAGGGCAGCATCCTGAAGAAGATGTCATGCTCTTATAAAAGACACCCAAATCCCTATATCCCCAAAATAAATATCTAAAAATAAAAGTATAACGAAATAAAAACCACATGTATATAAATTTAAGAGAGAGGAGTGTATAAAGTAAAAGTTTCCTGTGAACTAAGATGAAACAATAATATAGTACCCATGGAACAAATCTCCATTGAAAAAACGCTAACCAATTTATTATGTTGAGAAGACTATACGACCATTTAGCATTAACATAATATATAAGTGAAAGTGAACCAGTGATAGTTTTGGGTATTATAAAAAATGAACCTTGTGTTTCATTCTTGGCAATCACAAACATTGGATGCAATGAAATATGCATTTTTCAATGACTTAAAATGTGTACGGTGACAATATGTTGTTCATAAGACATGAATCTGTTTAAAATAACATTTTTGTTTTACATGAAAAAAGAAAAACAGATTTCATAGTGCTTTTTGAACGGTTCATACTATTTATTTGTTAATGACAGGGTACAATTCCCCAAAGACAAGGTATAAAAGACTGTATAAAAACTGTAGAATCCTACTTATAATAATAGTTAGAAATAAGAATAGATATAAGGTTTTAATGTATATAGTACAAGAATGTTTAAAAATGTTTTAGTTATAAGGCCATTTGTTTGGGTCTGAAACAACTAACATCAGAACTATAAAAATAGTTACCACTTGTAAATAGTAGAGAGTAATTAAGATGTTAGTTAGTACAAAACCTTTGTTGTAAACCATATTTACATGTTGGAAATGGGAATTTTGTTGCAAAATGTCTGATTTGAAGACAACCATTTATTTAAAAAAAATATTCTTTATTCCTGTTTGACTATTGTTTGTATTGTGGCCAATACTAGTTGTTTTTGTGTAATTTGAAAGCATGTTTAATTTATAATACTATTTGTAAAAGTCAGAGAGGGTATCACACATCATATATTGTTTGTAAATTATTTTGTAAGAAAAATTGTTAAAAAATCATAGGCCAAAAGAATGGAAACCAAACTTCATCAAAACAGAGAAATTACTCATTTAAAAGCAAATAAAAAAAAGGGGTTTAGACAAAATAAACTAGAGATCATGCCATATAATTGCACATACCATTTAGAGAGATTTTAATAAATTATATTCAGAATTATGAATAAAAGTGAAAATGACTAAACTCAGAAATTTAGACATGGGAGTCATATATTTCAGAATAATGTTTCAGAATACAACTAATTCAATTAATTACCAGAAAATAAGGGAATATGAACCTTTTAATACAATATAGGATTATTAATATTAAATATAACTGATAAAATGGCTGAATTTACATTATAACAGGAAGTAAATTTTAATGTTTTGACCTTTCAGAGTATACCTAACTGAAAGTGTAATTACTATTTTTTGAACAGAAAACACTATAAAATGGCATTATTTAATCTGAAAATAACCAGAATGAACTGAAAGATTAATTTAAATCAAATCTAGTGAATAAAATTGACAAATAACCAAAGTTTAGGCATTCATATAGTGAAATAGTAAAATGTACACAGGATGTGAAAATATTTTTGAACAATGTTAAGGATAATATTATATGGGCTAAGAGTTTAATTGAAACTGAAGGAAACAGTTAGTTAATTATTGGTTTTTGAACGGTTAACATGACATGCGTTTGGTAACGTGCATAACCTAACCTATAATCGTCATACAAGCGAGTGTACAGTGAGTTATTGTGAAATCGCGAGTGACTTGTAAAATACTTCTGAAACTTCATATTATAACAGAAACGATCAAGTAACACTCCATAACACAGAACAATATAAATCTACTCCGAAAAACACCATACAACACTAGAAAACTGTATAATACATTAAACCAAATTAGTGACGGAATCGGAGAAAGTGTTTGAACTAATAATTATACAGATACACTAAATACAACCCAGAATCACTACACCAGTCACTACACAACATATAACAAGAGATTTGCGGACACGAGAACAGAAATATTGCGTCAAAATACATTATTTGGAATGCAGCAGCAACGAGCAACATTTTCATCGACTTGACGGCGGCCATTTGCTTTGACAATTCCAGTGCCTCTTCTTGGTTCAGCACAGCTGTTTGGTGAAAACAATTATTATATTTACAATTTATTATTCAATGTCTGTGTTTATTAATAACTATTAATTTGATTGTAACTTTATACTTTTTAAATATTAGCCCGATTTCTCTGACTTTGGTAATAACTGGCTGTTTAAAGAACCCTATATAATTTTTATAACATATACTTGTAACTTTTTTCGATATCCTGAGAATCGATACTAATCGATAAGAGTCAATATTGCTGTTACTTAATAAAACATTAATACTTTTCAATACTTAATAGTTCTTTATTTCTTCAATAATACTAATTACCAATAATATAATTCTAATTGATAATCTACAAGGACTTTACCACCCGTAAGTGAAGATAACCTAAAAAATAGAAAGGTAAACAAACATCGATTGGTTTACAGACAGTCTTATGAGTGGTGAGAGATTATTTAAATTATACTAAAACTTTAATAAAAATTTTCAGAAGAGCATTACACTGTTTAAAACTTCACAGCCCTATTAATTGATCCTAATTAATTAATTAATAAAATTAAATTTTTTTTTTTATTATTTTTTTTTATAAACATAATTTTTTTTTAATTTTCTTCAAAACAATAATTTTTGTTTTGAAACTTTCGGTGAAGCTGAGCATATATATTTCTTCATCAACTTTACGCTACTCGACCGGTCTTGCTACCATTGGGACTCGACCAGCTGGGAAACTTAAGGAAGTGTTTCAGGCCAGTAAGACGTCGAGAGCCACACCAATTAAACATATTACATTGGACTTGATTACATCGGAGTCACATACTCCATAATAGCTTATATCATCAACACACAACACACATATATTTATTTAATTTGAATTATTACAAATTGGCGCACAACTTCAGGGGCTTTAATTAGCGATTGGAAGGCCAATAAATTCTACCCAATCACTAGTTGGAGCTAGGCAACAGCTACAAAGCCAGAGAATTTCAAGGGAAAATGCAACGACGTGCAACATCTAAGAAACGGACGGCGGAGGCCGAGAAAGAAATAGAAGTTGACATGGACAACAAGGAGGCGACGCCAGTAGAAGCGGAAGAGGTATTACCACCGGTGTTGTCCAAACAAACTGAACAACCGGAGATACCCACGCAAACAGGGGAAGTCAATGCCCAGAAGGAACCATTGGAAAAGCCGACACGAATGGAGGAGGGGAGTATACAAGATGTGATGAGAATGATAATGGAAATGAGTAAGAAAATGGGGAATGATAGCCAGTCTTTGAAAGAAGATATCAAATCCGGCAAGGAAGAAACAAATAAGAAGTTAGAAGATTTGAAGGAAGACAACCAGTCCCTGAATAAGAAGTTGGAAGAGAAGATGGAAGAAAACAGCAAGAAGATGGAAGAAGAGATGGGGAAGAAGTTAGAAGAATTGAAGGAAGACAACCAGTCCCTGACGAAGAAGATGGAAGAAAACAGCAAGAAGATGGAAGAAGAGATGGGGAAGAAGTTAGAAGAATTGAAGGAAGACAACCAATCGTTCAAGGAAGAATTCAAGTCGACTAAAGAAGAATTGATTAATAAAATTGAAAATACCAATCAGAAAATCGATGAAACCAGGAAGAAGATAGAGAAGAACAACCGACAATTGAAGGAAGAGTTGAAAGAAGATAACAAGAAGTTGGAAGAAAAGATGGGGGAGAAATTGGAAGAATTGAGAGAGGACAATCAAATTCTAAGAGAAGAGTTAAGGGAGGTAAATCAGGAGATAAGAGAGAACAGATTAAAAAGGGAAGAGGAGCATCAAAAATGGATTAAAGAAAGAAGAGAGGACAGATTAAAAAAGGAAGAATTAAGGAAGGAGAAGACCGAAGGAATAAAAAATGAAAGCAAACCAGAAACAGAAGAAATACCAAACGAGAAAAGGGTACAAATAATCGCGGCGTCATTGAATGGACAAATGAAACGATGGAGAAAAGAAATAAGAAGGGAGCGTAAACAGATTAAGAAGGAGGAGTCAAAACTAAGAAGACAACAAAGAAGGGAAGAGCTACAGGAAAAAATAAAACGAAAGACTGAAGCACTAAAGGAGGTCACGAAAAAGTGGAGAGAAGTAAGAACAAGTACTCTAAAACAGATGATAGAGAATAACAATAAAAGGGTGGAAATTATCATCAAGAATAATAAATTGTGGGTGGAAGAATTAATAAGAGATAACAAAAGAGAGTTAGAAGAAATACCAAATGATAAAACGCAGGAACTAGTAATGGTAGTACCTGAAATTGAAACTAACCGAAACCAGGAAGATATTAAACCAAGGAAAAGGAGAATGTATCCAAGAAATGTAATAAAAACGAAGGAAGAGTTGGAGATGATGAAACATGGGTTAATTGATGACAATAATATCCCAATTACCTATGACAAAAACATCATGAATGCTATGAATTATAGAAGGAGAATCGAAGTAATTTCAAAAATAATTTACCACAAGACAGTAGTGTACCAATGGGAAAGGACCAGAGGTAAACAGAATACGACATGTGGAACAGACCAATTTCAGCGCAAGACTGGACAATGTTTTTCAGAAAGATGGAAATGTGATATCGTACCAGAATGTAATGATGACGCAGATGAATCACCAGAATGTATTCCATTAACGTGCCATCTAGGACAGTTCCAGGGCACGGTTAGACTAAAATATATTCCTTCAGAGTGGATATGTGATGGTAAACCAGCTTATGGTGTTTCAGATAAACAAATAATAAGTGATAACCCAGATGAAGATCCTCACAGATATTTGTCAAGTAACACAAAACATGGACCAGAAAAGTATTGGTGTATACAATATGATGATAGAGGGAACCAACCCAGTAATTACGACGGCCCTAACAACCCGCCGCGTAATGACCAGTTTAGCAGTTATTTTAACGGCATTAGGGATAACAACCCCTATCCATACAATAGAAACAATTTATACCAACATAATAATGTCCCATACAGTCAGAGAAATCCATATCCCAACAATAATGATAACAGACCTTACCAACCTAACCGAAAAGACTATCATGATAAATTTAGTAATAAAAATAATAACAGTAATAATGACCGAGTGTCGCGCCCTAGGGTAAATTTTATAAGAGCAACTGAGATGATGGACCCTGGTTGACACAAATACCACACGACATCAAGAAAAGGGACGGATCATGATAACCGACTACGGCGAAAAACAACGTTGAAGGAGACGAAATAAATATCATTGAAAGGAAATGATACGAAGAATAAACATAGAAACAAAACTGGGTTTTATGCGTGAAGACTATGTAAGAAAATTAACATGACCAATAAAAAATATGAGCAATGCAGTGACATAAAGAAAATCGTCCATCTTCCTGGGTATATAAAAGAAAAGAAAATTGATAAGAAAAGAAAAAGTGTAGATCAACTTACAAAAGTATAAATAATATGGGCCAGTGTAGAGTACAATATAACCCCATATGTTGTGGTAAATGATAAGCATAACAATACATATGAGTTGAAGGAAATCGTTTCAGGAAAAATCAAAGGAGTGTACAATCAAGCTTCTATGAAGAAATATTATGAAGAATGAGTTGTGAGATTTAGAATTTTGAATTTATTTTATATTTTAAAAATTTTAAAATAATGTAAGTACATCTTACAACATAATATTTTGAAAAGAACATTCTGGAGAATTATAAGAAGAAGGAATTTAGAATTTATATTTGAAAAAATCCTAAAATAATGTAAGTACATCTTACAACCTAATATTTTGAGAAGAACATTCTGGAGAATTATAAGAAGAATTTTTTTAATTTAATTTATAAAAATTTAAAATTTAGTAAGAACATCTTACTACCATTGATAATTTTGAACAAACTTTATGAAAGAATTAAGAAGAAAGGAATTTTGAAGTTATTTATAAAAATTTAAAATTGAGTAAGTACTTCTTACTACAACCTGATAATTTAGAACAAAACTTTATGGAAGAAAGAGAAAGAGAGAGAATTTTGAACTTAATTTTAAAAAAGTTTAAAATTAAGTAAGCACAGCTTAATACCACTGAATTATGAGAAAACTTTATGGTAAATAATCAAGAAGAATTTGAATTTGGAGAAATACCAAAACATTCAGAAATAATAGTAAGATCACAGTACTATAAACAATTCTGAATAAAACAATTCTGGGAATAAATGAATTAAACAGAATTTGAATGTTGATAGAACGTCAGAACTTTGAAACAAGATAAGATCAACATATTACAAGGATGTATGAGAAATATTTTTCAATTAAATAAAAAGAATAGTTTGAATTTTACATTAAAACTAACCAAGTTCCAAAAAATATTTATGTGTCAATTATGATTGAATTGAGAAGAAAATAAAGTGGTTAATTCAGAAAAGAGAATTAACTTGAATCCAGAATAAATGTGGAAAAACCTAACATTTGAAGGAGTAGAGAAGAATAACAAAAAAGAGTGTAATATGCCAGAGAAGGAAAAAATTTGGAAGCAAAGAGACTAATTACCTATGAAACGATAATAAAAACAGTTAAATAAGAGCAAAGAAGAACAACTCATACCAAACATATGGAGAAGATGATTTTGAACCAATGATAATAATAAGACCTATATGAAATGCAAAGAGAATAAATACCACATGAAATATAATATAAATGAATTAATGTTAATGAATGCGAAGGCAGATTAATAACTTTCTAAGAGAAAGGAAAGAACCAAAATGTTTAAATAAAATGATCAATATAACAACCTGTATATCTAATGTAAAGGTACAATGTTAAAAAATTAAATATAATATATTAAGACCATTCAAATAATGAATACGAAAGACTATTTATAAAGACCTTGCTAATACTATGAATAACCAGAAGAAAGTATAAAGAGAATTCAGATGGAGAAGAAAGAGAGTTACACTGTAAACAGTAACCAGAATTATTAAAAGAAAGGTTTTCAACCATAATTAAATTAAATATATCAGACAAGTTAAGAGTTTTGAAAAAATATATATGTAATGAGTATAATAATGATTATGAAGATTTATTAAGATAGAAAATGTGAGATAATCTGAGAGACTACGAAGTGGAGAATCCAAAGATATTTTTATTAGTCGAAAATGAGACTACTTTATATTTATTTATTCGATGACTGACTGAAGATAATTCCAGCAGCATTGTTTTTTGAGCAGGGATGGATATGCCCCTGTACTCAATTTATAGAAGTGGTGTATGGCCAGCAGAGAAGTAGCGTACAGTGCCCCTCTGATCTGCCCCAGCCCACGTGATAGGGAATGTTAGGGAATTAATATCCCAAGGATACAACACGAAGTTGATATAGAAAGAAAATGTATTACAATTATAATATATCTCAGAAGACACTAACTATCCGAAAAGGATCAGTAGTAAGACAAGTAACCATATATATAAAATTAATAAAACTCTAATTATAAAAAAGTCGATATAAAGATGGAGAAGAAAATGAATTATAAGAAATGATGAAATTATCATAAGAAATTATTTCATCCATAAACATGTCTGAAATAATTACTTCTGGAGGGGAGCAATCTGTAGCGTGACAGATGTATGCATAATATTGAATGGCAATTGATCATTAGAATAATGAAGTTATAATGTTTAAATTTGGAAGAAAGCATTAAGTTTAATATAAATTAATTAATTCATAGCAACTGTGGAAAGAAATCATTATTATAAAAAAAATACAAGTTAAAATAAAAGGAGTTACTAGTGATGAGTCATCCAAGACCAGTCTCATAACCAAAGGTTTTCAAGGTATAACCCAGGAAGGTAAAATAGTAAATAACAAAGCAGTACACAATATGACCAAACCCACAACGAGGGAGAATAAATAGAAGAGAAACCCTAAAATAAGCCAAGATCAACCAATACAGGTTGTGTATTTCTGAAATAAAGAAGAAGATGGAGAAGATCCCAAGAAACCTGATGGCAACAAGAAGAAGATGGAGAGGATACCAGTCCCAGAAGGCAGGAGAAAAGAAGACTGAAGAAAGAAGAAGAGGGCAGCATCCTGAAGAAGATGTCATGCTCTTATAAAAGACACCCAAATCCCTATATCCCCAAAATAAATATCTAAAAATAAAAGTATAACGAAATAAAAACCACATGTATATAAATTTAAGAGAGAGGAGTGTATAAAGTAAAAGTTTCCTGTGAACTAAGATGAAACAATAATATAGTACCCATGGAACAAATCTCCATTGAAAAAACGCTAACCAATTTATTATGTTGAGAAGACTATACGACCATTTAGCATTAACATAATATATAAGTGAAAGTGAACCAGTGATAGTTTTGGGTATTATAAAAAATGAACCTTGTGTTTCATTCTTGGCAATCACAAACATTGGATGCAATGAAATATGCATTTTTCAATGACTTAAAATGTGTACGGTGACAATATGTTGTTCATAAGACATGAATCTGTTTAAAATAACATTTTTGTTTTACATGAAAAAAGAAAAACAGATTTCATAGTGCTTTTTGAACGGTTCATACTATTTATTTGTTAATGACAGGGTACAATTCCCCAAAGACAAGGTATAAAAGACTGTATAAAAACTGTAGAATCCTACTTATAATAATAGTTAGAAATAAGAATAGATATAAGGTTTTAATGTATATAGTACAAGAATGTTTAAAAATGTTTTAGTTATAAGGCCATTTGTTTGGGTCTGAAACAACTAACATCAGAACTATAAAAATAGTTACCACTTGTAAATAGTAGAGAGTAATTAAGATGTTAGTTAGTACAAAACCTTTGTTGTAAACCATATTTACATGTTGGAAATGGGAATTTTGTTGCAAAATGTCTGATTTGAAGACAACCATTTATTTAAAAAAAATATTCTTTATTCCTGTTTGACTATTGTTTGTATTGTGGCCAATACTAGTTGTTTTTGTGTAATTTGAAAGCATGTTTAATTTATAATACTATTTGTAAAAGTCAGAGAGGGTATCACACATCATATATTGTTTGTAAATTATTTTGTAAGAAAAATTGTTAAAAAATCATAGGCCAAAAGAATGGAAACCAAACTTCATCAAAACAGAGAAATTACTCATTTAAAAGCAAATAAAAAAAAGGGGTTTAGACAAAATAAACTAGAGATCATGCCATATAATTGCACATACCATTTAGAGAGATTTTAATAAATTATATTCAGAATTATGAATAAAAGTGAAAATGACTAAACTCAGAAATTTAGACATGGGAGTCATATATTTCAGAATAATGTTTCAGAATACAACTAATTCAATTAATTACCAGAAAATAAGGGAATATGAACCTTTTAATACAATATAGGATTATTAATATTAAATATAACTGATAAAATGGCTGAATTTACATTATAACAGGAAGTAAATTTTAATGTTTTGACCTTTCAGAGTATACCTAACTGAAAGTGTAATTACTATTTTTTGAACAGAAAACACTATAAAATGGCATTATTTAATCTGAAAATAACCAGAATGAACTGAAAGATTAATTTAAATCAAATCTAGTGAATAAAATTGACAAATAACGAAAGTTTAGGCATTCATATAGTGAAATAGTAAAATGTACACAGGATGTGAAAATATTTTTGAACAATGTTAAGGATAATATTATATGGGCTAAGAGTTTAATTGAAACTGAAGGAAACAGTTAGTTAATTATTGGTTTTTGAACGGTTAACATGACATGCGTTTGGTAACGTGCATAACCTAACCTATAATCGTCATACAAGCGAGTGTATAGTGAGTTATTGTGAAATCGCGAGTGACTTGTAAAATACTTCTGAAACTATCATATTATAACAGAAACGATCAAGTAACACTCCATAACACAGAACAATATAAATCTACTCCGAAAAACACCATAAAACACTAGAAAACTGTATAATACATTAAACCAAATTAGTGACGGAATCGGAGAAAGTGTTTGAACTAATAATTATACAGATACACTAAATACAACCCAGAATCACTACACCAGTCACTACACAACATATAACAAGAGATTTGCGGACACGAGAACAGAAATATTGCGTCAAAATACATTATTTGGAATGCAGCAGCAACGAGCAACATTTTCATCGACTTGACGGCGGCCATTTGCTTTGACAATTCCAGTGCCTCTTCTTGGTTCAGCACAGCTGTTTGGTGAAAACAATTATTATATTTACAATTTATTATTCAATGTCTGTGTTTATTAATAACTATTAATTTGATTGTAACTTTATACTTTTTAAATATTAGCCCGATTTCTCTGACTTTGGTAATAACTGGCTGTTTAAAGAACCCTATATAATTTTTATAACATATACTTGTAACTTTTTTCGATATCCTGAGAATCGATACTAATCGATAAGAGTCAATATTGCTGTTACTTAATAAAACATTAATACTTTTCAATACTTAATAGTTCTTTATTTCTTCAATAATACTAATTACCAATAATATAATTCTAATTGATAATCTACAAGGACTTTACCACCCGTAAGTGAAGATAACCTAAAAAATAGAAAGGTAAACAAACATCGATTGGTTTACAGACAGTCTTATGAGTGGTGAGAGATTATTTAAATTATACTAAAACTTTAATAAAAATTTTCAGAAGAGCATTACACTGTTTAAAACTTCACAGCCCTATTAATTGATCCTAATTAATTAATTAATAAAATTAAATTTTTTTTTTTTATTATTTTTTTTTATAAACATAATTTTTTTTTAATTTTCTTCAAAACAATAATTTTTGTTTTGAAACTTTCGGTGAAGCTGAGCATATATATTTCTTCATCAACTTTACGCTACTCGACCGGTCTTGCTACCATTGGGACTCGACCAGCTGGGAAACTTAAGGAAGTGTTTCAGGCCAGTAAGACGTCGAGAGCCACACCAATTAAACATATTACATTGGACTTGATTACATCGGAGTCACATACTCCATAATAGCTTATATCATCAACACACAACACACATATATTTATTTAATTTGAATTATTACAATATATATATATATATGTTATATATTTAATTTATTAGACTTATTTGTTAGTATGTGTTTCTTCCTGTACTAAACCAAGATAGTTTTAAATTTAATAATGAATGGCTCTGAAGTATGTTTATGTTTATATGGCAACAGATTTAAATTGTGGCAAGTATAATAACTGTAATTGTATGCAACACTAAAAAATCCTCCTTAAGACATATGTAAAAATGTAATTGCTAAAATGCAATTATAGACGCATGACACCAGATTGTCTTTTGAAATAGGCCTATACTGTGGGATACGGTTTTCCCATAATTCTTATATAGCACTCTTACAGGCGATTCAAGAACAAACCAGTTTTTGTAAGAATTTCATGATATAACAATGTTACTGTGACGCACAAAAAACAATCGGCGTACATGCAGCTTGTCGCCTACTGCTGTCAGTCATCACAATGTGATGCGTAATCTACGGAATCCACAATGATTATAATAAATTATATTACGTACTGAGGGTTCCACTAAACACTAAATCATCGGAGTAAACAAGTGTGCGGCTTTCTCGGTTATCAGCGCTGTTTTCAACGCCGGAATTCATTGCAAAAATAGTGTGGCTGCTGTTAAGTTAGTCAATTCTTCAAAGTGTTGTTTTACAATGATTATAGCGTGGTATTAATGCAAATCTATACATGTTACACGTGTTTAATCTAGTTGTGGCATTCCAATTTAAAACTTGAAGACTGTTAATATCTGTTTTGTGTAATGTGTATTGGATACCTGAGTAATACAGAGGACTAAATGATTACTTTTATACACGTGATAGTCAAGATTTCTACTGACATATTCTACTAACTTAATATTACGATTCATGCCATTGCCTTAACTCTATGCTATATAATGACATAAACTAAAAATGTATACAAAAATACTATTATTTCTCATAATAATATAAAAGATAATGCTATTACATTAAAAATTAGTAAACAATAAATCTTTGTAAACACGAATTATAAGATTACGAAAAAATGTACTTACCATCAGGAGTTAAGGAAAAATTGTTTCATTGCGTTATTAAAATCAAATTATATTAAATGAAGCTTACTACACAGCATCACATCATAGCATTGATTTATATTTTCCTTCTCAGCTTAGCTATACACATCACTTTATGACATAAGAGACGTAAATTTGTATATAATATTAAAGAATATTTTATATTGTAAACGAGTTTATATTTTTATTATTTATTTTACAATGTTTTGACAGTTTATATTATTGTCATCTTCAGAAGTATAAACAATGTATACTTTAAGATGCGTTTACTGGTAATTATCGAAATTATGGAGTCACTAGCTTATAATAATTCAAGACTAAAAATAGAAACAACTCTAAAAAATGTCCAATTCAATTATTGGACATTGTGTACTTGTCAGCACAAGGATGGGTAATCAGTAAAAATTTCAAAAAAAATAGGCTGCTTTATAAATCTGCATTGATGTCTAAAGTCTGAGAAAATTATTGCCTAAATTCAACTAAATTATTGTCAACATTAACTTTCAATCATTACTGTTATATTATGCCCCGGTTTTACCATCCATTCCACGTTTACCATCGCCTTCTATTTTACCCTGTAGGCTTACCTGCCTCATCATATTGGTTAATTTGTTTTAGAAACTCGTGCTTTACGTTTTTCTTACATTGAGTTGTCGGATCTGTCTAAACACGCCGAGTTATCAACACTGCAACACAAATTCTTGTGATACACGATAAGCTTCTGCTGAAACGAACTGAAGTCTCACCTCTTTCTCAAATATAAAACCTGGAAACAATTCGTGACATCCTCAGTTACTCGATTACCTTCACGTGACAAGCAAGTTGACAGTTAGTAGGCACATACTGGCGGGTAAAGTAATGAAACACGTCATCATATTATCCCACGTTACACTCAGCAGAGAAGCATAAACAAGTTTCAATTTTGTGTGTTACTGAGCATTGTTTGTCGGTAAACAGGTATTGCGAAAACGTTTGTATGAGACTGTTACTGCAGCGGCAGCAGAGGATGTACGTACACAATAATGTCCAACTGCCAATGTCATTCCTATTCTCAAATTACAAGTAGAATAAAAGTAAAGAAGCTAACGCCTTTCTTAAACCCTTTAGTAGTCTTACAGCCTTAATAAAAGCTCTTCCAGTTTTTACATTCCTATTCTTATTCTTATTGATTTATTACAATTTGAAGGTTGTATTTTCAATTTTATTAAGTTTCGTGTGCGCAGCTAAACACTCAAACAACGTATTGATTCACCACTTTATCGTTACTGTGACTGTACCTACACATTCGATCCTGTGACGGTATAAAAAATAATACGAAACATTAATTCTCAGTACTATAAGAGCAGAGAATAGTATCACTTACTTTAAGGTTTTTATAGACTTAATACTTGCAGTGATTTTTTTCGGTATTTTCTTCTGCTTCTCCTCAACCCAGAGGCTGGTGGGCTTGCAGTTTCTTCCTTTCCCACAGTCTCTCGACCAGCACATACTTTCTTCCTTCTTTAACACATCCATGAACTCTTGCGTGGACCTTTCCCTCCCAATACGCTCCTCGATCAGGGTATTGAACTAGTTTAACTGGTGTTTGACCAACCATATTATTTCCCCCTTCCATAATGGATCCAATTTTTAGGCCTAATCCATCCCAAAGTTTCCTGTTATTCGAGTGATGTACAGGTTTCTTTGGTAACACTCATTGCCTGGCAAAATGTAATTTTGTTAAATTTTATTCCGTTTAGAAGTATGTCTTTTACTAATTATAAAGTACATTATTTCTGAAAACTGACTATACAACTCCCCTGATCTGTTAACGCAGTATTGATCGTATGTTCTTCACTTTCACAGTTCCGGTTCTGATGACATTACAATACGAGGTGGAAGTGACGACGGCCAGAAAGGAGGACAATCAACGGGTGTAGCTAAAATAATATCTAACTATACTGGACGGTTCTCAATCAATGCAGCTCTGTTGAAAACGAAAAAAAAATTAATATTTAACAAGAAGCTAAGACCTATAAAACTAGCTAAATTTGTGCCAGAAGAAGGTTCTGTGGCTATTGCCTCTGGATTTGGGAGCAACGATGTAAGTGTTGCTTTCTTTATAAAGTTAATTCTAAGTTATGTCTTTTTTGTGATTTATGTGGTAGGTTTATGAATGTTTTAGTTTTATTGTGTCTTCACATGCGCAAGTAGTTTGGGGTATTAGTACCATATTTTAAGAGACTGAACACAATGCACGCCCTCTTTAAATGCAGTTTTACACAAATTTATTTCAAATAAAAGAAGTGAAATAACTTAACAACTTCCGCTTACGCCATTCATAAACGGTTATTATTTCTGGATTCTAATAGACGTCAAAACGTTAAAATTAAAAAAAAAACAGATTATAGATTTATACAAATGTCTAATCATAACGCGTAACGCGGACACGTATAATTCTTGATCCTTCATTGTCCATTCATATAAAGAGGCATATAGTAAGACAGTCGGAATCACTTCAGAATTTAGTAATGTTTACTTTCTATGGTGTAGTTTCATTAGTTAGTGGTGATTTACAATTTTCTTGTTTGTATGTGTGTGTGTTTGTGTTCAGTTTCCTCCTCCATTCACCCCTATTCTGACGTAGATCTTCATTAATAAATTTAGCCCAGTGGTTTCCAACTTAAAAGCGCCTGAGGGCTACAGTTAAACTCGGGAACCTACAGGCGGGCTGTATCATAACCGCTCAATTTTCGACAAGTAATGAAAAAAATATTAAAAACAAACAATAATTCGCCTCAAATAGAATCAAATCAGTCTACTTGTTTTTTTAGAGAAATGAACCAAAGATTTTTATAAAATGCCACTACATAAAATGTCCTTAAAAACAAACATTTCAAAATGGCGCTACGAGTACGCAAATATGTGGTTGGCATCACATTTTACTGAATTTCCCAGACAAATCAGTTCACCGATAGAGGTTATGGAGTGTAAGTACCGTATTAGGTATGGATATGTACGGAATGATGGACGAGTTTCAAAATTATAATTGCTGATTTATTTTGAAAATGATAATAAAAACTAAATTAAAAATACGTAAAGGTTATTAAACATGGACCGAGAAAAGTGTACAATAATAAATGTATCCGTGTAAGATACGCAGAGTGCATGTAAACAGATGTGTTTAACATATAGTATATATGTACATTAATTCGTCAACTGCGGGACTAAAGGGTGACAAATTAGTGGGGGGGTAAGTAAAAACCCCATTAAAGACAATTAAAAGTAATTATTACAACACAAACAATGTGCTAACATTATGTTAGAATATACATATTACTAGACATTTTCTGACTAAAATAAATAAGCACTTAGTGAATATAATTATAAACATATTTACAGTATTTGAAATAAATTTCTGGTATTTTAGTAATGCTTTTACATTTTCGAAGACGTTGGAAAATTCTGCAAATTTTGGGGTAAATTGAGACTTTTTTGATGAACACGTTTAGTACATATGACATGACGGACAGCTTGAATATTCTGATCAGAAACGTACACAATAAATAATGTTGCCCATACCAAGGACGGATCCAGAGGGGCGAATCTGTAGAATCAGATTAGTTATTTCTGGTACTTTGGCATACCAAGTACAACATTCTAGTAGAAAACACATTGAGCAAGAAACGTGTAAAAGTGAGTCAAGTAAAAAGACGTTTAAATAATCACAGTAGATGAATGGCGATTTAAAATTTAGAAACATAACCGAAATATTAATACTGTGAATGTAAAATACGAATTGAAAGGCAGCAGTGCGGAAACAAGTGTAGTAAGTTGAGTGAGGCTTAGAAAATGAGATTAAACTATAATATGCCAAGTAATTTCTAAAAACAATGTCCAATCACCGAACTGAATAATACACAGCATAACGGAATTGAAAGATAAGCGCACTGAATTTATAACCACAATTGACACTAGTCTAATATACTCAGGAGTGCAAAAAGCGTAAAACTCTTCAAATTGTGGCACACTGTCACAGTAATTTAAACTATGTAATTTAAGAAATAAAATTTATTTAGAAAGCACAGTGCAGTAAAACTCACGTTTTTTTTCACTGGAATCGAAAACACATTGAGAAAGACAGATAGGTTTCAGTTCTGATAAAGACGGTAGGGGCCCCATATTGGTTTATTAGATATGTCTGAAACTAGCAATAATTCAATGTAGATTTAAAATAAATAAGAATAATTTGATTTAGAATTACTTCATACTAATGTAAATAAGTGAAAAGATTTATTATTATTATTATTTCATTGTTTATAATATAAATGTTGCTACTATATGCACTAAAATAGGGAAGGTATTCATGCTTTAAAATAAAGTATTACTTTCTATGAGTACTTTGTTTAGCAGCAGCGAGTGGCAGGGCAATATCTACCACTGCCTACTTTGCCCTATTATATTCAAAGTAGCTTATATTGTTTGTGGAAATTAGTTCGTAATCACGAATGATGGGTTTATTCTTGGACTAATTCAACTGTGTTGCGCACTGTAAAAAAGTTCAGATAGAGTCCTGAGCTCTTTAGCTTACTGCGGCCAAATAAATTCGCTATAAAGTATGTAGCATAGTTTATCGCTATGGAATATGCTCAGACAAATATAGAATAAACTCAGATTTCTCCATAGGTAATGTTAACGATACTCGCGCCTGAAATAAAGCTGAGCGTTACTGTATTATTAATGTATCACTCAAAAATATTTGTTGTTGTTTGCAGTATCATGACGGAGTGCTTGCAGTGGGTCGGTTTAAAATGTCCTTGTATTCATACTGCAGACGTTACTACGGTTTCGACACTATTGTTTGCGCAAACAGATGGCAACATCCAGCTTCATTAGTGAGTAGATTTCTTTGCTTCACCGTCTGTTATTACTAACAGATGGACTTACTAATTCTGCCATTCTTAAAAATTATAACGTTAATCATTTTTAAATAATTTTAATTATATTAATTACAATATTAAGGGGCGCCATATATTAATTAATTTATTTATTAATTACAATTCTATGTTTTGAATTACTAATGACTTGCGGAATGAACAGGAACTTCATGTTTATTCTTGGCTATTCAAGTTGCTACTTTAGTTTTACACAATGTTTGTAATGATAAAAATAAAAACATTCAATTTTCTAGCACTTAATACTAACCGATATTAAGTTTGCATTACTCTTTTTATATTGCAATTCTTCCATACATTATGTTTTATATTACAACGATACATAACATAAATCTGATATAATGTAATTTATGTGGCATCACGTTCTTTGGGACGCCAAAATTGTACAACGATTCGTTTATGTATGCAGGTTGTATAAATATACCAGGTAGTTAAAATTTCATGTTTATTGTTTTAACAAGCATTATAAATAATAAAACATTGAAAGTTCATCTCTTACGTTATATGGTGTTACACATATTTAAAGCACTCTTACATCTATACATGTTAATAATCTTACTCTAGACATTTATTCAAATTGATTTAATAAAAGAAATAAAATTTAAATTTACTTAAGTTTTATTTTAATTGAATTCATTTAACTCAGATCTGACCTCAGCTTGCCCAGTCTATAAGAATGTTTTTTTTTTAAATAAATTTAAAATTATGTTAGTTACTCTTAAACTAGAATTTCTTTCGAATTCAAAATTTAATATATTATTTTCTACAAAATGCAAATATCAAATCATTTCAATTATTTTACTTTGATAAAAAAAATATACTATCTCAAAATTAAACTCTTTTTTCTATATTAATCTTTATGCGATCGCTCATTTTTACGACTAAAACATTTACATAAGACTCTATTACATTATTTCTAATTATAAACTTTTTTGTTTTAATTCATTGTCTCTTTATATAGTCTTTATGAGCTCTTTAAAAAAAATCATTTATAAATCCATTATGTATGTCACCTCGAGTTTTGATGACCTTACGACTTATTGACGGTGTCCAGCGTTGTCTAGAGTTCGGTTACCGTTACTCCTGGCTTGGCGTGTTCCTGGATATGTCCAGAGTCCAGCGTCATTCTCCAGCAGTGTGTGGTCCGTCCCAGAGAATTAATGTCGGCTGCGAGGTGGATCTCGTTCGGCTGTTAGGCGTCTAAAAAGCATCTCCTAACGTCTAGCATCTCGCGTTGCTCTTTGTAGCTTCTCTGTTGATACTCTTGCTGACTTAAACGGTCCCGGTACTCTACGTTTCCCGTGATATTGTAAACATAATTACTGAACGTCTTTATTCGTTCGTAGATGATACTTATAACAAAATAAAACTGTTCTGCCGACGGACAGCGTGTCCGACTGCAACTGTGTTTTGAAAAGAAGAGAAGGGCTTCCAGTCGAACCCTTAATTTACACCCTCTCGAGATTCCGCACCTGTTGGTTCCGAAATTATCCTGTCGAGATTTGCAGATCACATGATATCCCCCACTCCCGAACCTTTACATATATTTACAATTTTTTGCAAATGGCAATGTTTTGTATGGAACTGAGATAGCACCAATCATAGCTAATTTGAGTAAGCACTCTCTGTATTAATTTGAGCGTCTTAGTGTAATTTGCGTATTTTTGGCAAACTTATTTCGCACTGCCTTCGCGTAGTGTGTCCTACTAACGTCATTTTCTTACTGTGGATAACTATAAAATTTACACACACTTTAGTGCCTTTTGTTTGTTCATACACTAATTAGATTTCACACAGTGAATTAAAATAATTATTTTAGTAATTAATTGTGGAGGGTAGCTGAGATTCCTGTCTGTACATGCATCACTAACACCCACAAGATACACGCGTAACACACATACAATCGAGCAGGTGTTCTTTGCCTGTTGGAACAGGTTAATTTCTCCCCTAGTATAACAGTGAAACCTTTTTGACAATTCCAGACCTGTCCATTTACCCCAAACTTATAATAATTTTACAAATTTTATATTTATTTAAATCAATGCTCAATACAGCATATGGCTGTATCGTTGCAATTTATATTATTTTATGTACTTTACTATATATATGTATATTAGATTATATATGTATAGATGTCGTTAATAAATAAAACTGTACACGAAACTTAGATAGCAGCATAATTTGCGTTTAAGTAACAAAATTTTGCTCCTTCAGAACAGGTAAAATTTGGTCAGCATTCTATAAAAGGAAAAAGAAAATTACAAAAATCTCATGTTTACAACGATTAAAAAATATTAAAACAAAATTTTTCGCTACTTTCAGAACGATTTAGGTAGCCCGCTCGTGCAGATGAAGCAGCTGGTTGCATTCTGCAGCGGCGGAGACGACATGGGACCTCTTACGTTCAACCCGGTAGCTATACTGCGTGACTGGATTTTCAAGACTATAAAGGAAAACTCGGAAGGCGATGAAGCTGACGGAATAGACGACGATAAAGTAGACTTTGGTAACGATGACGACGTAGTTTAAGCCTAATTACTTTTTTGCCTACGCCTGTAATGTATTTTCCAACATGGTAAATGATTATGTACATATGTAAATAAAAGTTATTTTATGCAGCCACAATTTATATTTCTTTTATGTCGTTTTCTCTTCCTGAAATCTCGTTTTTTATCTGAACACCGTTATTTGTAACTTATGTCACACACACTATATGAGCATTTAACTGTCTACTCATTACTGAAGCTTCATCTCCGGCAAACTTAAGATTAAGATGAGATGTCAGTTACATTTTGTACTCATGATTACCTACAGTTTCTCTGGTAATCCAACGATACTTGCATGGAATAAATTTTGATGGTGTGTACAAAAAGAGAAAATCAATTATAATTTTAAGATTAAAATACACGCATAAGTGGGTACACTATAAATTTGTATTCTTGTATTTACAGTTGAAGACACATCCCCATTAATTATAATTTTACTGTATTATTAATTTTGTAGTACATAAATTATACTGCCTAATTATACAACCATCACATAAATTTTTAAATTAATATGTGAACTAAATGTAAACTAATACGTGAAATAAAACACAAATATATTCAATAGGCATACTTCATTGCTTTTTGGGCCCGCACACACTCTTCCAATCTTCCAGAGTAATAATGTACAAATTGGATAGAGAGTGTTTCCAAGATGCTCATCAAAACTCTTCAATTCTCCAGATTTTAAGAGTTGTTTACTATCATCAGCGCAAGGTATTACCTGTATGTGTTTAGTGCGTAGACCTAATTCACTGAACCGTGTTTAAAAACAATGGAGGAAAGAAAATAAACATCAGGTTTGTATTACACATTTTCTGGTCTGACTAACGTAGTAAAGAACGTATTTTAAAACAAATAATAATACACACAAAAAGGAAAAATTAACAATGTTTTGTGAAACAGGGAATTAAAAATTCATTTTATAGGCCTGTAATAAACAGTTTCTTATACAAACAGAAGCAGCATTGACAATAATTGTCAATAATTATTATCATAGTGGAATAGCCGTGTAAATAAGCGTTTATGAATAGGGATCAAACGGGCATTAGTGAAACGGCCAGTAAGATACGTTTACTGGCCAGTAAGATACGTGTTTAAAAGATAGTTAAACACGGGGCTATCATATTCGAACTCTTTACAAACGAGAAACTTCTTACATTTTAGTCATAAAAATGACAATATTATCCACAATTAAATATCTTTGAATCTTAAATAATTTTTTTGTAATATCCAGTAACACTACTACTTTCAGATTATAGTTTTGCTATTTACGGTTTACAATTATTCCCATTTATGTTTTATGTTAATGTTATTGTTTTCGACTGTTGTTTATTGCTTTTGTATTCCATGTATAAAGAATTTATCAAATTCTCGGATATGACAATTTGACAATTGTTTTTATCGCTTTCCCGCACAGATATTTTATCTTTTAAAAAGATGACATGTCCGGTAAAAGGAGACGAGTGATAACAGTCGTTAACAATTTTTACGTTAGTTAAAAAACGATCAGGTCAAGAAAAAAAATTAACTAAAGTTCGTTTAACGGGGATTTAGCCTGTAGGAAGTGCAAAAATTTGTTAAAGTTGTCTATTATGTATCTATATTAGGTCTTAATTTGCCTACAAAAATGTTTTATAAAAGACATGTTAGATTATTGGAATTTATTGTTCCCAACGTGTTCAAGTATCATAGGTGATCCACTGTTTCCGACCATGGAACAATTATTTGTAGATTAACTACAAAATACGCCTTCTGACAAAACTGTCAACAAATAAATTCGGCAAGGACATTAAAACTGATAGATTTTTGGATAGCTTTATCTAATGTGAAAATGGTAGTTATGGAAGCAGCTAAAACTGCGGAGGCTGAGCTCGACAGGTATTTTCATGAAGCAAAAGAATTTGGAGACCTGAGCCATCTGCTGACGAGATTATTTGTTAAGTATAACACAAGTGTGCAAACAACGAAAGACTGTTCAGTGCTCCAGGGATTATTTTAGGGGACAGGCAAGGAAAATGACAAAATTTTGTAATGCAGCTTTTATTAAAATTGAATAAGTTTTTTCAGTAATAATTGTAATATTAAGAGTAATTCAAGTTGTCTATAAACTCATTAATTACATATTTTAATCTGATTTTTATTATTTCAATCACCAAAATAGTTTGCTCAGTAACAGTAGAACAACAAACAAGAAAAAAAAAAGTTTAAATTTTAATCAGTTTTCACGGTTGTAGCAGGTTTTGGGTACATTCATATATGAAATTTTGAAAGTGCACACGTTTCGTTCTGTAATCCTGAAACATTTTCAAGGCGTACTGTTCTCGCTTTGGCTATGGTGCGCGTTATATATCCAGCTTCCCTTGTTAGAGTTCGAGGGCGGGGGTAAGTGTGTTAAGGCATTTTGGCATATGTTATTCTGCAAACTGTCAGCTAGAAATTTTCAAGCTGCCGCTAATTCCAAGCATTCGTTTCTTTCATTGACCGTTATCTGTCCCTTCTGTACCATTTCAATAATCAGCTTTGACGTGGTCTCGTTTTTCACCAATTTAAAAGCCTCTAATTTTTCGATTTTAGAAGCACACCAGATAATACAAGGTATATAAAAACTGCCTCAGCATCACGGAACTAACAAAGCACTGTCTGACCCTTATCTACTTTGCATTCAACAAGCATTTCTACAAGAAAATAGAAGGAGCACCAGTGGGCTCGCCTTTATTGCCGGTCATCTCAAACCTTTTCATGTATAACCTCGAGAAGAAGGCAATCAGCACGGCAGTGTTGCGAATAAGGTCACAGCTGACTTGCTTGGTTGGAAGTCATAATGTAACATTTAAAACTGAGGACGTATTAAGACGAAACCAACAAAGATTTCCTTAAAACTTTACGGACGAATAAAAATTCTGTGTGAACACGTGGGTAAAAATTTCAATCAGCTTACCTTGGAAAGGAAGCAACACAACAGAAAATATTATTATAAATCTAGGATATCTGTCTTTGATGCAGAGAATAGTGACAGTGATATATGTCCGATGTGAAAGGAATGTATGACAGTGAATAATTTTGTGTACAAAATAAATAACATGTATTGACAAAAAAGTCGTTTTTGATACATCGTCAGAATCTTTATTAGCCGTTAACGGACTGCATATCATTACTTCTTACTCAGAGATATAATTCAGGCAATGTTTGTTTTACTGTAATTTAAGGGGAGGGGCATTCTGCTACAAAATGTTAAACAGTCGAGTGACGAGAATTTTTTGTATATTGTTATATTACGTATATACGGAGTGTGTTAAGCCCCACGTTGGGATCGACATATGTTATATTACGTAGGTCTTCACCTCTTGAAGTATACTATTATATTTAAGTCTTGTTTATTTATGAATAATTAGGTTGAAATCATTTACCTAATTAAAAATTCAAACGTTGGTTTAGTAAATAAATAATTTGTTTGGTGTATTGCTGGGGTTCGCTGAGTTCGTAATTGAATTTTGACCTTCACTCTTTGCTAAGATGAACCGATTGGTGTGCCTTCTCACTGAAAATATAAGTATTTTGTTATACAGATACTTACTTGTAATGGTGGTTTGCTAGTAATGTTGATGGGTATTGCTAGTCATAAAGTTAAAATTATTCAAACTTGTTGCCGCCACACTGCTGCCAACCATGGATGCCGTTCACCTAAGCTGCAACGTCTTAGTATAGTAAAATAATCAGTCAAAACTCTTTTATCGATTATGAATTATTTTTATTCTCCGAACTCATTTTTTAATTACCATTAACATATAATAATATGGTTTAATTTCCTTTCAATTCAATGCTACTGATGAACTCTTTAAAATGATTATATCACAGGGTTACAAGTCTGATTCAACTATTCGTCACTCTGGACGCTAGGAATTTCGTTACATTATTTAATAAATAAAGCAGGTTCTTTGAGTCTGCAAGATACACAGAAACTAAAACAATGCACTACTATGGTGGTTTAGTAGTAGGAGAGTGATAACATTATTAAAATTCCTTAACGAATAATATAAAAAGTGAACATGTGATTATCATTGAAATTTGAGGTTAAACTGGTTTCATTGGAACATAACTTAATCAACTTTAAATAACTAATATTTCTTTATCGATTCTAACATCTTCCTACAATACGGTTATGAATGTAATCTAGTGATAAACTTCAGTATCTACCTTCTTAGATTGGATAAAAACAAAGTTAACAGGTATTTGGATACTCCCCACTAATAAGGTTGAGAAGTATTACACATTTAGTAATAATCTTAATTTTAGACACTACATAATGCTTATTCTACAATAGTTTAAAGTTTTCTTTTAAGTTCATCATTAACTGTTCAATGCCTCTTATCTCAGTAAGTCCATTGAGTTACTTCTAAAATTAAAGTTTGTTTTCGATTAAATCTCTCACTATTAATGTTTAACTGTCAAGTCTGATTTAATGGTTAAAGTACTTTTCCAGTCTTGGTTGGTTAAAACTGATCTAATTATGTTAATTGATTTCGCTAATAGCGTTCCTTGAATATTTTATTACTATGTTGAATATTTAGTCATGGTCACTTATACTTGCGTTCTAAGTCGTTCTCGGAATATCACTATTGAACAATTTTTATTTGAATTAAATTATTTTAATAATTCATTATCGCACACTGCCTAGGCACACATCCTCCGGATTAGAACACTGGTTAAATAAAACTTTCACTCTGTTTACATCCGACCTAACCTCAGCTTCGTGTTTCGAGGTTATAATGCTTTGGTCAGCTGCCGGCTATTAATTCAGTATTTTTGGTGACGATGACCTGCGTGGAGTTCTCGTCGGAGTCTCGAGATGAACTGATGATCTTACCTGTGTCAAAATCTCATTCCTAGTAATTAATAACTGCCTCTGATTGGTCAATTGTTGTAATTTCCGTGTACTTTCGGTATTATTCGGCAAAAAAGACGCTTTCTTGGCGTCATCTCGCTGGGTTCGAGATTATGGGAAATTGTTCCCCATTGTACGCCCACGAGCTTGTAATTAACTATTTTTTTATAATTTAAATTGTTCACTTATAAATACACTAATCCTTTTTTCATTACTCCCATCGTTTTTGTCCTTTTACCACGAGTATTTCGGTTACCCACACCGTATAACTTTGATAAGGATTAACAAAATAAATTTATTACTATTTATTACGATCTATTTACATATCTTATTTTCTACTTTATTCTATTTATTATGTCTATTTCCTGATAAATTCTTATCATTTTCATTTATTTATTAATTATCACACCATCTCATTAAAGTTTCAGGTGGTAATTCTTTAAAAATTGTCTCTAGTAGTTTAGGCCTACTTCAATGTTTTTTATTATGTCTTTGTCCCTTTCTTATATTAAGGATTACTATATTTATTATATTATCATTATTCACTTTTGTCCTCTGTGATAGCTTATAATTACTGCACAGTAGTGTTTTACATAATGATTTAACTATTATCCATAACAATTATATTTCTTTTGGCTAGACACTTGGTCTGTGGCCTTGCTAATTGTTTATTATTCATTTTATAATATTATGGGTTTCTAAACCATACTTGCTGTGGCCTATTTACTCTGAACTAATCATTATAACTTCTGATTATCTCAGTATTAGCTAGTATTGTCTTATTTTACTTTATTTACATTTTTCCTCAGACTATCATTCAATATTTTTGAGTGTTACATTTTTTCTTTTATTTGACATTACACCTTCATCTTTTGATTAGGATTAGTTTGTATCAGATTTATTATATTAATGTTAATGCTTGGCAGGGTTTTGTTCTGTTCTGGTATTTTGACATTTGTTGGTATCTATCTAATGCTTCCTGCATTTGTTTCAGATATGAGTTATATATAATATACATCATTAGTATGATTTTTATGGCAATAAACATTGATTTGCCTTACATTAGTAGTATTACTACTTAATCAATATCGTGGACTGAGTCCCTTTTCTTTTATAATCATTTTATGTGTGATTATTATTGTTCAAGTTGCCAGTACTATGCTGTACCTCTTGAGCATGTTAATTTACACTTATAATGTACACAAGTCCTTTTATATTATTAATTTTTGTAAATGGATTACTCCTTATAGTCTCTAGTTTGTTTACATTACAATACATTCTAGTATAAGAACATTCCTGTTATGGTTTTGTGCAATTCTACTTGAAACTTGCTGGTTGTTCATGTTATGTGTCCTCACCTGGATCCCCAACAATGGTTGAGCCTTAAATTTTGTTTTTTATATATTGCATTGAGTTCTTTACATTTACTTAATGATAATTTTTATTATTTATAATTATATTTTCTTTTTTGTGTCTATCTCAATATTATTGTTGATTAATATTCGTCTCTTATAATTTTATATCTACTTTACCATTTGAACTAGTCTTTTGGACATCACTTAGTGGTTATTTTTATACATTACTAATTTATACATTTACAACTCTTATATTCACTCTCCCCTTCATTTTCTATCATCATTGTTTCACCTTTGAGTTCTGGTTATACTGTCAAGTCACTGAAGTTAGTTTATTAATAGTTTGATGTCAGTGTCAAGTCACAGCATAGAGTTTTAAATCAACTTTTAAATTATTTATATTTTCTCTATCATTAAAATTACCTTATATTCTCATGGTTTATTTTATTCTTGCCATTATTAGTTCCTTCTTATAGTTGATTTCCTTTTATTTTCCCTATTTGCACTGATTCTTTTCTCATCCTTAATAAATCTCTTCTCGTTATGGGTGTTGTTATCTTCTTCTCACTGTCTGATCTATTGGGTATTTGGGTCAACGTTGTCTTGTCTTTAGTCGTGTGTCTTCGTTTCTTCTGTAATACGAAAATTATTAATTATTAAAATTATATTTATTATTATACGTTTCTTGAATTGTTAATTATAATTTATGTTATTCCCCTATATTAGTCACAGTTCGTCCTGTGTTCCTTCTGAATGTTCTCATTTTGTTGTTCATTTTGTTTTGGATAATTTATAATCAGTTTGCTTTACTTTGGTATTGGGTTAGTTATATGTACCGTTACAACATTTACAAATATAGTATATTTTGTACTAAATATTTTAATTTGAATCGGATAACTCTACTCACAGGTGCGTATCAGATAAGATTTTACCACACATTTAATTACGTTTTTTTAATATTTCTATAGAAAGAAAGAAATTTTTGCCTAGAAGACAATTTTAGATGCATACGCAAAGTATACAGGACTTTCTGAATAACTATACGAAAGCTTAATAATAAAATTTTAAAATCGTATCAGCTACAAATTGGTTGGGAAATGGGTTTTCATTCGAGGTTTTTACAATATCCACACTTGACCTTACAAAAGGCATATATGTGATTTGTTTATACGGATTCATACGAGACTGCAAACATTTTCATTGAAAACGTTAACCAAAATTTCAGTAAACTCTTCGTTTTAAATCGCATGTTAAAACGTTATTTCAATTGCAGCGAAGTAATAAATGAAAACAATTAAAGATAAATCATCTGTGGAGAAAAGAGCTTCTATACACAAAGGGGTTGATAATTTTATATGAGTTATATATAATATTTGTCTCTTATAATTTTATATCTACTTTACCATTTGAACTAGTCGTTTGGACATCATTTAGTGGTTATTTTTATGCATTATAGTGAAGATCGTGTCATTGGCGTCATTGACTTTAGCTAATCACAATATTAGAACAGAATCGATGAAACAAAAGTCGTTTGAAGAAAGGGCGGAAACGTCTAAAAATAATTTGTTAAATACAAAGGCTTTTCCATTAAAAAAAATACTTATTTGAGAAATATAACTTCTGCCAAAGAAAACACGATAACAGTAAAATTGTATAAGACAAATTATTAAAATTAATTTTGTTTGTTTGTTTGAGTTGAGGGACGTTTGTTTGGCGTTAATTATTTAATGATGTACGGTCGTCCATCAGATAGAACTAAATCGCATTGTCTGTTAATTAAAAGAACACCATCTCAGCCTACGACATGTACAATTCATACTTAATAATTATGCCGCGTAAAGTCTATAACTAAGGCTTCATATGTTTGTTTGTTTGTTTATTTATGTCACAATTCTTCGTCAATAACATTAGTACTCATTCAACACATTCGTTGCATTCTCGAAAAATGAGGAAGCGCGGACTACTCTGAGACGAAGTATCATGTTTATCTTACTGACAAACGCAAATCACTGTAGAAAATTGTAAAAGTCAAAATGGTATTCATCAACTCTCTTTCAGTAGAATAATTTTTAATATATTGTTAAAAATAATAATTATCTCAATGTTTACGTAGAAAAATGTGTGTATAACCAATGGAACTGAAAGAAATGAAGGTGGGAGATTATAATAAAAATAAAAAATTCAAACGTACTTCTTAATAAGAGCCTGATTTTCAAGAATTTTATACTTCAAATGAGACTCGTTCTCTTGTAAAAGTGCCTGACTTAGCGATATTTAAGCCTGTGTATATGCTCTTAATGCAATTACTATTTTCATGAAACACAACATTTCTGGTCTGAATTTACTAGCTAAATTATAAATTATGTATAGATTTTTAAAATACCTTCATTTGAAAGGTAACTCAAGTACGTTATAACCGTTTTACTGTGTAGTCTCATAAACAGAACATATGAAAGATAGAGTAGCTACGTGCTCTGTACATCTTAACAAATAATTGATGTATCAGTGGCTCCGAGCTTGCTTGGGTATCTCTATTTTGGTGTAATAGAGATTTTGTATAACAATAAGTACAATATTAGTTTAGTAGGGGAATAAAAGTGTATTGCACTCAGTGAAACAGGTTTTGGAAGCAAAATAAAAAAAAAATTGAGAATAATATTTTCAAATCAGTAACTTTTTCTATGCACATGAACAGTCTTTATTGGAATCTAAACCTATTCAGGTTATACGCGCATTCTCATTACTGCGACATTCAGATTTATGTGGATTAGGTGACCTGTGATGTTTTCGTATGTACGTCACTAAATTATTTGCCAATAATTCGAGGTTTGTAACTTTACTTTTATTGCTAACATCAAGAAGCCCATTTAAACACTTGGATTCACTACTTTTGAGTTTCTTGTGATTTATGGGTAACAAACAGTATGCTTACCTGTCTACGAAAAAACATATTTTTTACAAGCAGAATGATCACTGTTGCACACCACTATATAAAATTATCCCAATTAGCGTTTTCAAGCTTCACAGATCATCGTCAGATCGGAATTAAACCAAAAATCTTTAAAAAAACCCTTCACTCACATCTCACCCCACCCTACTCACACACAACAAGCAATAATTGAATGTCCCTTCCACACACTCAGCCCTGTCCCACCATCTGGACAGATACATATTTTTCTAGCAAATTCCTCGTGTTTCAGTGGTGTGTGTGTGTGTGTGTGTGTGTGTGTGCGTCCCTTTTAAACTTAGTCTTTCTCATCCACACATGTGTGCCAGTCACACACCCTTATCTTAAAAACACCTAATTAGTCCTAAGCAATTTAATTCTTAATCTTATCTATCTGTCCTCTATTATTTACTTCTTAGTTATGTTATAAAATATTTCGTCATTATCAAATTTAATTTTATTATTAATTAAATTGTCTAACCTTTTTTCTGTTTCTTTCAATATTTCTAACTCCTCCCTAAGCTTCCTTCCAACTGTGTTACTTACTATTTTTACAATTTCGTAGTCTTCCAAAGGATTAACAAACTTATGGTTGTTTCTATGAAATGTCTTGCATATTAAAAATTCGTTGTTCTATTACCTTCTGCACGTTTGTGGTCAGACAACCTGCATACGAATTTTCGTCCTGTCTCACATAGGTACACTTTGTTGCAGTCTCTACATTTTAATTTATAAATTCCGCTCTTCTGTAATACTGGTATTTTTTCTATATTTGTATTCCTTATCTTATCAAATACCGTTTTACATATTTTAATAGCTATATCTACTCCGTATTTATTATAACATTTTATAATTTTTCTAGTATGTGAACCTATGTATGTCAATGACCCTGCATAATTCTTTAGTTCTGGTTCAATTTTAGCTTTTTGTATGTTACCGCTTTTCATAACTTTATCCACTACGTTGGTGTTATAATTATTATTCCTTACAATACCCTTTATCGTTTTTAACTCCCTATCTTTTGATTCGGTCTCTTTTAAACACTTCTGAGCTCTACAACAAAATGAATTGATTGCCGCTATTTTATATCTATAAGGGTGGTAAGTCTCTCTTGGTATAATTATATCAGAATACGATTCTTTCCTAAATATCCCAAACTGTAGTTTCTCATTATCTTTAATTTCTATGTTTAAATCTAAGTAAGTTATTTTCTTACCTCCTATCTCTTCTTTAAATTATAAGTTTTTATCCTTATTATTTACCTCATTTATAAACTCATGCACTTCTTCTATGCTTCCTTCCCAAATTACTAATACATCGTCAACGTATCTAGTCCATTATTTTATATTGTCTTTATACTTAGTGGAAATTATTAATTGTTTTTCAAAATCATTCACGTATATTTCTGTAAGAATAGGGGATAATGAAGATCCCATAGGTAAACCTTTTTTCTGTATATAAAACTTGTTATTAAACCTAAAATAGTTCTGATTCACACATTCTTTAATTACTTTAATCAACTGCTTTTTATACCTGTATTCTCCCATATTATTATCGTTTACTAACTTAATAACTTTATTTACTGTGATATTGGTAAACATGTCCTTAACATCCAGTGATATCAATTTTGTATTTACTTTAATTCTAATATTTTCTAATTTTTCTATCAATTTTACATTATTCTCTATGCTGTATTTTGTCCCAAATTCATATTTCTCTTTCAGTACTCTGCTAACTTCCTTTCATAATTTATAAATAGGTGCATTAATAAAAGAAACAATGGGTCTAATTGGTTTTCCTTCTTTATGTGTCTTAACCTGACTTTTAAAAGTTGGTGCTGTTGGATTACTCTCTAATAAATATTTTTCTTATTTTCTTCTATAAATGTTATCTGTTTCATCATTTGTTTTATCCTTGACTGGTACTTACTTGTATAATCATACATTATTTCCTCATATGGTCCTTCATTTATAAATTCTTCCGTTTTCTTTTCTCAGTAGTACCATTGTATTTCCTTTGTCCGCCTTCATAACTATAATATCACTCTTTCCTATTTTATTCTTTAGTTTAGTTACAGTTGATTTGATTTTTCGTTCATTTTTTGAATTATACAAATTTTTCTTAAATATTTTATCTACTACATTCCCTACTTCCCACTTCATTCTTTTTTTATCATTTTCATTTCCTAGTTTTTGTATTATGCTTTCGCATTCAATAATCGTTTTTTCTTGATTTAATTGTGGTGGCGGCGCGTATTTTAAGCCTTTTGCTAACATTTCTTTTTCTTCTGTATTGAAAATTACCTCTGTAAGGTTTATTACTCTTTTTTCATAGTTATTCATAGAGAGGTGTTCCTTTTTTACTTCGTTTTTCCTTATTAATTTATTTCACTTATCTACCATTTTTTTATTTCCCTTTTCCAGTTTCTTTCTACGTACCCCAAACGAAAATTATACAATATTTCTTCCAACTCTACATACGATTATATTCTTAACTATTCCATATGTCTGTCATATAATTCCCTATTATATCAATTGATTAAGCCGTAAAGTGACCTTATTTCCAATTTTATCCGCAACTTCTGGCTTTGTTCTTTTACCTTTTTGACACACAGTGTGGAATTGTTAAGAATATACTCGTATGTAGCGTTCTTAGTTCCGAAGTTATTAACAATCAAAGTTGAAAATAGGTGCACAACTGTTTTGTTCTTTACCCCGTTGTGAGTGTGAGTCATCATTTCATCTGCTATCTTGAGCGCCCTTTCCCTTCATCCTCCCTTCTCCCGCACCCTTGCCCTGCCCCATCACACATTGTGGCTGGGTATATAAGGACGCCGGCCGGTCTCGGCATACCATCCAACTCCCTAGATCTTGTATACCCTAGTGCTTGAGAGAGAGTACGATTCATGCAGTCATCGGAGGAGTCACTCCGGGGAATGCTACCATGCAGGGGCCTTGAGCCCCGTCCCCCCACAAGCTACAAGCTACAAGCTCGGATGACAGTTTACGATACACAACCGAAAACAAAGCATACAACTCGATTCTCAATACAAGTCAATAAGCATACTGTATTGTGTGCCCTTTACTGTCAGCGGATATCTATTAATTCAAACCTATCGAAATGCCACCAAAGAAAAGAAAGAGTATTGGTCAGGTAACTCCTGCAGCCAAAAAAAAACATTCCTGCGTCGGAAACACCTGAACAACAGGAGCTTCGTCTACAGCAGGAGCGTATCAGAGCTTCTACGTCAAGAGCGAGGGAAACGTTGGAGGAAAGACAGCTTCGTCTGCACCAGGACCGTGTCAGAGCGTCTGCATCGAGGGAAAGGGAAACATTGGAGGAAAGAGAGCTTCGCTTGCACCACAAAACGTGTCACAGCTTCTACATCAAGGGCAAGGGAAACATTGGAGGAACGAGAGTGGCGTCTAAAACAAGTTCGACGCAGAACGGAGGAATCAAGAATCAAGAATCAAGAATCAATGTCGCATTGTGAGTCGACATTCTAAACTAAAATTAGGGGCATTTAATTACAATGCTGGATACGATTACTATACTCATTTAAAGTCGTAATAGGACGGATGGATGGTGTATGTAACCACTGTCAGGCAAAGAAGTATAAAGGCTGGGATGTGTTGCTCAAATGGGAAAGTGAAACTCCCGCCTCTTTAAAGTGGCTCCTGAACCACTGCTGCCTTATTTACCTGGTAGCACAGAAGACTCCAAACATTTTCTCAAAAATATAACGGCATACAGTTCCAGCTTTTAAATGACATCGTTTGGAGCGTCATCTACAGTGCAAGAACATGGTTTTATGTCTACTTTTAAGGTACATGTCCAAATTTACCACAAAGCTGGATCATTTCTTCCCCTTCCAGATGAAAATCCGAAATTTTTACAAGTTTACTTCATGGGCGACGAAAAATTAGAGGCTGATCAACGATGTGCTAATATAACTGACGTGCGACAAGACATTGTTTTAAATCTGCAGAGACCATTTTATTCGCACAATCATTTAGTGCAAATGTTTAAAACACATTAGAATGTATGCCTACGGACGAATACAAAGTAGTCATACGTTCAGACAAGAGGCGATCCGGTGAACATGAACGGCACTTTAACGCACCATAACGATGTAGCCATAGTCATTGTTGGTCAGGAGCAGTACGATTGTCGTGACACAATTATTCAGAGACGGAGCAAAAATTTGCTGCGGATTCGAGAAACACACCGTTCATACGATGCTCTGCAATATCCTCTTATCTTCTGGGAGGACGAGGTCGGTTACCACTTTAACATCATGGAAACGGACCCCGGCACGGGAAACAGTTCTCAAAAAAGAGGTCTCTTCTTTTGCGCACCGCATCATGATGAGATGATGGTCGTCAAACCACATCTTAAAATTCCGCCAGCTCTTTCATCAATACACCGTTGATATGTACGCTAAAGTCGTAAGTGAGCGGCTTCTTTATATTAGGTTAAACCAGCAAAAACTGCGAGTTGATGACTATATTCACTTGCGGGGCGCTGTGTCCAATGACCGGAATGTCGCTGATATGGGAAGGATGATCATATTACCGGCTACGTTCACTGGCAGTCCGAGGCACATCCACGAATATGCTCAAGACGCTATGTCCTATGTCCGCAACCATGGCCGTCCGGATCTTCTCATTACCTTTACGTGAAACCCTAAGCGGCCAGAGATTACAGTTGAGCTTATGGAAGGCCAGTCGCCGATTGATCGCCACGATTTAACAGCGAGAGTATTTAAGCAAAACCTAATTAAACTTACCTTATTACCTTCTTACGAGACCTTATTACGAAAAGCCACATATTTGGGGAAACTCGCTGTTGGATGTATTAGGTCGAGCGGCAAAAGCGTGGTCTTCCACACGCACACATATTGGTATGGCTCAATGAAACAATCCGACCGACCCAAATAGATGACATAATTTCCGCAGAGCTCCCGGATCTCAAAAGGACCCACTGCTATTCGACATAGTTTCAAAGAACATGATTCATGGGCCGCGCAGACCGTTAAACACGAGGGCGCCGTGCATGAAAGACGGCAAATGTACTAAGAACGATCCACGACAGTTCACTGATGAGAAACAATCAGGCAACGATGGTTACCCATTATACAAAAGGCGTATACCTGAAAATGGGGGCTTCACGACAACTGTTAAAGTGAATAACCAAAACAGAGACGTCGAAATTGATAACATGGGTAGTGCCTTATTGCCCTCTACTTACAAAAATGTTTCACGCGCATATCAATGTCGACTACTGCCACTCTGTAAAATCCATTAAGTACATTTGAAAATACGTCACCAAAGGTAGGGACATGGACGTTTTCGAGTTGGCTGATGAAAATGCAACAGACGAGGTGACTCAATAACAATTGGGGAGATATATTAGCAGTAATAAAGCCATTTGGCGCTTTTTGAATTTTCAGATCCACGAACGATACCCAACTGTTGTTCACTTAAGCATTCATTTAGAGAACGGACAGAGAGTATACTTTACGGAAGGGAGTGCTCAAGAAAGAGCGGAACGGCCGCCCAACACAACATTAACAGCGTTTTCCAGTTACACGTACATTACCCAGTGACACAACTGTGCCTTTTGAGTTCAAACGATTGCAGTTTCGCATCCGGCTTGCATTCGCTATGAGTATCAACAAGGCACGGGGCAATCACTTTGTGTGGCAGGCATTTACTTGGAAAGTCCATGTTTTTCGGACGGCCAATTATATGTTGCTTGCTCAAGAGTCGGCACGCCAGATAATTTATTTGTCTGTGCTCCGGACGGACAAACCAAAAACATAGTGTATTTGTCAAGCTTTGCTGCTTTAAGCTTTGCAAGCTTTGAGATAAATTTAGCTGAATTTATTATGCTAAATGTTTTTGGATCTTACTATTATTAAAAAAAAAACAATATTCTATTATTAGAAAAAATTATTATAATAATTTAATTATTGTAATATAAGAAGTTTTTATTACTTTTTGTTATTGTTTACAAGATCCTTACTTATAAACATTGTTAATACGTCTAACAAGTAAAATATATTTTCTGCAAAACAAGGTATCAATTATTCACTCAATCCTTTTATAATCATTATACCGAGCAAAGCCGGACAAATCCGCTAGTGTAACAATAAATATAACATGTAATAACATATGCAACGACAATTAACATATAACAATAATTGTAACACAAAATTGTTAATAAAACAGTAAATAAAATAAATAAAACATTAATAACAATCTGGACCATATATCAATTCATTAACTTAAACGTCCTAGAAATTACACAGAATTTAGTGTTGTTAGGCCTATAAATTTAATAGTCCGTACCTATATTTTTGCTATCAACTGAATCTCCTTTATGACGAGAAGTATTCCGACGGTTGCAGCCTTGTCATTTAAACTTCTTCTAACATCTGAATGGATATTAAGTTTGTTTGGTTCTCAGATGCTGGAGAGCAGAGCACTCTGAAAAGAGATGGAAAGCAAATGGAATTTGTGCTGTATTTATTAGCCTTCAGTTTTAAATTTGTCAATATCTTTTAATTGTCGTAACTATACATTAACACTTATACGTCTTTGTTACAAATTTCTGATAATCATTTCCGAATTTTTAAGTTAGTCTTTTGAAATTTTGTCTGATAATCTGTTCAGAATTAAATAATTAAATTGATTGTCTTGTACGATTAACTTTATCATAAATTTGTCTGCCAAAGAATGTTTGTGTTCACGTACCTGTGATCCCCGCTTCCCCGTTTGTGAAAGTTTGGTTTCGCCTACGAGCGCGGGAAGTTCAGAATGTAATGTTCGGCTATAATTTTGGCAGGTAAATAAACAGATGAAACCCGAGTTACACACTACTGGCAGTATATATGTGTAGTTAGGGCTGCATATATGTTAGGCTGACGGGATTTTGTGTTACTAGCCTGTCAATGCAGATTACTTTTATCTCATGGTTGTTGATATAACTTAACATCCCGTCAACTTAACTCCACTACATCAACCTTCCGTTATCTGGTTTTACAAACAAGTGCTCTCAGTGACGCTTTTCCATAAGGGAAACAGCGTAGAGTATTGTAGTTTGGTAAAACCAATCGGGTATTCATGCGCGATTGTAAAACTAAAATATGCACTCATCTCTTTCGCGCAAGAAACCGCGCCAACTTGTAAGTACACGCGAAAGAATGTGTGTGTAAACGACAATCGCGCACGCTTTACTTGGCGAATATAACGCCTCCAAGTTAAACAGTTTCCTTTGTACTGCAAGGTTTTAGAATGGAATTCTGACACAGCAATATCTCACTGGACACAGTTTTTGCTGGGGTGACTGTCATGTTAACAAAAAAGAGACGAAAACCGAGGGTGTGGTTTAAAGATGATAGACACCGTTATAGTCACCTACCCTTGAATGAGACTTTTCGTGAAAATCATCGCGTAACAAAACAATTGTACTGGAATTTTAACTGGAGAGGTGTTGACAGTTGCGATGATGTCATCACCATGTTGCCACTTCGTAACCACGTGTTTCTGCTGATTGTCGCCCAAGTGTAAATTTCGATACTGCATTCACTCAAAACACACTTCGCGCAGAAAAAACGAAACCAGTACGCGCAGAATAAATGTGTATTCGCCTACTTAAAAATGAATATTTATCCAGTTGCAACTTTACTTAATGCATAAAGTAAAATTTGAGTTCTTTCGAGAATAATTAATTCATTTGCAGCATTGGCTCTTATGGGAGTTGTCGCGCTCTGTCTTACCCACGCGTTTCTCCTGTACTTCTTTCCTTTCCTGCCGTTGCCATTCCTACTAAATGTGAAGTATCAGTTTTTAAGATTTTTAAATTTTATTGATGTTCTACATGCTATGCTGCACATTTCTGTATAACTTACATGCCTGTAACACAATTGTCTTCTTCATAAAAAAAGTTTGGGTGCGTGTATCAGTAAGAGTGTACACGCGGAAAAAGTGAAACTTCTTTGGGTTATATCCATTATTTTTTGTTTATCCATTATTATTATTAATTTTTTTAACTGTATACTTAAAGTTTCATAGGATGGGAGAGGTATCAGTATAAGGAAAATTTTCATTTTTAGTAAATTAAAAATATTTTTTTATATACATTTACAGAAATTATTATTATTAATATTATTATTATTATTAATCTATTTTGTTAATATTTAGTGATATTTCATCATACACTTTTGTAACCAAAGGCTTATGGTAACTAAAATAAGAAATGGATGTTTTACATTCAATATTATCCAGAAAACTTGTGAATACTACATCAATTGTCGTATTCGATTTTGTCGTAGATATTTTTTTATCATTTTGTATATACAGGTTCAAATTATCTTTTAAAAATTAAACCAGTTTTATAGATTTGTCTAATGCAAAATTGACATTGAAATCTCCACTTAAAATCATAGGTAGGCCTATTTTATGATAATCTTTACGAAGTATGGCGGCACCTTGTGATGTATACGATAATAATGAACGATGGAGAAAATCAATAATATCATCTAAGGTTTTATTAGGAGAAATATACACTGCTACAATCACAACTTTTTGCCCATTTTTCATTTTACATTCAGCCATACACAAATCGCTAACTGTAGATGCCATTGAACCATAAACATCAGATTGAGTAACGGAAAAATCCATGTATGGAGTTATAATGTTAATAATATCTTCAGAATTTTGAAATATCCCGACACCTCCCGCTCTAATATTTGGTCGTTTATATTTCACAATGCAGTTGAAATTAAGAACAGATACGTCATCTTCATTGGCTAGCCAAGTTTCTGATAAAACTATGACATTTGAATTTTTCACAACTATATCTTTTAGATCAACAGCATGAGCTGTAAGACTTTGGCAATTAAAAGTGAATATTGATAAACCTTTTCTGTTATTGATGAAGTTAACTAAATTTGTATTTATAGTTTCTAGTTTGTTTAGTGAAAGTCGTTTAAATTCCTCTTGCAAATCAATTGTTGATGATGATCGTCTTCGGCCATGGTAGAATATCTTCTCGTTGTTCTGTGTCGTAATATGTAATCCTTCAATACTCGTCACACGTGATAAATCAACGTATAATAATGATTGAGAATGACGTCGATCGTATTCATAAACAATTTTTAACATATATGTCATTAAATTATGTAGGACTAGGTAGATTATTTTTTACATATCGTTAACTTAAAATATTCGTAACAATAATTATATTATAACTGTACATTTCCTCATTTTGGTATACTACTAAACACATATACACACACATGCATGCATATAACGCATAACACATAACGCGTAACGCGTAACGAACATTGTTCCTACCGTGTCCAAAGAAGTTTCATGCATATAACACATAACGCGTAACGCGTAACGAACATTTTTCCTACCATGCCCAAAGAAGTTTCATGCATATAACGCATAACGCGTAACGAAAATTTTTCCTACCGTGCCAAATTAAGTTTCACTTCAAAAATATTTTATACGTTTTTATTCACTTGTACAAGTTAGAGCAACGTTTCAAACAACAGCGACTGCTGCCCTAATATAAGGTATATGGAGTTAATTTTTACCATGTGGGGCCTATTATTTACTATTAATTTTCTTTATTGTGAACAAATTTTAATAGATAAAGGTAATAAATAAAAGTTTGTATAGTAATTTTACGTTTTCTGTATCCAATATGTGATTTTCTATTATACAATGTTCTGTAGAACCTGTATTACATTTTTGATTAATTATTAATTTTTCGTGTTCGATTGGGCGTCGTTGAGCAGAGAAGAACATTCTGAAAAGAATGGTTTTATACGCGGTCATACAATGTGACAGAAATTATCGTCTTAAAACTGTAGGAGATTAACGTGAAAGCGACAATACCATGGATCGAAATGATAATCCCCTGGTACTAGTCTGCCTGTCTAATATAACAGGATAAGTGTACTCGGCTAGAAGGAAGTAGAAGATTGAACATTGGACGACTGCACTCGGCAATTTAAACAAATATACTTTTTGTATTAGTATAACACATCAATACATCATGTATTAACGCTCACATTATGTACTGAGAGCTATTTAACATTTAAAAATTATTAACATCTTGTGTTTTACATATCATTGAATCATTCGGTGAGTGCAGTCGTCCTATGTAATTCGGGAAAACTGCTTGGCGGAGTGCAGTTGTCCAACGCCGGCTAAAACTGATACGTATCAGGCAGAAAGTGTTCACTGTGTGAACAATAGCCCTGCCAAGAAAACTGCTCTAAAAAAGTCTTAGGGAACAATTTTACATCCTCTCCAGCACCTATAAGTGCTGCTCCCACAATCAGCATTTTTGGAACAGAAGATCTAGTTCTTTATGTGCTGAGCCGTTAAGCCTAAGTATAGTCACTGTTCAGACTATACTAACGCACCATATATTACCGTCTGCATATGTACATACTCACGTACTCACACAAATCTTTCGCTCCCCTCACTCACTCCGTCTGTCTGTCTGTCTGTCTGTCTGTCTGTCTGTCTGTCTGTCTGTCTCTCTCTCTCTCTCTCTCTCTCTCTCTCTCTCTCTCTCTCTCTCTCTCTCTCTCTCTCTCTCTCTCTCTCTCTCTCTCTCTACTACCCTTCTACCAATATTTTAATTTACATATTGTGATGATTTATTTTATGCAGATATTTTATTTCTATATTCCACACGTTGTGGATGCCATTTTATGTGCTGTAATTTTTTGCAAGTATTGTAATTAAAATATTTAATTACAGATATTACTTTTTTCTATCTGCACATGAAAAGAAAACTCTATCTCAGGGTTAACAATTATTAAGTTGATTTATATTATTTAATACTGTGTACGATTTATTCTTTTCTTTAATCCGTACCAAATAACGTTAGTGTATACATTTTTTAATAAATAACCAGGTAAGAATATCTACCATATAAATGTAAATAGTTTGAATCTGAGCTCTTCACAACTGCAACGTGTTCAATTCTCGCTGATGTTTATCATCGTAAAAGTAATGTTAGGCTTCGTGGTTTGTTCCTTCTCTGGGATTTCTTATTAGATTAAATGTTGAATTATATTTTCTTCTATGATTACTAAATTGATGCTTCTTCGGAATATCGAATTTTATTGTATTGACACTCAAACTATCTTCAAGGACAGGCTTCTTCTTTTAGTTCGGCGTTCTATAAATGATATACTCAGACTTTATAAAATATTGTTGTTTATTAAGTTGTATAAAAATTATAATTTTTTCAATGTTACAGGTTTATACTCTTGTATGTTTATTAGATTCAATATCAATGTTAACTCCCTTCCTTTAAAGGTTTTCTTTATTAAATACAAAATTAAACTCTTTTACAAGATTACTCTTACATGTTTATGTGATTAAATATAAAAATAGACTTTGTGATGTGTATCGTATTACATACAAAATTAAACTTTTTGATGTGTATCTTCTGAAACATAAAATTAAACTAAACAAATTTTCTTCCATTTGAATACAATTCAAATCTAACAATTTAAAATTTGCCATTTAGATATCCAACTACATTCGTCACATCTTTCCATCATATGACGCTTAACAACATATATAATTTTATTAATTATTATTGTAATAATTATAATTATTAATTATACTTATTTGCTTTTTTACATTATCCATATAATTAGTATATTTTAGATTACTATTCTATTAATCTTTCATTTTATTTGAATTTCTATTTCCAATTTAATATAATAGTTGTCAACACATATTTCTTAATGCTGTTCTATATAATATTGGAGTCTACCTCTATGTTGGTCGTGACTAACACTCAGTTTTTTTTTGTTTACAATCCTAACATATGTTGACCATACTATAAAATTTATATCTTCTCTCTTTCAAAATTATTATTTCATTCTTATGTACTGTTGTGTATTTTAACAGCAGTACAATATATTTGGTAAAGGAAAACTTTTATTTCAATTGTGGCCCACTTGCTTACAGTACATACTGGTTTGCAATGCAGTCTTAACTCTTTCATACACTAATAATTAGTGTAAATTATTTATAGTATATGAAATTTATGGTAATGTATGGATTGAACGAGATCGTCTGAGCTATTTCGATATATTTCCGTAACGCATGCTGTAGATCACTAAAGATGAGTATCTGTACTGATAATCGCATTAAAGAATTTTCTTGTGCTTCTAGATCGTCAATCGATTTTTGCTTTAAACTTTTGCTGTCGTTTTGTTCTCAGTAAGCTACACATTCCCAGTTGTTTGGTCAATAACGAAATTCCAGAGCCTTTTTTAATTCGGTGTAGGTGGTCCGGCTATTAGGTGGCATTTTTCTTAGTAGCTCTGTGACATGTCTTTTAAAAGGTGAACGAATGCAATTCTTTCTCTGTCTCTGTCCTAAATTTGCAACAGTTTCAAATTGCCGAAGACGCATACTCAGTGAGTGTTTCCATGAAATGTTGTGCTCCTGACGTGAACTGGTCCTACTGCAGGAAAAGCCATTAGCCCTGTTATCTTATTTTGTATGTCTTTTTTTGTATTTGTTACTGGTACTGTGGATTCAGCAATTTTCTTTGAGAAAGACTGATGTAGTTTCATAAATTGTTCGATTCTAGTTTCAAATTTGTTCTTATGTTTGCAACGATTTTTGAATTGCATGTAGTTTTGTTTACATTGAGGCAGTCTGTGGTACTTCAGTTATTTTATGTGACATCAATTTTCCTACCCCAAATATTTTAGTAACTTGTTGACTTAGCTCACCTTGCAAGAGACCCAGCTCTGCTGCTTTTGTTCTTGTATCAACGCTTTATGTCATGGGAAACCTGCAGGACATGTTTTTGTTGTTCCTCTGATTCAAGTAGCAATACTTTCTGTTCGTCCTGTGTTTCCATTAAGAGGGTTTTTCTCTCCCCTTTTTTTAGCGATAGTGCTTTCTGTTGTTCCTCCGCTTGTAGTAAGAGCACATGGAAACTATCATCTGATTAGTACTCATTCTTACAAGTCACTTGACACAAATAAGTTAATCACAACAATAAAATTGCTTATGATACGTCCTTTCTCTGGTTCTTTCAACAGTTGAAGAGTCCTATTTCCCAATTCTGAACACTAGTGTTACGACGTCTATAAGGAACGACGTGGTTGAACAGTGGACACAGAATAATTGGATACAGATAAATAGTTGCAGAATTAGTTACAGTTTAAGTAAACGAAGACATTTGTATACAAAACTTCTCTAAGCACACGCTGTCCAGATACCGTAGATGATTCACAATATGTCGCAATATATATATATATATATATATAAATAAAATTCACGTCACTAATTACAGATATCCGGAAGCAGTAGTTCACTATAATCACTTTACAGGAAACCGTTGTAAACACCCGCACTGAAGCCTAACCACAAGTGACTCGTTGGCCGATTCCGAACCCACCGAAGTTGTGAGATGCATGTACCGCTTCCTGAGTGATGCAACAAGAATAATGAAGTAGTTGTAGTCATGAGTTGACAATGCGCAAAACACGCCTATGCCAACGTTTTACTCATACTGTCACACACACACACACACACACACACACACACACACACACACACACACACACACACACACACACACACACACACACACACACACAGATTGGCTAACTCGTTGGAGGAAGATGTTAGCCATGTTACGTAGCTGATATTCTCAAAAAGAGATGAGAGAAAATTACTGTATGATTAAATAAATAAAAGACTATAACGTACTAAAATTATGTAAACAAAATGCATATAAATTGTTAACTTAATTTACAGCTTTTATCGAAAACGTTTTGCATTTTAGTTATCATCCCTGTCGATTCCTTTTATGTGTCGTCGACTTTTTGTGCAAGAATCATTTACTTAGATTTTATTAATATTAATTTGATTGTATAATGTGCTTGTATGCATGATTGCTTGTTAAATACCTATAACCTCTGTGGGATATCTGAAATATTCCCTGGGTGATAACGTCCAAGTCCAGTGCATCAAAAGCTTTACTGAGCTCCCTTCTTCTAGGTGTTGTCAGTCTGAAATTCCACCACTGTTATTTAGCATTTCAGCCCTCCCCCTCCACACATATGGAACGAGTTTCCAGACTTTGTTATTAGATGCTTAGGCAAACAATAGGTGGGTGAGGCAGTAATGGGTCGAACACAGTATTGGAGCATTTGTTGCTTTTATGTGCTTGTCTGTACTATAAGAATTTATTACATAATATTTGATGTTGTTCCGTATGATGATAGTTGATCCCATCTCTACCATTCAAATGCGTGGTGTAATATATCGTATAATTATTAGTTATGAAGTTTAATTTGTTAGTGAAATGCGTTTCCATACCGTCATAATATCTATATTCTGACAGAAACGGAACATCTCCAGTTCTAGTCTGTGCTGGGAAAGCCCGTTGGCCGCCATTGTGTATATAGTTACTGTCTGGCCACGACTGGATGATCGAGGCTGCTCTCCCCCACCACGCGGCCGCTTGTAAGCGAGATAGGGTGAAATATGTGTACTAGCCGTTTGGTTTACCCCCACTTAGCCCACCGTTGTACCCGGCCATGCTTCTCCCACCTTACACAATGCTCTATCATCGACGGCCAGACAGTACTAGTTTTTTGAGACAATATTTGTCAGCAGTTGAGCATAGTGCTCACCTGTTCTCTGAGGCTTTCTATCATGATTTTGAGCTCTTGCATATCAGTTCCTAGCGTTCTACACTTCTGCTGCTGCTCTGTGCACAAAACGGTAGGTTTGGGTAGGTGAAATCTGCGCCATGTTGTTTAAATCTTGGGGCGTATGAGACCGCCCCTGCTGTACACAGCGCTGGTTCTTACTAGCTAAATGGACAGGTAATTTTGTATAACCTGAAGTTTAAGTTATCTGCTTACACACACACACACACACACACACACACACACACACACACACACACACACACACACACACACACACACACACACACACACACACACACACACACACACCATCTTCGATAATTTGCAAACAAGGGTGATATTGTTTACAGTTGATGCAAATAACTTGATAGTCTTAGACTTTCCAATTCCATTTGTACATCAAACACTTCCATGATGCTACTTCCATAGAAATAACTACAATTTATATAACTGACCTGAAATTACAGTGCCTCCGCTACGTACTGACCAAGGAACCTGGGTCAGAGGTAAAAATGAACAAATTCAAATATTCGCTGAATTTTTAAACCATAAATATCTTACGCCATCCGACGAAGAAGAACTACAGCAAGCCTTGATAAAATCCACCAGCTAGAACCTCTAATAAAGTTCTTAATATTCAGCTTTTTACTATGATGCAATTCAGAAATTATCCGGATACCTACAAAACTCAATTATTCTGTATATTTCTTAACTTCAATTTCAAAAGTTTTTAATTTATGTCCTTCAGCTGTCTTTATGTTTAGTAACTGATCGTGTCACGGTAAGAAATTTCATTAAACTTTTCTGCTGAGTATTCGCGATTAACTTTTAAATCCTTTTTATTGTTAATATTGGTTGTGTAACAATGGCACTGTCTAGAATGGTTTACTTTGAGGGTTAAAGAGATATGGCAAATAGCTTACACTGCAGCTCCTCAGTGTAGCTATAAAATAATTCTTATTTCCACAATACATTCTGTGATATTTTTCATCGTCTAAAAGATTACTTGATTCGTTGTTCAATTTGAACAATAACGCCACGTAAAATAATACAAAATTCGAAATTATGTTAAAAATATTGATCAATATTATTAAGATGTCGGACGGTTTGTCGTGTTGATCATTTCAAATTAAAGTAACTAAACACCAAAGACATCACTATTTAGGACTTTCATGACAGCTTAAATAAAAAAACAACAATAAATACAAACAATTTTTTAACTTATGATTGTCTAACACCCATTAATATAACACACAAAAGTTGATCGCCTACTTAATAGTGTCACCGATTACAAACATCTGCGTGTAGTAATTCACAATTCACTTTACACTAAAAGGACAAACATACTATCAAAAATTGACTAATGACACGGTTTTATAACCTTGCTTTGCAGCACAGCACGCGGCAGCTTGTGAAACTCTTGTATTGATAGTTACAAGATAATATACCGTACGCATCGAAAGGGTTGCAGTGTGTTGTAGCACACAGAACACATGATGAGGCAGTACACGCGAGAACATTCTACGTTACTCGTCCAGCCTTTGAAATTATTATTTTCTAATATCACAGCACAACTACACATTGAGTGCTAGTCAATGTACACCCACGAACATTCTTATCTACAAACGTTTTTCACTGTACCGAATACGGAAGACAAACACATGTAGTTTCCGCGTTATTATACGCATTTCGTGAGTGATATCTTTATATTCAGGACTGTATATGTAAAATCGATATAAAAAATATTAGCTATTAATATAGGAGAGTCCATTCAGTATTTATCCAGTTTTGATTGTCATTTTTTCTCTCTTTTTGTAATACAATGGCGAAATGCGTATATGCCCCAGGCTGTAATATGTTTAAGGATGCTAAAGTAAAACGAACCGTTTTGCTCGTAACTGTCTATTTCAGTTAGTAAATTTAGAGGTAGAGGAAGAAGTATAAATTTTTGGTACTTGTGTTAAAAGAGATAGTAAATCAGTACCAAGACAATTTAATTATACAATATAAAATGACCGATGGTAAATTTACAAAAACGTTTATATTTTTTTAATAGCATGACGGGATCAGACTAAACAAAAACTTATTTATATTAAAAGATACATTACACAATGTAAATATATATTATGTCTGTACAAATATTACAGAGAATTTTTGTAATATTGATTCAAACTTTTTCACTCCTTTTGTATTAAATTTTGTTAAAACATGTGGTTGTGTAATGTTTACTGTATAAATAAACTCAATAATGTTTATAGGCTATCAATAATAACCCTAAAAATTACTGCCAAAGTTGGGTAAACGAGACGACGAGAGATAATTCCATACATTGAACGAAAATAAATTTCATAGTCTCTCCCGTCAAATCCAGCAACCGACTGAACAACAGTGGTAAACAAGGTAGTGGTAACCAGTTCCTGAGGTGAGAGACGTCGGGCCTGGCAGGGTGAGGCAATTAGGGCCCAGTAGGGTAATGAAAGAGGCTCAAGTAGGTTAATTGCAGCGAACTCAGTGTACTACTTACTCGATTATTAATCGAATGAAGAAAGGTAACTCGTTAACTTCTAAAACACCTTTGCAGGGATCGTGGACACTGAACCCAAAGCACCTGGTACTTCCCCCTTATTACCTACCAACATAACAAAAATTATTGCCATAGACTCAGCTTTCAGGTTAGCAGTCATGCGCACTAGGGGTGCCTAAATGTTCTCCTGTAAAGAAGATAGAAAGTTATAATGTGGAATTCAATATTTCACCTTTATTTTTAATACTTTTTATAGCTTTAACAATTGTCTTATGTTTTAATTTCACTTAAAACAGTAAACGTGATTAACTCTCTCTAAAAAAACAAGTATTTAGAATATCGTTTAGAATATTAGAAAACGTTAAGCTAAGATCCTCCGATACACGGTATGTTCAGTACTAAAACTATGTGACTTTTGCACTTAAACACAAAACGGTTTGCCATTTGTGGCTAACGGTAATATCTCGTGAAGTTATTTACGAAATTACTTGAATCGTTCAGGAACTAAACTCATCATTACTTGAACGCCTCCGAATATGTTTCATTCTTCTCGTTATTTCATCAATACATTTTTTTTCAAAAAGTAGCAAAGTTTTGATAATTGCTGTTATATTTAATTACAATTTATATACAATATTATATACAATGTTATATACTCCTTAAATCTCTAAGTGATATGATAGAGGCCTATTTATTTTTACATTAGATTTTAATGACACGAGATATCCGTATACTATTTCAGAGCCATTTATACCAGTATTTGATCCTGTAAAATAAGAGATGTTTTATTATCTTAGCAATAAACGTATTTTATTTCACTACAATAATATTCTGTATCAGATAATTATGAATTATTTATCTTTTAAGGTGTTAAGCAAGTGGGAAAATATAGGCAATATTTATTATAGTTGTTATTGTTATTATTATTATTAATATTTTGCTGATAAATATAGAGTTATTTTTATTAAATACAATATCTATGCTAAAACTATCTGAACACTGCAATATATAAAGTTTAATTAAAGCTAACTACTTTGTTCTGTTCGTTTCTTCAGATATTTATCCTATTCTATTTACCATTCTACCATTTTCCTGGTGTGATAAAGTATATAACTTTTACTAATATCTGTTTTTCTTATTTAGGAGTTTATCTTAGGCTTAATAAGTATTACATAATATAATATATTAAACATAAATATACAAAAATATATAAATTGATCTAAGCGGGGATATAATTAGTTTACTTTATTTGGCAAAGGAATTCACTTGTAGCGATCAAAGTAAAAAAATGTGGATAAACTAACTCATAGCGTTCTGAAAGTTCATTCGAATAGTATTTGCTTAGTTATAAACATAAACTTGTCCTAATAAACATAATCTTGTCCTAATATTTGGTAGAATTTCCGGCATTTTAGTCATAATAGAGTAAAATATTTTAGTGCATTACACACTACAAATTCTACTCATAATGTGACAAAGCGCTTACCTACAATTAGCATTAAAAATAATGCAATCTGCACACAAAATTATTTTATAATACACTGCAATTAAACCGTGAGATATGTGTTTTTACTTGCAATGAATTGAATACATAAGGTACAGGATTTTCGCACTATTCCAAAGCGAAATTAACGCGTTCCCTTCCTCATATAGTAACCACCGTTAGCTTAATGACTTAAGTAGTTGTGAGATTTAATAATGGTGAAACATTTAGAGGGGAGTAGGATACTGAATGAGTGAAAAAGAAAATGCTTATGCTGTAGCATTCTCATGTTTGACATATGAAAAATGTACAACGCTTTACCTGCTTATGCTGACATCATCCTGCTTCATGCGACCTGACATTGACTGATAGTCTGTTAAATTTCTCTTTGTCTTAATATCCATTGCTGACGGATTAACTCTGGCACTTAAAGTGCTGCACCCTAAATTTATTTTCTTATTTTAGATAAAAATTCATTGTTATTGCAATTGTTGCACTAGTATTAAAAATATATATTTAGAACTATTGGGTTCGATTAGTACGATTAACGTCACGTTAGAAAAATGTGTTTATCTTATTAAAAGGCAGCATCGTCATCTTCTACATGTATTAAATCATCGGTCGCAAGTAGGTAAATTAGAGCTGGTCACCCCAGCGCTTCTGCGAGCCTTTTATTTATTAAACAATTTTTTAATTAAAAGGTTCCGTTTTAATTTAGTTGTACGGTGGCATTATCACACGCGTACTTCATTATTTCCTTTAATACTCAACTGTTACTGTTACTGTTTCCTATGATTTTCTGTTGCTTTGTGGCTCTACTTATTTTTGAGCTCTACTTCATTATGCATTATACTTTCTGTGAGTATCACACCTTTATTTTTTTTATATAACTACTATTTTATATTCATATAGGCTCAAATTTTTCATGTTAATTTATAGTATTATTAATAATCAAAAATCTGTTATCAAGAAAATATTCCTGTAAAAGTTTGTTTTTTATTATTAATAATAATAATATAACTAATATTTGTATATAACTACTACTACTACTACTACTACTACTACTACTACTACTACTACTACTACTACTACTACTACTACTACTACTACTACTACTACTACTACTACTACACTAGTACTACTACTACTACTACTACCACTATCTAGTTATATCTCTTGTCTAGGTAATGTTTAAGTTATATATAGGCTTCAATTAGATGTTAGGTTTGATGTCAAGAATTAGAAGTTTAAAAAGAATTGTTTATTTTATTAAACTTTATTTATTGTAAGTAATCAATGAAAGATATGCACAAAAACCGTATATTGATTTAAAGTGTTATTAAATATATAATTAGAGAGTATGTTTCTATTACAATAATTATCACCAAATACATTAATTTTAATTAAGCATCTGAAAATACTTAGACTATAACATGTAGTAGTAGACTTCAGTATCGTGGTACAATCTACCGATAATACAAATGCATTGGCGTTGTTTAAATTTTGAATTTTTCTCTATTGAGTACACGCAGTGTAAGTAATCATTGTAAACAATGTAGTATAATGTTATGTAAGATAAATATAATATCACAGTTCTACACTATTTAATTTTAATAGGGTTATAGATGATAAAATAGAAAAATAAAAATTGTTACTGTCAATTACTATGGCGTTTTACAATTTATTCCTAAGGTTCATAAACATTGTCCATGTGATCCCATAACAATGTACTAGGTAAACAAACCTATCGACTATTTTATCCTGTAGCCTTATTATTTTTACGGCTTAGACGTTTCTACGCATACAAGTAGATATGTTTACCTAATTTATAAATTATCTAGACTCAAACTATAATTAAATAGAATGGCAGACAAAACCGTAAAGAAGTAAATCTCTAAAATTTAAAAACGTAGTAAATCTGCTTTTAGTGTAGTGCTATAGCTCAGGTGTTCTGTTAATTTTGTCTCTGAGCATTTGCTCTAGCACTTTAATGTTTATTAACGGAAAAGATTGAGTACAGAAACGTTGACATAAGCAGACTATACTACTCGTAATATAGAAGCAGAATTCAGTAATGAGTGTAGACAAATAAAAAATTTAATAAAAACATTAGTCTGAATTTTAAACATAAACTTTCAAACAGGTGGAAGAGGGACGATTTTTAATGCATCTTCTGTCTACACAAAACTGTACGTAAAAATAGTAGTAAATCAATATTAGCAAATATAAAACAGTATTAAATATTTTAAGACCTACAGTATTAAGACCTCGTAGCTTAATCATCGTAATAGTACTTTGTACGGACCAATCGATTAGAAACAAATTACAAATGGACGTAAATGATTAATCGTCTTTTTTAATCACAAGATTGAAGTTACCAACTTCAGAAACTCGAATAAGTAAGATCCATGTGACTCATAAGAAATATCGCTAGACTCACAGATCTACGCTCTAGGATCGATTACACTGAGCTTCCCCTACACAGTAAAATGTCTCCCTCTCAACGATCCTTTCCCTTGTTAAGAAAACAATATTTGGTTAGTTCTTACCGAAGTTACATAGATACTGAAAATATTTTAAAAGTTTCTTCTAAATTATCCTGTATTCCCTTGTCACATTAATCTGAAATAAATTTTTCATATTAAAATGTGTTTTTGTTTTCTGAAAATATTAAACGAAAAATTAATTAAACCCTACTTATTATTGTAATAGTGTTAGTTGTATCAACTGCGTTTGTCAGATTTCCTTTAGAAAAATATTAATACAATATTTTCCACATTACTGATTATAAGCCTATTAATCACTTTAACAGAAAATTCTCATATTAAATATAAACATTCGTCTTTTAAAGCGATATGGTAACATTTCTAGGAGCCTAACACGTTAGTTCAGCACTTACCCATGCACAAATATGTACAAACCAGGGTGACAGGTAAAATACGTTTCTCGTAACGTTACATTAGTTGTTTTTAATAATGTACCAGTTTTTTAATTTAAGAACATATTGATATAAATGTATTATTATACCTCAAAATTGAAATAGTGCCTTAGAATAAGTAGGCCAATAGCCTATTAGACCATAGTAGACATATATGGCGCTTGGCTACAAATTTGAAGGTCCTGGTTCCAATTTAAGTGCAGCACTCCTCACAACTTGATTGTCGCTGTTGACAAAAGCCACTTAAAACAAACGGGTTATTTGACGTCAAGGAAATTTGTTAGGATGAAGTTACAATTAAATTTTTTAAACACAACTAGTTTACGCGTTAATCCAGCTTTATTTAAAATTGATTATTATTTTCGTACAATCTAGTATATTTGTTATGAAAGAATGATGTTTTTTCACGGCGAAACATATCAACATCTCTAACCTTAATACAGATTAACAACTATGATCATTTTTATCGTAATTACCACTTAAAACATCGTGATCGACATCGTCATCATTCTTATTACTGTCATTACTGCTTCCTGTGCACTAGAGATTTTCTTGAAACGTATTTCATTAAGCAGAAGGGAGACCTCTTGAACACAAGAGCATTCGTGTAACAATTAAATCAAGCGTTATTAATTATAAAACACAAAATCGTTAGACAAACTGTTTCTTTTGAAGACTTACCACAAACAATTTGGAGCTTATCATAGATTTTTTCCACAAGGAATAAAGGTTAAATGTCATTCAAAACGTCTACACAACAAGGAACAGAAAAGGAAAGTCAAATTTTTCAGGAAAAAGTGTCTGAATAGGGATAGCAATAAAATGTATCTATAAAAGTTATTTATAAGACGACGTAGCAATAATTACTTTTCTAAGAAAAATGTTACTGAAACATCTAACGTACATCTACAAAATAATTTTTGAATTTTAACCACAAGTGGCCAATGTGGTCAACGGAAGGAACAGACCTGATCCTGAAGAAATCAGAAACCACAATACATATGCTTACCCTGGTTCACGTATTCTTATTATGACAAATTATTACATTCGTAAGGTAAATTCCCACTGAGATATAGTTGTGGGGTTATTTTAAAAAAAAGAAGTTACGTCTCAGTTGAAAAATGTAATAAAATGATTTTCAAGTATTAATACACTGAGAACAGCTTTAATGATAAATATACTTGGATTTCGTTGTCCATGACGTGTCCGTTACTTAACTAAATACAACTATTTCATTAACGACTCGGAACACAAAGTTTTTTATGAGTAAAAACATAAAGTTTTACCTTACAACCTGAACCGGTTTTCACTTTTAAAAAGCTTGTTCAGAGGTTGCCGCTGGTAGCGCTGTCCGTCCTGTTGTGGGCGACGGAATCGATTTTCGATAGATCGATGTTGTGTGTGTGGGGTGAGATATGTTCGAATAATGCGTGCGATTTGAATTGTGTCTGTTCGTTTAGGATGTCGTTTTTATTTGTTTTTGTGTGTTTGTATATTTAAAATTGTTCTAGAGTGTCTAGTTGTCGGCCTTTTGTGTGTACGTGTAGAATGTTCATGTTACTGTCGATGTTTTTGTATGTGTAGTTTGCTTCAATGAGATGGTTTGCAAAGGTGGATTCTGTAGTGGAGTGGAGTGCTGCCTTTATGTGTTCAATGTATCTTTGTTTGAAGCTACGTCCTGTCTGGCCTATGTAGAAGTTGTTGGAATTTGAGCAATTTAGTTTGTAAGCACCAGGTAGATTGAATTTGTTTTGTGCTTTGTGTGTGTTCTGTTTTGTTAGTAGTTTTGTAAGCGATTCTGTATCCTGCTTTTTTGAATTTGTGGGCTATTTTTTCAGTTTGTTTGTTGATGTATGTTAGTGTTATGAATTTGTTGTTTTCTGTCTTTGTCTGTTGTTTGTTTTGTGTAGGAGTTTATTGACTATTGTTCTGTCGTATTCGTAAGATTCTGCTAGATACTTTATCGTGTTTAGTTCGCCTTTGTATTCTTTTTCATCTAGGGAGATGTTGTTAAGTCTATGGTATCATGGTTATGAAGGCAGCTAGTTTGTGTTGTATTGGGTGATTGGAGGAGTTGTGTATTAGTGTGTCAGTTGTAGTCGGTTTTCTGTATATACTGAATTTGTGCCTGTGTTCAAGTTTTGTAATGGAGATGTCTAAGACGTTTATGGTATTGTTGTGTTCGTATTCGGCAGTAAAAGTTATGTTTTTATGTATTTTGTTTATGTGAGTTAGTAACTGTTCACATTGCCTTTTGTTTCCCCTGTATAGTATTAGAATGTCATCAATGTATCTGTGCCAATATAGTATTTTATGTGAGTGTCTGTCATTATTTGTGAGCATTTTCGTTTTTTCTAAGTGTTGGAGGAAGACTTCTGCTAGAATGCTGGCTATGGGGGAGCCCATGGGTAGACCATCATTCTGTGTGCAAAATTTATTGTTATATATAAAGTAGTTTTGTTTTGTGATAATGTTTGTTGTTGTGTAGGTTGTCTGTGGAGATGATTACAGTCGTGTTGCCTTTGTCTGCTTTTAATTATCAGACAACACACACAACTGGACAACAACATTGCAGTGAAAAACAACACAGACCTAGTAACAAAAATAAAAGACATACACATCCTCCATAATGCCACGTTAGCCTCATTTGACATTAAATACCTTTACACAAACATCCCCATCTCTGAAACAATCACCATCCTACAAAACAAACTCAAACAGAACAACACACCAGATGAACTTATCAACGAAATAACAGAAACTCTGAACATTATCATTATTTATAATTATCTAAATGCAACTATGAAATAATTGTATTTAGATAATTATACGTTTCTTCGACAATCTAATTGTAAACTTTATTTTCCTTTAGTTAAAGTTATATAATTGTAGAATCTTATTTAGTTCTAGGTAATTTGTAGAGAAATATTAAATACTTAAATTTATTTTTAACTCTGTTAACAGTAAAAAATACTACTGATATTAATTTGTACGTATCTTTAATATCAGCTTCAACTGTGAACTTGCTTGTAATAGTTCTGTTACTGTAAGGTTAGTTTGTATTAGTATGAACAACAACACTGTGGAGTATTTGTATCACATTCTTTTGATCTACGAAACAAATTGAGTCTAATTAAAGTGTAAATTTTAATTAAGAATGTTGTGTTAGTGGTTATAATCACAAACAGAATTATCACTGTTGCACACCACTATAGAAAAATTATTCAGATTAGCGGTTTCAAGCTTCTGAGCTCATCGTCAGATCGGAAAATTGGACTTTCCGATCTGACGATGAGCTGAAAAGCTTGAAAGCGCTAGTCAGAATAATTTTTTTATAGTTGTGTGCAACATTGGTAATTCTGTTTGTGAAGTGTGAATAATTGCAGTAAAAAGATTGACAATCTTCAAGTTTTAATTCATGCCTGCTAGTTGCTCTTTGTATGCTAGTTGCTAGTTGTATCAGATGATGGCTATTTAAAACTTGATAGTAAATGTATGTATAGTGCATGAAAAATTTATGTAGAATGTTAAGAATTAATTTTTTGTAGTTTTAATGAAAACCAGATATCAGAATGAATTCGAAGCGTCGGATTTACCTAGTAAATTATTCCTTCTATGGACACGTAGTAATACGAATTTCACACACAACAAACGATGCAAAAACGTTGATTGATGCAATGCAATGTTTACGGTCTGCTGCACTTCAGCCCCATCAAAATGCGTATAAACTATTGGAGGCGCCGAGGGGTCGGAAACTGTACTATCAATTCCATCTGAGGAGGGCAGATTGCGAGCAACTTTTATTATATTTCGTCAAAACAAATGTTTACCGCATGCTTGGGGAATTCATAAGTAAAATTGTTATTTTCACGGGATATTTAATTCGAACCGTAAATCATTTTACTGTACGCAAGAGCAAGTTTAAGCTGCGGAGTAATAAATTTTTTATGGACTTATATTAAAATTTTCCATATAAATTTAGTAACGACTTGTTTGATATTTAAAATAGCTATTCACACTTATTAGAATGTTTACTTGAATTGCATAACATCACATATTTTATTAAAAAGTTAATTAATTCGTACTCCGCAGCGATAAGAACATAAAAGTACCATCCCTTTCAACAGACTTCAGCCTGTCCGTTGTACATTGAGAAAAAGTTTACCATACGTTCATTTTTACGTATAATTGGATCACCAAATGTACTTCATCATAGTTACACTTCAGCCGTTACCTTAAGTGAAAAAACATCTGTTACCTGGTACAGACACTATAGAGACTATTAACGTAGATTCCACCTCAATCGTCAGAGAGTTTGAATATTTTTGCAGTCTTTTGTGTTTGGTGGTTATTGTACTCAAAAGTATACAGGTTAAGTTATGCTATTCAGGAGAACGAAGATTCTTATAACTTTTCTTCTTGACCGTTTCGAATGTAGATTGTAGAAACAGTTACATGTTCGTGTACCGATGGAGGTATGGGATGTATATTGTTTTAATATACATAGTTTCTTGGGACTCACAGAGATTATAAAATTGTTAGAATAAGTTGTGATTTGTTAAATGTTTTGTTTCTGCTGACAATTACGTAAATGCAGTATTTCATCAAGTGTGTGACACAGAGCAATGAGACATGTTGACACTGTTCGCTACAAACAACAACAATGTTACCACTACTTACAGTAATATAAAGTTAACTGTAAAATACAGAGTGAACTTAGTTAACTCCGCTGACTCAGGTATGCTGACAATTGTCAATAAAATAGTTAGAATAATTTGTGATTTGTTAAACATTTTGTTCCTCCTGACAAACAATTACAGTATTTGATGAGTGATGATTGGCATATTTTATTTTTCACCCTTAAAGTTCTATTTAGAGAATATTTTTAAAAACTGTAAGAGTAGGAAGGCTCAAAAGTATGCCGTGTTGACTTCATTACATAGACAATTCACTTATCAACAGATAATATTAAAAAAGATATTGCATTAAACTTTATGTCATTATGGCTTATCTTAACTTTTTGTGCTTATTTGTAGTTTTAGATAATTTTTTAATCTTACTTTAGTTAAATTGTTATTCTTTTTGGTTTTGTTGAGCATTTCTTAAATACAGGCCTACTAAGGAAAATGATTCTGGTCAGGCGTCTCCTGAAAGAAAAATGTGATCCAAAAAAATACAGATCAGTTAGGCTAAACATTTTCTAAGTAAATTTGTGTAGATTGAAGAAAATGTTTAATTCCGGTTGTAAATATTCCGGTTTTTCCTTCCTCTAGAACGGGAAATGTGAACTGAATGAATTATTTTTTAGATCATCAAGAAAAGCAGAAGAGCCATCAGCAAAGACTTCATAACGTCTTACCTACGTTATAACATCGGGAACCTGTGCATAATTGCCTCGGATCAATTGCACGGGCTGCCATAGTCGTAACCAACTTCTAATTATTAATTTTACAAGCTGTAGTTAGAATTAAAGGAAATTTTGCAGGGGTGTCTAATGATTTATTCACTCAGTATTATGTGTTATTTATATATATGATTCCGGTTACCGCATGTCAATGCATGGTAAATTATTAAAGGGTTTCCTTACCTTTACACTCGCATTCCTTTTGGCCTATTAAATCTCTTTACTGAATATTATTTTGAGTTATTTCAGGGGTTTAAAATTTGTTTAAATGTGCGATTTATTAAAATTTAAATTTCTTTCCTTTTTACATTTCCTATTTTATTTTATTTCTTTTTGGGTTTATTAATAAAATCGTCACAACTTAAGCATCAGTACGGGAAAGTATTAAAGTTTTAGATATTCTTCTGTCATTTACTGATTGCTGTGGACTCCCTACAAGACATCCTAAAATGTAATCTAAAATCATACTAGAACCAAGAACTTCGTTTTCGAAGAAAGGTCATATGGCATGACCGTGTTAACAAAATTGATAAAAGTTAATAACAAATTACCCATTAAAATAATAAAATGAAAAAAAAAATGATTTTCTAAAAAATTAAACTAGTATTCTGTAAAATGTTACATTTTTGTAGAAGGAAATAAAATAAAATTACAAAATTACAAATCACTTAAATAAAATTTACACATCTATTTTTAAAATCATTCTCTCGTTTTTTGATTCTTTTACACATTAACAAATAAATTACGAAAACACGTGTAACCTAATTAGTTTGGAGTGATACAGAATTAACGACCAGATTTGCTATATAACGTTATCGAATCGCATTTTTTCAGAGTTTCGAAAACTGTATATCCTGTCTTATTATACATGCCTAAAAACTGTAAAACCAATTAAAAACTAGTAAGCACCAGTAAAACGTCTCTTGTGTACCAAGACTAAGAAATCTCGTAGGATAACTCTTAAAGCTACCGTCATGTTTTCTTTATTTAAACAAAAGTAATTAGAAAGCTCAATGACATGCTAAAACTGAACGCCAAATCCGGCTGTAGATTTTATTGTTATGTATCTGAAAGATAAATAGAAAGTATAATAAGCCTAGATTAATGTAAATATAGCCAGTTTAAAGTTCAAAATAACTAATATTTTCCGTTTCTCTAACATTAAAACTTTAAAGTAAAGTAAAATCTAGACTGTTTAACGGTTTCTACAATACTGAAATTGCAGATCGCCTAATATGATACTTGAATGAGCTACAACAAAGCTACAAATACAAAGAATCTCTTAATTAAAAAAGTAAACGCTGCTCTATATTCTTGTACTGACCTTTCAATACGTTATCCACATTTTTAAACATGCCAGTTTAGTAGAGATTTTACATAATCTGAAGTTGTCGTTAATAATTTACACAATTTACTACTTTATCATTAGTAATTAACACAATTTCCATGCGGCGAGAGAGCAAGGTGCGATATTGAGAAAGACTGAGATTGAAATAGAATTATTCTATTGTGTATGTGTGTGAGCGCGTGCGTAGTTTCAGTAGAAATTCCATTAACACATATCATGCTAGGCTTCAGAATCTTTTTTTAAAGGTTTGTATCTTTAAAATTTAGAAATTATTGTACTTTAAATCAGTTTCAAAGCATGCTTTTCTAATAAGTAGCCTAAGGGAAATCGGGTAAGGGAAACATTAGACAAAACACGGACGAAAACATTTTTATGCTGTGAAATGTTGATCAAAAATTTAATGCATGACTACAGGACTATAGGTCTATTGTTAGGTTAACGCGGCCTGCTAGAGGAATTTCGCGATAGGAAAACACTCCAGCGGATGTAGTTTAAAGATTAATTCTAAAACGGAAATTATAAAATGTCAATATTTGCTCAAAATTGTCATTACATGATTTCAAATTTGTAACGTGTGTCCGTGCATTTTTTAGAAGGTATGTACAAAAACTATTACATGTACTAGAATTGTTAGAGAGAGTTGGAAGGAAGAAAAGCGTTTGTGAGGGGGAGGGAATGAGAACCCTTGTGTTTGACGAGGTAGCAGGGTCATGTTCAAACAAGATTTGTCTTGAAGCGAATAACGCTAGAAGGCGGGTAACGTCGTTAGACCGATTTGAGTTTAAATACTGTCGTTTCAGAGTGAAGTTCAAATCAACACGACGGGATCGGATCAAAGTGGTAACTGCTACTGACCCGTCTTGTGGTTTCCTTTCATAAGTTCTGTGTTACCCCCTAAACTCAATGTAACGGATAAATTGGACTTCGTCGGACATAGGCCGTCGTATATGCCTTTACTGTCGTAGGGCTCACAAATTTATAATGGTGGCATTATGGCGAATGTTGTTTACATGTAATTTTATTTTGAAGCCTTCAGCTAATCAGAGATGCAGACGATTATGTTGCCCAAAAGTGACAAATCTTGTTTTAGAATAGCGTGCCGTAAATTAAATTACTTTAATAATAATTGTATTCAGTGACAATTGTATTGAGTCAGGGGAGGTACGTTCACTCTGTATTTTAACAGTTAAATTTATATTTCTGGAAGTAGTGGTAACATTGTTGTTGTTTGTAGCGAACTGTGTAAATATGTCTCATTGATCTGAGTCACACACTTGATGAAATACTGCATTTACGTACTTGTCAGCAGAAACAAAACATTTAACAAATCGCAACTTATTCTAACAATTTTATAATCTCTGTAAGTCCCAAGAAACTATGTATATTAAAACGGTATACATCCCATACCTCCATCGGTACACGAACATGTAACTTTCTACAATCTACATTCGAAACGGTCAAGAAGAAAAATTGATGAAAGTTGTTGTTGCCTTAAAGACGGCTGCTCAGTGTCACACTATTCTGTAATCATAGTGATATCGAATATCCGTTCTTTCCATAAATAATAATAATAATGGCTCTCATGTATACCACCGAAGTAGCTTAGGAGTAGGCAGGGTAGGCTGCCTATTGTGAGCCGTACGGCACACAAGGAAGTCAGTGTGGCCAGCACTACGCTTCAGCCGCCCATTATTATCCCCAGGATATTATCCCAGGTACTCATTTCCAACAGGATGTGTCGACCTGGGGGCTGAAAAACGCACCTTGATTTTATGGTGCTGGCCCGGGAATTGAACACGGGACCTCTAGATTAGTAGCCAGGTGCCATACCCACTGGTTTACTGAGCCACCCTTTTAATAAATTAATATATAAATAAAGTTATAATTGAACCAGCCAAGCGGTTCTCCGTTTTATCTCGACCTTTTGGCATTCGCCTAAGTAACTGTCTCTTTCGGTATGTCTCACTATAGATTTTTAATGCAACCAACCGATTTTCGTAAAATTTAGCAAACGTGTTCTTACAAGTGTCAAACGGGAGTGACAAGTGTCAGGGGGAAATGTTGAAAAATTCGTGTTATGTATCAAATGTACAGAAATTTACGAATATTCTAAGAAAAGGGTTCAATTTCCCATGTTCCCTTCCTTTTGTACACAAAGGCTCAACAAAACTTACAAAAATTGAAAATTTGTTAATTTTCTGACAAGGTATTAGACTGTAGTGAATTTTAACTTGAACCCGAATGTAGTGTATATTTAGAAAATTTGTTAAATTTTATTGTCACCACGGGCCGATAATGGAAGTGAAATTTTGATAAAATTTTGAAAGTTTATGCAAGGTAATTTATGTGGTAATAGTAATCTGTTAGGGTCATCACGTACTGGAAATGGAAGTCAATAGTTTGCAAAAATTTTAAGATTATGTGCAAGGGATTTATACAACTGTATTCCGTTACAATATCAATAAATTCTTTATTTTCTGTATAGAATAATGAACATTGATAGTTAGCGTATTATCTGTAACTTCTGCATTTGTATATGCACACAACAAACACGTAAAACTAAAAAAAAATTAAGAAAAAAGTACATAAATTGTAAGAAACGACGTATGGTCACATTCTCCTAAAGTTTCTCGGATAACGCAAACAATCATACATATAAAAAATTATTAAATACGGTTTTAAAAAATTAAAATATATTGATTTGACTTTGTCTAATAATAAATATATTTTGTTCAAAACTGTAAGCGAGTTCTGGAGCTCAAAGAGCTGATTAGTATAGGCCTATTGCAATTTCACTGAACGGGCAAAGCGTGTTCTCCGTTTTAATTGGACCTTTTGGCATTTGTTTGTCTGTCTATTTGGGAGTATGTCTCCCGATAACTTTTGAACGCATCAACCGGTTTTTGCAAAACTTGGTATGCGTGTCCATACTTTTCACCTTACAGGATCCTATTGTTTTTGAGATTGATCCTACAAAAAATAAGAAGAGAGGAGGCAAACGTATAGGGTCCATATTTGTGAAAAATAAACAAATGTCTGTACGGTGTATCAAACTGCAGGCTTTTTAATCACAAATTGAATTTAGTGTTTATTTTTTTTATTTTAAACATTTTCGGACGCTAGGACTGTAGACAGTGGATGAAAATGTTTATAAATTCAAAATATTCATGTTGCGTATAAAATTAAAAGGACTTTATATTAGAATATCAATTTAGTGTAAAGGCTTAAAAATTTCAAAATTTTGGGACGCCGGGACACAAGAAGATGACAAAAATTTTAATAAAATGAAAAATTCCGTGTGGGTTATCAAACTAAAGTGTGCAGTGTTAAATATTTTAAATTAGTGGATAACAGGGCCCAAAAAGGGATCAACAATTTGGAAAAATTGTAAGAACTTATCCGGGTGTAAGACTATTTGGAATTTTAACTCAGGAATCCAATATTTGGATTGTTTAATGTTTATTGTATGACTGCCTGTTCTACAATAATTATTATCACTAAAAACAACTTGTGAAATCTAAAGTTTTTATAATTTTGTTTATAATTGAAAAATTTCTTATGTCGAAATTTATCTAATATTGTAAATAGTTTTGATGACATAATTTATCTACATCATTCAAAATAGTGAGCAAGTTATAAGATTAGGGTGCTTACAAGTAGTCATACGTCAGTAATAGTTGATAATGCTTATCAATAATAATAATGATAATAATAATAATAATAATAATTATTATTATTATTATTATTATTATTATCATAATAGGTTATATTTGCAACTCACTGAAACATTTTTGTAATACTGGATATCTGTATTTGAGTATCTATATTATAATAGGACGAGATCGTCGTTCCGTAAAATCTTATTCTCAGGGTTATTAATTATTATAGGGTCTGGTTGTTCGTTTTATTATTATTGTTGAAAGCTCGTTTTTATTATTAAGTTTTGCATTAGTGATTTATTCCACCCAATTCAATCTATTATTGAATCCGGTAGTGAATAAATCGGTTCACTTACTCTTTTTGTCGTCGTTTAATTGTTACAGTTTATATGGTTTAATATGTTTTTTAATTCACTTTCTTGAGTTTGATCCTCTGGAAGTTCCGTTGACTCTTCTGTTATCACCTGTGGTGAGTGGATCAGTACTGTCTTGCCTATATACTAACATAAACATAACATAGACATGATATTTACTATGATTTATAATGTGTAGCAATATATTGGGTGGTGCGGTTGGTAAAAATCATTCCATTTGAATGTCCGCTCTTGAAGTCTGGTACCAACCGTCTCGGGTTTCTCACTAAGCTGTATCTCTATCGTTTACAATAAAAGTCAACTCTTTTAAAGGTTCATAAAACAATAGTTGTTTATTCAACTCTAGAACAATTAATATTTGATACAATAAGATAGTTTATCGTCCTTTTGTTTAACAATTAAAATAGAACATGGACTCTAAAACAATTAAAAATCTCAGGATGGTATGACTGCATTTGGCTAGTCGAATATTTTTCATTAGTAAACAAATAGGTTATAATGTTTTGTAAAATTTGTAGTAGTAGTAGGTTCTTTGAGTCTGCAAAATACACATATATAATAAAATGTACTACTGTAATAATAAGTAGACAAAACATAAAATCATTGATGGTTAATTTGAAATAATATAAAATATGAACAACTGTTCAGTGTTAATCATTGAAGTTAATACAGGTTCATGTAACCTGGTTTGTTTAAAATGTATTAATTATTTTTTCTTGATGCATTAATAATTTAATATGTGATAATGATTATTTAAATTGAGTGTCATGGTTCTGAATCATCTCCTAGATTGGATGTACATAACACAGGTAAATTAAACTCATTTGATACATTTAGGTTACCCTCTTGTGTAACTCTAAGTTCGATCATTAAAATAAAATATAAAACATTCTTAATTTCCTAACGGTCAGGGTTCAATTTCCCTTCATTGTTCATTCAATGTCTCTTTCTTATGCTAATACATTAGAATCATATAAAAAGTTAAAATTGTCGTTACAACATACAACATAATTTGGTTGCATCAGGCATCTTTGCTATAACAAGCATATAGTTATATTAAATTACATTAATACAGTTTTATATTTACTCATTACATTATCTATTGTATACAAAACGTTCCTTATATCATCTAGTTACTTCACATTATATTACATTTTGGTTTGATATTGTTTTGGCTTTGTTTTTCTTCAGTTTTAGTGATAACTGGTTGCAAAGATTAGGTTATGTTGCATACTAGGTAAGCAGTAATGGGTTGCTGCTGGATTTGTATCTCTGCAGTATATCTGATTGATTTGCTTTCATTTAATGCTGGTACATTTGTTGTTAGTTATTAGAGTACCTTTTGTTTACTTTTTGTTGTCTTAATTACTGATAATTAGTGGTTTTTCTAACATCAATTCCACTGTACAACTGGTTATTTATATTTCGGACATAGTCTTCTTTTTATGTCTACACATCATTTAGCTAAGAACTTATCCTATTATTATTTATTTTCTTTGTTATTCTTTATGTACAATAATTAGTCCTTATTGATTACAGTTTATTTTACATGGGCAAGGAAGGTATTCAATAAATGAGTTGAGGTCAGTGTTGACTTTACCTTACAGCTTAGGGATATATATCATGTCATTAATTCCATTTCTTCTTTCTTTTTTTACAATTATTCCTTCGTAGGTTTATGTTAGTTCATTATATTTCATTTTATTTCCCTTTTTGTGTCTGGTCTGGACATCTTTCTTTTTTTCTTCACTGATCTCTTTCTCCCTCTTAGTTAGTTTATAGATGATGTTGTTTTCACTTGTTTCCTTCCTATTGTTTGATAAGTTTCTTCTCCGTGTTGTCTTCTATGGGTTTCCTTCTCACTGTTTCTTCTTTTTTCTTTCTTGAAGTCTTTATCGTTGTGTCCTTCTCACTGATTCTTCTTTCTTCTTTTGTTTCCATTGTGTCCTTCTCACTGATCTATTGGGTAAGGTATGTAAGTCGTCTCGTTGTTAGTCTTCTTTTTCTTCTTTATTAGTACATTTACGTATTAGTAATTCTTTCGTTATTATAATTCACTTGGTTTAACTTATGATACTTTCTCTTTTTTATCCATGGTGGTATGCTTGACCTTGTAGGTATTCTTAATAGTATTGGCTTTCAAATTATTTTTGGTACGTTGGTGTATGTAGTGTCATATGTACCATTACATATTGCCTCCTTATTAGAATTGATTATTTCCGATATTCTTATTTATGATAGAAGAGATTATCACTTTTTTTTCATTTCACGTTTAAGTCACATATGATGGTTTCATATTTTTATTTACTTTTATACTTGTCTTCATTTCATTATATTTTCTACATTTCATCTTTCTTCATAATTCTGAATCTGTTTAATTATATTCTTGGCTGTCGTGTTTGCCCTTAAATATTTAGTTTCCCTAACATTTTTTCCCTAACGTGTGAGCTGGGGCAGTCCAGAGTGGCACTTGTGGCTACATTCTCTGCTGGCCATACTACAACTTCATTGAGTTCAGAGGCACTTCATCTCTGCTCATAAAAATGATTGCTGGAATATTTCTTCAGTCAATTCAATAAATAACAATACTTATCAGTAGTCGCTTCCGTCTAATAAAAAACACTCTTGGGGTTATTCACTCCTTTGCCTTTTATATTTGATTATACACTCTCTTTTGGATTCCTTCTTCTCTTCTGTAGACCTTTATTAGTTAATGTCGTTGACAAATAGCATGTGTAAATATTCTTCATTTTTCTTCTCTTCTTCTTGTGACAAATGTTCTTCATATTGATTTTTTCTTTCTTCTTTTTTTCATCAATTCTCCTTCTCATAATCTCCTCTACATAATACTCTCCTTTGTGGTCTTCTTCTACTTTTCTATTAAATGTCATATTTTTCAACATTTTATCCTGGATAATACTTTTTCTCATGGTTATTAGTCATTGTTTAAAATATCTTAAGTGCGTTCACTAGTTGCTTGTTTTATCATTGTTTATTTGTTAGATAATCGTTTTTTTCTTTCTTTTTCTTTCTTCTTTTCCTTATTATAGCCTTCTCTTCTATTACTCTCTTTGTTGTTCTTCCCCTCTACTCCTTCAAGTGTTTGATTTTTTAACACTTATTCTGGAATATTTTTTCTTATTGTTGTAGACAATATTAGTTGATAATCATTTTTCTTTCTCTTTTCTTTCCTTTATAATAGCCTTCTCTTATATATTACTCTCTTTGTTGTTTTTCTTCTCTACTCCTTCAAGTGCTTGATGTTTGGACACTTATTCTGGAATGTATTTTTTCAATGAAGCTTGATTATAGACTCCCTTAGTTCTATTGGTAATAGGGTCCATAATTTCATATGTGTTGTTTTGATTATCTTTTATGATTGTATAGGGTCCAGTATATAGTAGTAGGAACGTTTTTGCAATTCCTTCAATGGTACTGGGGAGTTCTCGATTTTTTAGTAGTAATAGTTCTCCTAGCTTATACTTGATTACTTTGGGTTGTAGTTTCTTATATTTTTCTCGTATCTTGTCTGCTCGTTCGACAGTCTTGTTATAAAATTTTACTTGATCAAATGTGTAATCGTCGCATGGGAGAAATTCTATCAATTCAGTAATTTCTTTAGGTGGTCTTCTCTCAAACATGGCTGTAAATGGGGATGTATCTATTGCTTGGTGGTATGCCAAGTTAATAAAATCTTCTGTAGCTGGTAAATACTCTTCCCATTTTCTTTGTTGTTGGTGACAGTATGTTCTCAGGATTCTCCCTACTTCTTGGAGAACTCGTTCAGCGGGGTTGCTGCTAGGGTGGTATACCGAGGTCTTGAAGGTTTTCACTCCATTATTTAGCAGTGTTTCTCTCCATCTTTTCTCTTTAAATTGGGTCCCATGGTCAGTGATTATTGACCTTGGTGCTCCTACTTCTGTCATGTATTTGTATAGAATTATTTCCAACAGTTTCTGGGTTGTGGCTTTGTAGATTGGATAGAGCTTAGTAAATTTAGTGTAGTGGTCGAAGATAATTACAATGAACTTGTACTGTCGTCTTCCCCCACTTCTAGATAATGGACCGCAAATGTCTACAAACACTTTTTCTAGTTTCTTAAATGAGGTGATCGGTATCATTAAACCTTCTTTCCTTTCGTTGTTGCACTTTACCAACTGGCATAGGTGGCAATGTCTAATGTAGTTACGTACTCTTCTGTTAATATCCTTGAAGTGTACATTTTCCTCTAATGCTTTGATTACCTTCACGGCTCCCATGTGTCCATATCTAATGTGGTAATCCATGGTGCTCTCCTTCTCGATGGTTTTGGGTATTACTAATTTCTACTGGTTATATTGGTGCCTGTCCTTTATAAATAAAATGTCTTTGTACATACAGTAGTATGGGGTGATTCTATCGTCTTGTTCAATTAATCTCTTGCAAATGTTTCTTAATTTCTCGTCACGTTCTTGTTGGTGCTTGATTTTATTTATTATCTCGGCTAGTTCTGTTCTGTCTTTTATAATATGGTATACTTTTGCTACCGTCTCCCTTTCTCCCTCGAAAGTTTGGTTTTGTATATTGACTCTCGATAGCACATCTGCTGCTATGTTGCATATTTCTGGTACGTACTCCCAATTAATGTTGTATTCCTGCAACGCTAATGTCCATCTTGTAAGTCTCCCATGACTCAATTTGCAGTTCTTCAGAAAGGATATTGATTTGTGGTCTGTCCTGACCGTTAATGAGTAACCCAAAATGTAGGTTCGGAATTTGTTACACGCAAATACAATGCTGAGTAATTCCTTCTCTGTAGTATGGTAGTTACGCTCACTTTTATTTAGTACGCCGCTTGCGAAACTAACCACAAGGTGACTTCCTTGGTCGTCTTCTTGATATAGGACGGATCCTAGACTCATGTCGCTGGCGTCGCAATTCATAAAAAATGCTTTTTTAAAATCTGGGTGGTGTAACATTACTGACTCCAAAAATTTGTCCTTTATTAGTTGGAAGGTGGTATCCTGTTCTGCTCCCCACTTCCACTTGTCTTTAGAGGATAGTTGGTGTGAAAATTCTGCTGTTAATTTTGAGTAATTGCTTTGGAATATTTTCTATAATAGTTGCAGATACCTAAAAATGATTGTAACTGCTTTTCGTTCTTGGGTGTTGGGAATAATTGTATTGCTTCTACTTTTTCATGTGATGGGGTAATGCCATTTTCGGATAAGTTGAATCCCAGGAATTGAACTTCATCGGCGATGAACTTCGATTTCTCTAGCTTCAGCGTCACATTATTTTCTGCTAGTTTCGATAGTACTTTGTCAATTCTACTACAATGGTCTTCCCAGTTATCAGATGTAATTAATAGGTCGTCAACATATACCGTAGTGAATTGTAGGGCCTCTTGTCCTAGAATCTTGTCCATACACTTTACGAATACAGCCACTGAATTTACAAGACCAAAGGGTAGCCTCTTAAACTGGTAATTGCGCCCTTCGAATATAAATGCCATATATTTTCGGCTATTGGGGTGCAATTCCACTTGCCAATACCCGCATACGGTGTCCCAGGTACTGATGAAACGGTGCCGTAAAATTTCTTTAATATCTCTTCGATCTCCCCTGGTGAAGTTCGATCATTGATTATAATTTTGTTGATTTCTCTGGCATCCAAACATATTCTCACTTTGCCATTTTTCTTCGGCACTGCCACTATAGGATTTGTATATGGGGAATAACTATACTCAATAATATCTTCTTGTCTTAATGACAATTTTAACTATTTATATGATTCTACCGTATTAGCATAAGAAAGAGACATTGAATGATCAATGAAGGGAAATTGAACCCTGACCATTAGGAAATTAAGAATGTTTTATATTTTATTTTAATAATCGAACTTAGAGTTACACAAGAGGGTAACCTAAATGTATCAAATGAGTTTAATTTACCTGTGTTATGTACATCCAATCTAGGAGATGATTCAGAACCATGACACTGAATTTAAATAATCATTATCACATATTAAATAATTAATGCATCAAGAAAAAATAATTAATACATTTTAAACAAACCAGGTTACATGAACCTGTATTAACTTCAATGATTAACACAGAACAGTTGTTCATATTTTATATTATTTCAAATTAACCATACATGATTTTATGTTTTGTCTACTTATTATTACAGTAGTGCATTTTATTATATATGTGTATTTTGCAGACTCAAAAAAACCTACTACTACTACAAATTTTATAAAACATTATAACCTATTGTTTACTAATGAAAAATATTCGACTAGCCAAATGCAGTCATACCATCCTGAGATTTTTAATTGTTTTAGATTCCATGTTCTATTTTAATTGTTAAACAAAAGGAAGATAACTATCTTATTGTATCAAATATTAATTGTTCTAGAGTTGAATAAACAACTATTGTTTTATGAACCTTTAAAAGAGTTGACTTTTATTGTAAACGATAGAGATACAGCTTAGTGAGAAACCCGAGACGGTTGGTACCAGACTTCAAGAGCGGACATTCAAATGGAATGATTTTTACCAACCGCACCACCCAATATATTGCTACACATTATGAATCATAGTAAATATCATGTCTATGTTACGTTTATGTTAGTATATAGGCAAGACAGTACTGATCCACTCACCACAGGTGATAACAGAAGAGTCAACGGAACTTCCAGAGGATCAAACTTAAGAAAGTGAATTAAAAAACATATTAAACCATATAAACTGTAACAATTAAACGACGATAAAAAGAGTAAGTGAACTGATTTATTCACTACCGGATTCAATAATAGATTGAATTGGGTGGAATAAATTACTAATACAAAACTTAATAATAAAAACGAGCTTTCAACAATAATAATAAAACGAACAACCAGACCCTATAATAATTAATAACCCTGAGAATAAGATTTTACGGGACGACGATCTCGTCCTATTATAATATCCATAAGCGATTCGTACGTGATTCGCATTGTAAAGGCCGACACTGTTACTCTCTTGCGTTACCCAGTCTTCAGTAAAGGTATTTGTATGAGCTAAATACATTTTCAATCACTGCTTTGAGAACGTATACTTACAACATTAAATATTTACCGCTAATTCTCAGAATCTGTTCTACCTAATTTAAAAGTCAATAAAAACGAATTTACGTGCGTGTTAGTCTTTTTAGCAATTGCCGCCTTACACAGAACTGAGCAACACACACACACACACACACACACACACACACACACACACACACACACACACACACACACACACACACATACACACCATTACTAAAGTCAAAGTCAAATCACTTCATAAAAAAGATCCTTGCTTCTTTCAGGACACGTATAAATGTATTGGGTACAACGACCTTGCCAAGCCTCAGCAGCAAGGGAGATATAAGTACCACGTGTATAGCAAGGACAGGCGTGTAATGTTAATGGTCAGTTATCGCACGCAAGTAAGAATAAGCATTGTACAACTTTTTCACATGCTACCCTGGTATTATTTGTTCAAAACAAACCCCACCCAGTCAAAAACGAAAAAAGATGTCGGGTAGTGGTGTCTTTTCGAAAAGGACAAATACAAGTAAATATTGCGCAGGTATCGTTGTGTACACAAACATCTGTTAAGAGGTTAACGCTGTTTAAGAAAGTCGACATAGACTGTTGGCGCAAAAAGTGGATTACACAGTCAAATTAGTACAAATGTTTTCTGTATGTGAACTGAGGCTGTGGCCAATAAACTGTATTCTAGCTTACTGCAGTGGAGTAACAAGCAGACGGGCTGTCATTTACTTAACAAATAATTAACTCTTGCGCAGTAAACAGTGCAAGTCCGTAATTTCAGATGTCCGAGCACAATAATCAATTTATACTAAACCATTCTCTCCGAATCAGAAGTCATAACAAAACCGATAGTCATAATAATACGTGTTAGCGCTTCTCTTCGCAGTATGCGACAATACGCAACCCACGTTAAGTCGTCCAGGCGCTTATTTATTACGTCACAGTACTACTACGTCAGGTGCTTATCCAATAGGCGTCGTAAGAATACTAATTTATAAATACATAAAACAAAACGGTGGGGAAAGTGAAACTGTTTTTATCTTATGCACTAAACATGTCTACGCAGATTCGAAGGGCTGCACTTATCTACTGAACACGTCTTCCTTACTGGCATAACATACTAACATCAGTAGTTAACGTGAGTAGCACATTTTTTTACATACCGTACTTACATCCAGTTTTTTCATAAAAAGGCAACATATTTTACTAGAAACAACGACACTATAGAAAAATTCCTAAACGTATTTCTTCTAGCTTATTGTTTCTAGTACACTTAAATTTATTCTAGAAAAATAATTTTATTTTGTTTTCTTAAGCTACAAAATATTTTTAAAAATGTTAACTGTGATACGTATTGTAACGTATGGTAAAAGTATAATTCGTACATCAAAAGACATTCATATTTTCTAACTGTTCAGGGCAAACGTTCCTAATGACATGGACACAAACTTATAACGTAATATTTGGTCTGCTTCTTCAAAATTAAAGTTTCTAATTGCTCATACAGTATAGGTCATGAAACATCTTGAGAGCAATTTAAAATATTTTGACTCTCTTCAAAAGTCACGGAATAATAATTCTGATTAAGAATTAGTCGATTTTCTGACATACGTTTTTGCACCTACCAACTGATAAGACGACTACTACCATTACCACCTAAATAACAATAAGGACATCAGGCCGAGTTAATGGCTTCATCTAGTGAAGGTGATGAAGTAAATGGTTTATATAGATACTGTTAGCATTTCAGTATTTTATATACGTAATACTACATACTTCTTAAAATATGTTTTTATAAATTCAGGTTTTCTTTAATACAGGAAGGTACGTTAAACCTTTAGGCTTATAAATGTTTTCTTAATATACTAGTACTCAAACCTAGTAAACGTCTGAAAAAAAACACACACACACTGTTTTGCACCATTTCTTGCAGTTCAGTGCTGAGTAACTAATTGCACATTTTCGTTTGTTGTGCTGAGATTGTCATTGTGTTTAACATTGTAATTTCTAGTAACGTATTCACACTACTTACACTACAAATAACTATAATATTTACAATACTGTCGTAACTATAATCTCTTTATCTAGACAAATTTTTACAGTTTACAAACTCATTCAATGTAATGTAATCTACAAAAGGTACACAAACATACTTATGTTACACAAATATACTTAAACGTACATTTAAAAAGTCATCTTCATAGTGTTCTAGGATTTTGATAACATGTTGATATAAAGACTAATCTGAACAAAACTATCTACTGGATATTACAAACCTCTTTTGCTTAGGTCTTCATGAGGAAATATTTCCATATACAGTAAAATAGTTCATCAGTGAGTATTAATGTTGGCTACTATTGTAGCAGTCAGACTTCACTTGTTCAAAAATTATGTAACTACAATATACCACTAAGTTATTACAAGCATATTATTCTGAACCTCCTCAATGTTGTAGAAGTCAATACTAATTCCAGGGCCGAATGGAATAACCTAACGTTTCATCTCAAAACAATGACATCATTTGCACAGCCCCAAAATGTGTTAGTTTTTGTGATAAAAGTGACTGAATTTTAAGCTTTTTTAGAATCATAGAGTTGACGTAAAAATTTTTTACTACGTAACAGCGAGATGACTATTTTATGAAGTCTGTTCTCAAGTAAAATAGTTAAATATAATGTAATTATATTTTCTCTATAATGTATAATTTTTCAAATTTTTTAAAGTAAAATAATTAAACAATTCTATATATCAATAATTCTATTAACTCTATGACTTCATACAACATGAGTTTTCATGTCAAAATGAGAAATAAATTTTTTATTTCCAAACATCAAGGCAATTCAGCACATTATCCGAAAATTCTAATTTAGGGTGAGATGAATTTTCGTAACAACTGGTTGCTGGCATCTATCATTTTAACTGGTTTGTGTCTTATATGGTGATTTTACATTTACAATGTTCTATTCTGGAAGAATAAGATTAATAAAATTTGCAGTGTCCTTAAATTTATTGATGCTGCTACCAAAGTGGCTTCCATGAAATAAGGACAAGAAATTAGACTAAACATTTTAATGCCAATTTCAATTTTTAACTCTCAAAGATTAATGGAAAGAGAGCTTCAAAATTTAAATAACATCGAGTCTCAAAACTTATCATACTGAAGGTTATGTAGACTTTTAAGGCTTGGAAAGTAGTAAATTGTTCGGGCCATTTTCAAAATATAGAATGGTATATAATTAACCAATATTTCTAGTAGATTTAAATAAGTTGGCAGAAGAAAATAAATGAATCTGCGGCATCTTATTGTTAACAAAAAAAGATAAATTATGCTTAACTTTAAAATAAAATTGTTAATTGATTTACTGTTCATTGCATTCTTGTCACTAAGTACACAATATATTGCAACAGTATTTCTGCGTACGTTAACGTGCATTGTCGCAGTTAGTTAAAAAAACTGCTAAATTAGAATAAGTAATTAATATTGTCAATATTTTAAAAAAACTGCGTATTGAAAGCTGTAAGTAACCAGCGAAGGGAAAAATCGAATGTGCAGGACGGTACATTGTACTGGCATATCACGCCACACACAAGCTAAGACTGTGTACAGTGTAAGTGATATGTGTGTGTGTGAGCCAGTAGAAACCGGGGTAGCGTCACCCCTGAGTAAATGTGAATTGAATAAGTAATTTATTTAAATTTTGGTAAGTGTGCATAAGATATGACAAAACAAATTACGCCACGTTATTAATAATATAAGGACGCGCACATGTGCAAATCTAGTGCGAAAAAAATAATACATATTAATGCAGTGTAAATACAAGTGAATAGAACCAAGAATAATTAAAGTATAGAAAAACTGTTAATATACAATTATACATAAAAAAAAATAGCCATCGTATGAACATCTAGTAATAAACAAAAGACTTCGCGTGTTGCGAATAAAATTAAAATAAATACGAAAAATAAACGAATCTGTAAAGGGACGTTTGACAAACTATAACAATATAAATCGTGCACAGAATGGTTGAAAAATGATTTTTGGGCCCGACAGTATAATTAAGCGAGGATCGCCAGCCTCGACCCTCATTCACTGGAACACATCTGCAGCCGAAGGCTATCCCCGACTGTGGAGCGTCCAAGGTCGTTATCCCAGCAGTACCGTACGAGTCATCTGAATGCTGAATGGACCAGCAAGACCGGACGACGGACTTCAGGAGGATCAGACGACAACGGAGGATCGACACAGGACACAGGACTCAGGATCGTGACGAGGAATCACTGATTATCACCGCACAAGCAATAAGGTGACAAGAAACCATTTTAACTAGTCAACCAACGAGTCATAAATGACATAAAAAAGAAAAGGGTAGACAATGATAGACTTTAATAGCGTAAATAATAGGGCCTAATTGTAAAATCTAATTGCCAAATTTGTAGTAATTTATAATGATATTTAACATTTACTAACTTATTATTATTTTTTGAAATTATAACGTAGCATAAATGATTGTGTCATTCTAAATTTGATAGATATTTCATGAATACGATATTCATATGTAGGCACACAAAGCAAAGTAGTAATAATATAAAAAAAACATGCAATTTAAAAAAGAAATACAATCTGAGCAAGTCGAGAGCACATTGTAGGCCTATACTATAAAAATTTATATTTATACATGTCAATTTATATCTTGTGTATTATATTTATGAATATTTGTGTTGATGTTATTTGTATAGTGACAATAATTGTGTGTATGCTGAGCACACACAAAGAAAAATATTATGCGAATAATAATGACGAAATTTTAATTCATAATTTTTGAAAATTTATTTAATAAAATCTTTAATGATCGACAAAGTCGATATGATATAAGAAGTGTTATTTTTATTTAAAAACCACACCATACAACTTTTCTCGTTATAACATTTTATACCTGTTAACTATAAATTGATGCTTAGCTCTGTTATATAAGTATATGTATGAAATATATAATTCAATTGTAGCACATACGTTTACAACCTCTTTCAAATCTGACAAGATACTGCTTGACATAAAATATACGCAAAAATGGACAAAGATTTATTTTTGCAAACAATTCGTACAATATAGGCTACATATTCTGCTTTGTAGACTGAATATAATTAAATTAGATATATTATTAAGAAATACATTTTTCATAATTTCTTATATGTTGATATATGTTTCTAACATATTTATAAAAGGCTAGTGCACTGAATAGTTTATTACAGAATGCTTTGCTGCTCTCTGGGTGTGGAAATAGTACACAAGTAGAATGCGTAAGAATCTGTATGCACAAAGTATAATTCTGTAGAGGATGGAGGCTACAATTATGGTGCTTCCAGAATATCGGCATCTTTTTACTTAAAATATGTAATTTTAGCTATTTAGAAGTGTGTCTAAACTAGCGTATCCATTTTACAAGACTGTCTAGAATATTTATGTTGTGCTGGAGCATTTGTTTATACTGCAATTGTGGCTTTGTTTCGAAACATTTGGTTTTTATTTTCGTTTGGTTTCAGATTTCCAATATATAAGCAAATAGAAACAGGGGTCAGAGCAATTTAGTACAACGAACGGACCTCGACGAGACTGAATAATAATTAATACCATCTTGTCCAGTAGCATAATAGCGGTAGGTATCTTAAACGGCTCTTAAAGCGATTGCTGTCCACTTGAACTGAGTGCCCTATATAATGGTTTCGTAAATCACATAGGCTCTCCTAATTGCTGGCAATTAGACATAATAGGGAATGTTATTAACCATATTATTGATCATAGTATTAATAGATTATAAAATGTAGAAAATTATAAAATAATTTTAAGCCTACACTTAAAGTTTAAGGTATTTATTACTGACTTATATATAACAAGCAGATTTAAGTACAATTAAGAATAAACACAAAAGTATAGATATAAATATGAAATAAAAGTAAATATGAAATTACACTACTTGCAGAAGGAACAAGTGAAAAACATCACATATTATATAAATATGAATAAACATAAGAGGACGTACATATTTTATTAATAAATTTACATTAGTACAAATAGAGACATATTTATACACAGGAAACACAAGCACTGCACAAACATTACTTATCTTGTTATTTCACGATAGGAAGGTACTGTCTGTATTTTCATTTAATATCACGGAATTAGAGTGAATGCTGTTTTTATGCCATCTCAGACATGTCTTTATGCCATTAATTAATATAATTAATGTTCCCAATTTAGTAGAATGTATTGGATAGATTTCGCGAAGTCACAAAATAGCCTTTCTTGAAATTGAATTATACATGATTATGTACGGTTAAATCTTCACTCAACAGCTAATAAGAAGTGAGAATTAGTTACATAACAATGAAGCAAATTAACAGGGTAGGAGCTTTAAGACTGAGAGATAATTGTAATGTAAGAGTTTTGCTAATAAAATAAGCATGTGTCAGTAACACATTTACATTATAAAACAAGTCGATATTCCTTCTGAATTCCGTAGAGTCGGAAGTCAGACGAATAGGTCTGGCAAAACAGACTTCCAAAATGTCGTAATGATACTAAATGCAAATTGTTTAAAATACTGTTTACAAATATACACCTCAAATAAACGTACGTGTGTTATTAAAGGTTTGAATTTTATAAATTGGATTTATGATCAATAAGGAAAAGACACGAATTTAGTAGCAGAGAGAACTGTATCTTATCTTTGGGTAACGTACTCTAAACCACGAAATTAAATGTGCACGCGTAAAATTCATACGTATCCACACATATTTATTGAAAGTTTATATGTAAAAGCTATTACATATAACATTAAAACTTTCCATTTTTACCTGTTTATCGTATCGTTTTCGATTTATTAAAGAAACACTAAAGCTTTCGATAATAATTTTGACAAATTTGTTTTTTAGTTTAACACACTATATTCACTTTCCATGGTGAATATTTATCAATTCGTAATCGTCCTACTTACTAAACGTGAATGAATATGTTTAAACTAAGCCTAAAATCAGAAAATGATGTCAACATTGTTTATATAATGACTGTGACAATTCAACTAACTACTGCTGGCTGCAGTAATAGAGTATTTTGTAATGAAGTCCAGTCCGCTCATTATTTATGGAGACGTAATTTAAGTGGACAGGAGATAGTAAATTATGTAGTTATCTACGTATATGAAAGCGCGATAGCATATAATATATACTCGCTCATATTCATTTCGTTTGATCAAATTTATGCAAATAGGTTATTGATACCATAGAGTTCGGGACAGTGATTAAAGTACTACACTATGGTTCAGTGATTAAAATATCTTCTGTAGCATAGTTGAATTATGTGTACACTAAAACGTGTTTAATGTATGCTGCCTTGATCTCAATTATTATATTTTGGTGCATGTATACAGCGCTATAATAATCTCGAGCAGTTATTGCTCCAGTAATCTCATCACGTTTAGGTACTTACCAATCAGAAATGTACGTAAATAATATATTATTTAAGTGTCTTTCATATTATTTCAACGTCTCTAATTTTAGTGTGAATAATTTTTGCATCCAGAACTTGTATTCGTATACTTAATGCAGGCACGAAAGTTATGTAGTACAAACACACTCTATGTTATCATACTGACATTCGTAAATATTGTTTATCTGTATCAATTAGTCACCCTCGTGTCTGTAAGTGGATACAACAAGCACTATATAGTCATGACACTACACTGTATACTGGTATTTATCAGAGTAAAGCAGGAACTGAAACTCAATACGAGGATATTGAGAGGCAGAATGGATTTCGTGTATGGTAATCTTGTATAGATAGAATGTTCTCATTAAAACAACTTCTCGAAAAAAAAGCGTAAAATGTAGTATCCCATTTAGTATTTATAGACCTCAAGAAGGCGGAGATTTGTGCTTGTTTTGAAAACATACAAATTACTACTTATATTGGTATGACCACCAAGAGAATAATAAAAATAATAAATTCACTATACTTTACAATATTAAAATTACTAAACAATACTAAAATTCACAATATTTTATTTTTTCACTTAAACTAATAGTTCGGTATACGGATGGAATATCGAGAAGCGACTTGTTCACGTATCACACACACACACACACACACACACACACACACACACACACACACACACACACACACACACACACACACACACACACACACACACACACACACACTCACACACACACACACACACACACACACACACACACACACACACACACACAAAGATTCTGTTAAACCAAGGCGAGTTTACAGGTGTTTCCACCGTGCCAGTGACTCGTCTCAAATAACTCGACTACATTTATGAGTATCAGCTAACTAGTTATGGCCAGCTAACCACCTGTTACCTTGCAGAAAATGGCGCCTGCAACTTGGGGCATTGAATAAGTTAGCCCAGTAAAGTAAACATTTTACCAGTATTTATAGACTGCGAAATTAGTGAATTACACAATTATTGGAAAATTATGTATTAGATTAAGAACTGTATTTAAGTGTGGTGTTAATTTAGGACAATTAGTATCATTATTAGTTATAAATATTTACGAAAGACTAGTGCTAATTAATAATAGTTATTGTAATAAACTGCATAAATAAGAACATTAATAACAAAATTTATCAATAAAAGAAAGAAAATGGCAGATCAGGCTGACATTGCGCGTATGTTGCAGGAATTAATGAAAAATAATAATTAACTTAAAGCTGAAATGCAAAAACGCGATGCCGAAAATATAAAGCGTGACGAACAACTTAAAGATGTATTGCTAAAAAATAATGATAACTTAAAGCTGAATTTAAAAATGTCATCCAATCAGGAAACACCAAACTTTATAAATCGTTAACAGAACACATGGAGCTATGTAAAACCCAAATCGAAAACACAAGAGCTGAACTGTTATCGTGCATTGATCCATTACATGAGCATGTGGACACCCGAGTTACAGAACAACATAATACCATTAAAAGTTGTCAAGACCGCATACAATCTAATACACAACTAATAAACCATCAGAAGACAGAATTAGAACGGAAAATAGATGAAAGAATTAATCAAGTTAAAACAGATGTTGTAGGTCGTGTAAACCCCACCGTATATTTCTAAAAACACACTGAAGACACTAGTAACCAACCTAAATTTTGGGGGAATGGAAATCCGATAAAATTTATACGAGATTGTGAACGTGGGATGGACTCAGTGGGTGACCAATTAAATGACTCGGATAAATTTGAATGGGTTGTGCGTAAACTAAACGGTTCTGCAGCATTATGGTACTCTATAGTTCGTGATAATATTAAGACGTATGACGATTTTATTAAATGCTTTGAGAATCGGTATTGGAACGAACATGTACAACGCAAAGTCTGAGATAGGCTCGAGTTTGGCAGATTTACTCCCGGAAAACTCACACGTGAGCAATATGTAATAAACGAAATCGCTAGAGTTAAACATCTTAGACCGGAACTATCAGAGGCAGAATTAGTCCATAAATTAACCAACCATTTTGATGTAAATATCCGTACAGCCATACTAACACAAGGGATAAATACACTTGAAACATTATTAAACATGTTGATATAATTCAGCAAAAGTTCAGTACACATCTGACAATCCTAAACCATCATATAACCGGATACAGCGTTTAATAAAGATAAAACCTCGCGGGGTAACAAAAACAAATTTACAGGGAAACCTAAGAGATTTACAGGGATTCCTCTATCCAATCCATTAATGAAGTTAAAACATAGAGAATAATAATAAGTACTCACCTACAGTATCAGAAGCTGTGGATGCTAATTTAAAAAAAAACGTGTAAAATGTCACGTGGGAGCGACGTGCCTAAAAAAGCAGCCAAAAACACTGATCCATAAACATCACTTTAGCACTAGCACGGATCTGGATAAAGATAATAAGGACACTATATGTCGTAACACTAAGTATAGTAATAAAGTAGTTAATTGTGAGGACACTTGTTTCAAAATTAGTGGTATATATACATGTGATTTGCGGGAAGCATTGTTAGAAAGCGACAAGGATCACTCTGGAAAATTTGAACGTACCGCTGCGTGTCCTACACTTAATGCATACATAAATAACGTCAAAACACACATTTTAATTGAGACAGGAGCAGACATATCCACGATTAGTGAAATTTTATTAAAAGAAATAATAAATATTTTGAAAACACTCCAATATTACCCACGAATAAGTTACAGATTCAGACGGCGGATAAAAATAAAACTGTTGGCACTAGAAAAATGTATATTACGTCAAAATACTATGAACTGGAAGTGAATATCCCAGTAGTAATAATAAAGAAATTAGTTTCTAATGTAGTGCTTAGGGTAGACGTTTTAACGAAATTTCAGGCCCAGATCTGTTTGACTCATGCATTGGACTATAAATGGACGTACATATCAGCTGTTCCTTAATGATAAGAAAGTAAACAAAGGCGATCGACCTACTTATACTCCGATCGAGATGCAACGACCCAACATAGCGATTTCAACTGAGCACACCAAATATATTAAGAATAATTTAAATCCGCAGTAAGCTAAATAATTAAATGACTTGTTAAAGAAACATTCCCACGTATTTTGCGAGCGGCCTAAAGTCAAAATGTGTATACGCACTAGATTGAGGTGACTGAGGAATCTAAATTCGTACGTCGTACTTACCCCATCCCTAAGGCGTACCAACAGCAATTTAATGCTGAGATACAGCAAATGTTAGCAAATAAGATCATTGAACGGTCGGAAAGCGATTCCCTCAACCTTCTTGTTGTCGTTAAAAAGAAAATGGGGGGCGGGTATCCGGCTATGCCTTGATATGAAAAATTAAAAAAACATCGCTAAAAAAAATATATGACTGCGCTCCAAATGAGGATAGTTTATCTATTAAATGTCAAGGTGTTCAATACATGACGCGGCTTGACCTCACCAGCAGTCTCTGGCAGATTACTATGGATGAGGAGAGTCGGAAATATATGGCGTTCCTCTATAAAACAAAAGATACCAATTTAAAGTCGTACCATTCGGACTCGTGACAAGTCTAGCTGCAATTATTAAATGTTTAGAGTTAGCACTTGGCTTCGAGGTACAGGAATTTGTCAGCATTTTTGTGGATGACATTGTGAGAGTCGTGTCTAAATCGTCCAAGGAACACTTAGAACACCTCAACATAGTGTTGAATAAGCTCCGGAATGCTAACCTAGTTTAAAGCAATTTTAAATGTGAATTTATTAAATCTGAAATTAAATTCTTGGGGCATATCATAAATGCGGACGGTATTAGCACGGATCCAGAGAAAGAAGATAGTATTGTTAAGTTCCCGACACCTAAAAAGATGAAAGATGTTAGAGCTTATCTCGGGTTAACTGGATACTATCGTCGTTTCTCGCCGAATTATTCTAAAACAATAACATCTTTATTAGTATTACTTCAAAAGGAGCATAAGTGGAAGTGGGAGGATAAACATCAAATCGCATTTGAGAATATTAAGGACCTATTTAAAAATAATTTACACTTGTTTCAACCGAATGACGAAGGAACTTATGTTTTGCAAACCGATGCTAGTGATATCGCTATCAGTGCTGTGTTATATCAGCGTGACACTATGGGAGAACATCGTGCCATCTCGTATATAAACCGTACACTTAAGGGAGCCGAGGAGAACTATTTTACATCGGAAAAAGAAATATTGGCAGTTATCTATGCTTTGAATAAATTCCGGTACTATCTATACGGTACACACTTCGAGATTCATACAGATAACCAAGCATTATCCTTTCTTCTAAAATGTAGACTAACCAACGCCCGGATGACTCGCTGGATAATGACGATTCAGGAATACGACTTTACCATAAGATATATTAGAGCTAGTAATAACAAAATAGCAGATAGGCCTACACTGAGTAGGCAGGCTCCTGAATTTGTTGAAGAGCATGAGTCTGATCCTAATAACGTGAGAATATTAGCTCTGCAATACGAGTTAACTCTAGAGTTACGTCAGCGGTTAGCTAATGTCCATTTAGAACAAAACACCGACCCTAACATCAGGAAAATAATAACAATTATACACTGTAAAGAAAAGCCGCGGTACTGTTGTAGTAACGATATCTTATATAAATTGATGGATGGAAAATTGTTCTTCTTATTAGTATGTTAGAGCAAATAACATGGGTATGCCATGAAAGTTTGGCACACGCTGGTGCATATCGGTGTTACTTAGAACTTAAGGAGGACTTTGTGTGTATCAATATGCTGCAGAGAATTCGAAATATTTTGAAGACATGCCATGAGTGTCAAACTGCAAAATCAACTAATATGAACACCTATATTCAGCAGCACGGAATTGTCACTCAAGGGAAAGGTGAGTTTCTGTGTGTCGATTTCTTAGGTACACTTCCGCAAGGGCTTTGCAGATTCAGGCACCTGATTGTATGCATCGACGCCTTCACCAAAAATGTCATACTACGTATACCCTGTAACCCGACCAACAACCAAAGCAGTGTTAGCGGCTATTCTCTAAAAATATATCCCAGAAAATGGAACCGTTAAGAAGATACTTAATGACCAAGGAAAGCAGTTCCAGAATGTACTGTGGTCTACTACCCTCGAAAGGAATGGTATCCAACCTATCCTTATCGCTATTCGGCGACTGCAGGGTAACCTTGCCGAAAGAGTAAACAAGGAACTGGGACGACTGTTTCGGACTTACTGTCATGACTCACAAAACATGTGGCCAAATTATATACGGTTCTTCGAGCAGTCACTTAATGAGAACTAAAACACCACTTCGGGCTTTACACCTAAAGAGGTGTAGTCAGGTAAGAAACTTACCAGATTTTGGGAGAGGTATATAAAAAAACTGAAGACACAGAACCTACCGCTACCGTTGCAGATAAAACAGAACATCGCCAAAACACGGATAGAACAAAAAGCTGATAAACGTGCACGTGTGTTCAATGACACTCATAAAACTGAAGTTTCAGGAAGGAGAAATGGTCCTTCTTAAGGCAAATCCTGTAGGCCGATCTGAAGCTAAGTTCTTTAGATTTTTTAACGGTCCATATAAATTGAGAGAACGGGTTGGCAGGAATACTTTCATTGTTGTGGATGAAAACCAAAATAAAGTTATAGGAAAATGTCATGGCGCATCACTAAGGAAATATTGCCCTCGTGAGCTACCGAATCCATAAGTAAGACCCTGAGAATAATAATAATAATAATAATAATAATAATAATGACAGAATGCACACGCAATAGTTATGCCTTTGAGATACGCAACTCACTTATGGAAAACCATAATGTATAATTGGCTGGGCATTATATTGGCTGGGTGATAATATGGAAACCACTGTACTGTACATATTTGCCACATTGCATAGTATGAATATAAGATATGAAGTGAAGGATTAATTATGTTTTAATTTATTGTATTGGTTATGTTATGTTTTGGGTTATATCATTTGTTTGGGATGTTGAACTGGGAGGATGTTTTTAAGTTTGTAAAAAATAAATAAAAATAAATTTTTTTTGTTAACCTGGAAGCTTGTGCAATGTGACAGACATTCACACCATATGTGAATGCATGAAACATAATTATGACCAGCCGTATTAGGTGTCCGGGACAATTGGGGTGTGACTGACATAAAAAGTATTGTTTATACATTAAGAATAATACTATAAATTAGTTATAAGACAACATAAAGACTATGAAACTGTAGTATGGTGCTTGAGCGAAGTGTTGTGTTGTGCGCGTATCAGAAGGAGGTGTCAACAGTGTTGTAATTTGGTAAACACGCAACAAGTTGTGCATGTCGACGTGCGTATGAGTTACAATTTATTGCAATTACGAAATATTAAAAGGTCAATTGATTCATATGTAAGTGAAAACTCATGTTCTAGAAGAATCGGGAAAACGGAGGTCCAGTCTTAAGCACATGTCATTTCCAGAATATTCCTACATTTAACATGTGTTGTATAGGAAATACGTCTATGCGCAGGACGACCGTGACGTCACCTTATAACGATGCGTTTTCAGTTTAGGAAGAGAGGGGAGTCTTCGTGTAGCACTCGTCGCGAGCGGTTGCGGAGAGTTCCTCGCATAGTCCAACACCCATTCCAGGCAGTCCTTGGGGCCCGTAGACGTCGAGGGAACAGCGAGATTCGGCAGGTGGAGGTTAAGCCCGGAGTACGAAATTTTCTGCTACCGTTGCTGAACTTCGATTGCTGACCGAGGCTGGAGCGTAGGACACAGACGACGTATCGCTGGAGACCGGAAACGAGATATTCGACCGGGACAACCAGGAAGACGTCTCAGGAAAGCAATTCTAAGAACAAAATTTGTTTTAAAATAATAACAAACATTCAAACGAAAAATTTTTAACTTTTCAATACAAGTATCATTGTATTAAATAAAATTAAAAAAACATTTTAATGCAATCATCATGTTGGGGAAAGGTCAATAAATGTACTAATCACTAATTGAGCATCATTTCTGCAAGTTTGGTCAGCTAACTACCTGTTACCTTGCAATATATTACAACGATACATAACATAAATTTGATATACTGTAATTTATGTGGCCCCACGTTCTTTGGGACGCCAAAATTATACAACGATACCTTTTGTATATGCAGGCTGTAAATAATTATAACAATACCAGGTGTAACTATAAAAAGAGTAGTAAATTTATGAGTAGTTAAAATTTCATGTTTATTGTTTTAACAAGCATTATAAATAATAAAACATTGTTAATAATCTTCGATCAAGATATCACTCATTATTAAGTTCATCTCTTAAGCTATACGGTGTTACACACATTTAAAACACACTTACCTCTAGACATGTTAATAATCTTAATCTAGACATTTATTCAAATTGACCTAATAAAAAAAATAAAATTTAAATATTATTAAGTTTTATTTTAATAGAATTCATTTAACTAAGCTCTGACCTCAGTTTGCTCAGTCTATACCAATGTTTCTTTTTTTTTTAATAATTTAAAATTATATTGTTTACTTTTAGACTGGCATTTGTTTCATATTCAAAATTTAAATTATTCTTTTCTGCAAAATGCAAATATCAAATCATTTCAATTATTTTACTTTGATAAAAAAATATACTATCTCAAAATTGAACTCTCTTTTTTTCTTCTATATTTATATTTATCTGTATGGGATCGTTCATTCTTACGATTAAAACATTTACATAAGACTCTATTACATTCTTTCTAATTATAAACGTTTTTGTTTTAATTTATTGTCTCTTTATATAGTCTTTATGAGCTCTTTAAAAAAATCATTTATAAATGCATTATGCATGTCACCTCGAGTTTTGATGATCTTAAGACTTATTGACGGGGTCCAGCGTTGTCCAGAGTTGGGTTTCCGTTACTCCTGGCATAGCGTGGTCCTGGATATGTCCAGAGTCCAGCGTCGTTCTCCAGCAGTGTGTGGTCCGTCCCAGAGAATTACTATCTGCTGCGAGGTGGATCTCGTTCGGCTGTTAGGCGTCTAAAAAGCATCTCCTAACGTCTAGCATCTCGCGTCGCTCTTTATATCGTCTCTGTTGATACTCTTGCTGACCTAAACGGTCCCGGTACTCTACGTTTCCCGAAATAGTGTAAACATAATTACTGAATATCTTTATTCGGTCGTAGATGAGACTTATAATAAAATAAAACTGTTCTGCCGACGGACAGCATGTCCGACTGCAACTTTTTTTTGAAAAGAAGAGAAGGGCTTCCAGTCGAACCCTTAATTTATACCCTCTCGAGATTCCCCACCTGTTGGTTCCGAAATTGTCCTGCCGAGGCCTGAAGATCACATGATATTCCCCACTCCCGAACCTTGTCATATATTTGGAATTTGTTGCAAATGGCAATGTTTTGTACGGAATTGAGATATCACAAATCATAGCTAATTTGATTAAGCACTCCCTATATTAATTTGAGCGTCTTAGTGTAATTTGCGTATTTTTGGCACATTTATTTTGCACTGACTTTGCGTAGTGTGTCCTACTAACGTCATTTTCTTACTGTGGATAACTATAAAATTTACACACACTTTGATGCCTTTTGTTTGTTTATACACTAATTAGTTTTCACACAGTGAATTAAAATAATTATTTTAGTAATTAATAGGGGAGGCTAGCTGAGATTCCTGTCGGTACATGCATCACTAACACACACAAGGTACACGCGTAGCACACATACAATCGAGCAGGTGTTCTTTGCCTGTTGGAACAGATTAATTTCCCCCTAGTATAACAATGAAACATTTTTACAATCCCAGACCTGTCCATTTACCCCAAACTTATAATAATTTTACAAATTTTATATTTATTTAAATCAATGCTCAATACAGCATATGGCTGTATCGTTGCAATATATATAACTCAAAGTCTGAGGATTTATGGGTACTGAATACAATTCACCCAAATCCACATCGTTATACCGATTGCCACCAAATTTTGCACAGATAACCTTGACAGAAGGCGCAAAATACGGTCTAACTTGGAATTTGATATTTTGCCCCGTTCGCACGATTTAGGCCCTTTTAATTATGCCTTTTGGTTGACGCGTCTAAAGATGTCAACAACAACATTGAGACCAGAATTAATTAACATAGTAACAAGTAAATAAACAAATGATATTTAGCGGCACCGGAACTCTACATTTATCCACTCATGCAGTACATTTTCTGTTTTATATAATATGCGATTGGATCGATATATTACGATGTGGAAAGTGTACTAATTGTAAATTTCCACAATGGAAAGCAAAAATACGTGTTGGTTTCATTTGTGAGTTTATGTAACAACGGTTTTTGATTTTTAGTTTACTGCTGAAATAAATAAAAGCCATGGTTGAGGAAAACATAACGTTTAGTGAGATATACAATGCTTTTAACACAGTAACACTTAAAATAAAGAATTTAGCGTTTTTGATTTAACAGCTACTTTATAAATATCTCCAAAGGCTTTATAAACGGGTACTTTTAAATCTCCAAAGGCTGTTGCACGAACATAATAATTTGGTATAAGTTAAAATAGTATAAGTGTTGGAAACAGCTTTGGAGAGAATTTGACTAATGAGTACAAAATTTTAATAAAGTTGACAGAACGCCAAATAGATTTTGATAATAAAAATTTTATTAAAATACTTATTAAAAGTCAAATATTCGCGTGCGAAGCCGCGGGTAACAGCTAGTAACATATAATCTTAAATGGCTAAACATATATGAAGAACAAATTATACAATTACTTTATATTGCATGGGTGTCTGACTTTGACTCATTATTAAAATAGCAACTCATTTATAAAAAAATATTAACTATACTGAAATACAATTTAATTGTTGCTATTAATATTTTGAATAAAAATAACATTTACGTTCAGAATATTTATGATTTCTAGTGACACACTCAATTTGTAAAAATTGTACAGAAGAAAATTATTATTTTTAAGGACAATTTACAATTACTTCTTTTACTCTGAGTATTTCCATTATTTATATTTAAGTCTTTAAGTCTTTACTGTCTCATACTTGGTCATTTTTGAGTTTTTTGCACTAAAATATAATTCTTCATTTGTCATCTGCGTATTGTCAAATTTACCGTTGCTTGTGCACGTGTGTGCGTTCTGAATGATGACAATGACAATGATGATGATACTGATCCATTCTCGGTACTCTATGGCTTATTGTGGATGATAATCCGGTGCTCCTCCATCAATAGTGGTGTATTGCAGATGATGGTGATGATGTTCAAATCGATCGGCAGACGGGGAGAGTGACGTCGTGTGAAGATATATTGAGTCTGACTTCGCCCAAAATTGCTGGAGGTATTTATAGTAGGCGGCAAACTGACATGTCAAATATTGTTTTTGACATGTTAAATTTTGTCAGTTCGAGTGTAGCGTCCTTTTTTGGTACTGATCACTTTTTAGTCCGTTATCGCGACCACGTAAACTTAATCTTTAAGCGAGTGGTTGCAATGTCTTCATAATTTTTCCCTGGTCATTTACATACAACTCACTCGGTAATTACTAGCTAATTATGTTAGTAGAGGGAAAATAGCGGTTCTAGCAACGATGAGGGGGTGGAGCCCATGATTTATGGCTCCCAAGTCAACGATTCATGACGTCACAGAAGCACTCGTCGCTGGCGTCCGAATGTTGCATGTGACGTCACTTTATTTTTTCCGACACAATTCCGGGTTCCAGTTCATTACCTCACACAGAGGCCCTAGTCGCTGGCGTCCGAGCGCTGCATGGTTAAAACCTGTTTCACAGAGGCCCTGGAAGTTGGTTTCTGCATGTTCAAAATTTTGTACCCGAAAACAATGTGTAGCGGATGGGTGGGGGTACCCGAAATTGATTGACGTCAAAGAGGTCCTGGACGCACAGAGACAATGGTAGTATGACGTGTCATCGGGTACCGTTAGCCGAAATTTTTGCTGTTAGAAATTTGGTATACAAAATATTTAAATCAACGGATGGGGGTACCCGGAATTTGAAAGGTGGGTACGCCCACATGACGCTTGTGTTCAACTGCTGCGCGTCTAAAACACTGGGTATGACTAAACAGGAGGCGAGGCAGCTGGTTTCCGACAGGTGGTGGTTTCCACAAAATAAATTATGGCACCTCGGGATTTGAACCTGGATCTCCGGTTCGCAAAACCAGATATTTTATTATTATATATGGGTATATTGTGTTATTATAAAACAGATGCATTCATTTGAATATTGTTTAGAAAAACACATATTCCAATTATGCATTACTAAAATTGTGTAATTGTATAAATATATTTTACTCTGTGTGCCTGCAAAATTGCAACAAAGTAGTCAAACAGGTCTGGTTGAATCGCTGTGTGTTGGTAAAAAGAGATTATACGCTCTCTCTTTAGAGAGAGACGCATCTGAACTCTATAAACCGGTTTTCTTCGCATGCTGGCGCATACCGTATTCCAGCTGTCTCTCTTTATCAATGAGATAGCTGCATCTCAACTATAAAAACTTGTTATCTTCGCTGGCGTATACCTTATTCAAGTATGATAGGAACTATTATTTATTTGCATAAAGGGTATAATAATAAAAATAACAAAGGTTATGCTTTATATATAAGTTTTAATAATATCGGAAGCTTTTACAATCAAATCATAAGCTACAATTTTTCTTTCTCTCTCTACACACACATGGTATATATTCACAAAACAATTATAATTGAGCAAAACATACGCGCTCTCTCTATATACATAACTAAACAATATAAACACTTTCTCTCTCTCTCTCTACATATATATATATAGATATATATTTACATAATTATTCAAAAGAGAAACTTCAGTAGATATTCTGTTAATAATTATATAATCTTTTTTCTCTCTCTCGATTCTCTCTCTTTTGCAGCCTTGAAAGTTTTCTCTCTCTCTCTATATATATATATATACACACACACACATACACATAATTAACAAAATAATAATTGCATGTACTACAACCAAACAAGCCTTAAGCTCTCACTTTATACACAAGTTTTAATAATACAATGTATTACCTTATATATATATATATAACAATAATAATAATAACAATTATAATAAATGTGTAAAATGGTACACCGAAACCTTGAATTAAACTCTTTTTGGTATTTTATATCAAACAGATGTAACAACGCTTATAAAGTGCACATCCAGTTGAATTATGCCTTAAACAATTATATTTTTTCGACAATATAATTTTTTAAAACAATTGTTCTTCAGAGTGTAAATTCTCTCCACTCACAAGCACTCAGAATGTTACAGTGGTTACCATATGGTGGTGAACGACATACATCTCCCTCGCATTCACACAAACACATAACATCGAAACAAGGTTTCTGTTACTATGAGAGAAATCTTTTAAAAATATAATTACACACAAAAATTTAATTAACACATTAATGATTGTTTATCTCAAAATTCTGTGTTATAAACCACATACGTTTTAATAATTCAAAACAGAATATAATTTCTTACAAGACACACTTATAATAATAATACTTGATCAAATACAAAAGAATGTAGACACATTAAATGATTGTTAGTGTGGTATTAAAAAACATGTATTCTGAATTAAAGTCATTTTGGTATCTTAGATAACAACAGACGCGACAACGGTTACGAAGTGGACATCCTCTAGGGTCATGCCTTGACCACTCATATATTTTTACCAGCGAGGTATACGCTGTACCAGTAAAATTATACATCATATAGTACATCTGATTAACCAGCTTTGTTTTAGCAAATAGCAAATCTTTTATTTGAAGATATTCAATATTATGATTGTTACAATAACTAATTGGTGTTTTGAAGAGTGTGAAAAATTCATTACGAATAAACACCTTCATTTTGTTAATCGTTTTTTCATTTCGTATTGATATCCATTTAATCACTGTACTATGATTATTTCTAAAATTATAATCAAATTTAATCATAATATTGACAATATAATCTTTTAATACCATGTATGTCTCTGTTTAAAATTTTGTTTACAATATTACCTACAAGCGACAGCTTGCTCTTTCTCTGTAAATGAAGAAAATGAAACAGTTAATTAAAAAAACAGAGAAATCTACTTCAACAATTAAAAACCTTATTAATATTATTATTATTGTTCGGTCCTGTTGTCGTTTATTTTGTCTCGAAAAAAGAGAGAGAAACATTAATACATAACCTCTTCTGTATAAGAAAATATTAGAAGTACTGAAATATCATACTTACATAATCGATATCCAGTTGGACGCTCATTTTTTCGTTTGCCAGCGGAGTGTGCGAGGTTACACGTAGAGACAGCACGCAAGGTTTCACCGCTTTCAGCTGGTCCTCCGTAAACACATCGCTTCATCTTTTCGGGAGGTATACGTAGAATAGTTTGTCCTCCGGCTGCGGACAGGCTCCGGTGTCTTCCAGATCCACCACTACTGAGTCACCAAATTTTGTATTTACTAACTTCATGCGTACGATGTGGTATTTTTCGCCTAACGAGAGACTGGATAAGTCCCTTTTTGGTAAAACTTTTCAACTGCCTTCGCGTTAGCAACGATTCCTTCCATGACGAGTACTGATGGCTGCACAGGGAAACACTGACTTATTTATTCCGTTTCCCCCGACCACGTTCCTTCCTTCCAAAGCGTCATCTCCTTCGGTCACGGTCAATCATAGACTCCAGCCGAACACCGGCTACGAAAGCGTTACCCCCACCTCGCACCACTATGTTCGTGAGAAACCCCACCTCGCATCCCGCATGCAACCCCGCACCACCTGATATCTGTTGCTCCGCACCCCGCACCGCCTACTTCACCAAGAATGCAACGGCCAGTTTACCTTTCGCACCCCACCCCGCACCAACTAAACCTGTCGCTCCGCACCCCGCACCGCCTACTTTACCTTGAGCCCTTCAATGCAACGACCGGTTAACGTATCGTTTACCTTTCGCTCCGCACCCCGCACCGTCTTAACTTATCGCTTCGCACCCCGCACTGCCTACTTCACCATGAGCCCGCGAATGCAACGACCGGTCAACGCATCGCCTCCGGCGGCGGACACGGATCTTGCACTGCATCCTTTGTCAACCGAGCTGGATTCCAACTCAGGAGGTTGTATATATATTGGTCCGGCGAGCTGTTCCATCTCACAGTCTGCGATTGAAACGTGTATCTACCACAATGGATCTATCAGCTAGCAGTGAACAGTGCGCAATTCGTGGTAATGTAATCACCATTAAATTTATTTTTACAGATAATACACTAAACATACAAACAATATTATCAGATTACAAAGATATAATTATTAACAGAATATCTACTGAAGCTTCTCTTTTGAATAATTACATATAATGGTACTTGGCAGTACGCGTTTTATTTAAAAAGCTTATTGACTCTGAAAGTATTACATGCACGGCTATCTTTCGATCCCATACAAAACTGAAATCATTTTATGATGATATCGATGAACAGTATTTGACGAGTTGTGAAAAAATAATCGAGAGTGCCGAAAACTTAATACGTGACGGAAGCGGATTGGTTGAAAACGGTAACGAAACTCTTGAAATCAATACAACTAAATACAATCCGCTAGTGGGGTCAAGTTATCTCCCGACTCCTCCACGGTTACGCAAGACAAAGGGAATTGTAAACATACAAAATAAGAAACATGAAAAGTGTTTTTTATGGTCTGTGCTGGCTTCTATACATCCAATCGCGCGTAACCCCCATTTAGTTAATTACTATCGAGATTATGAAAGTGGATTAAACATGGACGGGATTTAGTACCCTGTTGAAATAAATAAGATAAAGCGGTTAGAAAAATTGAATGAAGATATATGTGTCAACTTATTCGGGTATGAAAAAGAGGTATATCCGTTACGTATTACAGAATATCGTGGGAGGAAATATCATATAAATCTTCTGTTTTTGTTTTATCTAAGCATTACACACGACAGCTTAATACGAAACCTATCTGAGGTACTTGCGTCCTTGACGAGATATCAAGGTTCTTCGCTTTACTGTGACTATTGCTTGCATAGATTTTCTGATAGTAAATCGATAGATTCAACACGAAAGAGACTTGAAGAACATTAGGTTTACTGTTCGCCTCATGGTTCACAAAAGGTAAAACTTCCTGACGAGAACGAAAAGTGGATGTATTTTAAAAACTTTTCACTTTGTCACCGCGTACCTTATACGGTATACGCTGACTTCAAATCGTTTATTGTTCCGACCACCGGTAAAAACGTGGCACATCATATACCAGCGAGTTTCTGCTATGTGATAGTTGACTGGAGGGGAAAAGCCGTCAAGGAACCTGTAATATACCGCGGTAAAGACGTGGTGGACACGTTCCTTCGTGTGATTTTAGCCGACGTTCAACGACTCCATAGAAATTTTAATAAACCGATTCAAATGACAGCGGTCGATGAACGGTCTTTCCGAAACGCCACGCACTGTCATCTGTGCAAGAAGCCGTTAACGGACGACACGGTTCGAAACCATTGTCACATAACTGGGGACTATTTAAGCGCTACTCCGTTCCGGTTTTTTTTTCATAATTTAAGTGGCTATGACTCGCATCATTTGATGCAAGGTTTCGAAGAGTACAAGGAAGATGAAATAAGGTGTATCGATACTACAAGCGAACGTTACATCTCCGTTAAACTCGGTCCTCTCCGGTTCCTCGATTCTCTGCGGTTCATGAACGCGTCACTTGTAAAACTCGTCTCCTACTTATCCGCGGATAAATTTAAAATACTTAATCAATTTTACACGCGTAATGTTAATTTACTCTTGCGTAAAGGTGTGTACCCTTACGAATACGTTACGGATGAATCAAAATTTGACAAGAGGCAGTTACCGGATAGCGAACATTTTTACAACGGGTTGACAGAGTCGGATGTAGACAGGGGCGTATCCTGCTTTGACAAGGTGGGTGTGCTGCTTAAAAAATAATCATATCCGTCTACTATGAAACTATTTAATTGTCAAGTTTATAAGCTGCATTATTTAGGGAAATGGAACAACAAAATAATAATAATAATAATAATAATAATAAAAGTATCCTAAAAGTTAGTTCAGTCAACTTTTCTCCTGTTTACATATCTATTTATAAACAAGTTTTGTTCTTCTTTCTTTACATAAAAACTTCTCAATTACCCTTTCATGAAATGAGTCTTTGAGTCTCAGTCTGTGGAGTATTTCTTTCTCAGTAGAAATATTACTTAAACTGCTTAACCCGTCCTCGCTCTGAGTGCTCCTGCAGCCGAGTGCTCTGAGTGCATGAGTTTTAGAGCCGAAAAAGAACGTTCAACTGAACTTGTGGTACTTGGTATAGTCATAATTAACTCAGCTAACATATATACTTCTTTGAATGCAGAAATTAAGTCATTGTTGTTTAGAAACCTGACCAACTCAAAGACATGTAGACCATGAAATTCATCACTGGAATATACCACTAAAAGTTCACTTTTGAGTCTTACAAGATCAAATAAGGACTCATACACTGATCCTAAGGACTCCAGAAGGACAGACGGAAAATTTCCTTGTAAATGAAAAAATTTAATAGGTGAGAGGAGATGACAGAATCTCAACTTCGAAACTGAACCATACCTCACATCTATTTGTTGCACAATATTGTCAATGATTTCACAGAACAATCGACGACAATAGTTGTCCTCAGAGTCCTGACAAATTCTTTTAGTTCTAGGCTCAGCTCCTCTTCTCTCACCTTTAGCTGCTATCCATAGGGCATCAAAACCATTTTGTCTCTCACTTTGCAATTGTTGTACAGTATCAATAACTTTTTGATGACAGTACATTATATCTACAGATTCACTCTGGAGAATATTATACAGTACATCTGTGTATGAAAACAGTTTGGAAAATACTTCCAACAAAAGTATGGTATTGAACTCACTCAAAAAAGAGAGAAAACCTCTTGATTTGACTACTGTATCACTTTCCCATTCACTACAGTTTTCCACAATACTTTAAAAACATTCTATAAGTTGAACACTATATTCTTTGACAGTTTGCACTAACCTAGAAGTAAAATTCCATCTGGTAGGAGCAACTGATGGCAGTTTCCTCTGTACAAATTCTTCCAAAGCAATTGTCCTTTTTGAGGACTTGGAAAAGAACGCTGGAAGCCCACTAAGTGTTTGAATAAAAATCTTGCAGTCTTTTATATTTGAGAGACATTGTTGAAGAACTAAGTTTAAAACATGGGCATAACAATGTGTAAAGAGAGCCTTTGGGTAAGATTCTAGAACTTTAGCTTGAAGCCCGTTCAAGTGACTGCTCATTACTGCGGCACCATCATACGTCTGCCCTACCAATCTGTCACTGATATTAAACTCTTCCACGAAATTTGTCACATGTGCAAATAGTCCTTCAGCTGTTCTATCTGAACTTACGTCAGTAAATCCGACAAAGCATTCACAAGCAGCACCATCCTTAACAAACAGGAGCACAGATGAAAGTTGGGATTTACATGAGATATCAGACGACTCGTCCAGCATGATAGAAGTGAAGGTTGCTGAAGATACTTCTTCCTTTATTTCGTCTATAATAACATCCCGTATAGCATGGATTAGGTCATTTTGTATTGCTGGAGATGTACCTCGAAACACAGTAGCTGTTTTTAGATGGTTGTCTAAAAGAGGATCATATGCTCTGAGTGCCTCAAGAAACTCCAAGTAATTTCCTTTGTCCAATGAGTCGGCTGATTCATCATGGCCTCTCAGAGAAAGTTCCTGCTTTGCAAGATAACAAACAGCATCTATTAATCTCTTCAATATGTCTCGATTTTTTTTTAACAAGCTCATTGTGTTTGCTGATATTGTCTTTATGTTGGGAGTCAATTAAAACGTCAATTCTCTGCTTTCCAAACACCTTGCATTTAAGAAATGATTCTACATGAGACTGCGATCTTTCGTGTCGTTGCTTTGCAGAAGATAAATGACTGAGATCGGAAAATACAGTTTTCGTCCATACACTTTTTTCTTTGGAAAAAAGAATACATGGCCAAAAAAATAATTTATTTAATTTCTCACAGCCAGTTAACCGTGGAATCGAGTTGAAAGATGATACTGAAAAGTGTCTAGTGTATTATTCCTTTTTGCCCTTGTGTTAAGTTGTTAAATTAGGCAACGGAGGGCACGGTCTTCCATTTGTAACAATTTTAAGTTTTCCTTCGAAACTTTTACATGAAAATCCATTTTTCAAAATTTCATCAATTGTACAATTATGATTTTCCATGATTTAAAAGCATATCACAAGAACAGAATCACGATTCAACAGAAATTATTCGAAAAACTCAAAGAACTTTAGAAACCATACAACTCTCGGCACGCCTGGTTGGTGCGGTACTGAAGCCGCACTCAAGGCATGCTAACACCGCTGCACCGCCACTTAACCTCTCCGCTCCCCTCTACAAGTCTAGCACGCACTTCGCGCCAGTCATCTACCTCAGCAATAGCCATGAGAGGTGCGGCCGCTCCCAGCGCACACATTCCTTGCAATAACACATCTTCATTTGAAACATAAGTAGAGTTTTAAATTATTTATTCACAGCAATAATTTTGACGCGTGCGGCGCACACGTCGCACATATGGAGAATTCGCGCCTGGATGTAGACGAAGAAGATTACGGGCACGCTCGATCGGTATGGTCGGCTTTCGACATGCAAACGTTCGCTGAGTATCATGAACTTTACTTAAGAACGGACGTACTGCTGCTTGCTGATGTATTTGAAAACTTTCGAAACATTAGCCTGCAGTACCACGAACTCGATCCGTGTAACGTTTTTACCACCGCCGGTTTAGCGTGGAACGCGATGATTAAAATGACAGGGGTTAAGTTAGAGTTACTCCGCGACATAGACATACACCTGTACATTCAAAGCGGGATCCGCGGCGGCTTAGCAACAATTTCTAAGCGGTACGCCAAGGCCAACAACCCGTCAATTCCCGATTATGACGCAGGCAAACCGCACAACTATTTACTGTACCCCGATTGTACCAACCTGTACGGAACGGCTATGACACAGCCTTTCCACTGTCCGGTTTTCGATGGTTGGAACGCACAGAGGTCGATACGTTGAACGTGCAAACGTTACGCGACGATGGTGACACCGGCTACATCCTCGAAGTCGATTTGGGGTATCCACATTACCTACACGACTTACACAGTGACTACCCTTTAGCACCCGAAAAGCGTACTATTACTGACAGTATGCTTTCGCCGTACTGCTATCGCATGAAGCTGTTAAAAGACTTTGTGTGCAGTAACGGTAAGGTAGAGAAACTGATAACGTCCCTCGAGGACAAGATAAAATACATTGTTCATTACAGAACATTGAAACTCTACCTCGAATTAGGAATGGAGTTGAAAGCGATTCACCGTGTGTTGGCATTCACACAGTGCGTGTGGTTGAAACCTTTCATCGAGTTTAATACGGAGCGACGAAAGAAAGCCAGAAACACCTTTAAAAAAGACTTTTTTAAGTTAATGAATAACGCGCCGTACGGTAAATCGTTGGAAAACTTACGGAAGCGAATCGATTTCAAGTTATTTGCAAACGAGAAGAAACTTCTCAAACTAACGGCTAACCCCAGGTTACAACATCTTTTCATCTGTAACGAGGACCTAGTAGGTCTCACGATGAAAAACCTCCATTACACTGAACCGACCTTTGTACGTTGGGTTCAGTGTATTGGATATTAGTAAGCTGATCATATATCGGTTCCATTACGGATTCACAATGAATTCGTACGGGTCACGTGCACGTCTATGCATGACGGACACGGACTCTCTGTTGTACGACATTCGCACCGACGATGTGTACAAAGACTTGGGGGAAGATCTCGAACACTTTGACACGTCGGAGTACCCTAAGGCAAATCCGTGCTACAGTGAAACGAACAAGAAAAAGTTGGGTACATTTAAAGATGAAACGAATGGAATACCGATACTTGAATTTGTCGGGTTGCGTGCAAAATGTTATTCATTCGTTACGGCAAACGATAAGGAGAAACAGGTAGCGAAAGGTGTGCCACGTTCCGCGATAGCTACACAGTTGAAACATCAACTTTATAAGAAATGTGTAAAGATCACTTCTCAAACGTATACTACAGCGCAGACTATCCAGAGTGAAAAACGTAACTTATATACGAGAAAGATTACAAAATTATCGCTGTCACCGTACGATGACAAACGATACGTCTTGGAGGACGGTGAAATAACACTGGCGTACGGTCATTACAAACTCTGTCAACCCAGACGCGAGATAATCCAGCAAGCGAGAAAATCCGTTATAAATAATGCGTTTGATATACGTTGATATGAGACTCGCTTGCGGTACCAACACACTGTCAGTAGCGATGGTGCAGTCGGTTAGGTTCAGTGAAAACTTAACGGTATATCTCGTACCAAATTTTTGCGATTCACGTCTCGTGTGGCGATATGGAAAACGTACGCAAAATATTGCGAAGGAATTGCACAGACCGGTGAGAAGGAACTTTCCCAGACGTGCGGTGGTGGTGAAGGGGTTACACGACCTGTACTAAGCGGATTTGGTGGAAATGATACCGCATGCCAAGTTGAACAAGGGGTACAAATATCTAATGACGGTAATTAACGCGTTTAGCAAGTATGCATATGCGATTCCCTTAATAACTAAATCGGGTGTTGAATTAGCGCAGGCTCTCGAACCAATAATTTTAAAAAGTAAAATGAAATACTTGCAAACGGATAACGGAAAAGAGTACTTTAACAGTACCGTAAAAGCTTTACTAAAGAGATACAACGTCAAACACTATTCAACGTATAGCGAGAAAAAAGCTTCCATCGTGGAGCGATTTAATCGTACGTTGAAAACGAACATGTACCGCGCGTTCAGCGAGCAAGGTCATTATCGGTGGTTGTCGCTTTTGCTCGAACTGGTGATGGAATACAACGATAGAGTGCACAGAACTCTTTGGGTATGAAGCCGCGACAAGTCGACGAGAGCAACGAGCGAATAGTGTTGAAACGAATAAGAAAAAATACCGCACCGCGGAAAGTGAGCAAGAAACATAAGTTTAAAATAGGTGATCGAGTGCGTATCAGTAAATACAAAATTACATTTGCTAAAGGTTACACACCAAACTGGACGAACGAGATATACACCGTGCACAGAGTTCAACCGACCGTGCCGGTTCCGTACTTGTTGAAAGATCACACGGGTGAAGTGTTGGAAGGCGGGTTTTACGAACAAGAATTGAGTAAAACCAGCGTTGGCGATGTATATCTCCTTGAGAAAATATTACAACGTAAAGGTGATCGCGTGCGAGTGTGGTGGCTCGGCTTTGACGATAAACACGATTCGTGGATACATAAAAAATCTGATATAATAACATTACCACAGTATTTAACCGAACGTAAATGAGTTAAGATGAAGACTGAACAACAATCGTTAAAGTTAAATGTTAAGAACGTAGACTCTACTAAGTACAACGGTGAAGTTGCATATAATAAACAAAATCCACTGTTTCCGAACACAGTTCTATGCATCGTTTGCAGTGGATTGTGCAGCGGAAAGTCAAACGTTGCTTTTAACATGTTATTCGATCCAAACGGCCTGCGATTTAAGAACCTGTACGTGTTCTACAAATCGTTGTTTTAACCAAAATACCGTATGTTGGAAGACGTTTTTAATACTCTCGCTGACGAAGGAATGACGTAATTCACGTAGGCTACAGAGAAAACGATGAAGTACCGCCTTTGCACGAAATTACACCTAATTCAATCATGTTGTTCGACGATGTGGTATGCGAACGAGAGAATAACATACGAAAATATTTCGCTATGGGGCGGCATAGCGGCGTGGACACTTTGTACCTTTGCCAGACGTACAGTCTGGTGCCAAAGCAACTGGTGCGTGATAATACAAATTTCTTAGTTTTGTTCAGACAAGATGATCTCAATTTACGCCACGTTTACAACGATCACGTTAACACAGACATGAAATACGAAGAGTTCAAAGCGATGTGCAACGAAGCGTGGAAGGATCGTTACGGATTCTTAGTCATCAACAAGGACTCACCGATAAACGTGGGCAGATATAGAGTGGGTTTCGATCGTTTTATACATAAATAGAATAGTTTGGGCGGGAAAATCATCAGTGTCAAGATGGATGACAAGCAATTGACACAAGAAATCGATGCAATTAGCGACAACATAAGGGAAAAGTATCGTGCGTTGAAACATGACCTCAGAGAGAGCGATGAAGCGTTAACGAGAACGTACAAACCTCTGTTGGAGCCGTTAACCCAGATTTCGGAAAAGTTGAATGTCTCCGGTGATAAAATTAAAAAAATAAAAGTTGAAAAGGAAGATACGAAGACTGCTGTCGAGATGACACCACCACCACCACCATCATCATCGCAACCTCGTTTCCTTAGAACGGAAGTTTTGGCAGAAACGCCTGATGTCGAAACACCGGACGTGACTCTTGAAGAGTTTTTAGCAACACCCAAAGGTCGACACGAAGCACAAGAATACGCTGAACAATCTGTCGAAGTTCCGCTCGCGAGGAAGTACTTACTACTCGCGTTATCTAACGATCGAAAAAAGAAGATGGATCACACGTACGGTCTCCGTAACGTTGCAGACAAATGAATGGTGGGCAATTCGGTGTTGGAGATCAATCAAGACGACAGCTTCTACATAGCTGGAAAACGATACAGAGGTACACCAGGTCTCTACGAACTTATGTTTACGAAAGAACCCAACAAGAGCGTCTACGATAAAAACGATGTAGCAGCGTACAAACCTATACTGTCGGACACTAACGCTAATAAACATTATTATTTCCCCGGTACTAAAATAAATACAAACAAAGGCGTAAAGTACAGAGAGATAATTGCCCGATTGTTCCCACCGCGCAGCGGACGTGGTATCGATTACCTACACTGGAACGATCCCAAAGAACTGGTTGAACGGTTGAGACTGCTAGTAAGTTCAAAACGTGCCGGTCACACCGGACACGGCAACGAAATCGTCTCCGTTGTGGAGGAATTACGTGAAACCAACATTATCGTATAAATTTTGTGAACGCCGGTGTAACAACTCATTGTTGTCAACACTATCGACATGTGCGGATTAGATTTGACGCCTGACTTTGAAGTCGAAAACGAGAGACTGAAAACCTTTACATCATGGCTGTGCATTTCATCAGTCCGACCGTTATGGTTGCTGCAGGCTTTCATTACATAAATGAACTGGACAGGGTTCGATGTTCATTTTGCGGTATAGAAATATTTCGCTGGAAAGAGGGTGACGATCCGATTGTGTTACACACGCGATGGTCACCGCATTGTCGTTACTTAAAACGGTTAGCACACGTTTTGTAGCCTGCAGTCGTACGATGATTGTGGACAAGTTCGGGATGCATCAAAGCGCCGTAAGCGTGCGACGAGAAACAAAAAGACAATTACGCGATAGTGTGGGATTCAAAATTACGAACAATGGGCATATAGATGTTGAAAACAAAAAGATCCGCAATTTGAACGAACCGGATGCAGCAAAGGATGCTGTATCCCTGACTTATATGGAAACACATTGTCTGCTACTCGATGATGAACGTAAAAGCGTGGACGTTAAAGGGTGTAGACTGAAAAATGTTGATACTCCTGTAGTCGTTAAAGACGTAGTCAACAAATATTACGTTGATGACAACTGTATACAACACTCGAGTCAATGTGAGAGGTGGGGTCATCGATGCATGAGTTCGATGGGTAATCAACGTTCGAAGTCCGGAACAAGCGACCGATGCGGTGAACGAAGACTACGTAGACTCGAGCACCATTAAAAAAGTATCGAACAGCTATTTGTTTGGCGAGAGCTGGTTGTCGGGAGTGAGTTCACCGATTTTGCTGATGACGCGGTTAACTTAAAATACATGTTGCAGAACACCGTTAGCTTGGGCGAAAATGGTGTTTTCAAAGCAGCGGAAAAGAGAATAACAGACGTAGCGGATGGTTTTGCGGAGAGCGATGCTGTTAACTTAAAACAATTAAATGACGTGAGACGATACGTAAAGAGCGAGATGTATAAAGTTGTTAAAACATTTCAATATCAACTAGACAACTACTTATTGAAACTGTCTAAGCCACGTAGTTCAGAAGACGAGTGGACACTCGACGCGAAGGAAATAAAAGGTTTAATAGATGAATACGATAAAAACACAGAAGGGAAAGACTGGAGATCGGTTTGCGATGTACAACAACGTTAAGAGGAAAAACGGTTGGGGCGTTGGAAACGTGTTTAAAAATGTTGTTCCGTCCGTTGTTTCGTCTGTTATCAATCGTGCGTTTAACGCACTACCTGTCGAGTTACATCTGCCGGGTCACAGATTCTGTGGACCGGGCACGAAACTCGAAGAAAGATTAGCGCGTGGTGATCGTGGAATCAATCAACTAGACGAAGCCTGTCGAAAACACGACATCGCTTACGCTCAATACAAAGACAACGAAAGTAGACGCATTGCGGACCGTAAACTCGCGGAAAAAGCGTGGGGACGGGTAAAGGCTTTGGATTCGGGTAACAGCGAACGAGCTTATGCGACAGCGGTTGCAGCGGCCATGAAAGCAAAATCAGCAATAGGAAGCGGGCGACGTTGTAAAAATAAAAAGAATGTGAGTAGTCGTGGTGGTGGTGGGATGAGGAAGACGATGAGAACTGTTAGAACCACCAGGAAGAAGAAGAGAACTGCATCCGGATTGTATTTACGTCCGTACCGAAAAAACTAATTCCCATACCGCTCCGCCCGTTATCCGAAGATGAATTACGTTTATACTCAAAAAAACTAAATATACCGTACTTTAGAGGTGTTTACATGCGCAACGCATTACCGGATACAGCGCCATGGAAGAACGAAAGCGTCACCATGAATTTGGACGACGAGAGCGGATCGGGAACCCACTGGGTACGTTACAAGAAGCGTGGAAATCGAGTACAATATTTTGACGGGTTCGGTAATTTAACGTCCATCTCTCGAGCTGATGCGATATTTTGGTGATACAACTGACGTTCATTACAACTACGAACGGAAGCAACCTCCTAACACGGTCATCTGTGGTCATTTATGTTTAGAATTTTTATCGTCTTCTGATCAGTAAATTCCAGCATGTCGTCGTTCACGGTCACCGTGACGTTTACCGACGCTGCGAATCTCGTGTGTAACTTTTTCCCACCCCTCGAGTTATACGGTAAATGGTACGTTGGTCTAATGGATTTTACGTCGTATAATTCAATACCAAACGTTATTGAAGGAAAAAATAATGAATTTCCAGTAAAAATTTCCAATGACACCTGGTCCGTCATCAAGTTGCCTACAGGCACCTACGAAATCAGTGATATCGAAACGTATCTGCAGAAACAGTTGGGTGATAGAACAATCAGTTTACGTCCAAACAACAATACATTAAAGTGTGAACTTTACTGTAAGCACGAAATCGACTTTTCGCATACACCGAATACCATTGGAAGTATGTTGGGATTCAAGGAGAATCACAGCTGGAAGCGTATAAAACACACGAGTCGAACGTACCCGTCGACATAATCAAAGTTAACACCGTTCACGTACAGAGCAATATCGTACGGGGTGCGTACAAGGACGGCCGGACCAGTACACGTTACATTCGTTTTATCCGACCTTGAAACGCCGAGAAACGTAATATACTTACCGGTAAACGTGCAACGCGTTGACAACATAACTTTGTCTCTCGTCGATCAGGACGGGGATTTAGTCGATTTTCGCTGTGAAGTTAACACGATACGACTGCATCTGAAAATATGGGATTGTTTTTCGGACAGACGTTACCTGGAAAAAGGGAGTGTGTACGAAAGAAACATGGTAGTCGGTGTTCAACGTTGAAGCGATTGACATCAATTAACAAGCGTTTCTTGCTTTCACTTGGATTTAAATTATACGATTAAAATAATGTCGGGTGAAATTTTAGCTATCGAACGAGGAGCGGGTTTCGATAACAGAATCGTTGAGTTCGAATATCGTACGCACGCGCCGTATCAAGGCCTCACTATACTACTGGCCGGAGTCACCCCCTCCACTACACGCGCCATGTCACAGTAGGCGCAGGACCGTTTCTCGCCACGAGCCACGAGCCCAATGTTTTTTTAGTCAGTATCACTTACACATGTGTTTCTATTCGTATACGAAGTTTTGCTGCAACTGTTTTTCATTTCGTACATTTGTAATAATAATATTAAAAACATGCCAACTTCATGCTGCGTACCAGGATGTAAAAGCAATTATAACACAGATAGTTCAGTGACTGTTTTTAGATTCCCGAAGGATCCTATCCAGTGTCAAAAATGGCTAAATACCATTCACAGAGCAAACTTCACGCCCAGCAAATGATCTGTTGTTTGCATTCGTCACTTCGAATGTAATAAGTATTTAATATCGTGCGAGAGGACTCGGTGACAAGACCCGACGCCACCGTCTTGACTGTAAAACGACAGCGTGTGAAATTAGCTGCAGATGCATGTCCAACAGTTTTTGAAAACCAGCCCGTATATTTGACGAGAAATCTACCTCCCCCTCGAAGAGACCCTGCAAGCAGGAGAGAGGAAATCCGGCAGCGAGAAGAGGACCGGAAGAGCCAAGTAAAGATATTAGACACTATAAAAGCTTAAGTGATATTAAAGAAAGATATAAACTTAAGTGTGATGACCATGCTATTAAACATTTTCATTTGCATGCCAGTGAACACACTTTAAATTTTTTTTCTGTGTTTATCAAACCAAAAGAGGTAATGTTAAGGTATTGATAAGTCTACTTATAAGTAAGGATTTGTCTTTTAATGTATTATCAAGAGATGACATAATAATTATTAACGATGAGCCAAAGATTTTAGAAATTAGTTATGGTAGAAAACGTCTATGTTTATGGTCACAGTTAAACGCTTTACTCGAATGAGTACGCTTACTTATTTAATGAGAACAGGCAGATTAATATTAATTGTAGTACTGATGACCACATCAGCTCTGTAAATAGTTCTCTCGGTAGTCTAACTGATGACTGTTTGGATAATCCTGATGTAAGCAAAAGGTTAACATTTTTACAGGAACAATTTAATTTACTATTCAAAAAGAAAGTCAGTTATTGTGTAAATACTTTAGTTTGGTTCGCTACTTTACTTCTTGCTTTCCCAGGATCCTATAACTCCATCAGGGTAGCTAAGCTTCTGACAATGCCACACCCAAAATATTTAAATAAATTTACTTTTAAGTTAGGAGTTAATACTTCAGGTTTACAATCTGGCCACATGGACTACTTAAGAAAAAAGTTAGTGTCCTTGAAGAAAATGAAAAGTTGTGCTGCCTACTCCTTGATGAAAATTATGTTAAGCCCGAAATCATTAATAAGAGTGGGAAGGTTGAGGGTCTAGTAGTTAATGACAAAAATGCACCAGAGCCTGCAAGTACAGTCCAAGTTTTTATGATTTCCTCAATTATGTCCAAATACAAAGATGTCGTAGGGTTGCTCCCTATTAAAAATTTGTCTAGGATATGCTGTTCACCTTATCAAATCTAGTAATAAAACTACTTACTGAGATAGTGTTTAAAGTACTTTGTTTGATATCTGATAACAACAGGGTAAACAGAAATACGTTTGAACGATTATGTGGAGGCACTCTTCAAACAAATTTTGTAAACCCTTACAGTGAGTCACAGAATATTTATGTTATGTTCGATCCAGTTCACTTGTTCAAATGTATTAGAAATAACTGGTTAAACCAAGTAGATAACAGACAAACATTTGTGTTTCCAAATTTCGACAAAAATGACGTAAAAGAAATGGCTTGTATATCAGATCTCAAAATCTTACATTTCAGTGAGGAAAATAACTGTGTTAAACTGGCTCCTGTGTTAAACTAGAGAGGCAAAATGTTCATTTGTGCTGTAGGTTGTTCGACGAGAAAAATATTGCTGCTTTGAATGAAAATTCGTCATTGACTAAAACAGAAACTAAGAGTATTACAGCACATTTCATTCAGGTCATTTTAAAGTGGTGGAAGATTGTCAACGTAAACATATGTAAAAGGGAGTTAAATTTAATGACGAAAACTTTAAACCAATCCAGTCTGTAACAGATACTAATTTAGTTTTTTTGAAGTCTTTTAGTAAATGGTTAGTTAAGTGGGATGAACTTGTTGTTCAAAGGGAGGAGTTGACAAAAGCTAAAAGGGGAGGAAAATTAACCAATGAAACACATGTAGCATTGCTACATACTGTTAACACTTTAATGGAGATTATTTCGTTTCTCTTAGGAGACATGAAATTGCCGTATGTTTTACTTGGCAAATTTCAGACCGATCCGTTAGAGGCCAGATTTAGCCAGTATAGACAGATGAGTGGTGCATGTTACCACGTATCAGTCAAGCAAGTTTTGGAATCAGAAAAAAACTAAAAACTTTGAGTTTGATTAATATTTACTCCTCTAGACACAGTAAAGTATGTATCAAAGATTTATTTATTTCCACAGCAGACTGTGAAGAAAGCGATAATAATGATATGCATGACAACAGTAATCAAATTTTTGATGACCTGCAGGTAGACATAACTGATGTTACCTTATTAGAAAATGACACTTTAGGCCTTGTTTACATTGGTAGTTACTTGGTACACAGTATTTTAAAAAATAACTCTTGCACTGGGTGTACAGATTTCTTTACTACAACAAATACCGAGTCTACTGTTGTACCACAAAAGGACAATTACTATTTTAATGTTATTAATAGAGGATCTTTAAAATACCCTTCAGATTATGTGATGGAAGTACTAAATTTAGCTTTCAAAGTTTTTACATTAATTGTATTTGACAGATACGAAACACAGTTTTTATTGTCCACTAATCAGAGAGTAGCGCTAAAATCCACTGTTTTAGGTTTTATTGACATCCATCATCCACAGAGAAATTGTAATATATGTAAAATTAATTTTAACAAACTTATCGATAAATGTTTATTTTCCTTTTGTAACATCTCATTAAACAATTATTTAAAATCCTGTAATGACAAATTCAATAGAAAAAGGAAAGATGCTCAGAATGATGTCAAATCGGACAAAAAGAGAAAAATACACAAATTTCAGTCAAGTTCAGCGTTAACTTGGATAAATGTTAGACACAGAATTGTTAAGTTAGTCTAAATAACTTTATTTTAAATATATTTAAATTACGTATAAATATGTTAGACGTAAAGCAATACGAGATTGTAATGCATCATCTTCAAATGATCAAATATTGTTGTAAACAAATACTGAGAAGTTAGTAATCGTTTATTTCTTTAATTTTTCTGCTTACCCTGCTTCTGGTACTACTTATCATACATGATATAAAATCTTGTACAATACGAAAGTTTGGCTGTTTATCTACATAAAGAAACTTGAAAAGTTATTTCCCCGATAAGCTGTCAATTACCTTGATTCACAGCTTTTTTACATCCTTCGTGTAAATTACACTTTCTCAAATGCTAAATATAACTGTTGTTGTTCACAAAACTCTACATTTTTTCATACCAAGGTCTTTGTTAGTTCATACAGATTACAACCATATAGGACATGTTCAGGTAAACCATAACATGTGTGTGTAGGAAAGGTTATTTGAACACGCGACACAGTAAACAGCATTAGTGGCCGTGTTTCGTTTCGGCGCCTAGTGTGACGTCAGGTTTTCAGCACTCCGGCCAGTAGTATAGTGTGGCCTTGGCCGTATGCTTCCACCTGATACGGCAACAACGATGAAATACGTATACCCATCCAACAACAGGATGTTTTCACTTTACCGGCGGAGAGTTTTCTGTACATCGAAGGAACATTGACCAAGGTTAACGCTACCGACACAGCGTTGAACATGAAATTAATCAACAATGCAATGGCTTTCTTGTTTCAGAAGATCCGTTACGAAGTGTGCGGTGTGGAAGTGGACCGTACGAAAAACGTTGGAATTACGAGCACTGTGAAATTGTTACTCTCCAGCAATGAGCACGAAAGAAAGCACCTGATCAATGCAGGATGGGTGACGACAACCGACGAGTCGTTGACAGTACACGAGAATACCGGTGAGTTTACGTTTTGTCTTCCGTTGAAAATGCTACTCGGTTTCAACGAAGACTATACACGCATCATGCTAAACGTTAAGCGAGAATTGATTCTGTTGCGTACGTCTACCGATCAGAACGCAATGGTGCTAAAAGAATCGGGTGCAACTGCAAACGGTAATCTCGTAATAAACAAAGTACACTGAAAGATGCCCTATGGGCGCGTGTCAAACAAGTACCGAATACCGCTATTGGAGCACATCGAGGGAATCATGAACTGGTGATGCCGTTCCGCAGTTGGGAATTGCACGAGTATCCCGTTTTACCGACGACAAATCGACATTCCTGGACCTTGAAGACATCGTCACAGTTGGAAAAACCTCGGTATGTGATACTCATATTTCAGACGGACAGAAAGAACAATATAACGAAAAACGCGTCAGAATTTTATCACTGCAATTTAACGAATGTCAAGCTATTTCTGAACGATGAATACTATCCGTACGATAACCTGAACCAGGACATCGAAAAAAACGTTACGCACTGTTCTACGACATGTATACACGTTTTCAAAAGTCATACTACGACCGTCGCAACAGAACACCTCTTTCGTCGCCTAATGAATTTATAACGAAAGCACCGTTGTTTGTCATCGATTGTTCCAGACAAGAAAAACCAATCAAGTCGTCCGCCGTTGATGTGCGTTTAGAATTTGAATCCAGTAACAATTTTCCGGATAAAACCACCGCTTACGCTTTGATTATTCATGATAGGATAGTACAGTACACAGCGTTGTCGAATACTGTTCATCGTTTGTCATGAAAACTTGTTCTCCCCTCTACCAGTTTATAAAGATAGGTATTAGCGATCTCTGGCTTGCGACAAGCTCAGTCCATTTCAACGATGGAAGGTGACTGTGGTAGCGACAGCAGCAGCAGCAGACATTGTGAGTATAACGTTTACTTATCTCTTGCATATCCAATCAACTCATACTCTAAGTTCGTTACCATCGGACTGTTTAACGAACTCAACTATGAACCGGGTGTTTTGTTTACAAACGGGGAAGAAAACGTATTACGTATATGACTTTTCTGAGTGGAATTACTTGCTGATCTTTCGTGAACAGTTACTATCCAGTACGGTATTGTACGAAGAAGGTGAAAACAGTGAAAATAAAAAGAGTGCGATGATCAATCATCACTTTGGGAAAACGTTTGTTCGGATTAACGGAAGTAAGAACGAAAAATTTGTTTTCACAGAACTCGAGTGGATGCGTTTTGGTTGTTTATTAACCGTACTAAAGAAATATGTTGCTCGTTTGTTTTATGATCAAGATCACTTGAAATCATACATTAATCAGGTAGTAGCCAAGGGGTGTTATGTACCACCATCCTTCTTTTTCCCCTCGTTTTATCGATTGGAAAGCAGTCGTCATGACCAACAGCTAACATTTGATCGTCTTTACGATGAACTGGTGTTGGAAGGAAAAGTAGAGGGGGAATTTCAAAAAATTAACGTACTCGATGCGGACATGTGTCACTCGGAAAATGAACTTGAATAGGACGGTTATTGCCGAGTTTTAAGTGTTTCGCGGTGACAAAAATGATTATGTAATCAAAGAGTTCGTTACAGTTGATATAACAACCGGACGTTTTGTTATCGTGTTGTTCGCTCCACCATACGAAAGTGCACGACTGCACCAGAAATTCCAAAAAATCAATGAGTGGTTGGAAACACATTATCACAGGATACGATGGAACGATGGTAATGTACAGTACAAGAATATGGTACGCAACGTTGCAGACATTTTTTCAGATTATCGTGTTGTCTATACAAAAGGTTTGAGAAGGCAAATTTCTTACGACAGTTGTACCACCATGGTGAGGTGATTGACTTAAACGATATTCAAGCACCTGTAGTTCCTAGCTCCTTTGCACCCATCATACAATGTCCTGTTCCTCATCGTCAACCCGTTACCACTCCCCCCTTACACTGTGCAATGTGCAAAGCTTTGTTTTATGCAGAATGGTTGCGGCAACGATATAAAATATAGTTGGTTGTGAACATGTTTTCATCATGGTGTTGGTGTGAATGCTACGTGGCAGAAATGGCCATAAACGTAGAATTAGGTACCGTAGTGTGTGCGTGAGTGCTAACCTTGACTATGTCACTGTCGCAGTAGAAATACTCATAAACGTAGTCCTGGTAGTTCGAGACGGGTCACTGGCACAGTAGATATACCTGTAAAATCGTTAAGGACCAGTATGAGTGTGAAAATTACTCATTACGGTACAGCAAATGTGAATACGCATCATGTATAAACAACATATTCACCCAATTAAAAAAATTAAAAAAATAAATAAAAATAAAAAATATATGTACTGCTTTTACACATTGCCTTAGAAATTGCATAGTGTATCTTATCATTATCTACCACTGTATTTGTCAATAGTACAGCGATAGATAACGTGGAGTAGGCCTGCTTTGCGAATCTGTAAAGTTGGGGAAACCACGTAAAGAGACTGGGCCTGAGAGCGCCTTTTGACGCCGGGATCACGGTTTCTTTGCCATCTGCGGCGGAGCTTGCGCCGTAACCAGATGGCGTGGAGAGCTTTCGGTGGTAGGGCCGAGCGTGGATGGTTCTCGTCGAGAGCATAGGTGTGTCGATCCATGACACCTTGGACCAACACCTGAAGATGAATGGCTCGGAGATCCAAATCGTCACAAGTGACGATCGGGTCCGCGGGGAGTGATGGAAACCGCCATGAGAGCTCATCATGGTAGGAGCGCCAGTTGACTCTCCTAACAATCCGTGAACCCCGTCTTGGGGAATCGGCGGGGCGAAAGCATTGCATTAAGTACTTTATGGCATGGCGCATGCGAGCCTCTCACACACCTTCTTGTTCCTAATTGACCGATGATGCAGTTCTTACCTGTTCGGGGGTTAAAATTAGTAAACAATTAGCACAGGTGGCATCGCGGAAAATCATTAGCCTTCCCCACAGTACTCCGCGGAATACAATTGTTGAGTACCTAATGGCATAGCGTGGTGCGAGCCAATCATACACCATCTTTACTGTGATTGGCTCTTAGTGCAGTTTCTAACTGAGCACTATTCGGTATGGCTGATGGTGTCATTTTTACCTGTACGTGGGACTTTGTTGAATTTATAAGTACAGGTAGCATGGCAGGAGAGCTTCAGCCTATACCACAGTACTGTGGGCCTGTACGTGAACACCCGACGTTCAGGATTTTTATTCCACTGATGATGGCAACCTTTGGAGCTGCCAAACCGTTTGGTTTGTTAAAAAACCCATGGATCACGGCCAAACAGCCCGGATGACATGAACCATACATCTGACACCGGCCGTGAAACCCTGAGGAATATTTTAAAACGTCTTAAGTGTTGTGCGCTTATTTGATTTTGCATATTTAGTGTAATGTTATCAAACAGAGAAACTGTGACCACTTGTAAGTTTTGTAAATTAGACGTGATCTAAGTACTGAAACTTAAAGACCGTTAATGTCAACGTTTCCATAAGCATCAACTTCCAAATATTCATCGTATATTTTCTTAGCTTCATCGTCTTCCGAGTTTTCCTTTATCGTCTGGATAATCCAATCACGCAATATCGCCATGTCACGGTTAATCGTCATTCATTGCAAACGTAATCAATCTCATATTACAAAGAATCGTTAGAACAATAAATTCAGATTTTACATATAGTTTAAAACTGCATATTTTTGTAAATATTTTGTCACAAATAAATGTTTTAACCTATTTACACGCTTATATAATTACACGTATTGCACATATTTGCGCGCTTTTCGGTTCGTGTTAAAGTACGACATTTCTAAATATTCCGTCAGTAAAAACTTGTGTTTCTTGCGAATTAGCCTCAAAAAGAATAATCTACCTGTGATAAAATGTACGAGATGTCGTGGAAAACACTTTATTCCGAATGGACGTAACTTCATACGGGAAGATAGAGTCGAAATCCCCTTACCCAAAAGCAAAAAAAAAAAAAAATATTAAATGTATTTATATCTTCATGATTGTGTGCGTTTACATGCAATAAGCTAAGTTTTTGTATTTTGTGTAAAATTATTACCGTTTCTCGTAAGGTGACTAACATTTTGTTTATTACTAGGAAAGTAATTAATTATTTTTTTGCAGTCAGTGGTGAGATAAGATCTAAAATATAAAAATATAAAATAAATTCTTTTATAACATAAAGTACATGGCGGTAGTGTTTTGTGGTTAAAGCAGCGTGATGACTTCACGTGCAAAGTCAAGCATCACACGTTTGAGTACAGAAACCTGGATAGATGACCACATGGCAGCTTGGTGGTCGAAGTAGAACGAACCACACGAAAAACAAAAACAGCAAATTGTAAAAAGCACTTAACCGCTGTAATTGTAATGGAACAATTACAATTACATTACTGTAATTGTAATTGTAATGAAGCTGAAGTATAGTGAGGTAAATATTATTAAGAACTGACTTGACATTGAATGTTACTGCTATACATGACTCTTACATTAAAGTTACGTTTGGTAGATCAACTTTTCTATAGCGTTATGTTTAAATAATTGCACTGTGTAAATATTAAGGAGCTCTATAAAGAGCATATAAATTCTACTGAGAACTGTCGCTGCCATTCTACGAGGAAGAACACCGATTGGCCCCGAGTCAGTGATTTATTCATCTACTTTTCTGTTCGATTCTGATAACAATATCTCAACTTAATATCAAGACTTTTGGGGTATATTATGTCATTACATACACATTAGCTCATATCAGGATTTTGATAATAGTTTTTTTTACTATGGGGTTATAGGTGTTTTTCAAAATTCAAAAACAAACAGCTAAAAAAAATGTGAATGGTGTAAACAAATTTGTCTGTAACAAACATGATCCGTTACCACTTCTCCAAAGTTGGATAACGCATAAACGACTTTTAAAGAGGGAAGGGTGTATCCCATTCAATGACTTGGCACCATTAACCTCGTATAAAAAATGGACATATAAATCACATTTGTCCGTTCGTTAAGTTCACAATTATTTAAATATATAAAGATACAACATTATTGCAATATGAACACACGCACTCATGCATGACACGTAAATGAATAGCCAACAAATAAAATAAAAGTGTATACTTACGTAGCTAAGTCCATAACCAGACAAACTACCCACTGAACATCCTTTGGCACGGTAGTAGCCAGCTTTATAGGGTTCAGCTTCTCGTTAAATATCAGTTTGTTTTCCGTTTTCAATAGGGCCACATTCATTGACCAAGGTCCAGTAACATTGAGGATTATTTTGGTGACACCTGACGATTGTCTTCCTTTATACCCGTCGTCACTTCCGCCTCGTATTGTGATGTTGTCAGCATAGAGTCTGTGTACATGAAGCACATACTATCGTTACTGACTAAACAGTCACCCTCGCTATAGTCTTAGAGTAAAGTATTACTTTTACTCAGTCATGACAGATCAAAGAAAATTAAACATTATAGATATTTTAAAATGAAATCAAATTTAAGTTACTTATAATTTTTACAATTAGAAAGATGTGAAGAATCCTGTGGACTGGTTATTAATAAACCGTGGCTGTAGCCAATGAATCTCATATGTCACTCACTCACAATAATTTAAGAACATTTAGAGTTGACTGTACCTGACAATTAACTAAAACAACATGAGTCAGTGGTAAGTCTGGCCTATAGAACGTTTTCCTCTTCTCTGCCTTGTTGTGGTATTAAGATGTAATTTTTTTGTGATTTTGTCATCTCCGGATTAAATATGTAATTACCGTATAGTGCTTAAACCATTTGATACATTGTTTGAGTATCTTATCTGCACGTCAAAAGTGAAAAACCCTGAAAATTTAATGTCCGAATTATAAGGAATTAGCAAGAATACAGACAAAATGTTGAAGGTGAAAAGTAAGTGTAAACAAATCTTTCAAACTACGAAAGCATTTAAGAAAGCAAGTGGTTTCATCCCATTCGAGAATTAAATTTACAGTGCTAGATAAATGTAATGAGTTCGAACTTCTTAGATTATACGAGCAACAAGTGTTGTGCGTTAATGTGTTTGTATACAAATCTGTTGCTACAGCTTTCTAAAGAAAATAACCGACAAACTATGTTCTGTGTAGAATAAAAATGTCTCTCTTTAAAATAAATGCTACGAATATAATGTGATTACATTAATACACTTATAGAAAAGAAGAAATGAATTTACTATGTCACTTATAACTTGTGAATAAATATATAAGTGTATGGACACATTCATTTTGCGTGTGACTGTGTCTGTGGTGTGTGTATGCGGTTCACTGCACGATTACTGGGACGCAGTTTTTTACTCAGATTTAACATCAATTAGCAAATCACCTTCACATTCCATTTGCCCTTAAAAATAAGAACGTAATTAATATACGTGTATATTAAATAGTGTGGAACAAGACTAGTCAGTACCCTTCATTTGCGGAATAAGCGAAACTTGTTAATGCGTCCCTATTCTGAGAGTAAAATAGATAACTTGATTGCGTCTTTCATGGATATATCGGTTGGCGGTTTTTTCCAGACAGTTTGGCACACGTGTAACTAATTTACAACCCGTAAGCGGGTAACTGAAGATTGCGTACATTGCTTTCAAATATTGTTTATAAGAAAGATTGGTATTAGAACACAACTCGAAAGAAATAAACAAAATTCAGATTTACAAAATTGGCAACCAACGTGGGGCTGAGTACGTATGCTTCAGGTAAGGTGCGACTTGAACCAATTACCCGAAATAAAATATTATCTTAAAAAATATAAATTGGTATTAGAACAGAACAAGAAAGAAATAAACAAAATTTAGAATTACAAAATTGGCTCCCAACCAGTGAGGCTGAATTTAGAAAAAATTAATAACCCGATTGTAATAAATAATAATAATTAAGCTAACTTTAGCGGCGACTGTTATAAGTTATTCGGAAAGCCACGACAAGCAACATAAGAAAAAGGACAAAACACACAGAAACAGAAGGTGATATGCACGAACACGAGATAGAACCGGTCAATGATAACAACATGGAATAACAGGCTGTGACAACGACGAAGCAAGAGGAGGCATGAATTTACAGCACACAATAGAATTCATGGCCAAGCAAAATAGACAGATGTTAAGACAAATTAATTAAAATATACTAATGAAAATTTAAGGAAACCAAACGAGACTCTGAAACAACAGATAGGATAAACAACAAGAATTTAAGTCAAACAATTAACAAAAAAATTGAAAATAATAATCGAAAGCATAAACGACCAGATACAGAATAATAGTGAACACCTGAGAAGGCAAATAGAGAGTACTATCGAAAGTATAAATGAGAAATTATAACACTCCAATGAAACAATTAGCCGCAAAGTTAATAGGCTCAACGATGCTGTGAACAATTGCAGAGACCAATGAACGTCTAGACCGAACCAACGAAGTGCTTCTACAATTTAGAGAAGACATCATTAATCAGATCAACAACGTAGAAGATAATAATAGAATCAGAATAGACGTTGTGCAGCAAGCAACTCAAGAAAAGCTGGACAAGCTACAAGAAAGCATATCCGAACAGATGGAAAATCTTAATAATAATATAGGTCAAATAAGGAGTCAAGTAAACCATAACAATGAGAGAATCCACTATATACAACGTAGAGAGTTAATAACGATAAGAGAAGAGCTGGAAATCCTCCGCAACCAACCGATGTGTTACACTCAAAGTACAATACCAGATAGTAGGGACACAATGAACTTTAGGGACTTAAAAAAACCCCGTATCGAGTTCCTAGAAAGAGTCAACGAATGGCTTAACCGAACCAAAGAGAATAGGTGGAGCATCATAAAATATATACTAGATGACTGTCTCAAAAGTATCATTGGTGGACAGCCATCCGAAACGAGAACATCAGCTATGAGGAGTTTAACAAATGTTCAGGACAATGTACTGGTCCGAATCAACCCAAATATAATCAGAGGCAATTTATGCAATTGGTAATTTGATGCAACCAGAGGTCAATCACCGACTACGTATTTCCTCGGAAAGGTATTCCTGGCTAGAAATTTAGAACCACGTATACCAGAGGAATGTCTGGTAACCAAGGCTATCTTATCACTTTGAGGAGGGAATAGTCCGAGCCAGACTCTGTGGAGAAATCAAAACCATAGGAGCTATTGAGGCACTGCTAGAAAGCTATGAGCAAGAGGACTATTACCGGAGATCCAGAAGACAGTACGAGAGACCGGATGCCAATAGAGAAGACCAAAACAGAGATCAGCAACAGAGAGTCAATCATGTTCGCGTTAATAATAATATTAATAATAATACTCATAATAATTGGATCAGACATCGGATAACACATCGGTCGGTTGCGGAGGCTTTCTAGCTCTTCTCTTATATTTATTAACTCTCTACGCTGTATATCGTCGATTCTTTCATTGTTATGGTTTACTTGTATGACCACATAATCAAACAGGTAATTCATAAACATCGCCCAAATCAGATGATCCCCAATTTTACATCTGCCCAGTCTAATACACCTGAGCCTATCGCCGGCTTGTACTTTTCTACAACTTATGTTAAAGGGCTGTCTGAAAAACTTAAAAAATCCCTCTTCTCAAGTCCCAAAGACCCGACATCCAAAGACAAACGATCTAATGTCGTATATAGTATCCAATGTAATGACTGTCCAGCCACATACACTGGTATTATGTCCCAATATTTACATAAGAGAATTTATCAACATAGAGAAGATTGCCATAAAAAACCCATAATTATAACCCCACCGCTTTAGTATCTCACCATTTAAACACCGGCCATGAATTTGACTTCAACAACACCCAAACTAACTATTAGGGAAATAATTATTTCAAAAGACACGTACTCAAATAAAAAGTGACCCTCACTCCATTAATTTTCGCACTGATACTCAAAATCTTTCGTCCAGTTATGCTCAACTTTACACACCGTCAAGGCATGAATTCGAAGAAATAATCAGTATTCTCCCTACAGGATGTGTTGGTCATTTTTGTGGCTAGCTCATTGTCAGATATTAATTAGTGTCACACTCCCCCTCTAGTGCAATATTTTCTCAACTGCCTTCCTAACACATGTTACTTTCATTTCCTTCAAATGTACAAAGGTCGTCTGTTCTGTTTTATAAATAGTATGTTGGTCCGGGCAAATTTACAGTTTTGTGTTTGGCGTCAGCAACAATTGTAAGTGTCTCACTGATCATATTATTTAATATTAGCTAAGTAACATATAACAATTCTTATAGACACATATTCGATCAGTTTTAAACTCAGTACAGTAGGCATCTCCGTTGTGCATAATTTACACTTAGGTGATAAAAAGAAGAGAATAAATTTAATAGTGTTATATTTATGTATGGATGCTCGAATGTGTAGTTGGCTTGTGAGGTTGTTTTTGGTGTGTGTGTGTGTGCTTATGTAGTGCTAGCGTGTGTGTATGTAGCGTCTGCGTGTTAGATTGATGGTAGATTGTGAGTGAGACAGAGCGCCTGAGTGGTTAATGTGAGTGAGAAGGTGTTGTATGAGTCTAGAAAGAGACAAGACTAAGAGAGAGAGTGAGAGAGAGATAGAGAGAGAGAGAGAGAGAGAGAGAGAGGGAGAGAGAGAGAGAGAGAGAGAGAGAGATTATGACCGACATATATACGAACTACATGAGACTATGGTACTCTATAGACCAAGTTCCAAGTAAATAACATTGTACAAAATGTAAATATTAAGTAATAACCATTTTCATATAATAGTCCCTCTCTCACTCTTCCAACCTTCTCTCCCTCTCCCTCCCATTATCTCTCTCTCTCTCTCTCTCTCTCTCTCTCTCTCTCTCTCTCTCTCTCTCTCCCTATCTCTCTCTCTCTCCCTATCTCTCTCTCTCTCTCTCTCTCTCTCACTTGTCTTTGTCCACAATTGGCAAATTGCATAATTCTCTATTTTATGTGAGGATGATAGTGTAATAAAAATGGTGAGTGCCAATTGTGGACAAAGACAAGTGAGAGAAAGAGAGTGAGAGAGGGAGAGAGAGAGAGAGAGAGAGAGAGAGAGAGAGAGAGAGAGAGAGAGAGAGAGAGAGAGAGAGAGAGAGGAGAGAGAGAGAGAAGAGAGAAGGTTGGAAGAGTGAGAGAGGGATGAAGGGAGACAGAGAGTGAGGTTTAGTAAGAGAGAGAGTGAGTGGGAGGGATGGTGAGTGATAGAGCGATTTCAGGCTAGAGTGAGAGGCTGTGAGAAAGATTGGTAGCGGGGAAATGGGTGAGAGAGAAGGTGTGATTGTGGACACATACATAAATTACAATATTCTATAGTACTCTTGACTATAATTTACAATATGATTACAATTATTATCCAAGTTTACCTGTTAGTAAAATTCAGCAGAAACTTTTGTTTGTAACCTTATGTCAACTATCTGATGTAAGTCGTAAAGCTCTACAGTTATTGTGTAAATTGAATGTATCTAAAATATGATTGTTTGTTAAAACCAGTAGGGAGTGAAACATGTTAAAAATAACTTTTAATAATTACGTAGTGAACATCCCCTAATCTGTTTTAGTTATAGGTAATATATTTTACTTTGCTATATGTTGACTGCTGTAGGTATAAACAATTTATGTACCAATCTAATATACAATTGTTGATTACTGTTTGTTTAATTAATTAAAATATCGTTATATTTAGTAATTTAAATTGTAATACTGTATAAATTAAGTTCTGTCATACTATAATTTGCTCGTTTTCTTAAAGATAATTGGAATATGTAAACAAACTATCATAAGTCTTCACATATACAATGATACATACTGTAATATACTAGAATTCAGTATGGTTTATAAAACCACGCGTGGGTTGCGTCAATTCTGTGACGATATTTGTAACGAGACTCGATTGTAGTAATTATTAGTGTTCGTAATTTCAAAATTGTTTGTTTGAATTAATTTAATTATTTAATTCGATTTTGATGTTTTTTGTTTATTTATTTATAAGTAAATATTTAATTGTAGACACGTGGATGAATGTACACAATTGCGTAGATCTCTTGATGTTAGTTCACTCTCCTAGTTAAAAGTGTCGTCTGTGTATGTCTGTGTATTGTCTTGACAAGGTTATTATTCATAAATCAAACTTTCACGTACCTGTGGCGTAGTACTGGACGTTCAGTTGGTCACAGGTGGTTAATAAACTGTCAAGCTTTTGATTGAGCAGTATATTAATGCTGTAAAAGCTTTGTGTAAACACTTTTAATATTTATTTGGGCACCATATGGGTTTTCGAAAGAAATGTCCCATAAAAAGAATTCTTCTGAAGAAATTGATAGTTAATTCTGATATTTAATTACTCAATAAATGATCAAATGGTTAGATCGAAATCATGCATTAAAATTCTGCTGGTTTTTTTACTATCAAATGGACCTCAGTAATTAGTAATACTGATTAATTACTAATTGAAATAATTGTTGACAAATGCTGTTACATTACAATACTGGTATTTATTATTTGTTATGGGATAATTTCAATTAAATACATTCATTAGATAATAACTAACGGATCACAAATCGTCCGGTTTCTCTACCTTGTCTAGCTCAGTTTAGTTAACAATGAAAACTCTAATTATGATCGATAAATTATTTATTATAGTTATTTATCTCAAGGGTGGCTTCTTTTAAGCTACAGAATAGAACGCCACTTTATTTCACAATGCTATTATGATATATCATATGGTTAGGTTAGACACCTTTAGTTATCGAAAGTTAATAAACGAAAAGTTCGTTTGTTCTGAATAAAATTGAGTTGAGTTATAAAAATATTAACATATGAAATCTTACGTCGGAATCTGTTAATTCCTCTAAATAATTTTGATACAGTGTTAGTTACTTATAGCCTTATTGTTTTTTGCGTCAGTAAAATTGTGTATTATTTATACTGTTATTGGCTAAAATGTAAACAAGCAATTATGAGCACTATACTACCTGTTGATTAATCGTAATGATTAATTTATTAACACTTTAACGATCTTTTTCTATGATCGTGTTTACACTTCACTGATATTCGCTCTGGAACGGGTTAATCTTCTTCTTAAATAAGCTACTGCTTTGTGGTTACGTTGATACTTAACCTCGTTCGATGACACGCACTACTGGTTAAAGTTTCACTACTATTTTCGATGCACAGATTGAATTACACTTCTTCTTTATCGTTGATTTATAATATTTTGATGATTATTTGGTCTGGATTTGTTGTTGCTGGTTGAGTAAATTTAGACAAAATGCTCTGTGTTTACAACGATCCACGTTTATATACTTTTTTCATCAAGCCGTTTAGAGCGCTCGAAGTCTTACTAACATCGTTCGTGATTGTTGCAAAATTATGTCATGATGACGTAATTCTATTAATAGGCATTACATATTGATATTTTTGCGTCTGTTTTCAATGTTGATATTATTCGTCGTATTCAATCGTAATTCACCAATTTTATGATGCTAACGTTAATATCTCAACTATTACAATTCCATTTCGGGTTCTATTACTATCATTGTACAGCTTATTTATTTATCTTTCTTTTGATATGGCTTGATACCAGTTTAGTTACAGTTTTCATTAATATTTAATTAATTTAAACTTACTAGGACATTGTTTACATGCGTCGTCTGCTAAAAATGGCAAATCCTACTATTAACTTTTTTCTAATATTTGTTTAATTATTCTTAATTCCTATTTTGAACATGATTAATTGATTAAAAGAATACCTTATTATATATAAATGCTGCATTCAGCTGAACAATATTCATTATCTGTCTAATTTGTTGTTTTACTAACATAAACTCCAATATTTTACTATTTATATTTTAACATGTCCTTCCCATATCTTACTTTTATAATATCACCCATGTGGTGGTACTTCACATTCTTTTCACTATAGTCATGATTCTACTGCATTATGCTTAGTAGGGTTTCTATTTAACTCTCATTTCATTGATTTAAATTGGTCATTCAGGGTCTGTTATCATTATTATCTTTTGTACATATTTCACTCACTTATGAAGTTACCTAAACACATATAGTGCTTACATTTATAGTCATTCTTAATTTATAATAATACCTATTTGGTTTCACATTATCTTTTACAGTTTGTGACTATTCCTAGCATACTACATTATATTTGTCTTTTTTATATTATTGTTCTACTTAGATCAGCTAATGTGCTGTTATTTATTCATAATATAGAGTACAGTATTATTCAAGTCAGTTGTTATTTTATTTATACTGTTTGATTTTATTTATCAAATGTTTTTATTGGGCTCACTTGGCAGTTGATGTGGGAAACTTGTCTTGTCATTTTGTCTTTGTCATTCAGATTATTTATGTTGTAGTGTCATTTAGTACATGTTGTGGATTCATCACTGTTTACTTGAATTCCTTCTCTTCTTTTCTTCTTTATTGGTTTATTATTTTCACTGTTACATTCTTTCTGGTTACTCATTTATAGTTCTTTTAGTATTATTCACCCTTCTGGTGTTCATTTTTGTTATGGAACCTTTTGTGATGTTACAATACATACGCACGCACACACTCACATACACGAACACGTTCACCCAAATATTTAATTCTTCCGTTGTGTTTGACATTTCTTTTGTATTTCATACACAGGTCCTGAAGATGAAACTAAACATTGTCGAAAAGTCGACGCAAAATAGTTACAATTTGTGTTATTTTTGACCGATCCTCACTAACCATCCACTAAAAAAAACTCATGATAATAACAATAATAATAGATTTAGATCCCGAAGACGCAGCTTTGATAATGGAAGGGGCTTCAGAAAACAGAATAGAGTTAATGAAGAGAGGAGAAGTCCACCCTGAAGCCGCAGCAATGAAGATAGGACACCAAGAAATCAGGAAGCGATGAGAGAGTTCAGACCAGATAACCGAACTCAAGAAGAAACCGTACGACCTACACTGCAACAGGAGAGATTGGGAAACGAGTGTCGGCAGTGGGAATACCAAGCAGCCCATCACTGCAAGAATTGGACAGGCAGATAGTTAACAACGATTTTGATCATCAGGAAAATACCAACATAATCGAAAACAATTATCTTAAATGTATACGTAACAAACTCGTTGAAGAAGAATCCACAGCACAGTGCAATCAAACTAGTGAAATCATTTTCACAACTGCTTTACTGCAATGGTTATCAGCTAAGATTATGATATATACAGGTGCGAATGTATCCTTAATAGACAAATAAGAATTTAATAGAATAAAAGATTTGTGTAACGAAGATATACCAACACTGCCAGTGACTAATTTGGTAATAGTGGGAGCTACTGGTAGGCCAAATAAGACAATCCGACAGCAAGCTATGTTAGAGGTATCCAGTCAGGGCAATACGATTCCAATGGTGTTCTTGGTGCACAGGGTCTATCATTTAAAGTTATAATTGGGTGTGATATGTTACGGCGACACTCAGCAGTCATTAATATGTGAAATGGCAAAATAACGCTGTACAATGAACAGGGCGAATGGTCAAGTGAGATAATAGGCCGCAAGTGTGCCCCTCACTATCGACATTCATTTACCTTACTACAGAATTACAGGGAGGAATTAATGACACCACATAAAGAATGAGCCTGCACCGAAGACGACATATGGAAACAAAAGCTAGAGGAAATTCAGTCATTCCAGACCAAGAGTAATAGCGAAATAACCCATTAACAGAAAAGGCAGCTAATCAGTATCTACAATAGGTATAGGAGAGTGTTTTACGATTTGCCAGGGAAGGCAAAGAACTTCGTTTGTCAATTACCATTTAATAACCCTGTTAGTTTTTATAAAAAACCGTACCCAATAGCACAATCGCTTAAAACGAACAGTAAAGAGAGAAATTCAATGCATGATGGATGCGTGATATTATCGAATATAGTTCATCTCCCTACACCAGTCCAATCGTTGCAATACAGAAGATGGATGGAGCAGTACGTTTATGTCTCGATGCCCGGGAAGTAAATAAATAAATTATTAACGATAGAATTCACCCGGAGAAATATAAGAAATCATGAAGACATTTACGGGTATGAATTCATGAGCATATGGGATGCTGTGTGTGACTATTGGCAAATAGAACTGACCCCAATTGTAGAAAATATATAGCATTCATTTTTGAAGGTAGGAATTACCAGTTCAAACGATTTCCTTTTGGACTTGTAAACTCCGTCGCCATTTTTGTGAAGTGTATGGACCAAATTCTGGGAAGAGAAGTGTTAGAATTCACAACAGTCTACGTAGATGTCCTTCTAATAACTTCTACAACTTGGGAGAAGCACTGCCAGCGTATAGAAATGGTGTTAAGAAAGTTAGCTGAAAATAATATAACACTCAAATTAGATAAATCGAAGCGAATAACTATTACACTGCAATTCCTAGGATTTATTTTATCGGAGACAGGAATCACTACATATCCAGAGAAAGTGGATGTCATAAAAAATTTCCCCAAACCCAAAAATATTCGACAACTTCAATCGTTCCTTGGAGTGTGTAACTACTACAGGAAGTTTCAAAAGAATTATTCGAAATTAACGGCAAGATTTAAAAACTTATTATCTGCAAAATGTAAATGGAAATGGGGCGATGATGATGACGAAACGTTTAACTTAATTTAAATTAATTCCTTGACAGCATTATTCTCCATCATCCAGACTTTGGTAAAAGATTCTAGACGAATTGTGATGCAAGTAACGTAAGCCTTGGAGCGGAACCTACGAAGAAGATGATTAAGGGAATCATTTAGTAATTAGTTTTGCTAGTCGTGTACTAAACAGCAGTGACCGAAATTATAACGTCACAGAAATAGAGTTATTAAGTGTGGTGTTCGTCTGTAACAAGTTCCGCACGTATATCTTAGGTTACCCATTAAAAGTGAGATCAGACCACAAGTCAATACCATTCCTAAAGAAATACAAATTAAGCAATGGAAGATTAACTAGGTGGGTTCTGGCCTTTCAAGAATGCAACATAACGTGGGAGTACGTGCCAGGAAGACAAAACACTGTTGCAGATGCCCTATCCAAGAGTAAACATGGATAAAGGTACGTTTGAAATTGATAGAGAAGATATAGGAAAAATATACAACGTATTGTTGAGAAGGGAAGAACTAGCAGACCTACTAATCGAATACAAGCAGAACAAAGAAATGATGAAAATCTTGTTATCATTACCACACGAATCAGTAACAGTGACTTGAAAATATTGCCATTCTTCCACATCCATAATAAATTGATCTTCACAAAACCAACAACTGAAGAAAACAAATGGAAACTATACATCCCCAAATCGATGGAGACATCAATAATTATAATCTATCATTAAATCTACGGACACATGGGAACTGAGAAAGTTATAAAATCGTTAAAAGAACATGTGTACATTGAAGGTATAAATAAGATAGTGAGATAAACAGTGAAGAAGTGTAGTATAAGCCAAATGGTGAAAGTAAACAATGAGAAGAGAGAAGGAGCAATTATAACCATAACATCCAGTACAAGATTAGAGAAAGTGTTCCTTGATTATTTTGGACATTTTCCCCGAAGTGGAGGGAAACACAGGTACAAATACAGAGTCATTATTTGGGACCATTTTAATAAATATACTAAACTGTACCCTATTAGTAAGGCATCCACCAAGGTGCCTTTTTTTTTTAAACTCATTATTAAAAAATACATGATCGATATTGGAGTCCCAGAAGCAATTGTAACCGACCACGGAACCCAATTTAAAGGCAGAAGATGGAGGGAAGAAATGACAAACAAAGGCATCCGAACTTACAAAACGTCTGTATACCATCCCAACAGCAATCCAGCCGAGAGAGTACTGAGAGAAGTAGGGCGAATTCTCCGCACATATTGCCATGATGACCATAAAAAATTGAGTGAATATATTTCAGAGAGTGAATCATTTCTCAACATATCACACCACGTCACCCCATAGCAGATGATGTTTTTAAAACCACCACCAAGGATATTACCAAAATAATCCATTTCCCTGAAGACCCCGATGAAGAAATGGATATCACCAGAACACGATATAAACAGGATACTCTACAAAACCTAATTGAGGAAGAAAAGACAATGTAAAACGGGAGTTCATCCAATTAAGTATAATGCTGGAGAAAAGGTACTCATCAGCGAAAACAATCCAGCAGTATCGAAGGTATAGCCAAAAAATTTTTATTGTTATACACTGGACCATATGTGATAAATAAATACAATGGTAATAATATTTATATAATAGTATACCCAAGTACTAACCAAATCAAAGGTACCTACAATCAAACCGAAATGAGAAAATATTATGAGTGAAAAAATAAATAACAGATTATTTTCCCCAAACTTGGTTTAAACAAAATAATCATGTTTTGGTGGGAAGGTAATATGTAATGCGACATAATGAGCATAACCCAATAAGTGTATAAACCCCCATATATATTACATAAACTAAACAATTTACCTAACCTTGCCAAGCCAATGAGAAAGGTTAAAACGCAAAGTAAGCAAAACGAAGTACAATATAAGCTAATGTAGAACAAGGATGTACTCTAAACCACTAAAAGTGACTGTTCATATCAATAACAACTAATTTTAAAAAGAAAATGTTATCACATCAAGAACAATAAGTGATTGAGTGTAAAATGTAAATGTAAGGTGTTGGAAGCTAACTATACAGACAGGACTGATAATAATAGTGGTAACTTATTGTAAATTGAAATTTTTAAAAACAACTAAAGACAATGTGTGATCATATAATAATATTTAATGTGTGAAATATCTGATACTCAATATACCTGTGTATTACCAATTTGCCAAAAGACTTCAACCTGTAAAGAAACTAAAGGTGATTTACGTTGTTAATTTAATTTACTTTAATGTTAACTGAATAACCTTAATTGTATAAAATAATACCCTATTTTATTTTTAATGTTAACTGAAGGAAATAATACAATCATTTGTGCTGTTTAAAGTAATGTATTAAACCTTATTTTGGGTAATAAGTATTAGATTGTTTAAATTGACCAGGTGCAAAATTACTTAATAATAGGTCATAATAAATTGACCAACTATACTATTAAATATTAAGAAGTTATTAAAAGAAAGTTTTATTGTTTAAAGTTGGTTTGACTTTGACCATAATAGCCTAACTTTATGGTAATATGTTTGTTTTATGTCAATGTTGTCTTTCACATTGTCAGAATCAATTCAATGGATAATAATAACATAATGGATAATTCAATGCAAGTAATAAAAATAGTGTATCAAGCCACAAGGTCATACAGTAATCTTAAATTGAAACTTTGTACTATAGAGAAATACCAATTAATTAGCCAATATCAAAATAAAAATTATTGCAAATCTAATTATTAAACCATCACAGCACTGTAATAAGTAGTAAAAGATGGTATAAATAGTAATGTATGCTTTATTTAAGTGTCAGAAGCATCGTATTAATTAATTAATGGAATTTTAATGTGATTTGAAATGTCAAAAGCTACATGGAATGGCTTATGAGATGAAAGTTTATAAAATGTTAAGTTAATTATTAGGACACACACCTATGCCATGTGTGGTGTCTAAATTTTTGTCTTGTTATAAGGAATATTGTACTGTAAACCAATTTGGGATTTATTATGTAATAGACATGGAGTAATTGTAGCTAGAAAGTGTAAAATTTGGTATCTTAAATAATTAAGGTCATGTGACCTCTCCACCCGACGATTTTGACCAATGATAAATTTTGAAATTTGGTCAGCCCATTGAAGGTATAAGGAAATTTCTTCACTTGATTGTTAGACTCAAAATTATAAAAAACTAGTCTATGCTACTCTGTGTAAAATGTATACGATAGGGTCAAGTCCAAGTCTGAAGAAGAGTGAAAGTAAAACAATATTAACAGTGTCAAACTAGTAACCAAAAAAAGAAACAAGAAATAATAATATAATAATAAAGCAAGAATAAAAAGAAAATAATATCTCTAAAAATAAATAAAGTGATCTACAAAAGTGGTGAGACCGAACCTTATATACTAACACTAGTAATAATTATACAACACCAGAACTAAATCACAGTAACACTTATTCATCACAACCAAAGTGAAAAGACCAATTCAACACCAGTGAAAAATTTATTTGACTTATTTTAAGTTAAAAAGTTTTTTTAAATAGTTGGGAGGTAAATCAACTCTATCGTTGCTTAGCGTCAGTCCGCCATCTTGGCACAGCCAACTGAAACCAACGCTGAGTCAACACTAACTATTGTGTTCTCACATCAGACCAAAAACTATTCCATTGTATTTTCTTGATTTTAATTTTATTGTTATTCGTAAGTAAAAATTATTTTAATTGTGATATGTTGTATTTCTTAGTGTCCATTTCGTACTATTTAATAACAGTCAAAAAAATCCAGGAGTTTATTTAACTATCGAAATTGTAACTCTGAATCGCACTGAGATTAAGAATAGACTTGTACATTACAAACATTAGAGCAACGAAAGCAGTAACATACGAAAATAAATATTGATATTTTTCCCTAATTGATGCGTATTGTCTTTTATTAAAAAAAAGTAAATAATATAGAAATAAAGAATTTCATTTCAGAATAAGGATATAAAACCCGACCGCGACGACGTAAGTAATTCCGTCAAGCGTAACAACCTTCGGTAAGTGTGTCTGGTAACCTCAATCTTGACAACTCAACACGAAAACCAACACCCGTCCCCAAACAAACAGTAATCCACGTTAATAAATAAAAGTTAAAATAACTTAACTTCACTCACATATTAAGTAAAGAAACACGTCTCGTTACATAATTGGCACCAGGAACGTGGGGTTGAATACGTATACTTCACGTAAGGTGCGACTGGAACCAATTACCCGAGATAAAATATTATATTAAAAAATACAAATTGGTATTAGAACACAACTAGTAAGAAACAAACAAAATTCAGAATTACAAAATTGGCACCCAACCAGTGAGGCTGAATTTAAAAAAAATTAATAACCCGATTTGTAATAAATAATACTACAATTAACCTAACCTTAGCGACGACAGTTATGAGTTATTCGAAATGAAACGACGTGCAACATCGCAGAAAAGGACAAAACACACAGAAACAGAAGGTGATATGCACGAACACGAGATAGAACCGGTCAATGATAACAACATGGAATAACAGGCTGTAACAACGACGAAGCAAGAGGAGGCATGAATTTACAGCACATAATGGAATTTATGGCCAAGAAAATTGACAGATATTAAGACAAATTTATTAAAATATACTAATGAAAATTTAAGGAAACAAAATGAGACTCTGAAACAACAGACAGAGATAAACAACAAGAATTAAATCAAACAATTAACGAAAAAATTGAAAATAAAATCGAAAGCATAAACGACCAGATAGAGAATAATAATGAACACCTGAGGAGGCAAATAGAGAGTACTAACGAAAGTATAAATGAGAAAATAGAACACTCCAATGAAACAATTAGCCGCAAAGTTAATAGGCACAACGATGCTGTAAAGCAGCAAATTGCAGAGATCAATGAACGTCTATACCGAACCAACGAAGTGCTTCTACAATTTAGGGAAGACATCATTAATCAGATCAACAACGTAGAAGATAGTAATAGAATCAGAATAAAAGTTGTGCAGCAAGAAACTCAAGAAAACGGGACAAGCTACAAGAAAGCATATCCGAACATTTGGAACATCTCAATAATAATATTATACGTCAAATAAGGAGTCAATTAAATCATAACAGTGAGAGAATCGACGATATGCAGCGTAGAGAGTTAATAAATATAAGAGAAGAGCTAGAAATCCTCCGTAAATGACCGATGGGTTACACTCAAAGTACAATACCAGATATTGGGGACACAATAAACTTTAAGGACTTAAAAAAACCCTATCGAGTTCCTAGAAATAGTCAATGAATGGCTTAACCGAACCAAAGGAAATAGGTGGAGCATTATAAAAAATATACTAAATGACTGTTTCAAAAGTATCATTGGTGGACAGCCATCCGAAACGAGATCATCAGCTATGAGGAGTTTAAACAGATGTTTAGGACCAAAACAGAGATCAGCGATAGAGAGTAAATTATTTTCGCGTTAATAATAGTAATAATACTCATAATAATAACAATTATCTTAAAAATATACGTAACGAACTCTGTTAATGAGAAGAATGATCCAGCACGTGTGGACAAGAAAATGTTAATGAGTTGGGCCCAAGTGGGCTAAAAATATGCTTCTAGAGTTGAAGAATCCTGTCGGCTGGTCTTCCATGTTAGTTGAAAATATTATGTAATACATGCATTGCTTCAGTGGGAAGAAAATGATAAGATGTGGACTGTATTTGAATAGATTTTAATACGTTTCTTAGTTACATTACAAATGTATTATTTGTTGAAATGAGGTCGGCTAATAATGCGTGTTGCCAAGTATTAAATTGAATTGAAATGATAGTTATGGCGCTAGTTGGCCATAAGTACGAATGTGCGGCCTAAGGCCTACATTAAAGGTCGTAAGAATACGATGTGCGCGAATACGGCACTAGAATACTTGAATGCAAGTATTTTAAATGACAGCGAGGCTGCGAGCGAGCCGAACGCTGCAGACGAGCGTCTGATACACACTGTGCAAAGTCCTAACACGCGAAAATTGAAACAAGGCAGTAAGCAGATTAGCCAACCTAGAAAGCGAAATTATCGCGCTACCGTACATAAGCTGCCCGTCAAAATCAAATGATTTTTTAACATTTTTTTAATAAATTATGATACATTTACAATTTAATTTAAAAGAGTACAGTTCTTACTAACGATAGTTAGGTTCAAGGCTAAGTTGAACCTTGAGTTATGAGATTAGATAACGGCAGTCCGTCACTAGTTTAGAGATAAGCATGCATAAGATAAGCCTAGAGATAGGCGGTTGTAGGCCAAGGTTGGCGAACACCTGTTTCATATATGAATAAAGTCAGGTTTGACCAATATTACTGACACAAGTGTGTGCAGTATATAACATTATAAAACATGAAAGAAAAATACATAATTATACAATGTTTAATGCATGATCGGAAGCTCATCACATGATGGACCGATAGCTGGTAACCCTATGCATGTCATAGATGGTTACTGTAAAATTAATTGAGGCCCGTGGGCCTGTACAGAGAGTTCATTACATGAACAAAATTGTTGTTGAACATGTTGCAGTTGCATGTTCAATCGTATATTTAGCAGGGCGGCATGTATTGACCTAGTCATGCTGTTCCTGAAGTTTCAGGAACTTACAATATGTAATAATGTATGAACAAGCTAGATGCTGAATGCAAGCCCAGATATGACATGTATGTCATAATTTCAAGTAAAAAGAATTGTGCATGCTTACTTGCAAAATGAATACAATATAAAATAAACCTAGACGTGGCAGTTACATACGGCAGACGCTAACAATAGTTTTTTACATAGACACAATTTATGTGAATACAATAACAATAAGTCAGATAACATACAATACTGTGATTACAGAAACAATTGAAAATAAGTTTAGAAATAACCAAATTTGTACACAATAGTGAGGAAGACATGAGGCATGAATCAAATGTTCCCCATACGAAAATACAAATAATAATAAAGCCTTGCATATTAATTAAACTAATACTTGCTTGAGCAAACAGACAGTTGCTGACTCAAAAATAATTAGGCTTATGCTAAAACAAGTGTTTATAACTTAACAAGTTGGAACATTTGACTTATGTGTCCTCAAAATAAAACAAGGTAATAACTCCCTTACGTTATTGTTCGTCTCCTTTACAATTTTAAAATGAGACCACCAAAACATGAAAATTAGAAAGCATGCGATGGCGCAAAATTAATAAGAAAAAAGATTGAGATAATTCATCACAATTAGTTTGACCAACTGGTCGTAACAAGTAATAAGCCAATGGCTGAATAAAAGTAGCATTGTGCTAAGTAACCATAATGTCAAATCTCGTCTCGCGCCGGCAGCAGACATAATTTATGTATTGGTCTCCGCAAAACACCCGTAGGCGTGCGAATGTCCACGACACGAACCAAGTTATCTGGGCCGGGAAATGTGGCGATAATTACGCCAAATTTCCAGGCTAATGGAGGTAAATTATCCTCAATAAGCAAAGCTAAATCACCAATGGAAACATTATCCTTGGCAAACTTCCACTTGTGACGCTGCTGCAACTGGTGCAAATAATCGCGAGACCACGCCTTCCAAATGCCCTGGACAAACCTCTGAAGAAGTTGCCAACGCCCAAGACGAGAAACAGGAACGTGAGAAAGGTCTGGGTCCGGAATCGCCGTTAAGGGTGCGCAAATAAAAAAATGGCCAGGTGTAAGTGGCACCGGGTCGTTAACATCTGAAGAGATAGCAAAGGTCGAGAGTTCAGACATGCCTCTATCTGAGACAAAAGAGTCGTGAACTCTTCGAAGTTGAGTATAGATTTGCCTACCACGCGGCGCAGATGAAATTTCAAACTCTTTATGCCGCTCTCCCAAAGGCCACCGAAATGAGGTGAGGAGGGCGGAATAAATGACCATGATATCCCGTGAGAGGATGTGAATGACTTGATCGAAGAGATGGCATCCTTGTTGTGCCAAAAGTTGTAAATATCATGTAAGATGGTGCGGCCCTTCCTGAAGTTTGTGCCATTGTCGGAGTACAGTTGACTGGGTATACCCCGACGTGCCATGAAACGACGTAATGCGGCTATAAACGCGCTGGCCGTAAGGTCGGAAACCAATTCCAAGTGAATAGCCCTAGTCGCTAAGCAAACAAACAAAGATACGTATGCCTTAGAAAGAGTTCTCCACCTCTGCCCGCCATGCCGAATCATGAAGGGACCACCATAATCAACCGCGCAAAATAAGAACGGCCTAGAAGGAGTGACTCTAGGGGATGGTAAAATACCAAGTCTCTTAACCTGCTGTGTGGCACTAAACCTGATACACTTGAGACACTTGCGAATAATGGAACGGATGACTAGCCGGGCATTAACAATCCACCAACGTTGACGCAGTGAATGATGCACGAGTTGAGCACCAGCGTGAAGTAAACGAATGTGTTCACGTTCGAGGATAAGGCGTGTAATATGCGCCGATGGGGGTAATACAATAGGATGTTTCGAATCGTAGGGTAATTGGGAATGCTGCAATCGTCCGCCCACGCGTATCACTCCAGAGTCGTCAAGAAACGGGTCGAGAGAAGCCAACTTGCTCCTAATGGAAACAGAAGATCCGTTCCGAAGACAATTAATTTCGGTTGCGAAGTGGATCGACTGAGATTGTTTTATGAAGAAGTTGAGAGACTGATGAATTTCTACAGGGGTCAGATCGCCCGAAAGTTTGTCCGCACATAAGTGCCTAATATTTCTGATGAACCGAAAACAGTAAGCGTATACACGCGTCAGCCGGTGCAACGAGGAAAAGTCCAACGATAAGTCAACAGCCAGGGTAGACATTAGCGAAAGGTTATGTGTATTTTTCTCTTCCGCGGTGACTTCAGAAGACGACGGAGTGGCCGGTACGAATGATGGGACGGGATCAGATTCTGACGATTGAGACAGACAGCCAGGACCGTGCCACCAAAGCGAGCAATCGCGCAAAACGTCAGGGAGACACCCCCTAGATATAATATCAGCAGGATTGTGTGGCGAATCAATGTGATGCCAGGTATAAGTTTGCGTACGACGCTGAATTTCAGCAACCCGATTAGCGACGTATGTTTTCCAACGCGTAGACTGCGCATGAATCCAGTAAAGAGCCACCATGGAATCAGAATACAAATGTACATTATCAACAAACGAATAAAGAGCAGGAATAACCTTAGATATGAGTCGCGATAATAACAAGCAAGCGCAGAGTTCGATGCGAGGTAATAACACCTGGCGTAGGGGAGCCACGCGAGATTTGGAACACAAGAGGTGACAGGAGGCAGTAGAATCTTGATAAATGACTCTGATATATAGAAAACAGCCAAACCCTCTCTCCGAAGCATCCGAAAAACCATGCAATTGAACTGTAGCTGCCTCACGCTTGCAACGAATAGATCGCGGGACTACTATTTTGCCAATCAGAATCAATTTGTTACACAAAGAATGCCAATCCGAAAGTGACTGACCGGAAATCGGTTCATCCCAACCAAGCTTACAAAGCCAAAGTCGCTGCATGAAATGTTTATACAAAAAGACAACTGGACCGATTAAACCAAGAGGATCATATATTCCAGCAATAATTGAAAGAATTTTTCTCTTGGATATGCTAGAATCAACCGGAGATAGTTTGATGTCAAACAAAAATGAATCGGCAGTATTGTTCCAAAGAATGCCTAGGGTACGCACATTGTCCTGTTTATTTAGGGGTCGTGAAAAGTTGTGATGATTTGCGACCGCTGTGGGTTCATTTGATGCCCATTTGTGCAACGTGAAACCATATTGACCAAGTAACGCACCTAGATCGGATTTCAGCTTGGTTAGATTAGGGATAGTGTCCGAACCGGTAAGTAGATCGTCGACATAAAAATCGTTGGTTATGGCTAACGCCGCTTGGGGAAAGGAAGACTGATTGTCCCTAGCAATTTGTAGAAGGCAACGAGTGGCCAAAAAAGAGGCGCTAGCCGTGCCGTAGGTTACTGTTCGCAGCGCGAAATGTTTAAGTGGTTCGAGGGGAGAATCACGCCACAAAATGCGTTGATAGTGACAATCCCCTTAAGCTACGCGAATCTGACGATACATCTTCTCGATGTCGGCAATGAGAACATACTTATGTATGCGGAAACGCAAAAGAATGGAAAAAAGGTCTTGTTGAACATTGGGGCCTACTAACAATATGTCATTTAACGAAAGGCCATTAGTAGTCTTGGACGAACCATCAAAAACAACGCGCAGTTTTGTGGTCAAGCTAGACTGTTTAAACACGGCATGGTGAGGCAAGTAGTAAATATTTGACGCTCCTAAATTGATAGCGCCATCATCGATGAGTGTCATGTGCCCAAGATCCATGTATTCCTTGATAAAGCCCGCGTAGTCGCGAGCGAGCTTGGCATCTCGCCTAAATCGACGCTCTAAGCTTAAGAATCTTGATTCGGCACTTGTGTGAGATTCCCCCAAGTGGGGATTATCAGACTTGAATGGGAGTGACACTATAAATCTACCCTCGTGGTTGCGCTGAGTAGAGCGCACAAAATGCTCTTCACAGGCCGACTCGCTATCAGGGGTATCGTCAGGGATAGTTTCTGCTTCCCAAAATCTCTCGAGAGATTGCAGAATTTGACTGTCATTGTTCCTTGCTAGGAACGAAACAGCAGGACCCTCGGTGTGGCAGTGCTTGGGCAGATTGCCAGCTAAAATGTAGCCCAGTTTTGTTTCCTGAATGATAGGAAAATTGGGGCCGCGAGTGTATTTATTGGCTAATATCAAATCCAGATAAAATTGTGCCCCTAATAGTATGTCGATTTGTGAAGATATATTAAAATCTGGGTCGGCCAGAAAAATTTTGTTTGGAATGTGGAACTGGTTGATATCAAACGAGGTTGAAAGCAGATTGTGAGTTAAGGTAGATAAGACGGCACATTTCGCCTCGAAACTATGTCTCTGATAGCGAGAAATAATACGTATAGAAGCCATATCAGTTGCGCAACACGCTGTGTTGTTTATTCCTGTGATTGGAATATTACATTTGGTTAATTTAAGGTGTAACCTTTTTGCAAATGATTTTGTACAGAAATTAATCTGTGAACCGGCGTCCAGGTGTACTCTAGCCCTATGCCGGTTGCCAGCCTGATCAACGACAGATACAACCGCTGTGGATAAAAGAACATTGTTTTTACACTGTAATTTAAGCGAGCGATAATTACTGCTGGCAGCTGTTGATTTCGGCACGTAATTTGCGTGCAGCAATGTGTGGTGTCGTTTTGAACAAATTTTACAGACCTGTTTACTCTTACAGTTAGCTATCAAATGACCTGCTCTAAGGCAGTTGATACAAAATTTATGATTTGCAACAACTTGCCCCCGCTCAGCGGTGCTTAACATACGAAAATTGTTACATATGTGAAGCGGGTGGTTAGATTTACAACACACGCATGAATAATGATTTGCCGCTGTGTGATAGCTCTTAATGTATTGCTGCCAGCAGTATTTCTTAAGCTACACTTCTCAGATTTATTGTTAGGTTTTACATTAAGTTTGTTGAATTGCTGTCCGGGTTCAATAGACATTGTATTTTCTAACAGCTGTCTGCGTAAGTTTAAAAAATGCGTAAAGTCTTGAAAGCTAGGCAAATTGTCAGGGTCTATTGACTCCTTCCAAAGTTTTAAAATAATAGGGTCAAGTTTGGTGGACAGCAACTGTATGGTGATAAATTCAAATGAATTCACTGACAGCTTCATTGCTGCCAGTGAATTAACGGAAGACGTTATTGTGTTAGTAAACTCCGCCAAACTTTGGACCGAGTCCTTTATTGTGGACTTAACCTGAAGTAGGTTTTGCACATAGTATTTAGCTAATATGAATGGGTTGTTATACCTTTCGGACAGCAAATTCAACGCTATTGAATAATTTTCTTTACAAATAGGTAATGATTTGATTAAATCTAACGGTTCACACTTCACAGAGGAATGCAAATAATGCAGTTTTTGCACTGGTGTTAAATCAGATCTTGAATGCACTAAATCGGTAGAAATTGAATAAAAATGTTGCCACTCCAATATGTTGCCTGAGAAGCAGGGCAAACTTATCGGCTTTAGTTGCATGTGCGTCGATAATACGGGAGGCACAATCTGAGTATTAAAAGTGTCAAGTAGTTGCAAAATGTTTGCCTCAGTTGAGTATATCATTTCTTCGACCTCAACTCGGTCTGCTTGAGCAACGCTCGTGTCTTTACTGACAAGCTCTATCTCAGACTGTACCTCGTCGTACTTCGAGGCCAAGCTTTTGAGACTTTCCAGTCTTACAGTTAGAAAATGTTTTGTACTTAAAGTTATGTCAAATGAATTTACCGCGGATTGTATCCGCACTATCGCGGACTTTAATCCGCCTCTCTTTCTGGTCAGCACTTTGAGGCCTTCTTCAGACATTTTACGCACCTTTTTACTGTTGTTGGTGATACCTTGTTGGCGATGTCCTGCAGCGTCGGCTCCTTGGTGAAGATGGTAAACAGCTGGCAGAGATGACCACTTTGAGTAAGCACTGTAGCTGGCAGGCACTTGCTAATATGTTGTCTGAAGATGACGAGCGAAATGACGATGCAAATCACGCCACGGTCGTATTAGCTGACGTGCTAATTCGCCCGTGATGGCCAGAAATAGTGGTAGAAAATATTGGATGGAAAATCCAGGTCCGGAGTGACCAAAAAATGTTAATGAGAAGAATGATCCAGCACGTGTGGACAAGAAAATGTTAATGAGTTGGGCCCAAGTGGGCTAAAAATATGCTTCTTGAGTTGAAGAATCCTGTCGGCTGGTCTTCCATGTTAGTTGAAAATATTATGTAATACATGCATTGCTTCAGTGGGAAGAAAATGGTAAGATGTGGACTGTATTTGAATAGATTTTAATACGTTTCTTAGTTACATTACAAATGTATTATTTGTTGAAATGAGGTCGGCTAATAATGCGTGTTGCCAAGTATTAAATTGAATTGAAATGATAGTTATGGCGCTAGTTGGCCATAAGTACGAATGTGCGGCCTAAGGCCTACATTAAAGGTCGTTAGAATACGATGTGCGCGAATACGGCACTAGAATACTTGAATGCAAGTATTTTAAATGACAGCGAGGCTGCGAGCGAGCCGAACGCTGCAGACGAGCGTCTGATACACACTGTGCAAAGTCCTAACACGCGAACATTGAAACAAGGCAGTAAGCAGATTAGCCAACCTAGAAAGCGAAATTATCGCGCTACCGTACAAACTCGTTGAAGAAGAATCCACAGCACAGTGCAATCAAACTAGTGAAATCATTTTCACAACTGCTTTACTCCAAGGGGTATCAGCTGAGTTAATGATAGATACAGGTGCGAATGTATCCTTAATAGACAAAGGAGAATTTAATAGAATAAAAGATTTGTGTAACGAAGATATACCAACACTGCCAGTGAGTAAATTGGTAATAGTGGGAGCTACTGGTAGGCCAAATAAGACAATCCGACAGCAAGCTATGTTAGAGGTATCCAGTCAGGGCAATACGATTCCATTGGTGTTCTTGGTAGCACAGGGTCTACCTTTTAAAGTTATGATTGGGAGTGATATGTTACGGCGACACTCAGCAGTCATTAATATGTGCAGTGGCAAAATAACGCTGTACAATGAACAGGGTCAATGGTCAAGTGAGATAATAGGCTGCAAGTGTGCCCCTCACTATCGACATTCATTTACCTTACTACAGAAATATAGGGAGGAATTATTGATACCAGATGAAGAATCAGCCTGCACTGAAGACGACACATGGAACCAAAAGCTAGAGGAAATTCAGTCATTCCAGACCAAGGGTAATAGCGAAATAACCCATGAACACAAAAGGCAGCTAATCAGTATCTACAATAGGTATAGGAGAGTGTTTTCCGATTTGCCAGGGTAGGCAAAGAACTTCGTTTGTCAATTACCATTTAATAGCCCTGTTAATTTTAATAAAAAATCGTACCCAATGGCACAATCGCTAGAACAAACAGTAAAGAGAGAAATTCAACGCATGATGAATCAAGATATTATCGAATATTGTTCATCTCCCTACACCAGTCCAATCGTTGCAATTCAGAAGATGGATGGAGCAGTACGATTATGTCTCGATGCCCGGGAAGTAAATAAATACATTATTAACGGTAGAACTTCACCCGGAGAAATCGAAGAAATCATGAAGAAATTTAAGGGATGTAAATTCATGACCATATGGGATGTGTGTGTGACTATTGGCAAATAGAACTGCACCCCAATAGTAGAAAATATATAGCATTCATTTTTCAAGGTAGGAATTACCAGTTCAAACGACTTCCTTTTGGACTTGCAAACTACGTCGCCATTTTTATGAAGGTTATGGACCAAATTCTGGGAAGAGAAGTGTTAGAATTCACTTCACAACAGTCTACGTAGATGACCTTCTAGTAACTTCTACAACTTGGGTGGAGTATTGGACAAACATACACCAGACATCATTTTATGGATAACATTAATTGTGAAATTAACACTGATCACAATGGTAGTAGCGTTAGCGACTGGGTATAATCACAATACTACATCTTATGGTAACTGTAAAAAATACTAGGCATTTGAAAGAACGTCAAAAATTCCTGGCACTCGAATAAGAGGAAGGACAAGACGAGGAATGTAAGAAAACGAGGAACGTAAAACAGAAGACAAAAAATATTCACAGAATAGGAAATGCAGCTGCAAGAGCATACTATCGCACAGTGGGTCTCCAGCGTGGTGACTTGGGGAAAATCTAAGATTATTATACAAATAATAATCCGTGTCAAACTGATAAGAATTAATTGTAAATATAAAGGGATACATTAAAACTGAAACCTAATAATTGATGAAAGTGCCGCCATCCTGTAACAAAACTAATTGTTGACAAAAAACAGTGCGGATAATAAAAACAGGAAGATGCAAAAATAAGAATAGTAAAGAAACTTTGCCAACAGTAGTGTAATTTCACGTAAGGCCTTACAATTTGCGGACATTCACTGGGTGATATATCTTAAGTAATTTGAAGACTCTGCGTGAGCAGATCAGAGAAAGGAAAAGCAAATCATCTGGTTTACAGAGAAAAAACAAATTCATTTGTTCTCGCTGTGGAAGGACCCGCCTTAAAGCTACTACAGAAAATACCAGCTGACAGCTACAAGAACGCCTACGATTGATTAATAAAAGCTCTAGACTTACGGTACGGTTAACACATGTGCAGGATGTGTACAATGCTAAACTGAGAAGAACACTTTGTGGAGTTTGAAGCAAGAGATCAACAGACCAATTAGATAAGCCTATTCTGAAGCACTGTACAATTTTTGAATGCGGTTCGCAGTACACATATGTACCGAGCGGTCAGGGACGGTCAACTAGAACTGCAAGACACCAGAACAGTGTGAGCGCCCTTGTACGTGCATTATAGTTTGAGGCTATCAAGTCGGCGTTAGGCTAGGTCAGTCACAAAGTGCACACACAGAAAAAAGAAGAAACGACACAAACGGTGAATAAGAAATAAAGAGAACACAGACCCAAAAGTTCGGAACCGCAATATAAGGGAAGAAATGATGGAACGGCGTAGTGCTATAAATGTGTACAAACCTAGACACACCGACAAAGAGATTGCCGATTCACATTTGACTAAACAAAACAGCATGGCAAGTATGCATACTAATTTTCAAAGGAAGCCTGACAGGAGTTGAGTGTAATAAATAAATAACGTTATTCATAAAGAGCGAATTTGTCTCTGAAAAGGAAGAAGAATAAAGGAAAATGAAAAATTATGACTTACATACAACAATTTTTATTTACGCGCATTTGCAGTACATGTCTTCTAATAAGTAATTAATACATAATAAACGTCTTAAGTGTTGTGCGCTTATTTGATTTTGCATATTTAGTGTAATGTTATCAAACAGAGAAACTGTGACCACTTGTAAGTTTCGTAAATTAGACGTGATCTAAGTACTGAAACTTATGACCGTTAATGTCACCGTTTCTATAAGCATCAACATCTAAATATTCATCGTCTATTTCCTTAGCTTCACCGTCTTCCGAGTTTTCCTTTATCGTCTGGATAATCCAATCACGCAGTATGGCCACCGGCATGAACGTGTGCGGGCCATGGCCATCTTCGGATTCGCCATTGTAGAAGGCAACCAATTGGTTGTTTTGCACAAGCGGACTCCCTAAGTCATTCTAAAACGAAATAAAAGTTCCTTTTAATATTTTTAATGCTTGAGAATTCGACATTTTTTAATAAAAAATAGTCAGTACTGTATAAAATATATTAAAATTAATTGTTTTCCAATAAAAATCGTTCTGCTTAACACATTATTACTTTTATTTATAATAAAACACTTCAATAATAATTACTCTGACTAGAAATTATTGAATAATATTATAATATAATAATATTAAAATAGTTATAATAATAGACATATTATTATTATATTCAAACACTTGTTGCCACAGTCTATTTCTTGATGTATATAATATATTTAATATTTATAATGACTTTACCTCAAGAAGGTTTTTCCTTATTCCGAACAGTTCTCGGGACGCTTTGTGTTCCCATCCTCGAGGAACACAAAGCGTACCGAAACATGTTCCAAATAAGGAAAAAACATCTTGAGGTAAAGTCATTATAAATATTAAATATATTATTACATTGTATGTTGTGATGTTATTCAATTTGTCCCTTCTGCAAGTAGTGTACAATTTCGTATTTTCTTTTTAAAACCTGTCGCACGTTTCACTGAAAAATATCAGTATCATCAGAGGTTTGTAAGTAAATTTGTAAGTAAATTAACAATAATAGAAATAATTCTGTTAATATAAAAATTAACGAATAATCGAATGTTTATCGATTTTAATGTAAAATCGATACAAATTCGAATATTTATTAATTTTTACATTAACAGAATTATTAAATGTTTATTGAAACTTGTTTATTATTTATTAATTTACTTGCAAACCTCTGATGATGCTGATATTTTTCAGTGAAACGTGCATCAGGTGTTAAAAAGAAAATACGAAAATTTGCACTACTTGCAGAAGAAACAAATTGAATAACATCACAACATATATAATTGCTGCAAGAAACTTCGAGTTACTTATATAGAAAATTATTGTATTATTGTTACGACATTACAGAACAATCTACGTGTTTATCGAATGCTCCAGAGTGATCCGGAATGTAACGTGTGTGGCGTACGTGCTTGTTGACGCATTTTCTAGACTGTGCCATACTTCAATCGGGCGCACGGACTGTGTCAAGGCCGCAAGTAATTACGTCGTAACTATACTGGCGCTATCGCGCATTATGGATTAATCTAGTAATTTGGGGCGGTATAAATACCTGTACTCAACGACGTTCAGTTCAATATTAGTGCGATATATTGACAGTGCGGTTCGAGAGTTATAGTAGCGATATTTACTGTGCGCGTTTAAGTGGTTATTAGTTAAGACTGATCTTTTATAATCGGACGGTATAATTGTAATACAATTGTATTTAATTTTAGTGGACATTTTATTTCGTGTGAATAATTTTCATTTGATTTGTTGTAGAGACTGTGTTGTTAATTAAGAACTGTTTAACTGTAAAAATTAAAGGTGTGATTAGTGACTTAATTGGTGTCTGGTAATTTGTTTTCCACTGTACCTACGACGTTCGAGTAGACCGTCGTAACATTATGTATGAATTTCTGTTTAACATAATAGGAATTATTTTAAAAGTTATTATCATAGTATTGAAAGTAAAGTAGCAGCTTTAACATTACCTTTCAAATTATCTTTCTTCTCACACTGCACTTTATTACTTTTCCAATAAACAGGGTATATAACTATTAGAATTAACATTAATTAATTCTAATTTTAGGCATAAACTTTATGTACTTGTTTATAAGAGTAACAATATTATAAAGTAAGCTAGAAATAAGCTGACCCAAAAGCAAATAAAATGTACTCACATTTGAAAACTGGTATTTATCCGATTTATCCGAGCATATGATGGTGTCGGAACCGTAGAAATTTCTGCAGCTTTTGTACGAGGAAATTTTAATCTGGTTCACTGTTAGCTGCCCGAAACGAAGCTGCAAACGTCAAAAGACACTTCATAAGTAATAAATAAGCCTTGCACGTTCAAATTACGTTCTGTAACAATACACTTGTGAGATTCCACCTAAACTAAGATGGAAATGTCATTAATTTCTTGTCGTTTTCAGAGTTCATTCAAAGTCAGTAGGCCCTAGGTGTGGGATCCTGCCTTTAAAGTAGAATGTTGTCAACAATGAGGAACTACAAACGTTAAAATACAAAGTTTTTTACACACACCCTGTTAAGAAGTTTATACGAATATTTATTAAAGTTTCATTTTGATTACAGGAAAACACCAAATTTATGATGTTTATTTTACACTTTTCATTCAACAATTATGCATATTCTAGTATGGAATACACAGAATATTATTAACTGGTTCAGTATTTAGTCTTTTGCTTGGTTTGCTGCAAAAGATCTTGATTTGGAGAGAATTAAATTTTTTTTTATAAATTAACTTTTTATGAGATTCTTAGTTATTAGAAAAGTTTGTCAAATATACGGGTGAAAACTTGAGAAGAAGCGGTAATTACAAAATATTCTGTCACGGTCAATCGTCATTCATTGCAAACGTAATCAATCTCATGTTACAAAGAATCGTTAGAACAATAAATTCAAATTTTATATAACGTTTAAAACTGCATATTTTTAACTAAATATAATTATTTCACTACGACTCGGAACACATCACTTTTTATGGGTAAAAAGCTTTACCTTACAACCTGAATCTGGTTTTCACTTTTAAAAAGCTGTCAACTTTAATATTTTTTTTAAATAAATTTTTTTACCTCTTTACATGCCAATATATTTATAGGTCTTGCACATATTTGCGCGCTTTTCGATTCGTGTTAAAGTACGACATTTCTAAATATTCCGTCAGTAAAAACTTCTGTTTCTTGCGAATTAGCCTCAAAAAGAATAATTTACCTGGGATAAAATGTACGAGATGTCGTGGAAAACACTTTACTCCGAATGGACGTAACTTCATGTGGGAAGGTAGAGTCGAAATGCCCTACCCAAAAGCAAAAGAAAGTACTAAATGTATTTATATCTACATGATTGTGTGCGTTTTCATGCAATAAGCTAAGTTTTTGTATTTTGTGTAAAATTATTATTGTTTCTCGTAAGGTGACTAACATTTTGTTTGTTACTAGGAAAGTAATTAATTATTTGTTTCCAGTCGTTGGTGAGATAGGAGCTAAAATATAAAAATATAAAATAAATTCTTTTATAACATAAAGTACATGGCGTTAGTGTTTTGCGGTTATAGCAGCGTTATGACTTGACTTGCAAAGTCAAGGATCACACGTTTGAGTACAGAAACCTGGATAGATGACCACATGGCAGCTCGGTGGTCGAAGTAGAACGAACCACACGAAAACAAAAACAGCAAATTGTAAAAAGCCCCTAACTGCTATAATTGTAATGTAACAATTACAATTACATTACTGTAATTGTAATTGTAATGAAGCTGAAGTATACTGAGATAAATATTATTAAGAACTGACTTGACATTGAATGTTACTGCTATTACATGACTCTTACATTAAAGTTACGTTTGGTAGATCAACTTTTCTATAGCGTTATGTTTAAATAATTACACTGTGTAAAAATTAAGGAGCTCTATAAAGAGCATATAAATTGTACTGAGAACTGTCGCTACCATTCTACGAGGAAGAACACCGATTGGCCCCGAGTCAGTGATTTATTCATCTACTTTTTCTGTTCAATTCTGATAACAGTATCTCAACTTAACATCAAGACTTTTGGGGTATATTATGTCATTACATACACATTAGCTCATATCAGGATTGTGATAATAGTTTTTTTTTACTATGGGGTTATAGGTGTTTTTCAAAATTCAAAAACAAACAGCTAAAAAAAATGTGAATGGTGTAAACAAATTTGTCTGTAACAAATATGATCCGTTACCACTTCTCCAAAGTTGAATAACGACTTTTAAGAGGGAAGGGTGTATCCCATTCAATGAATTGGCACCATTAACCTCGTATAAAAATGGACATATAAATCACATTTGTCCGTTCGTTAAGTTCACAATTATTTAAATTTATGAAGATGTACCATTATTGCAATATAAACACACACGCATGCATGACACGTAAATGAATAGCCAACCAATAAAATAAAAGTGTATACTTACGTAGCTAAGTCCATAACCAGACAAACTACCCACAGAACCTTCTTTTGGCACGGTAGTAGCCAGCTTTATAGGTTTCAGCTTCTTGTTAAATATCAGTTTGTTTTCCGTTTTCAATAGGGCTACATTCATTGACCAAGGTCCAGTAATATTGAGGATCATTTTGGCGACACCTGATGATTGTCCTCCTTTATACCCGTCGTCACTTCCGCCTCGTATTGTGATGTTGTCAGCAGCGAGGCTGTGTACATGAAGCACATACTATCGTTACTGACTAAACAGTCACCCTCGCTATAGTCTTATAGTAAAGTATTACTTGTACTCAGTCATGACAGACCAAGTATATTAAACAATTACAGATATTTTAAAATGGAATCAAATTTAAGAAATTTATAATTTTTACAGTTAGCAACAGCGAACGGACAACGGAGGATGTGAAGAAACCTGTGGACTGGTTATTAATAAACCGTGGCTGTAGCCAATGAATCTCATATGTCACTCACTCACAATAATTCAAGAACATTTAGGGTTAACTGTACCTGACAATTAACTAAAACAACATGAGTTAGTGTTAAGTCTGGCCTATAGCACTTTTTCCTCTTCTCTGCCTTGTTGTGGTATTAATATGTAATTTTTTTGTGTTTTATGTCATCTCCGGATCAAATATGTAATTACGGTATAGTGCTAAACCATTTGATACATCTAGTTTGAGTATCTTATCTGCACGTAAAAAGTGAAAAACACTGAAAATTTAATGCCTGAAATATAAGGAATTAACAAGAATAGAGACACATCGTTGAAGGTGAAAAGTAAGTGTAAACAAATCTTTCATACTACGAAAGCATTTAAGAAAGCAAGTGGTTTCATCCCATTCGAGAATTGAATTTATATTGATGGATAAATGTAATGACTTCGAACTTCTTAGATTATACGAGGAACAAGTGTTGTGCGTTAATGTGTACGTATACACATTTGTTGCTACAGCTTTCTAAAGAAAATAACCGATAAACTATGTTCTGAATCGAATAAAAATGTCTCTCTTTAAAATAAATGCTACGAATATAATATGATTACATTAATACACTTATAGAGAAGAAGAAATCGATTTACTATGTCACTTATAACTTGTGAATAAATATATTCGTGTGTGGACACATTCATTTTGCGTGTGACTGTGTCTGTGGTGTGTGTATGCGGTTCACTGCACGATTACTGGGACGCAGTTTTTTACTCAGATTTAACATCAATTAGCAAATCACCTTCAAATTCCATTTGCCCTTAAAAATAAGAACGTAATTAATATACGTGTATATTAAATAGTGTGGAACAAGACTATTCAGTACCCTTCATTTGCGGAATAAGCGAAACTTGTTAATACGTCCCTATTGTGAGAGTAAAATAGATAACTTGATTGCGTCTTTCATGGGTATAAAGGTTGGTGGTTTTTTCCAGACTGTTTGGCACACGTGTAACTAATTTACAACCTGTAAGCGGGTAAATGAAGATGGCATACATTGCTTTCAAATATTGTTTATAAGAAAAATTTGGGATCTCAGTTCGTTTACGTTTTGGCTTATTCTCTTGTTACTTAAATTTTATTACAGTGTTTGTTAAGTCAGTAGAAAAAGCGTTTTCTGTTTCTACAGGTCATGTAGAAAAAACAGAAAACAAGATTTCCGTATCAAATTGTAGAGTATGACTTTTCAGATAGAACGTAATTTAAACAGTGTTACTAAAGATGTAGTGATTGGAAAAGCCGGAGCAGGTTTAATTGATGTTAATGGCGAAAATATTTCATTTTTACACTATATACTTTTTGTTTATCAGATTACCTATTTTAAAAATTTGTCTTAATATTGGTTTCACTTTTGTTTACCCGTTATCCTCTCGAGCCAGGTGGACACAGTGAAAGTGGATTTTCAGTTACTGTTGCAAGCATTATAAACGTTACAAGTTAGGGATGACGTGATTTAGAATATTAATAGTAACACAGTGTAATTATTATAATGACTGGAATATACTTGACAACATATTTATACTGCGGCACTGAAGAGATATATAACAATCGTGGGTACGTGACGCTTGCACGCATTGTTGTGAGCAGCAGAATTAAGCAGTGCTCTCGATATTTCTAAATACGCTATCCAGACGTTTGCCGATTATTCTACTGGCATGCAGGGTAATCTTTTCACGTGTTTTACTTTACAGGCGAAGTATAGAAGCGTCATTTCCAAAGCGGGTAGTCAGTTTTTGAATTAGCAACTGACTGTGTGTTATGGGAGTTGTTGTTGCGTGATTTGTAGCGGTTTAGTGTAAAATTATTACTGTGAATTACTGAGTGCGGGCTTTCTAATTAGTAACTCACATTACTTATTACGGCAGTCTTAATTACGTGATAGTTAATGGTTGTTAAGTTAGTGTGTGATGGGTAGTCGAAAACTTGAAGAATTGGTGTAGATGAATGTTCGTTGTTGTTTGTTTTGTTAACGTTGTAATCACCGATTCCTCTGGTATCAATTATTCTGGTTACACTGTTCAAACACAACGATCCGTGCGACTATCATACAAATGTGACATTTACTCGCTGACGTAACAAAGTAGTGTTTACGTTCAGCGGAGAAAAATAAAACGGTAACAAATGCAATGATAAAATGCCCTAGATTTATTTATTTCAACTTGGTTGTTTTAAAGCAATTCAAAGTGTAATGTCTCACACTAACTACATGTCATTCATAATATAAATACTCTAGTTTTACTGATTTACAGGTAATTTGTAATTTCAAGTAATTCCAATATTATTATACCCAATTATATTATTAATAAGTACATTATTGTTATAAGATATATATATATATATATATTGTAATGCGACATAATGAGCATAACCCAATAAGTGTATAAACCCCCATATATATATTACAAAATAAACAATATACCTAACCTTGCTAAACCGATGAGAAAATTTAAAACACATAATAAGCAAAAATAAGTACAATATAAGCTAATGTAAAACAAATAGGCTATGTACTCTAAACCACTAAAGGTGACTGTTCATAGCAATAATAACAAATTTTAAAAAGATAATGTAATCACAACAAGAACAATAAGTGATTGAGTGTAAAATGTAAATGCAAGATGTTAGTTACTAATTATACAGACAGGATTGTTAAGAATAGTGGTAACTTACTGTGAATAAAATTTTCAATCACAACTAAAGACAATGTGTGATCATATAATAATATTTAATGTGTGAAATATCTGATACTCAGTATACCCGTGTATTACCAATTTGCCAAAAGAATTCAACCTATAAAGAAACTAAAGGTGATTTACGTTGTTAAATTAATTTATTTTAATGTTAACTGAATAACCTTGATTTTATAAAATAATTCCCTATTTTATTTTTAATGTTAACTGACGGGAATAATACAATAATTTGTGTTGTTTAAAGTAATGTAATAAACCTCATTTTGTGTAATAAGAATTAGATTGTTTAAATTAACCAGGTTTCAATAATACTTAATAATAGGTCATAATAAATTGACCAACTATACTATTAGATATTAAGAAGTTATTAAAAGAAAGTTTTATTGTTTAAAGTTGGTTTGAGTTTGACCATAATGGCCTAATATTATGGTAATATGTTTGTTTTTTGCCAATGTTGTTCTTCACATTGTCAGAATCAATTCAGTGGATAATAATAACATAATGGATAATTCAATGCAGGTAATAATAATAGTGTATTAAGCCATAAGGCATACAATAATTTTAAATTGAAACTTTGTACTATAGAGAAATACCTATTATTTAGCCAAAATCAAAATAGAAATTATTGTAAATCTAATTATTAAACCATCACAGCACTGTAATAAGTAGTAAAAGATGGTATAAATAATAATGTATGCTTTATTTAAGTGTCAGAAGCAACATTTTAATGCAATAATGGAATTTTAATGTGATTTGAATTGCCAAAAGCTACATGGAATGACCTTATGAGATGAAAGTTTATAAAATGTTAATTTAATATTAGGACACACACCTATGTGTGGTGTCTAAATTTTTGTCTTGTTATAAGGAATATTGTACTGTAAACCAATTTGGGATTTATTATGTAATAGACAGGGAGTAATTGTAGCTAGAAAATGTAAAATTTGGTATCATAAATAATTAAGGTCATGTGACCTCTTAACCAGACGATTTTTACCAATGATAAATTTTGAAATTTGGTCAAGCCCGTTGAAGGTATAAGGAAATTTCTTCACTTTATTGTTAGACTCAAAATTATAAAGAACTAGTCTATGCTACTCTGTGTAAATGTATATGATAGGGTCAAGTCCAAGTCTGAAGAAGAGTGAAAGTAAAGCAATATTAACAGTGTCAAACTAGTAAAAATAAAGAAACAAGAAATAACAATATAATAATAAAGCAATAAGAAAGAAGAAAATAATATCTCTAAAAATAAATAAAGTGATCTACAAAAGTGGTGAGACCGAACCTTGTATACTAACATTAGTAATAATTATACAACACCAGAACTAAATCACAGTAACACTTATTCATCAGAACCAAAGTGAAAAGACCAATTCAACACCCGTGAAAAATGTATTTGACTTATTTTAAGTTAAAAACTTTTTTTAAATAGTTGGGAAGTAAATCAACTCTATCGTTGCTTAGCGTCAGTCCGCCATCTTGGCACAGCCAACTGAAACCAACGCTGAGTCTACACTAACTATTGTGTTCTCACATCAGACCAAATAACTATTTCATTGTATTTTCTTGATTTTAATTTTATTGTTATTCGTAAGTAATAATTATTTTAATTGTAATATGTTGTACTTCTTAGTGTCCATTTCGTACTTTTTAATAACAGTCAAAAGAATCCAGGAGTTTATATAACTATCGAAATTGTAACTCTGAATCGAACTGAGATTAAGAATCGACTTTTACATTACAAACATTAGAGCAACGAAAGCAGTAACTTATGAAAATAAATAATGATATTTTTCCCTATTTGATGCGAGTTGTCTTTTATTAAAAAAAATAAATAAATAATATAGAAATAAAGAATTTCATTTCAGAATAAGAAAATAGAACCCGACCACGACGACGTAAGTAATTCCGTCAAGCGTAACAACAAAATGTAAAATGTAAAGTGTAAATGTAAAATGTTTTTGTGTGGTAAGTGAGTCTGGTAACCTCAATCTTGACAACTCAACACGAAAACCAAGACCCGTCCTCAAACGAACAGTAATCCACGTTAATAAATAAAAGTTAAAATATCTTAACTTCACTCACATATTAAGTAAAGAAACACGTCTCGTTACATAATTGGCACCAGCAGCGTGGGGTTGAATACGTATACTTCACGTAAGGTGCGACTGAAACCAATTACCCGAGATAAAATATGATATTAAAAAATATAAATTGGTATTAGAACACAACTAGAAAAAAATAAACAAAATTCAGAAGTACAATAGATATATATACATTATATCATTGTTTGCGTGTACATCGTTGGTCCTGATCTTAAAACAGTTGAATAACTCAACTAAATTCTATTAAAAAATTTAGCCACAATTTTACGTATTTGAAACATAAGAGGGATTTTTAGTGCTGGGCAGAGCTTTAATTTTATATATCTTGGGATTATTTAACTCTGTAGCCATGTAAACATAACGTTTTTGAAATTACACACCATTAATTACAAATTATTTTACTTAATTGGAACGAACAAATAAGTCCAGTAAATGTTTCAAAAGTGAAAACTATTTTCGTTTCGAACACAAGATGGTAGAAAAAATAAAATTCAAGCATATACTTATCATAAACTGTCAACGAGTTGGCAGTGTTTTGTTAAACACTATACTCACAAGTTTAACTGGGACGCTGTACAGAGAATCCAGTTTTGGTTCAGTACTGCTCCGCTTCCCACAATGTCATACATAGCATAAACTTCATCCGTGAGGATCGAAACCTGCCGAGAAATATGACCACCTCTTAAGTATGTAACTATAATTAATAATAGCTGTGAAAATTGATAATTCGTCGATGACGGGGTGAAAAGGTTAACTTGTCACTTAAACGTTTGGCAATCAATGAGTATCGTTGATAATAATTAAATAGAAAACGTTATACTCACAGTATACGGATATTGCTGAATATGAGCCCGCTTAGCCCCATAAACACCAATCAGTGGTTTGTTCCTTTGAATATCATGCTTTTGGGGAGCTCCAAGTGGAAGATCGAATGCTGAAAATAACCAATTATACGCACAGAGAATTGAATGATGTATGTATTTAAAATGTTAAAAAAAACATTAATTTCATTAATAGCCCTAAGGTACTTTAAAAAAAATTTGTAATACGTATTAATTATATAATATGTAAAATACTTATTCTATTTGTTAAAAGTATTAATTAAATATAATTATCAGTGTTAAATAATATTATATATTATCAAATTATAATTACTTCTGCAAGTCGTTGATTTAAAAAAGTAATAATAATAACATCAACTACTTATAGAAGTAATCATAATTTGATAGGCTAATATATAATATTATTCGAGAATATTGCAAGAAACTAATCGAGTTACTTAAAAAGAAATGATAATGTTAAATTAATACGTTACGGCATGAAATCTCATATGATTTCAATACAGACAAATTTAGTATTTCCTCGCAGTGCTATTTTGTGATAGAACTCGCAGGAACGTTGTTTATAAGAACATTTATGAGAACGTTTTTTATACGCAATAAAAAAAATTAAAAAATATCATAATGGGATACAAAAAAAAAAAATCGAAAAGGAATTAAAATTTTGTGCTACTAACATATTCTGCACAATAGTGGTGCTATTAAAACATGTAGTGGCAGAAGTGGTAACCACGAATACGAATATTTGTCAAACGTCAAAATTAATTATGTTTTCCTCTTCTCTATTATTTAGATTTTACGCCAGTGTGGTTAGTACCTCATATTATTTTTAACGTGTAGTGTACTTTACCACTGATTCTATTGTTTTTTGTTTCATTACTTATTAACTGTTACGGCAGTGTATTTTATAGGCCAACATCCATGTACTTTATACGATTACGTATTCAACTGTATAATGACAAAAAATATCGCCATCCGTGACTGCTGACACAACAATAAAGGAAAAACACATGCGTTGATGAGTTTACTGCATCTTTTTTATTTTTGTGTGTATTAGATGGCTGTCATGAAGATACAAAACAGTTTCTGTTGTCCGGCAAAATTATGAAGCTTTATCTGACATCTCGAAACAGCAAGAGTCAATAAGAGTTATACTAGGAAGGAGCAGTGTATATATAAAAACAATGTACAGGAAAATAAGTTCAAAAAACTTTTTTCGGACTTGGGACTGATGTCCTGCAGAAACTTTGAGAACTCAGCGTTGACCTACAAGAAAAAAACAGTGACATGTACAAAAGAAACATAAAAAATAGAAAGAACATTTCAAACCTTTGTAAAAACGAAAGAGATTTTTGGTACTGTACATGGTCAGGCTCAACAGGTAGTAAGAAACCTGAAATGTTTCGGTGTTTTACTACATGAGACAGTCAAAGTAGCAGATTCACCAATGTCTGCAAATGCATTCTACAACAGTCTTAAACAATCTTAGGGAAACGCATTCTTTCCAGGAAGATGCAAAACTGCCAAGATACGTTCAAGTATTTGATGAGAAGTAATGGCCTGATGAAGACAAGAATAACGTTCTGTTTGAAGAGGAATAATTTCGCTACTTACCTCAAAAATTCAGATTAAGAGAAAGAAAGGTTAAGAGCAAGTTATACAATAAACTAACCAACTTTAACAAAAGCTTAATTTAAAATTACCTCTCACTTGTAAGACGATACATCTAATAAAGAGACAACAGTATATCCCAAAATTAAGATGTAAAAAACAACAAATTAAATATAATGAATTGACTGATCAAGTTCGATTTATTCAAAGCGTTGATAAACTGCAAACCGCTTGTTGCTTGTCAGTGCAAATATAAATTCAAAACATCTTAAAGTTAGAAGTAAAATTCAGTTGCGAATTCCGTAACAAATGAACATATTGAGCCTCCTCGAAAAAAATGTAATACGAAAATATGGTCTATACTAAAATGTAACCTAAAATGTACACATTAAAAATCATATAAAGATGTAACTACAGTGTCTAATGTGTTTAAATCTGGTTCTGCTAAAAAGATAAATTTAAGAGTGTATTATTATTTTAAAAATACAAATTTAATATCCTAATCTTTTGTGTATATTTATAAGCAGTTATATACACAAGCTGTTAACTATATTTACTCAAAAGTACATTAAATTTAAACTGAACGTGTTCTTTTCTTTCAGTCTGTAGTTTCTGTAAATAGTACCCAATCATGCATTCAGACACAGCAATAAGCAAACACGTTCTACAGTTGTTGTAATTAAAGTTTTAGAAAGGAGATAATAATAATAATAATAATAATAATAATAATAATAATAATAATAATAATAATAATAATAATAATAATAATAATAATAACAAGAAGAAGAAGAAGAAGAAGAACTTAAAACATATTAAGTTATTAATATTATTATGTTAATAATAAAGCGAGCACTGTTAACTACATTCGATTATGGTTCATTGAACAATCATTACAGACATCTAGAATAGAAACTAGTGCCATATCTATGAAACGAAATATAAACAATAAATTTAACTTTACAACAAGAATACTATTAAAGGAGTACTCTTTATAACTTATAGTAAATATACGCCACTTGAGTGTCACACTACATTGGGTACTTAGTATTCTATACCTCCCATTAACTGTAGTGACTTATTCACAGTTCTAGAACGATATAAACTTCCATATAATAAAAAATAGTATTTATTTTATAATAACTTGCTGTTTTTAAACAGCAAAGTTTTACTGCGTAATGAATGTTGGTTAGTAAACCACGCGGTTTTACTAATGCGTAAGTTGTATAACATTGTTTTTTTATATCAACAATATAAAATAATGGTGGTTATATCAGAAAGCAAAAACAGTTAACTATGGTTGGAATTATTGTATCTCCCCAATGTACGCAATACGCGATGTGTTCTCTGATAGGGCGTTCTAAACCCTGTAGGTAATGTGTATACTAATACAATCAGTCGTACATTAATTACATTACTCAATAATGAAGCACATTGACGAAGGAGGTCACAAAACATACAATGGGACTTTAATCACTTACATATAGCTGATAGTGGCAGCAGGCACAGCAGTATGAGCTTCATCATGTTTAGCAGCTGTAGCTTAATAACGTGTACTCACTTTCATCTTGATTTTTACAATGCTTATATAGTGTTCAGTATATACAAGGAGTGGTCGCTGATTGGATAAGGCGCTATTCAGATTGCAGTTCTAAGAAAAGTCGACATTGTTACACGTCGCGTAGTATCATTTTTGCGTAATTAAGTATTAATAAATTCAATAAACCGTTGCTATAAAAAGGTAGCATACATTATACTTTACAAAAAGTTTCAGTAAACGTTTTAACTGCGTTGTACAACGGAAATCTAATTAGAGAAAAACAGTGATTATAAAAAACCGAAGTATATACATCCGAACAGGCCAAGCATTGAAACATTTTTTGAAAGCAGATGATAGCAATACACAAAAGACGCAATAGAATAGTAAGGAACAAAATATTAAGTCGAAGGTTCTAAAAAGACAATCCTCTTGTGTAACATTTTTTTTTAATACAACTTCAAAAAACCAGGAAACCTGTGAAAGTTTTAATTTACATTAAAATTAAAATCAAAATTAAAATTAAAACTTTTTAATTTGCTTATATAACCCTTTTTCTAAATTTTATTATTTAAATCTAACAAACAAATTTTAAAAATATTTTTATACAAAATTCTACGAAGTTCGAATCAGATTATAAATTTAGTTTGTAATTTTTGCAAGAAATACTTTTTCAAACTCTTTATTTGTTATAACAATAGTACAGTATAACAATAAGAATGAACAATTGAAAATCCAAGCAAAATCTAGTAGACAAGTTTACATGAGGCTTACCGTATAACTTAAACCAAGAAAGTGATATATACTTAAGGGTTGTCTATAAGGTATTTTGGTCAAAAAAATCGATTTTAATTTTTTTGTTCCAAAATATTGTTTGGAATATTTTCTTTCATTTGATATTAATTTTAAATTACTCGGACAACTGGAAAATGTTTTACGATTTTTTTTAAGTTATGATGTCAGAGATAAATACACCCCAATATGTCACCCATTCGAGCTTATGCATATTTCGGTTTGTTATAGTACACAGAACTATTGCTTTTTGTTCTTATTTCACTTTGTATTTATACTACACATATTTAACTTTTTAGAGTTGGTACATCTGTCTCATATTGTTAGTCAGATGATATTAAACTTTCTGTTTGTTTGTTTTTGGAGGTTATACAATGCTGTGTTTTGTTTGGGGTTGTGTTATTAGAATTATTGTATAATCATGACAAATCCAAAAGGTGTGTTTAAAAAAAGAAGGAATGTAGGTAAAAGAAAATTAACCGTAGTCATTAGTCCTTCAAAACAAATGGCGAAATTGAGGTAGCCGGAGCTAGAGAAATATTTCACCGATCTCTTACCCAGTATGGTGTGTGGTAAAAGACGTACCTCGGAGATGGGGATTCTAAAGCATATATGTTCGTTGTTGAAGATAATCCTTATGGAAATGATTTCACTATTGGAAAAATTGAGTGTGTCGGACACATACAAAAGCGAATGGGAACGAGACTCCGCACCCTGAAGGCAAAATTAAACAATAAAAAACTTTCAGGTGGTAAGACACTGGGAGGAAAAACCCGATTGACTGATGACAAAATCTTAGCAATGCATCAGAAGAAATTCAGGTAATTTAGCAGAAATGAAAAAATCTGAGTGGGCAGAGTACTTCCATTTAGGCTTAACAAATGAAACTCATGGTCTCTGCCCGAAAGGTGAAACAGTTGGTGCAAGTATCAAAAGGGAATTGCCAATGAATAAAATTATAATCATACCAAACATACTCATCTTCCTCACCCCGTTATAGATGAGTTTAAACCTATATTTAGAGACCTGGCTAACCCAGAACTTTTAAAAAAGTGTCTCCATGGTCAAAACCTCAATGAGTCGGTAAACACCATAATTTGGTCGCCCATTCCTAAAACTGTTTTTGTTGCCCTGCAAACATTGAATTTTGGTGATTATGATGCAGTTTCATGCTTTAATAGAGGTTACTTAACCAGGTTTTTAGTGTTGAAACAACTAGGCATGTCAGTAGGAAAGAACTGTGCAGAAATTATTTTGGGTATTGATATGAAACGAGTGGGGGAGAGCTGAACAAGCAACTGCCGAACTACAGAAAGAAGCCCGGCAGAAGAGAGCAATGGCAAAAAGGAAGCTGGAAAAAAAATTTAAAGCTGCACAAGACCCAGATAAACCTTCATATGCATCAGGACTTTATTAGGTAAAGCACAGAAATTCATTATATTGAGATTAATCTTCAATTGCTGTTTTCCGAAAATTTAAATTTTGCACACAAAAGACCCATTATCTCTGGAAGTGCTGGAGATACAGAGTTCACATTTTCTGTACGTGTGTAGGGAAAAAGGGTACAACGTTTAACACAGGGATTTTTTGACACAAAGTGCCCGTCATGAGAAACAATTATAATATGCGATTTTTTTGAAGTGTTAAACATTGATTTGATTAAAATTTCTAAAACGGCTCAACGTAAGCATATCCTAAAACCCCCGTCTTAAAGTTTCTATGGAGGACCAATTAATCAATGGTAAAATATTCAAATAGCTTAGTTATTTAGTGTTTGAGAAAACGGGTCATGAAATCTAGTAAATTAACATGGGCGACACAGGGCTTACAAACGCCCCACAAACATAGACCACCCAAGCAACAACAACATAAAGAAAACTGAGTTAAATACTTTATGTAAATAGTCACTAACTTACTTCACTAACATAAAGTAAAAACGATGATGGTAAGCAATTTTTCCCTAAACTATCTCTTATACATTCGATACGTAATAATTACATGTGTAGATACGTCAGCCACCGCAAACCAGTTTTTTATTTTTGTGCTTACACGCCTTTCCCTTGTTGGCCTTCTATGAAGATCCACGACCTAATATTTTTCTTTAACAGTCTATGTTGCATATTCTTCCGGTTACTGAGTAACACAAGAGGAAAAGTTTCTCAATAAAGGAAAAGTTTGAATAATAATTATAAATTTATTTTTCAGATATATGCCTTGTAGAAATAAGTTTCCACCATAAGTTTATATAACATTTCCAGTTCTTTCAAATGTTGTAGGCTATGCTGTAATGCTGTAAACCTTTAGCCTAACTATATTATATGCAAAAAAATGTCCACTTTGCGACTTAATATTATTTCAATAGAAAACACACAAACGTTGGTGCTATATTTTTTTTTAAGTACACCTTAAGAATTACTACACAAAAACTCGCTTTACCCATAATTTTGTTTTCAAATAAATGCTTAATGTCTGATTCTAATAATTACAGATATGTAAGACGTCTTATCTCTCAAATTGTTAACGTTATCTACGAAAACTGCGCTTTCGTTGACAGGTTGACAACAAATACAATACAGCTCTTAAAAAAAAAAGAAAGAACTTTCTGAGAACCCAAAAGGTAATTTACAATATACCTTCTCATTTTAAAAGATGAGAGCTAGAGAGGGGAGAGAGAGAGAGACAGAGCTAACAACTATTAACATGCAAATGATGTGAATTTACGTGCAACTTTCACACACACCATCCCTACCGACATAGGAAGCGGTGTGACTTAGATTCCAGCACTAATCTTGATCAATATAAACTCATTTTTAGTTAAATTTCTACTTCTAATTTTATACATTTTATGTTAGTTCTCTTGTTAAGTTAATAAAAATGATAAACCCTATGATTCAATTTCAATTTATAAAATGTGATACGCCTATTTCAATGACAATGAAATAAAATCGAAGTGGATAAATGCTTGCAAACGGGCAGATTCATTTGCTGTTCATATCGCTCGCATGTGTTCAGTGCATTTCGATGAATCAGTCTATATACGCGATTTAAAGAGTGAGCTTTTAAATCTCCCTAAAAAACGTGTGCAAAGCCTAATGCTGTTCCTCATTTAAATTTGCCATTGTGTAGTGCCTTAGTAAATTCGAGTAGTTCAACTTGCGTCAAACGTAAAATACGGGCAGAAAAGCGAAATAGTCACAGAGAAGTACAGAATCTTCTAAAGTTATCAATAAACATTGATACAGACAACATAGAAGTGCATGAAGTGACAGAACACAGGAATTTTATAGTGTCGATAAACTGTCTGCTGATTTAGAGTCCGTGAGATATGAAAATGAAAAGTTAAATCTAGAAATAAGGAACCTTCGAGAACAACTAAATTCAGCAATTTCTGAGCTATCGAAATTTAAAAAACTGTCTAATTTATTTTATGGCATATTTTCTCCTAGTCACCAACCAAGTATTTTCTCCAAGTCATCTCTTAAAAGGGAGATGCTGTAGTTGGTCGACTGACGATATTGCTAAGGCTGTTACGTTACGCTGTATATCGTATAAAGCCCTGGGTTTTGTGAGAGATGTATTAAAATATCCCCTTTCCAGTGAAGTTACCATCAAACGGCGTCTTAGACAATTTACCGTTTTACCAGATTTATCGGTTTGAGTATTAATATTTTAAAAACATAAGCAAGTCTGTTTAGAAATTTTGAGAGAGATGTTGTACTCAGCTTTGATTAGATGAAAGTTAACAGCGATCTTTTTCTCGATCAAATAGAAGAAGTAATCAGAGGGCCTTATAGAAATGTCCAAGTCATGGTTATAAGAAGTTTAACCGGCAAGTGGATGCAACCTATATTCTATACCTTCGACATTGCAATGACAAAGTAACTGCTTATAGAAACCATTCAGATGATTGAAAACGCTGGATTCAAAGTTAGAGCATTTGTCTGCGACACGGGAACTTCAAACAGGAAACTGATGACCGATTTGAGTATCTCGTGGGATAACCCGTCTCTGGAAAATCCATTCAGTGAAGACAAAAACATATGGGTTTTTCGTGATGTACCACATGCTCTGAAGCTATTACGAAATCACCTGCTTTACGAGGGATACGTACTAGAATGTGGACAATTTGAGACAAAAGAAGCAAACGTTAGTTTGTGATAAAGTTAGTTGAAATGCAAAGTGATATAAGAGAGATGCAGTATGTACACAAATTATCTATGAAGCACATTCTTGTAGCTGGGACTGAGAGGCAAAATGTGAGGAAAGCCGCTGAACTGTTTTCACTTACAGTTGGAAAAGCAATAATCTATAATTTTCCCGCGTTCACCCACGTAGGAGAGTCTGTAATAATTTTAAACAATGGATTTTACGTGTTAAACTCTCGAATCTCAGTGTATGGACCGTACAAACTGAAAAGCGCTTACGGCAACTATCTCCAAGAACAGGATGATGCTTTGAACAAATTATAACGCCTTATCCTCACCATGAGAGTAATTGGAAAACACAAACCAAAAGAACAACTTCCGCCTTTTCAAAAGGGGTTTATGATGTCCACCAATAGCCTTCGAGGTATTTTTAAAGATGTAAAATCTGAAAATTACACCTACATTATGGCATCTAGATGTAATCAGGACATCCTTGTGAGCTACTTTTCTCAAATTCGAGGATTAGGGCGATTTTATGACCACCCTTGCCTACCATCGTAACACAAAGAATTAAGTCACTCATTTTAAGCCAGCATGGTAGTGAAGTGATTAGTAGTGAAAACTGCATATCTAATACACAAGTTCACACTCAGAGCGCAGATATTCTGTCTGTAGTTACCCAAGACTAAGTTCCTTTGTTATGTGAGTATGATATTGATGACGATGAAAACAAAAGGTCTACGCAACTCAAACACACCGACAAAGACTGTGATGATGATGACTTCACAGCTACCGTCGATGACCTCAATACCATTTACACATAAAAATGACAAAGTACCAACACACGAAACTATTCAAGAAAACATGGACTTACTGGAAATGATCGCCGGTTACATCACATACAGGGTACGGAAGAAATACCCAGAAAAGGTTAGCAAGTATGGATGTCGAGAAATATCTTTTTCAGGAAAGAACTGGCTGGAAACAATATCAAGGGGATTATTAATGAAACCCACGCAAAAGTGTGTTAATAGTGTCACGACAATGGAGGAAGAATTTGCTCGTTTTCATGGTGGCTTTTTAAACCAGTGTCCCGGTGTTTTTAGTTCACTGAATGACAGAATTAAATGTAAACATCCTGACATCGATGAATTTGTAGTTCAGTGCTTTGTAAGGACGCGTACATTTATTAGAATAAAACGAATAAATAAAAGTCGAAACAAGAGAAGATGGTCGTACAGTGAACGTAGGAAAAGAACAAAGAAGTTTAAGAAAGTGGTGCAGTAGTGGTAACTGGTAGATAATTCTACAATTTTGTTCCTAAATAAAGGTATGCATTTCAAATTTTAGTAACCAATAAAAGACTAAAAAGTGCTGAGATCGATAATTAATGTTTTAAAAAGCCAATTTGACGTTTTTTGTTGCGGTCTTATTTTTTACCAATTGAAAAAACACTATAGGGAATTTTTATTTCCGTTATGCAGCAATGACTAAATAAATACTATTTATATCGTAGCTATTAATAATGCAAATGTTGCAAACACATGAAAAGAAACATGTACTACGTATACAACAATGCGTGTTACAACTCATGGCATTACGTATAACTGCTGAATAAATTTAAACTCAGTATTATAATATTGTGCCCAGCTGCACTTTAACAATTAATTGTCTTAATCAAAAATTAAAAATAAATCGGTAATTAGACACTATGGGTATTCTTAAATAACAACAAAGCTGCTGATAACGTGACTAGTGCAGGCGATCATTGTATTGTGAGAGTTGTTGGTGTCCATGGTGTCCAGCTTACGTCATCACTCACAGCAGACCTGCGCGCGACCAAAACCTACTGATATACAGGCCCAACAACTGAGGAGTGACGTCACGTATCTAGACCCGTGCTGCCTTGCCGTGCGGACTACTAGGTTTCCGTAACTGTTGTCGCGTACTTTTCTTGTGTTTAATTATACTAACTTCTTTATACTTTCAATTATATTAACTAAGTACACTATTAAATTCTTTTTTAAATAATTTAATAGCTAATTGTATTTGTAACTTTTTTTATATTACGAATTATTAATTGCCGCTAACGCATGGCTATAATTACGGTACGCATGATCGTTTATGGGGTCCTAAAACTTTTTAACGTAACACTAATTCATTTTCTGTAAAACTATTTTGTAGAGTGAATCATTCAATATTATATCGCAATTACATACAAGCGCCTTGCTACTGTCGATATATCGGTTAACACAACTTTCTTACGAACATTAAAATTTATGTAGTTATTGTCGTCTAAGCAGCACGTAAATAAATAAACAGCATACGTTACTATCTAAAAGATGGCCAAAATAAAAAAAAAACTTATTCATATTCTGACGTGAAATTTACATTTCTATTTTGACACAATTATTCAACATTTTATTTCTATTTTTAGAGTACGTGATTATGCTGCGAGTTATAAACTTTGTTGCGTTCTTCAATCGTGCACTTGAATATTTTTCTAAAAACCTACCTACATTTAACTTGACTCTCCACCGAACTTTTAGACACTGTAGAGAAAATACAAAATTCACATATGCGATTTCTTTTAACTACCGAAATGAAAAATGATCCCAATACATATCAAATCTAACCTGTTACAATCTATTTGAAAAAGGCTTACCATAATTTGTTTTTCTGAAATACCTACTGCATTAAAAGCCCCAAATATTTTATTAAATTCGCTTTTGTTTGAACCACTGTTTCGTTAAAATTTTACTAGGAGTAAATGTCTCAAAACTTGTCTTTTTGTTACATGACGTTCAAATACATTTTTTAAATGTATTAACTTTCAGGAGCCTCCTTATATGATTTTAAATAAGTCAGCACTATACAAAAACTGTATACATTGTATTTTTCTGTTTAATTTGTAAAATGCATTACAATAAAGTATTATTACATAAGGCTTATTTATCCTGTATGCTATACTAAATTTAACCAAATAAAGTTACACATAATAAAATTAAATTGTATTCACAGGAATGTAAAAAACCACAATTACAATATATAAAGTAAGCTTTATTCTCATTTACATAGCAGCAAATATAATTTTTTCAAAAATTGTAATTATGTTACTGGATACAGTAAGTAAATCTATATATAGATACACAATTCGTTTATACATTTAGAGTTACCATCTTACCCAAATTCTTGACAAAATTGAAATTAATAAAAATACAAAATTAATTTCTTTTGATATATCAAACATGTACACAAATATCCCAATTAAAGAAACAATTGAAATTATTAATAATAAACTAAAAAACAATAATTTCAATAAAGAATATATTAAACAAATAACCCACATTTTAAATACTATTCTAAAACAAAATAATTTTTCGTTTAATAATATTTATCAACAAAAGGACAGACTGACAATGGGAGCTCCTACTTCTCCCATCTTATTAGAAATACTATTTACAAAAGTTAGATAATAAAATCAAAATATTATTAAAAACTTAGATCCTCTAGATAATTACTATACACAAGTAGATTACACGCTCTTGATATCTCAAAATAATGGTCATAACAATAATCAAATTTTTACTTGAATTAATAATCTCCACAGTAATATAAACGTCCCTGTAGAACATGAAACAAATAATGAATTATTATTTTTTTAGATATAACTATTAAATATATTTAGATATATCCCTAAAGTGAACCTCTGGAAAAATTTGGAAATTTATAAAAACAAAACGAGTAATAAATTAAGAAATGGACAAATACAAATACGCACTAAAATGATAATATTTTTAAACTTCATAACTTAATCAAATAATATATACATCTATTATAATACCCATTTATATATACAATTTAAATATATATAAACATAATTTAGATATATTTAAAAAAAAGCTGTTTGTAACAATACATTTCAAATTTATATTTATTTATTTATATAATGTTTGTGCTTATGATAGTTACAACACTAACAAAACACTGTGTAAAGACTAAAAAATATATTAAAATATATCCTTGTTTATAAAAACATTACTTATTTTGAATTAATAACAAGAATAATGTGAATGATCATGAACTGAATTTACCGATCTACAGAACAACCAGTTTATTACATAAAACCTCCTTATTTATAATGATTAGTTGGTTTATTTTCTGATGGGGTAGATGTAACAGATTCAGATGTTCCTCTGTATTCATTCAATATGTAAAACAATCTTTTGCTAGTTAAATTTATACCACACTATGCCTCTATGACTTGTAGCATATGCATGACACACTGCTGGGAGTACAATAAATTTATGTTTTTCCTGCAAGAAACTATGTCTATGTTTGTATGTATATTATGTTATGCTATCGGATTAAAAGCTTATATTTCAGAAATAGAGATTTCAGTTTCATAGAGTTGATCTAGTGTATCCAACTCCACATAATGGGAGAAGAACTACATTTACAACATCAGGATGGGGATACAATAATCCACCTCTGTCTATATTCTTTAGTAAACTGTAATGAGAATTTGTGTTTAATTCTGTATCAAAAAATTTATCTAATACTAAATGCTTTTGGCAAGCTTCACACTTATTTCTTTTTATAACTGCTCTGGCACAGTATCCACCCAAGTAAGTGAAAACTGGTAAACAGTTACTGATATCTGCAAACTCTTCTTCAGTATATACAAGGTCCAAGTTTGTTAATACCCTAGTGTTACTACATGTGTTTTCAAATTCAATATTGTCTATAGTTTTAGAGAGCATATCATTTGAAAGCGGTACTTGTAGTTTACCAAATGTATCAGAATTTAAAGTTAAAGGCAAGAGATTTTGAATTCTTAGTTTAGATTCTACTTCAAAAATCTGTCTTATTGATACCAAGTACTGTGATCCTGCCATTGTCCTGTATTTACCAAAACGGGCTTCTAATGAATCAGTCTGAATTTTACCTGGTAAAATATAACTAAAATTTAATTCTGAAATACAATATTTTGTAAGTTCTATCAAAGCATATGTTGTGTGTGAAAGAGCAAGATGAGTTTCTTTTGTCAATTTATGTGAATCTAAATCAATTTCATTCCACAAGTCTAACCAAGTCAAAAATTTTTTTAAATCAGCAAAATTTTCTTGTCCCAAAGCAAGTGTTTTTTGTAAAGGATTTCTGAAACGCTCATCCTTCAGTGTAGTTTTAACATTAACAATATACCACCAATTTAAAATTATTTTGATAAATTCTGCCGTACTCTGGAAATAGTCTATGGCATGTTGGTTACCTACAGATAATAAGCCTTGAATTACATGATCATTAAAAACATTTAACACATACTTAACATTCTGCCGTTCAAAATTACTTGGTGCTAGACTTTTAAGATTTAATCTGTATGAATATTTTACTAAGTTGTTTGGTTTATTTTCTATTTGATACACTTTTTTTAAACTAGAAAATGAAGCTGTTGATAGATGGATGGGTTGATCACAATTTGTATTAAATGATGGGTACTTTAATGACTGATTTTGATCTTTCTGATTAATCCAGTTATTTCGTATACACTTAATAATATGAACAGAATCTAGGACAAAAAACAATGGAGAGGAGCTATTACATGGGTGTTGGTAGACAATACTGACCTTTGGTGGTGAACTAAAGTATGACATTGCCTTTCGATTAATTGCATTGTTACCACTGACCACACACACAACAGTGAAGCCTATTTGATGCAATCCAATAATTATTTTCTTAACATAAGAAAATAAACTTTCTGCATTGATTGTTCTAACTGGGAGAATGTGTACCACTTCTTTAAAAGATGAACGCAAACTCTGTACCATAAATACATGAGCAGAAGTTGCAACATGATCACTATTGGAAGCACTCCCTATAAAGCACCCCCTGTGTAATCTAAATATGGTTTCACATGTATTTCATCGATCATTAATGAAACAATATGATCACCTTTTTTTAATAAATTAAATTTTTGTTTCATATGAGTCAAAACATTTGTGTCGTTCTGTTCCACAAGTGGATTTGTATTATAACTTACACATATTTTATGTATAGATTGTGGGTGTGGAACAGTAATGTAGCCAGCACTTCTCAAAAATTTGTAAGCATGTGGGGAAATGGTATACAAAATACTGCAGAATACTGAAAATTCTGGGGAATACCTGTTATACTGTTTATTAACAGATAATAACTGTAACTGTTCTTTCAAAAACCCCAATTTTTCTTGTTTTCCATCCCCTAACACCTGTAAAAGTTTATTAAATAGATCACTAATAACAGAAATTATTTCCTCAACTGGCATTAATTTATCATCAATTGTAGGTAAATACTGGCGTTGAAATGCATTTAATATGTCAACAAGTATATTTATATTGTTTATTTGTAAAGGAAATTTTTCCTTACCTACTCGATGTATTTCAACTTTTTTGGTGTAAACACTTAACTGCAAACTGTTCACTAACTTGGCAGAAAGCAATATACTGGGCACTGTAGACTGTTCAAGTAAAACAAATGTTACACTGTCTTCCTTTGTGATTACACTCCATTCACTAGGGAAGGTCACATTTTTCACACACACTAAAAACTCAGCCAAACTGTTAAAACAAAAGTTTTTTTCATATTCGTCTTTTGTTGTGAGACTTTCCTGTATCGCAGTTTGTAAATTTTCGTTGTCATTCCGAATCCTTCTTTCTTCTGCACTCTCCCTGGATGTTGATAGTGCTGATAAATAATCAGGGCAGTTAGGAAATATTACTGGAATAGCTCCCTCCTTCAGCTTGATTCTTTTCAAAGGTGCCTCGAGTTTCTTGCCTTCTTCATTGTAGCCCTCTATAAACCTTTGAATATCCTGTGGCCGAAAATGAACTTCACATACCTGTAAAAGTAGATGCAGTTTATATATAACATTGTGTGTTATAATATTTTATGCTTTCAGAGTATTTACATTACTGTTATTTTATTAGGCTTACCACTTTATCAATATCAAAATTATTTTACCATTATATATGTATATGCAACTTCAGCAAGCCTTGAAAACATTTTTATTGTTAAAATAACACATATTAGGCTACATTTTACAACTGGTTAATTTTATTGGCTATGTTATATTAGAATTTTAAAGATCATGTTATAAATTGTATTATTTTTACTTCTCAGAGACTACTTTCTGAAGTATTCTGTACTTCTGTTTAATATCTGTGTGTGTCTATTTTAATAGCAGTTATATTTCAAGTGTTCATTATATCACAAAACACTTCATTCATTTAATTCATTGTGTCCACTGTATTCACAAAACACATGTATAGTACATGTGTATGGTGCTGTATATTACAATTAGTAGACTGATCAGAAACCAGTAGTTACCTCCTTGCAGAAACCAGATTCAGTTATTATGCACCACTTGTTTTTCACATCTTTGAATAATACTGATTTAAAGGAGATCTAGTTTTATTACTGGCAAAGCAGTTGATGTTTTAAAGAAGACACAATAATATAAAAAATATAAAACTTCAGTTTATGTTGAATTACAGAAAATGTTGGTATCTTTGTAACATCTGCACCTAACCTAACCGCACAAATGTCTAAACAACGTTTTTAGGTAATTCTGTCTCCTTCAGATGCAAAAACCAATTTTATGTGAGCCATGGTAATTTCATTAATAATCTCAGAAATGAAACCAATGTACAGATTCAATAAAAAAAGACAGAAGTGTCTACTTCATGTGACAAAATGTAATATAGTACGCCACAATAAACTAAGGGAGAATTATTATAATGTGTGGAATGTTATCTGCATTATTTTATAAATTGTATAGTAATGTTATCCACACAAACCAACAGTGTTTTTTGTTATTGTTATAAATTAAAACACGAACACTAACTGCACATCGTTTGTCATAAAAACAGGTTAAAGCATTTTAGCCTTTCTTTACATTGTTAGGCCTAACCTATAATTCACTGAAAATTTAGTTTTTCATCAAAGGCAGAATACATTGTTAAATAGTCTTCACATTATAACATCAGTATTAAAATATTACTTTGTACAATGCTTACCTTGGAAGATTGAGATGGATGGAAGTTTTTTCTGTGAATGGCTCTCGTCCATTTTCGTCGTAAGTCTTCGTCTTTTGGAAATGAAAAAACAGATACACGTGGACCGTTATCATAGTTTCAACGACAATTAGGAACACAACATCTAAATCCCATCTTTTAAGTTATAATTAAATATAATTTTTAAATTATAAAACACAAAAGTACGCTATCGACACAACGCTACACAAATCAACAGTAGGCATACTAGGCATGGCGGTCTAGATGTGCTACGTCGAGGATGAGCTGATGACGTAGTTACTGGGCCTGTATATCAGTAGGTTTTGGCGCGACCCCTACCCTCTAGTCTAGTAACCCTGCCAGAGTCTATGAAAAACTGGCTTAATAGAGACTGCGTAACTCACGGCTCGCCCGTTCTTTTATAGATCTACGCACATGGCGTCATTTTTACATGTTACAAACAAAGTTGTAGATTGTACGAAAAAATCAACCACGTGCCGGTGTACATGATTTCCGGCTTCTAGACCTCTCCAAACCACGTGTTTTCAAAAACGTGTGATTGCATAGCTAATTATTTTCCCAGTGAATAAATGCTATTAAAATTTACTTAATATTACAATAATTAGTTACTAATAGTTATTCCAATTTGCACATTAACATAATGACTTATAGTGTGTCTGCTAATTTTCTTACTGTTAATTATCTTCACACAATTCATTACGCGCACAGCATAGTAGTCGAGATTTACTGTACAGGAATTAAGTGGATTTATTAATAATGCTTTTCGTTTATAACAATCTACTGAGCTTTTAATGCAGTGTATAGACAAAATAATTAACTTGTCTCTGTTGACCTTTGTAACAGAACTAAAATTTTTCTTCTTTCTATACAATTAAATACATTAATATAATAAAGTTTTTTACCTTGTTTACTAGATAGTCGTTATTGAAGTAATAGAGTCTGTTAATTATTTAATTTCTTTTGTTTATAAATTATATATATTCACATACCTTTAATGTCGACTGCAGATCATTCAGACGTTGGGTTGATCCTGGATGAGTCTATATGTGGATGAGTACGTGGGTTGATGTACTCTGTCCGACCTCAGGGTCGCTTACGGGAGTGTAGATATTTCTCAGGAGTATGGTTATTTACTTTTATCGGAAACAGACGTTTTTACTGCTAAATTACTGTATTATGCATAGATTTAAATTATTTATACCCTGATCGCACTTATAATGCGATCAGCGGAACAGCACTTGTAACATTACTTACAGTAACCGTAGGAAACTTAACTTGTCTTAGTCGCGATGGGCAGGCCGATCGTCATGAACCACGCGACGCTTACACGTTATCAATTCCCAAGAGAGCCTGATCTATTCGCTTAACGATAATCCTATCGACTGAATTCTAGAATCTGTTTTTTTCTTCGGTAACCTCAATTCATGGTTTGTCTACAGACAGCCAATATTCTTGGTCAAGAAGGCTTTCGAACAGAAAAATGTTGTTCCAATTATCTGATACATTTTAGGACTGAAATGATTGCCATAAAACCTCTTTACTTCAAATGAGTATACATTTAGTTAATAATTTTTGAAGTAACTATTGTCGTCAGTTAGATTTTTTTATTACGAACATTCTGAAATAAGTCTCATCTAAAAAAATTCCTATAGGCCTATCATGAAAGTTATTTTAATTCATGTGTCTGTTATGAATATCCCTTAAAATAATAACGTATACTTGCACACGCGCACAACATTGTCTCGTACCATTTCACAACACTTAAACTTAAAATTGTGTCATAAGCCTAAACGTACTTAAAACTAATATTTTTAACAATGGTCTTTATCAAATAATATATAATGTTCAAACCTGCAGTCTTTACTTATTCACACAGTGCCTTTATATGCTATCATATGCTTTTACTCTCTACTACATTACATATGCAGCTAGAATGTCCATTGCAGTAGATACACATAAAGACATAAATATATATGTTGACATTGTGTGTGTGTGTGTGTGTGTGAGAGAGAGAGAGAGAGAGAGAGAGAGAGAGAGAGAGAGAGAGAGAGAGAGAGAGAGAGACAGACAGATGGAGTTGTGATTTATAATTAGCCATCCTGTGCTTGTAACAAGATTTTTTTATAGCTGAGTCTTTTTTTATGCTGAGTGCATACGTAAAAATAACTTACTTTGACATCACTTAAGGATCCTCTTAAAATATATTCTGTATTATGGAATAACTAAGTGTATGCCTTTACGTAGAGTGTGTCTTGTACATTACTTTGATATATTATACAACACACTAAATCATGATATTGAAGATTCGTTTATACACTATTTTACAACGACCTAATCGTAGTATCAGTCAAGAAAAGAATCGCCATAAAAACCGGTAATATTAGAAATTCTGATAGTTTATGATGTTAGCTATACGAACTAAACCACGAGCTGATAATGAGTACAAGTAAACTACCAGGATCTGCAAGATATGGGAGGAATGTTGTGAAAAACATTGGATATTATGGACCTTAAGTGGCCGCAGCTTCACTTAGGAAGACAGTGTATAGCTCCCAGACCCTCGTTTTAAAAGCAAGAAACCTAATTGGATATATGTGTACTTATATGATTGGATGTGTCTGTGAGAGTGTAAGAACTAAATAGGAAAGAACAAGCTTTAAGAAGAGGAAATGGTTGGAGGAGAAATACATACAACGATTACGGTTGGTACAATTTTTATTTATCTATAGTCTTATCGTTTTTTTATATACAGTCAATAAATACTGAACATGTTGACTGTTAAGTGCCCGTCCATTTAATTTCATATTATCGAGCAGAGAAATTTTTACCAATTATCATTTTGATATTTAGAGGATGGCTAAATTTTGAATCTTAAAGAGCATCGTCATCATCATCATCATCATCATCATCGTCGTCGTCCCTACCAGAATCAAAATCTTCGTCATCTATACCGTCAGCTTCATCGCCTTCCGAGTTTTCCTTTATCGTTTTGATAATCGAATCACGCAGTACGGCTGCCGACAGGAATGTGTGCGGACCAACGTTGTTTTCGCCATCATAGAAGCCGACCACTTGATTCTTTTCCACAAGCGAGCTACCTAAATCTTTCTGAAACATGAAAGTTGATGATACAACATTATTATTTGTATACAGCCTGTTGCGGTTGAACCTGCTGTCCCCTTGCGTAGCTTGTGGTTAACGGGTGTTCACACATTAAACCATAGGCTGGGTTTAATAAAATATAAAAAGATAAAAGTGGACTGTATAAAACGGTTTATTATAAAGAACAGATTAAATTATACATATGGGATTCTGCGAATCCGCGCGTGCCCGTACGACTGCATATCTATTAATTCAGACTAATTGAAATTGAATTGATTAAATCGTTAACATATTGACGGCCGTAAAGTAAATTTGCGTAACACACGCGCGGAATAGGCTCTTGCCTCTTGGAGCTCCGTGAGCTGACTGCTAGATTGGAAGGGGGCGCGGAACGACCTTAGCTCGTCCAGGGATAAAGTGATGTGCAGCCGACGTCACAGGCGAATCGTGGTTTGAACACATTTAAGGCTGAACATACTGCCCGTCAAAAATCGAAGATCTCGATTTTTCCCGAGCTTGATGCAGTGAGCAGTTTACTCACCCATGACGCCAACAGCGGCTACATAAATTGGTTGTAACACATAATTGAATACAATACGTAAATTGAATAGCACACGTGGATCGCATAAATCACATAAAGTGAATGCAATACATAAATCGAATAGAATACATGGATCGCATAAATCACAAAAATTAAATACAATACATAAATTGAATAGAATACATAGACTGAATAAAATACATGAACTGGATGAGTATGCAAATTGAATAAAGTCCTCTGCACAAGGCAAAATTACTGAGGACCAGAACAATAACACCCCTTCGCACAGAGTGAAACCCACACGAGTGACAATCCAACCCTTATTCGTTGGACATAGGTAAAGCGCACAGCTTATGAATAGGTCGACGCAATATACCACGGGGAGTGCGGGCGTCAACAGCGCTCACTAACTGGTCGTCGCCCATGAAAATCTTACTGACCACACCCAAACTCCTGTGTATTGGGTCCTGTGTGAGGGGCGTTGTCCTCTATAATTATGACCACATCACCCTCCGCGAGGTCCCTCTTGGGTGTCTGCCAATTATTATGTTGTCTAAGCTGGTGCAAGTAGTCCTTGTACCACCTGCTCCAGACAGATTGTACAAATTCCTGCAACAATTGTCAGCGTCGCAGTTGGTTGCATGGAGTGGCTGCAAGGTCAGAGTAGGGGAGGGCTGTCCGGGTGTGAAGTGTCCGGGTGTAAGGGGCTGCGGATACCTAGCATCAGATGAGGTGGCAGAAAGAGGACGGGAGTTCAAACACGCCTCAATTTGAGTAAGGATCGTGTGTAATTCCTCAAAGTTAAGAATGGTGACGCCAGTGATGCGGTGCAGACGATGCTTGACGCTTTTTACACCACTCTCCCAAAGGCCGCCGAAGTGCGGTGAGGAGGGTGGAATGAACGACCACTTGAAACCTTGGGCAAGTGAGAATGAGTGAATACTCGTTTTAAATTTCTTAGGGATGAATAATTTGTATAACTCGCGCAAAGTGGAACTCGCGGCCTTAAAATTAGTGCCGTTGTCAGACATCATTTCCCCGGGAATGCCGCGGCGGGGAATGAATCGTTTAAAGGCGGCAATAAATGCCTCAGCAGTCACGTCAGACACCAATTCCAAATGAATCGCCTTCGCAGCGAGACAGACAAACAAGCATATGTATGCCTTTGAGGTAGTCTTGAATCGCTGCCCGCCATGACGGATCACGATAGGGCCGCCGTAATCTACAGCAGACGAAGAAAAGCCCTGGTCAATACCACTCTTGACGAAGGCAACTGACCACGTTGCTGCGTTCGCTTGTGGGTTCTGAAGCGAAAGCATTTGATGCACTTACGGATGACAGAACTGACAACAATCTTGCCGTTGACGATCAAATACATTTGAACAGAACTATGCGTTAACTGAACGCCCGCGTGAAGCAGCCTCGAATGCTTAGCCTCTATTATTTATCTAGTGAGGTGGACCTTTGGGTGCAGAATAATCTGATGCTTAGTATCGTAATGCAAATCGGAATGTTGGAGACGACCTCCATCCCGAAGTAACCCCGAATCGTCGATGAATGGATCAAGAGAGGTAATGTTGCTAGATTTGGTTAGATTGCCATTCTTTATCTCAATGATGTCTTTGTGAAAGTACGCCAATTGAGATTGGCGTATAAAGATATTTAAAGTGTTTTTTAATCCCTCCCTGGACAGTCGCAGGTCATGTCCCGAACCAGTGGAATTCGATTTCAGATTATAAATATATCTGAAACAATAGCTGATAACGCGTATCAATCTCTGAAGAGTGGACAAGTCTTCACTTATATCGGTAGCGACGACGCTGACCATACATTCAAGAATGGCCGATTGTTTTTGTTCAGATCGGCACTCCCGTATGGTGGCCGAACCATTTCTGCTGAATTTGGGGTGGCGAATTGGATCTTGCAAAAGCCTTGCTGCACCATGCCACCACAATTGTAAGTTCCGCAATTTGTCTGGATGACAAACACGTGATAGAACTTGCCACAACTTCTCAACAATAGAAGTTAGCCCTCTATTGTCATTTCCTGACCCCTCTTCCCTTTTTATGCTTTATAAAAAAAATTAACTTTTTTTTTTTTTTTTTGAAAGAGAGGCCATTAGTTATTTAAAACTAGACAAGAGCCTAGAGAAGCCAAAAATGCGCTGGGTCCAGTATGACGGGACTTGCAATTAAAGTCGGTTGTTAATCAACAATAACAATTTTATTCTTGCCCCATAATTCATTACATGCATGTGTAAATTACAATTCCCCTGAGTGACACGTATAACAATAAGCAATAAATAACAGTATAAATGATAAATAAGTAGTGTCAACATGTTAACAATTCAGTTTCCATAAGCCCATATTAATTCATCCCCTATATACATATATCAATTTGGTTCCTTAAATTATATAAATCCCCCCTAAATAACACTTAACATTAACATCACATATTGAAACATAAAGAAACATATACATATAACATCATCACACTAAATCATGTTCGACCTGGCAGACAGCCTGTATATTCGATAAAGCACCAAAAACTGCAATCATAAAATTTAAACTTTCAGCCACAGTTGGAATTTAATCATTTAAAACCACAACCCATTTACTCCATTAAAATCAAACACAAAAAAAATATTTTAAAAAACCAAAAGGATGATAATGACTAATAACTGCAAGATAATAGTGGCCTGGCAGCCCATATGGATTTATAACATCTAATAAATTGCACATTATAAGTATATGAAAATCTCTAAGTTTTTTTTTGAACTGTATACAAGAGGTAAAAACCCTTATCACCTAAGTTTAAACAATAATCAGTAGCATCACTATGATTTTTCAATCTCAAAATTATTGGTATATGCCCACAAAAAAAATAAATTTTTAATGTCAGACCTCTGTGTATAAATAATTTTAGAATAACAGCAGGTTGCATTCTGGCAGCTGTGGAAGTGTGCCAGCATGTGCCAGACCAGGTCAGACAGGTCTCCGGCCTGCATAATACTGTATCAACGTGCGCCTAACTTGTGCCAAAAAAAACCCCATGTGAATTTTACCGCTGAAAACAGCCTGAAAAATGAAACCCCCAGTCCTTAAATGTTAAACCAGAATAAGAATAATATATGCACCCCGTCCTGAACCAGCCGGAACAGAACCAATAAACATATGACTTAAATTTATATAGAAAGTATAATGACTCTAAGGCCTTTGTATATAAAAAAAATATAAAGGAGTACAAAAAGCTGTGGCACGCTCCCCCAGTGCAGCACACAATTACAATCATAGTACGTTAGAGTTATGGAGTAATATTATAATAGTTAAAATACTGTTCATAATGAATGTCCTGTTGACACACACTTGATCGGACTGTCTAGCGGTGTAAGCCCATGGTTTAAAAAGGAAAACGATTTGTAACACGGATGAACGGTGGGTCAGGCCAACGAAAAATAAAAAAAGTTTATATCACCTCAATGGCATGAGTATAGTTGCCTCTTGCAGTCGGTCAGCAAGCTCCCTCCTCAGAACAGGTGAGTGTTGGATGGTTCAAAACTGGTGAAGGTGTCAGTACACCAGCTGAGACAAAATCTCCGTTTGGGAGCGAGAACCCGGGAAGTCTCGAAAATTTAGCTTGCCATCAGGATGAGAAGAAAACTACCCAATTATTGTCTGTCCAAGGTCGGGAGCCTGCAGATTCTATGAGAGCCGACGTCGAACTGATATGTGCAGTTACAATGCAACAAACAGCAAAATTCGACGCGAGATGGCGCGCACTGTCTCAACAGTGCCATTCCAATCTCACTGTTCCGACGTTAATACTAGATACTATCATTGAACAACGAAATTTTTATACCTTCGATTGCCGGGTTATGCAAACACCGGCACACCCCCACCCCAAAAGGGCAACCTGGTTGCCCCACACTTGAACTCGGGAGGGTACCCTGCAGTGTACCCCCTTCCAAGGTGAACCTAGTGGACTTGGTGATCATGGCGGCCCAGCAGTCCTTGCTCTCAGGCGAACAGAGGCTCAGAAGGAAAACGAAAGAGCTGAAAGAAGACGTGTAATGTGTAAGTGTGCGGGCGCTGCGCGCTGACCTGGCCACACCAAGAAGGGGCAGAGAAGAAAAGACGAAAGAAAGAACGGGAGCTCCCTGAGTTCTGACCTCCTGAGGCTTGTCCACTCAAGCCAGACTCACGAATGCCACCTTAACAGGGCCACATGCCCTATATTCACACGGGAGGGACTCCCCAATAACGAAAACCCCAATATTTTAACAATACCGTCCACTCACAGGGCGAGGAGAAGGGGGAAATGATGGTCTCCATGACGCAATGCTCCCAACTCTCGACCGGACGCAAAGCAATGCTACTTGTCAACATGATAATCACCTAATATACAGCTAAGTTTTACATGTGTGCTCCAAGGGCATGTCCAAAACGTACCGCGTGGATGAAGTGCACGACCGACCTCCTCCACGCAACACGTTTCGCTCCACTCTCTAACTACTTTTTTTTTTATTTTTCCTTTTCCATTTTTTTTTGAACTTTTTTTTATTTTTTTTAATGTTTTTTAAGGGGAAGGTTAGGAAATCGGGAAGACGGAAAGGGCAAGGATGATTGAAAGGTCATGGGCTGGGACTGAAGGTAAGGACATGGCTCCCTCCGGAAATAAGGACGAATGGAGAAAGCCAAGGCTCGCGAAGGCAGGGGCGCATCCCTGAAGTAGACGAACACCACTGGGACTGTGAGGAACTTCTACCCGCTACCCTAGCGTTCGCGACAACACCCCCGGAGCACACCCCTCTGGAATGGCAAAATCCCTACTCACACAGAGACCACCAATTATTCCCCCCCCCCTTGACAGCCCATTTACCCCTTTCTACATAGTTTCAATTTAGAGATATGCGTGGTAATCTCCTTCGAATTACCACCAGGCTCTTCCAACCGAGCCGTCACCGGTGACGCGAACCCCAGGACACGATATGGCCCCGACCAACGATAACCCAATTTAGCGGCTCTTTTGTCGGCAGCTGAGCTGATCGTGTGGCTCTGGCAGTAGACCAAATCTCCTACTTTAAAGGGATTTGGAATTTGCCCCTGATTGTACCGACTACGGACGCGCTCGTGCGCTCTCAGCAAATTCTTCCGAGCCTCCTTCCACCTCTCTGCAGTTCCGTTATCTGGCTCCCGTGGCAGAAGATCATCAATGTTCCACAAGTTAGTCAACGGGAGTGCGGGCGAGAATCTAAACATGATCTCAAAGGGGACGGCCTTATGACTGTCATGCAGGGCCGTGTTAAAGGCTAGCTGTAACCACTTCAGATTCTGGTCCCAGGTTGTCTGTTGCTCCGCATGATAAGCAATGAGTGCGGACCTGAGATTCCTATTGAATCTCTCCGCATGGGACGGTTGTGGGTAATAAGGAGTGGTGGTTACATGTTTGATCCCACTGGCGAAACACATCCGCCTGAACTCACCCGAAACGAACTGGGGACCATTGTCGGAGACAATGATGGTCGGAAGAACGAATGCTGAAAAATGTGGTTCTGGAGCGCGTTTATGGTCAAACGAGCTGTTGCCTGCCGTAAGGGCAGTAGCCAGGCACACTTCGAAAAAGCATCCACGCAAACAAGCAGGTAAGAATTACTTGACTTGCTACGCGGGAGAGGTCCCATGTAGTCTATGAATAACTTCTCCATCGGTCTGCCCGCCACGTCCGATGACAGCAACCCTAACTTAGTGTTCTGGGCAGGCTTGCTCAAGCCACATAGATGACAGCTCTTAACCTCGTTGCTATGTCCCTATCCATGCCCTTCCAGATGAAATGTCTCCTGATACTGCAAATAGTCTTCGAAATTCCCTTGTGGCCTCCTACTGGGGAATTATGATAATAACTGAAGACCATGGGCACTAACTTGCTAGGCAGCACGAAATTAGGGGCACGTCCCTTTCTTTCTCTACAACACAGGACGCCCTTGGACAAGAAGTAAGGGGCCTGTACGTTACCCTCCTTTATATTCTGGATGATAAGACCCAGCTCTTCATCGTTCAACTGATGGGGTAACACATCAGTGAAGGCTAACGGAAAGTCTAGCAGAACAGAACAGGGTTGCTCAGATTGGACTTCACTGGGCTGGGGAAACATGCGTGATAAACCATCTGCAACCACATTTTGAGTTCCCCTAATGTGTTGCACCTTGAACTTGAAGTATGAGATCTTGACCACCCATCTACCAATTTTACCCAGTTGCCGGGGATGAGCAAGAAGGCAAGAGAGAGCCTGATTGTCGGTCTCGAGCAGGAACTCAGCGTGTTCCAGAAAACGCCTGAACTTATCTAGAGCGTACACAACAGCTAAACACTCTAGCTCATACACTGAAGACTTTTGTTCTTGCTGGGTCAACGTTCGGGAAAGGAAAGCCACAGGCTGCCTAGCACCATCAACGACTTGGGACAGAACCGCCCCGAGCGCAATCGAACTCGCATCCGTCTGGAGTATGAACGGCTTCGAGAAGTCTGGCATTCTCAGTACTGGAGGGGAAATGATGGCTTCCTTCAGGGTCTCGAAAGCCTTTTGTTGTTTTCCCCCCATACAAATTTCGCGCCCTTTTTCCGGAGTTCATTCAGAGGTGCCGCAATCTCCGCCGCGTTTGGAATAAAACGCCTATAGAAATTGACCATCCCTACAAATCTCGCGATGCCTTTGGCATCCTTTGGTGGGGGAAAGTCCCTGATTCCCTGTGTTCGCTCAGGATCCATAGTGACACCTCTATGGGAAATCAGGTGGCCCAGGAAAGAAATTTGTGGCTGGGCAAACTTCACCTTTTCGGGATTGACAGTGAGGCCAGCACCCCTCAACCTGCACATCACCTCTTCGAGATGACCCAAATGCTCCTCGTACCCCTTGCTGTACACCAGCAAGTCGTCAAGATAATTGAAGACATACTTGAACTTGACATCGTGAAAAATGGTGTCAAGTAAAGGGGTGAGAGTTTGGGCCCCTACCGCTAGACCCATGGGAACCCTAGTGTACTGATAGAGGTTCCACGGAACAAAGAATGCCGTGTAGGGCCTACTTTCTTTCGTCAACGGAATCTGGTTATATGCAGAGTTGAGGTCAATGATGGTAAAATACCTCGCCTCACTGAACCAATCAAACGCGGAATGAAGGTCAGGAAGTGGGACCGAATCTACCTCAATGTTGGCGTTGAGCTTGCGCTAGTCGATGACCATCCTATGCTTACCTCCAGGCTTGGGCGCTAGGAACGCTGGACTGGCATAACTGGACTGAGAAGGTTCAATCACCCCTTGATCTAACAACTCTTGAACCTTCTCCCTCAAGATGCTCATCTTTGGAGGGGCAAATTTATAAGGGTTGGAGCGCACCACCTTGGAGTCCGTTAGGCGGATTTTATACTCCAAGAGATGTGTGAGCCCAAGGGCCGGAGTTAACACCGTGGGGAAACGCTCACACAACTGATCTAATGCGGACCGCTGGGACTGGGAGAGGTGGTCTCTAGATGTGTCGGGGCACTTAACCTCTTGGATATCTTGCCTGGTCCCCTGATATCCAAGGAAAGGGATTCAAACTCCCCGATTAAATTTAAAATAACTTTGGGGCTCTTGGATGTCAATAACGAGACCACTTTTGCAGATGAAATCGGCACCAATAGTGCATTCAACTCCCAGAGCAGGAGAAACCAGGAAGCTCCACACCCAAGAAAATCCCTCGATCTTAAATTTAAATGAAACTACCCGGGAAATGGGCAGAATTTCCTGGGATGCCGTCCAGCACACCACGGAAGACTGTTCTGACCTTTTAATTAAACCCTGTCGTTCAAGGTCCTCGCACACTTTGGATGAAATTATAGATCTTGCTGATCCGGAGTCAACTAATGCTCTGAGTTGACTCCTTTTCAACTCCAACAGCAAGAAGGGGCATACGGAAGTGGGACTAGAGATGGTTTGGAGGACCTTGATGCCCAAAGAACTGGGACCTACAACTGGCCTGGAGGCGCGTACCTTAGAAGACCCGCGACAGGTAGGAGAAGACCTCCGACATATCTTCCCCTCATTGACCCTTTTCTGAATGACCTTGGGCGCCTTGGGGAGGGACGTTGGACTCGACCCAACCCCGGTACAAAATCGTCTGGTGTGGCCCAATCTACCACACCTAAAACAAGTCACATTAGGTGAACGACGGCGCCTCTCGTTACAAAAGTTTATAATTTCAATCTCAGCACCGTATGATCATGGAACAATTCGCCCTCCATGCGTCTCGTGTCTTACCTTACCATGTGCTACTTGCTCACGGGACTCGTCAATCTCCTGGACCGTTCTAGAAACCACACACAGCCGTTCAAGGTCCGCAAAACAACGTGGACGGTCCGCGAACACCAAACGGGATCTCTCTTGGGGCGTCACCCTTTGTAAAATAATTCGAACGATATCCTTCTCGGGCAACCCCAACCTCAAAATCCGGGCAATTTTACGGATATCCTGCACAAAGTCCCCCAACGCCTCTCCATTAGCCTGTGCACGATAGAACCGATTATATTTCAAATGCTCACGTTGCCGACGGGGTATGAAAGAGTCCAACACCTCCCCATGGAGAGAGTCGATACTGCCACCACGACGCAGAGTGTCGGCGACCAGCTCAGGCAATGAACCCCGGCAGTACGGATATATAACGGACAAGAGGACCTCATCGGACAGCCCCGGAAAATCCGCCAACTGCAGGACGATGTCCAGAAAAACAACAATTTGCCCTCATCTTCTCCATCCACCACCGGAAGTCTCTGGAGAATGCCGGAAATAGGGTTGGGTAGTCTCTGGTAACCTACCCCCGCCAGAATCACACAATACACCAAACATAACAATCAAACATAATCACAAAGATTTAGGAGAGACTCAAGTACTGTCCTTCCTTTGAGCGACCCCCGGGTTCTCTAGCGCTGCGGAGACCTGGCCTACTTCTGAACCACCTACTAACACCACAGAAGGAAACAAGCAACAACCAACAATACCTAACATACATAACTTCAAACATCAATCCGACACACACGTCTCACCAACACATAACTAGCAGACACAAACTAGTAATCAGAATTCCTAAACATCGCAACACAGGAATTAAGTCGGTGACGGTACCGACTTCCGATTGGGCCATACCGCATCCCGCTAATGCCACACGCTATACTCCGACCCTGAATCACCAATATTCTATCACCCAGGCCACGCTCGAGACCCCCCGGCAGTTCAACATCTCAATTTTCCGAGCACAAATACCCGCCCCGGGGTGCGATCAGACTCACAAGTTATGCAACCTAACCTAGCATACATGGGCATATACCTAAAAAACAATAGCATGACAATAGTATAATATTTTAGAGTTTGCAAGCCCCGTCACACCCAAGGACACAAGGGCTCAACCCTAGAATCAACCGCGCTCTGCTACCATTTGTGACCCCTCTTTCCTTTCTATGCTTTATAAAAAAAATAATATTTTTTTTTTTTTTTAAAGAGACGCCACTAGTTATTTAAAACTAGGCAAGAGCCTAGAGAAGCCATAAATGCGCTGGGTCCAGTATGACGGGACTTGCAATTAAACTCGGTTGTTAATCAACAATAACAATTTTATTCTTGCCCCATAATTCATTACATGCATGTGTAAATTACAATTCCCCTGAGTGACACGTATAACAATAAGCAATAAATAACAGTATAAATGATAAATAAGTAGTGTCAACATGTTAACAATTCAGTTTCCATAAGCCCATATTAATTCATCCCCTATATACATATATCAATTTGGTTCCTTAAATTATATAAATCCCCCCCTAAATAACACTTAACATTAACATCACATATTGAAACATAGAGAAACATATACATATAACATCATCACACTAAATCATGTTCGACCTGGCAGACAGCCTGTATATTCGATAAAGCCCCAAAAAATGCAATCATAAAATTTAAACTTCCAGCCACAGTTGGAATTTAATCATTTAAAACCACAACCCATTTACTCCATTAAAATCAAACCCAAAAAAAAAATTTTTTTAAACCAAAAGGATGATAATGACTAATAACTGCAAGATAATAGTGGCCTGGCAGCCCATATGGATTTATAACATCTAATAAATTGCACATTATAAGTATACGAATGTCTCTAAGTTTTTTTTTTTGAACTGTATACAAGAGGTAAAAACCCTTATCACCTAAGTTTAAACAATAATCACTAGCATCAGAATGATTTTTCAATATCAAAATTATTGGTATATGCCCACAAAAAAAATAAATTTTTAATGTCAGACCTCTGTGTATAAATAATTTTAGAATAACAGCAGGTTGCATTCTGGCAGCTGTGGAAGTGTGCCAGCATGTGCCAGACCAGGTCAGACAGGTCTCCGGCCTGCATAATACTGTATCAACGTGCGCCTAACTTGTGCCAAAAAAAACCCCATGTGAATTTTACCGCTGAAAACAGCCTGAAAAACGAAACCCCCAGTCCTTAAATGTTAAACCAGAATAAGAATAATATATGCACCCCGTCCTGAACCAGCCGGAACAGAACCAATAAACATATGACTTAAATTTATATAGAAAGTATAATGACTCTAAGGCCTTTGTATATAAAAAAAATATAAAGGAGTACAAAAAGCTGTGGCACGCTCCCCCAGTGCAGCACACAATTACAATCATAGTACGTTAGAGTTATGGAGTAATATTATAATAGTTAAAATACTGTTCATAATGAATGTCCTGTTGACACACACTTGATCGGACTGTCTAGCGGTGTAAGCCCATGGTTTAAAAAGGAAAACGATTTGTAACACGGATGAACGGTGGGTCAGGCCAACGAAAAATAAAAAAAGTTTATATCACCTCAATGGCATGAGTATAGTTGCCTCTTGCAGTCGGTCAGCAAGCTCCCTCCTCAGAACAGGTGAGTGTTGGATGGTTCATAACTGGTGAAGGTGTCAGTAAACCAGCTGCGACCAAATTTCCGTCTGGGAGCGAGAACCCGGGAAGTCTCGAAAATTTAGCTTGCCATCAGGATGAGAAGAAAACTACCCAATTATTGTCTGTCCAAGGTCGGGAGCCTGTAGATTCTATGAGAGCCGACGTCGAACTGATATGTGCAGTTACAATGCAACAAACAGCAAAATTCGACGCAAGATGTCGCGCGCTGTCTCAACAGTGCCATTCCAATCTGACTGTTCCGACGTTAATACTAGATACTATCATTGAACAACGAAATTTTTATACCTTCGATTGCCGTGTTATGCAAACACCGGCACAGCACGATAAGGAGATTTAAATTTGAAAGGAAGATTTCCGGACCCAGTCTAGTTTCCTGGAGAATGGGGAAGTTCCCGTCCCTGACAAATTTGCCGGGCCTAATCAAACTTAAGAAGAATTGGGCGCTCAGCAGAACGTCAATGCTCGAGGAGGTACTGAAGTTTGGGTCCGCTAGGAATATACCCTCGGGCAATCCCAACTGCGCAGGATCAAAAATTCCGTGGTGAGACTGCCAGTAAGATTAGGCAGAATTGAGCATTATACCCTAAAATTGAATTTTTCGTACAGCGATTGTAAGGTGATAGTGGTGCTGTGGTGGGACCGACAGGACCCATTGTTGTTGCCTGTAATTGGCAACTCATTTTTTACAAGGTTCAATTTAAGTTTTTTGGCAAAGGCCTGTGTAATGAAATTCGCCTGGCTACCAGAATCCAGTAAAATCCTGGAAAGGCGCGGTTTACCCGAATTGTCTAAGATTTTGCATAACGCAGTAGACAATAGTATTTTCCTATTAGATTTTAGTTTGAGGGCACAGTAGGTGCCCTGTCGAGTACGTATTAAGTAGTGATGCTTCTTAGAGCAAATTTTACATCTGTGCTTACTTTTACATCCATTTACAGAATGGCCCACCCGCAACCAGTTAAAGCAGCATTTAGTTTTAATTAAAGACTCCTTCCGTTTGTCAATGGTCAACCCCTCAAATTGTTTACACGTATGTAAGTGGTGGTTAGCATTGCAAATTGCACATTGAATGTTTTTGGAATTAGCATGATACCTGACCATCTTGCCTTGTTTTGAATTGTTAACATATTTTATCAGTTCTTTAGGCCTTGCTGAGTTGCCTGCCCGGCCACTCTCGGAATCTGCCACTACGGTTTCAAGCACCGATCTCCTATTGTTTAAAAACTCATTCAACTTTTCAAAATCGGGAAAGTTGATGTTAGAGAGTGACTCCTTCCAACGTTTGGAAGTATTCGTGTCCAATTTCGACGCTAATAGGTGAGTGACAATAAGCTCATAAATATTTACGGGTAACGCCATAACCTTGAGCGCGTTTATGGTTGCGCTTAATTTGTTAAGAAATTGAGATATGCTACCCACGATTGCATATCGATAGAATTGATTTTCAGTATATCTTCGACATGGTGGATGGCAATAATTAGCTTATTGTTAAATCTAGTCTTGAGTAACCCTAGGGCTACGCCATAATTCTCAACCAGTTATAGGCAGCGATTGTATAACTTGGAGCGCTTCATCCTTTAATGAATTGTGTACGTAATGCAACTTTTGCATGTTGGTAAAATCCAGACGAGAATATACCAAGCCTTTGAATATGTGTATGTAGTGTTGCCACTCCATAACATTTCCGCGAAACTCAGGGATTTTAATGGGCTCCAGTTGCGTGACATGAGCGAATCTTTCCGCTCTACAGTCATTAGCAGTAGTATTAGAATTCTCAGGAAGAATGGTCGAGAATTTTTCTTTAAGGTTGTGCAGTTTGCACTCGATTGTACATAAATCATCTTCGACCTGGACTCGATCGCTATCTGCGTCATAAACAGCGTCCTCGGACGCCTCCATTTCGGATTGAATTGTGTCATATTTGCACTGGACCTCCGCCAGCGACCTTAATTTGACATGCAACGCGTGGACGTCATTTTTTGTTATGTCGAAAGCATCCGCGAAAATATTGTAACGTACTATGTTTAGTCGATCCGGTGGTTGTTCGGATTTAATTGTTTAGTTTATGTTTTGTAAAATTGTTTTGTTGATGTGCAATTATTAATTCTGTGATGAAAAGACTGACGACGAATTACTCGAGTCGGTCCTCTCGCAGGCGTCCGTGGATAGGCGTAGATCGTCGCAGATTCCGACGTTGCTAAAATAAACACAAACGCCTTTACTTACTGCATTTGGTGTTCTAGTCGGTTGACCAATTCGTCAATAAGTGAAGCGGCAACTCGATTCTCATCGGTCACTTTCACACGGTGCCACCTGTGGAAGTATTGCTGTAAATCTAACTCGTAGTCGTACAGTCTGTTAAATAAAAGTCGTCAACTCTTTTGCCTTGTCTGTCATTGACTTTACTTTTTATTTAGCTCTTAATCTCAGGGTACTGAAAATTTTTAAATGGTTTAATATAAAATTACAATATAATTCTTGAACCTTGTTTCATTATGTTTACAAGTCTTCAGTGGTTCCTTTGAGCCTGCAAGATACAAAAACAAGAAAATGTCTGCGCTACTGTTGAACATTAGCAGGCAGAATTAATTATTATGAGCAATACTTATATTAAATGGTTTCAAAAAAATCATTAACATGGAACAAATATCGTCGACTATATTCGACCTTACATTTGCTTTACGCATACTGAATTAATCTTTAAAACAAAAATATGACCTGAAACAGTTTCAAACTTATTAACCTATAGTAATAAAATTGACTATTATCAACATTGAATTGCCTTTAGGCATACTGACCCCCGGTCGATTTTGATCGATCCCATTGGTTCAAAAATGCTGCCATTCTATCCAGCGAGGTCACCCCCCTCGCGGATTAATTAATTTGCAGAAAATTGTTAGCGACTTTGGGTTTGAGAGTATTGTTTGTTGCCTCCTCGTTTTTGCCCAAAATAAATGGAATTCCTTCAAAATTGGTTTAACGTCCTTGTTATATGAGTAATGCTTAATGTAACCACACCATGTTATTACAATTGATTTCTTCTTTAAAATAAGTCCTCACAAGACATGTGTGAGTTTGATAATAAGAAGTTAATTACTTACTTATGACTATTACATATTCCTTATGGTTTTATATGATTAATTACTAAAATTGACCAAGTGATGATTATATTTCAATCATATGATTCCTTTCAAGTTCATTTATGATAATATCTAGTACAAAGATTGTCTAAAATTTATAAAATTACAATATTTACTCCCTGCTTTCTATGGCCTAGCGCATGGTCAGTTTGATTCACTTTATTTATTGACATAATTTGTTCTGTTCACTTTTTTACAGTGATACAGACATTCTAGGATGTCCATTACAACTTCTGGACAGCTTAGTTTTCATTACAATACAATTATTTTCTTGTTTTTAGTCTCATTTACTGTTCATAGTCTTAGTATGCCATGTGGCATTATGATTTAATACAGAATTAATGATATACCAATTTTTAAGTGGTTATTTTAGGTCTAAATAGCCTTTACAGTTTAAAGACTGTTTTACAATGGTTGGCCTCTTATAATTACATTTGAGATTGATAATAATTCACTAATACTTCTTGAATCTAGTGTGGTCAGGCAGTTACCTTAATTTCCCTTAATTCTGGTTAAATTAACATTTCATTATAATCATTTCGTACTATAATAGTGGTAATACATTTTGTATTGCACTTTTATGTCATTGTTTTTTACTGGTTTACAATATTATAGAAGTTCTATGTGTGTTAATGTGTACATCTTTCTGTCCAATTTAAGTCTGTGTATTTGCATCAAACACCATACATACCACTTTTAATTAATAGAATTGTATCACTAGGTTCGTCTTTATAATGTCTACTGTCACTATTGTATAACTTACACTAGTTTACATTGTTTTGGTCTTAATTTATGATAATTACAAGTTGATTTGTAACCGAGTTGAGGTTACCTGTGACCCCTTTGCCTGACAACAATGGTCTATGTTTTGGCTTTCTGGTTTCAATGTTTTACAGGTTATTATTTGACACTTTTTCTCTTGTTAATTATTATTTATTATTTCTTTATGATTTCTACGTACCTGTCTACAGGTGATTACTAGGTTCTCGTTTTGTTATCTTACTTGGATTTCCCTGTATTAAAAGCATGTATGGTATACTGTTCTTACTAAGATACTTAATTCATTCTTATCATTCATGATTTTCTTTCATGGTTATGATTTGTTTAATTAATTATATTCTTTTCTTAGAATAAAGAGTTTTTATCGTGGTTTGTCTTTGGTAATAGTTTGTCTATGTCTGTGCCTCTTTACTGTTTCTTACTTCTGTAGATTCCTTGTTTTATTAGTTTCCTTCTCTGTTAGTACATATTTTAGGCACATTGTATGACATATTTGTTAATTCTTGTTTATTTGTTACTTTACTTGTGTTTATTTATATTCTCTTCAGTCCCTTATTACAGCTGATTGTCATTATACGTTAGATCCTTAAATTTTTAGTGACCGTCAAGCAGTGAATGTTTTAGTGGATGGTTAGTGAGGATCGGTCAATAATACAACATTTAGTTATTTTGCGTCGACGTTTCGACAATATTTTGTCATCTTCAGGACCTGTGTATGAAATACAATAGAAATATCAAACATAACGAAACAATTAAATATTTGGGTGAACGTGTTGCTAATGTGAGTGTGTGCGTGCGTATGTATGTATCATTTTCTATGTGAAGACGTATGATAGTTTGTTTACATCTTCAAATTATCTTTAAGAAAGCGAGCAAATTATAGTATGAGAGAACTTAATTAAAGTTTTACAATATTGTGTAAATTGTATGTTTCTAAGTTATAATTGTTTGTTAACACCAGTAGGGAGTGAAACATGGTAAAAATAACTTTTAATAATTACGTAGTGAACATCCCCTAATCTGTTTTAGTTATAGGTAATATATTACTTTGCTATATGTTGACTGTTGTAGGCATAAACAATTTATGTACCAATCTAATATCCAATTGTTGATTACTGTTTGTTTAATTAATTAAAATAACATTATATTTAGTAATTTAAATTGTAATACTGTATAAAATAAGTTCTCTCATACTATAATTTGCTCGCTTTCTTAAAGATAATTTGAAGATATAAACAAACTACCGTATCATAAGTCTGCACATAAAAAATGATACATACATAAGCACGCACACACTCACATCACCAACACGTTCACCCAAATATTTAATTGTTTCGTTATGTTTGATATTTCTATTGTATTTCATACACAGGTCCTGAAGATGACAATAAATATTGTCGAACGTGGACGCAAAATAAATAAAAGTTGTATTGTTGACCGATCCTCACTAACCATCCACTAAAACATTATACGTTAGTTTTGTCCTCTCACTTACCATATCTATTGGGTAATTTGGTTAATCACATTACTCTGTTGTCTTCTATATTTTCTTCTTCATCACTATTTATTATTCTTCGTTTGCTGATTTCATTATATTACTGGTTTTATTTAGTCCTTGAACCGGATATAGTATTTAGTACACAGTCATTCGTTTATCATTCCTCTCTTAGGTGTTCTGGTGTTAGTTTTATGAGTGTTTCTTTCTTTATTTTTGTTGTTAACATTATGGTGAAGATATGTACTGTTACATATTGCCCCGTCGCTAAAATTGATAATTTTAGAAAATATTGTGCAGGTGTTGATAAAATTATCAATCATTTTTTTTGTTTAATCACTTCATCATCTGAGCTTCCTTTTTTGATCTCTTATAATTTTCCCTTTACTTCTTCATGCAATTCACTATCTCCTTGCTTCATTTAATATGTTATCTTTTTGCTTAGTGTCTCATCCCTTAAAATATTTAATTTCCCTCACTATTTTCCCTATCACGTGCGTTGGTACCAGTCGGGTGGGTACTTTTGGCTCCATTACACCGCTGTCCATTTTACACCTTCTGGGTTCATAGGAACGTATCTTCTGCTCAGGTATATGATTGCTGGATCATTCTACAGTCAATCAAAAAAACTTTAAGGTAGTCTAAGTGAGAATAAAAAATTAAAACACATTCTGGGATTCTTCACGTTTTCATTGTATAGATTATATTATATCTTCTTTCTTTACTGATTTCTTTTCTCATACTCTATTGCTCTTAGTGAAACAATATTGTTGATGGGCATTATTTATATTTCCTTCTTATTATTTATATTAAAACTCACTTTTTTTATCACCCTTCTTTTTAACACATTTATAAATTATTATTCGATTCAATGATTATTCTTTCAATTATTTAATAGTATTTTTTCATGGATGACTGGTTTAAGTCACCTTCTTTCTCTGTGTACTTGGATCCATTATCTCGTATGTATTATAATTGTTGTCCTTAATCACTTTGTAGTCCGGTGCATAACAATAACAGTTTTTTCGCTATACCCTTCGTTGTGCTGGGTAGCTCTCTATTCTTCAATAAGACTCTGTCTCCAACTTGATATCGTACTGGCTTCGGTTGCAGTCTCTGGTATTTGCTTTTTATTTTCTCAGTTTGTTCTAGTGTCTCATTATAGAATTTTATCTCGTCGAACTTATACTCTTCTGCATTCGGAAATTGGATCAACTCGGTAATCTCTCTGGGTGGTGGTCTCTGGAACACTGCTGTATACGGTGTTGTCTTGATAAATTGATGGTGCAATAAGTTTATAAAGTCCTCCGCTGCTGGTAAGTATTCTGTCTATTGTCGTTGTTGGTTATAACAATACGTTCGGTGAATTCTCCCTACTTCTCTCAAAACTCGCTCTGCGGTGTTACTGCTCAGGTGGTATACTGACGTTTTGTATGTCTTTACCCCGTTGTCCAGTAGAGCGTCCTTCCATTTCCTGCCTTTGAATTGTGTTCCATGATCTGTTATTATGGATTTAGGTGTTCTACCTCCGGATTTATTGCTGTATTATTATGTTTAAGACCTTTTGCGTGGTCGCACGGTTTATAGGATAGAGTTTAGTATATCTGGTATAATGATCAAATACAATTATCAGATACTTGTACTGGTGTCTACCTCCGCTACGCGGGAATGGACCGCATATATCGACGAAAACTTTTTCTAACTTACTTGATGATGTAATAGGTATCATCGTACCCTCTTTCCTATCGTTGTTGATCTTTACGATTTGGCAGATGTGGCACTGTTTTATGTAATTTCGTACCTTCCTGTTGATGTCTTTTATATAAACATGTTCCTGTAGTGCTTTTACGGCTTTTAAGCCACCCATGTGACCGTATCTGACGTGGTAGTCTAGAATTATCTCCTTCTCTATAGTCCGTGGTATTACTATTTCCCATGTATTATAATTGTATTGTGTTCTAATAAATAATATTTCCTGGGTTATGCAGTAATATTGTGTTACACGATCGTCCTGTTCCACCAGTCTATGCCCAATTTTATTTAGTTTAGGATGTTGGTTCTGCTGTTGCCCAAGTTCTTTTATGGTATTAGCCAAATCGGATCTACTCTTTATTATGTGGTACAATTTGAGGAAGATTTCCTTCTCTCCTTCGAAAGATTTGTCTCTGATGTTGGCTCTGGATAGGGTGACGGCTGCATTGTTCTTCTTCCCGGGAATATATTCCCAATTCAGATTATATTCCTGAAGTGTTAAGCTCCATCTGGTTAATCTCCCGTGGCTTAGTTTGCAGTTCTTGAGAAAAGATATGTACTTGTGGCCAGTCCTCACCGCAATTTGGTGTCCCAACATATACGTCCTGAACTTGTTGCAGGCGAACACGACGCTTAGCAGTTCCTTCTCTTTCACGTTTAATTCCTTTCACTACTATTCAGGACTCGGCTGGCGAAGCTAATCACGCGGAGATTTCCCTCGTCATCCTTCTGGTATAAGACAGATCCTAAGCTGACGTCACTGGCGTCGCAGTTCATGTAGAATGGTTCGCTGAAGTTAGGGTGGTGCAACATTACTGACTCAAGGAATTTGGTTTTAATTAGTTGGAGTATCATATCTTGTTCTGCTCCACCCGTCCACTTGTCCTTCGATGATAACTGCTTGGAGAATTTTGATGTCAGTTCTGAGTAGTTCTTCTGGAATATGCGATAATAGTTGCACAGGCCAAGGAAAGATTGGAGTTGCTTTTTGTTCTTTGGCGTAGGAAACTTTTGTATGGATTCAATTTTGTCTTGGGATGGAGAAATCCCGTGTTCCGATAGGTTGAATTCGAGAAATTGCACCTCGTCCGCAATGAATTTAGACTTTCTAGTTCGAGCGTTATATTGTTATCCGAGAGTTTTTTCAGTACATGTTCTATTCGGCGACAATGCTCATCCAAACTGTTTGATGTAATTAATAGATCATCCACGTAGACTTTTGTAAATTGGAGTGCCTCTGGTCCGAGGATCTGGTCCATTATCTTATCGAATACAGCTACAGAATTAACAAGTCCGAAGGGTAGCCGTTTAAACTGATAGTTCCGCCCTTCGAAAATGAACGCCATGTACCTTCGGCTGTTTGGATGTAACTCGACTTGCCAATAGCCGCAGACGGTATCCCACGTGCTAATGAATCTGATTCCGTCGAATTTCTTAAGTACTTCCTCGATCTCTCCCGTGGATGTTCGATCGTTCACTATGGTTTTTGTTTATTTCTCGTGCGTCTAAACAGATTCTCACCTTCCCGTTTTTCTTTGGGAGTGCTAAAATCGGACTGGTATAGGGGGAATAACTTGGTTCGATTATGTCTTCGCTTATCGGTTGATTTCCAACCTCACTGCTTCCTTTAGCAATTATGCGATTGGGTACGATTTTCTGTTGAAGTTTACGGGCTCTCTAAATTCTATTTTGCATTGATAATCCCTTACTTCGCCGGGCGTGTCTGAAAATACGTGTCGGTGTCGGCTGTACACGTTGATGAGCTGTTCCACTTGTCCTTCAGTTAGTTTGGCGCTTGTCTTCTCCCTCTTGAAATTAAGTATCTCATTGATTCTCTCGTTCCACAGTTGTTCATTGTCCAGTTCTTTCATATAATATTTCGTCATTCGTGTTAAGTTATCTGCTATTTCGACATTCTTTAAGGTGATAGGTTGTTCGGTTTGACGGCGCACTGTCGCTCCCTGTTAAGTCCGCTATCCATTCTATATCATTTGTTTTCATAAACAGTTTGCCTCTATTCATATCGATGATTGCTGAGTACTGCCTTAGCATGTTTAACCAATTAACATCTGAAATGGTAATACACTGGCTACTAGTAATGTCATCGGAATGGTTTCGCCGTTGCTTGATAATTCCAGTCTTACTTGTCTCCGGACGGTTTTGTTTAGCCGCCCAGTCGCTCCCACGAGTACGATGTTGCTTATCGGTAATGTAAGTATCGGTGTCTTACCTTCCTCTTGAATTTTGTTGAGTTCAATTCCGTCGATCAATGATACACTGGCCCCAGTTTCGATCATTATTCTTGTCTCGACTCCGTTAATTTCCGCGGTGATGTACCCGATTTCATTGTTGTTATGACTCTGTACAATAATGTTGGTATTTGTAATGTGGGAATTATATTGATGGAAGGTTGGCTAATCTGATTCTTAATCTAATTCTGCTTGCTACTGCAGATATGACGTTCACAGTGCTCTGAGCTTTCAAATACAACAGACGTTAGCTACGCTTGTTGCGTTTCGCCTGGCGGCTTAATTATTTTCATGTCGCGACATATTATGTAGGGCCTTAGGCCTAAATTATTTGATGTTTTCTTCAAGTGTTGCATAATTGCGTTTCATTTCTCAAATGTAATTTTTATTTTGTAATGTAATTTTTCTCAGACGTCATGCTGCCTGAAGGCTTAGCTAACCTTCATCAAATCTAAATTAATTTGTACCATTTACGTACAACAAATGTGTTAAAATACAGACCTTATCTACCATTATTTTCATGTTCCTGGCCAATTTAACTCCACGACATTATTAAAAGGATTAACCAAGGAATCTACACGTCAAAATTTTAAGTCAACATCTATATTAATCAATCACAATTCTTAACATTTTTTGGTCACTCCGGGCCTGGATTTATCATTCAACCTTCTTTTACAACTTTATACCTTGCGAAGCGGCTTCTCACTTAATCATTTTTTACTCCAATTTCTGGCCATAACTGGCGATTCAGTATGTTCACTGATCCGACCGTGTCGGTATTTATTTCAACACTTCTTTCGTCGCTGAGATTGGACTTCATAGACAGCACCATAGTACATAAAAAATCCACGTGTCAACGCCTACACGCCAGGTTTTGAGCGGTTTCAAGTTGTGAGAGTATTCATCCATCCAGTCCGTGCGTGTTTACCCTCTGCTGCACGGCTTCAACGCTGCAACACGCCTCACCGAATACACGACATCAATATCATCAATAAAAGGTGCTTGAAAAATGACGAAAAAAGCTTAAGAGTGTTAGTTAAAAAGAGAGGCGGCTTAAAGTCTGCTATAGTGAGAATTAATTCTGCAATAGTTAACTTTGATAAAAATAGCAATACCAAGCATTTTCTAAGTGTAAGACTTGAAAGTTTAAAAAGTTTGTCAATAAATAACGATGAGGTCCAGTCTGAGATAGAACTAATTTTTAGAGACATAAATACTGCCCAAGAGGACAGAGTCGAGGTTGAAGAGCTTTTGTATTCAACCGAGGCTAAGTTTTTACAACTATTAGACACTTTAAACATCCAGACTGAATCTGAGACATTAAGTAGCAATATTCAATTAAAACCTATCAAGCTGCCCTGCTTCACAGGTAACATTCTCGAATGGCAGCACTTCTATTCGATATTTGTAGACTTGGTAGATGCTAGATCAGACTTAACCTAAGTGCAAAAGTTACATTACTTATATTCATCTCTCAAAAATGGACCACTAGATATAATCAAGGCTTTGCCTATTTGTCACGAAAATTATTCATTTGAGTTAAGTTTCCTGTCCGCTAGATATGACAATAAATTCATATTAGCCAAATACTATATTCAAAATTTATTAGAAGTAAAATCTACAACTAAGGACTCTGTACAGAGCTTAGCAAAATTTACAAATACCATAACGTCTTCTGTCAATTCCCTGACAGCCATGCAATTGTCAGTGGATTCATTTGAACTTATTGTCATACAGCTATTGTTAACAAAATTTTATCATTCCACCTTTAAACTAAGGAAAGAATCTATAGATTCTGAAAATCTTCCCAATTTTCAGAATTTTGTACAATTTTTACATGCCCGTAGGCAACTATTAGAAAACACGTTACCGCTGGAAGCTGGACAGCAGCTTAACAAACCGATTCTAAAATTTAACCATAAGTCTGAAAAATCTAAGTTACGAAACTCTGCTGGCAGCACTGTATTTAAAAGCTATCATTCTACTTCAAATAATTATTCATGCCTATACTGTAAGGCAAGTCACCCAATTTATATGTGTGACAAATTTCGCGATTTGAGCGTATCGGAACGAGGGCAATTTATACTAAAGCACAAATGGTGCACTAATTGTTTGAGACCAGATCATTTTTCTCCTAATTGTAAGGTAAAGCATTCGTGTAAGGTCTGTTCCAGACGGCACCATACACTACTTCATATAAATAAGGAGTTAAATTACAGTCCTGCCAGCAGTAGTAATTATTGCTCATTTAAATTGCAATCAGCGAACAATGTTATCTTATCTACAGCTGTCGTATTTGTTATCGACCGCGCTGGTAACAAGCAACTTGCGCGAATCCTGGTAGATGCAGGATCGCAAATTAATATTTGTACTGCATCATTTGCAAAAAACTGCAACTTAATTTAACCAAATCTAATATACCAATCTCAGTTATTAATAATGCAACCTGTTGCGCTACTAATTCGGTATCAGTTTGTATTGTTTCCCGTTATAAAAATTTTACTTTTAATGCTCAATGTGCAGTGTTATCTACTTTAACCCATAAACTTCCAGCACAATCTTTTGACGTAAAACATTTTAATATCCCAGATAATATTTTCCTTTCTCACCCAAATTTTAATGTATCAGCTCACATAGACATATTGTTGGGAGCACAGTTTTATTTAGACTTGATTCAAGCTAACAAATATGTTCGTGGTCCTAACTTTCCTGTCATTCAAAAAACTAAGTTAGGCTATATTCTAGCAGGCAATTTGCCTAAGCATTGTCATTTAAAGGGTCCTGCTGTTTCGTTTTTGGCAAGAAACGACGATGAGCAAATTCTACCGTCTCTTGAGAAGTTTTGGGAGACGGAAACCGTTCTTGATAATGCACCCATTGTTAACGACTCAGTTTGCGAAGAACATTTTGTTAAATCTACTAATCGTAATAATGAAGGCAGATTTGTCGTTTCACTGCCATTTGTTTCTGATAATGCCCAGCTGGGTGATTCATATGCTACCGCTGAAGCGAGGTTTTTAAGTTTATAACGCAGGTTCAAGCGTGATGGTGATCTTGTGCGTGAATATGCAAATTTCATACAGGTATATAAGGATCTTAGCCACATGATGCTGGTTGAAGATTGTTCTGTTGATTCCAAAGTATCAAATACCTGCTATTTACATCATCATGCCGTTTTTAAATATTCTAGTTCCACGATGAAGCTTCGCGTAGTTTTTGATGGTTCTGCTAAAACTATCAATGGTCTATCTCTCAATGATATTTTGTTAGTGGGCCCAAATGTCCAGCAAGATCTTTTCTCCATTCTTTTACGATTTCGTACACACAATTATGTTCTAATCGCTGACATCGAGAAGATGTATCGGCAAATTCTAGTTTCTGATAACGATTGTCATTACCAACGTATTCTATGGCGTGATTCTTCGCTTGAACAATTTAAACATTTCATGCTGCGAACTGTAACATATGGTACTGCTAGCGCTTCATTCTTGGCAACTCGCTGCCTCATTCAGATTGGTAAGGATAGTGAAGCTTCATTTTCTGACGCTGCTTCAGCTATAATTAATGATTTTTATGTGGATGATTTGTTGAACGGTGCAGACACCATTTCTAATTTTATCAAATTAAAATCTGACTTAAGTACGTTGTTGAGTCAATATGGCTTTACTCTACATAAATGGGCCTCAAATGAGCCAAATGTAGTCACTGATCATGGCAATTTATCACTTCCGTTAAACAAACAAGGCAATCTGCGCACGTTGGGCATTCTTTGGAACAACTCTGCAGATTCATTCATGTTTGACATCAAGTCATTTCCAGTTAATTCACGTATTTCTAAGAGAAGAATCCTCTCAATTATAGCGGGTATCTACGACCCATTGGGACTTATTGGTCCAATTGATTTCCTTTACAAACAGTTTATGCAGCAACTGTGGTTGTGCAGTCTTGGTTGGTATGAACCAATTTCTGAGCAATTATATTCGTATTAGCGTTCATTATGCGACAAGTTGTATTTAGTTGGTCAAATTATTGTTCCACGCTCCATACGCAGCAAGTCTGAGTCCAAGTTAATTGAATTACATGGATTCGCGGATGCCTCTGAAAAGGGTTATGGATGTTGCATTTACATTAGAGATATTTATCAAGATTTATTGGCCTCTTGTCACCTTTTGTGTTCTAAATCTCGTGTGGCTCCACTTCGACAGGTTTCATTACCCCGCAATGAGCTCTGTGCTTGTTTGTTGTTATCGCGACTTCTATTCAAGGTCACCTCTACTTTCCGTTCATTTGTCAATAGCGTACACCTCTACTCCGATTCCATGGTATCTCTTTATTGGATTCATGCTCAGTCTTCTAGGTGGAAGACCTACGTCGCTAATCGTGTTGCTGAGATTCAGCGTCTCAGTGAAACCAACACATGGCATCATATTGATTCGCAACATAATCCTGCGGACATTATTTCTAGAGGATGTCACCTTGACGTTTTGAGCGATTGTTCGCTTTGGTGGCATGGTCCTACTTGTCTGCCTCAATCTTCTGAGCCCAATGTTTTTTCACCTTTTCTACCTTCTAATGTGCCGCTTCCTGAATTTTCCGTTGAGGAGAAACAAACCTCCAAGCTTTCTCTAATTTCTACCTTACCTATTGATCTCTCTAAGGACTTTTCCTCGTTGCACCGACTGACCCGCGTGTACACTTATTGTTTTCGATTTATCAAAAATGCTAGATCCTTAAAGGCAAAGAAAATTTCGGGAGTTCTCACCCCTACTGAAATTCATTCTACACTTAACTTTTTCATAAAGCAATCCCAGTCGATCCATTTCGCTACTGAGCTTAATTGCCTTCGAAATGGAGATTCTGTCTCTAGAAGGAGTAAACTGTCTTCTCTTGACCCATTTCTTGATGAGTTCGGCATCATGCGTGTCGGCGGACGTCTACAGCAGTCGCAGCTACCCTACGATAATAAGCATCCTACTGTTTTGCATCCTTCGGCTCACATCACTCGCCTCATAGTTGAGAGTGAGCATATTCGACTTCTCAACGCTGGTGCTCAACTTGGCCATCATTCACTTCATCAACGCTGGTGGATTATTAACGCCAAGATAGTGATTCGTTCCATCATTCGTAGATGCGTCAAATGTATCAGATTTAATATTAAATATCAAGCTCAAAGGCTTGGTGTCTTGCCATCTCCCAGGGTTACTCCCGCCAGGCCGTTTTTATTATTTGCAGTGGATTATGGTGGTCCTTTCATGATCCGCCATAGCGGGCAGAGATCTAAGACTCTGTCCAAGTCATATGTATCTCTATTCATTTGCTTAGCCACTAGGGCCATTCATTTGGAATTGGTTTCCGACCTCACAGCCAATGTTTTTATAGCCGCCTTACGCAGTTTCATGGCCCGTAGGGGAATACCTAGCCAATTGTATTCTGACAATGGCACAAACTTTAGAAAGGCCCGCAACGTCTTGCGTGACCTTTACAATCTTTGGCATAACAAGGATGCCACTTTAACAATTCAATCATTTGCAACTTCTCACGGTATTAAGTGGCCATTCATTCCTCCTTCGTCACCTCATTTTGGTGGGCTTTGGGAAAGCGGTATAAAGAGCTTGAAATATCATTTGCGCCGCGTTGTCGGCAAGTCTATACTCACATTTGACGAGTTTACTATGGTTTTATCACAGATAGAGGCCTGTCTAAATTCACATCCATTATTTGCCGTTTCATCGGATGTAAACGATCCAGTGCCACTTACCCCTGGCCAATTTTTAATCTGTGCACCATTAACGGCAATACCTGATCCTGATTTGTCACACGTTCCTATCTCTCGTCTCGGCCGTTGGCAACTTCTCCAGAAGTTTGTCCAAGCTATCTGGAAATCATGGTCGCGCGACTACCTACACCAATTGCAACAGCGTCACAAATGGAAGTTCGCTAAAGAAAACGTCTCCATTGGTGACCTGGTCTTTCTAATCGAGGATAACTTGCATCCATTAGCATGGAAATTTGGGGTAATCACAGCCACATTTGCCGGACCAGACAATTTAATTAGGGTAGTTGACGTTCGCACGCCTGTTGGCACCTTTTGCAGACCAATTCACAAGTTATGTTTGTTGCCAGCGCGGGACAAAACGTAGACACGATATCAATGTAACTACTTAGCACAACGTTATGTTTTATTTGGCCTCGAGCGTTTTCATTACTTAATTGTTTATTATAGTTTGGCCGACTTCAATTATGGTGATATGTGCTGTCACAAACATTTTTTAACACGTTATATATTGATATCTCATTGTAGTGCATCTCATATATCAAATTCGCATGTATTTTGTAATTGTACAAACATGCATTATATTATTATATTTATACTTTATTATATTGTCATTGTAGTGTACTGTACTTATTCTTGTATTTACATGTATTGATAACTCTGTAAGACACGTAAACTATGTCCTTTGTATATTCATATTTGCTATTGGTAGTGGTTTATGTATTATGTCTATTGATGGAATTAGTTCTTATGTTATGTATTTTGTTGTATAATATTCACATGTATTTTGTAACTATACAAACCATGTATCATATTTATATGCATATTTGCTGCACATTTTTTATTGATATTTGTGCATTGCTATTTAACTATTCTATGAATTTTCATGTGTTACTTGTAATTGCTCAACACATGCATTACATTTTTGTATGAACACATTTGCTGCATTTGTCACTTGTATTATTATATTGTATTTTATTCCTTGTATTCATGTATTTTGTAATTATGCAACACATATTTTGTATCCATATACTTTGTATCTATGTAACACATAATATTGTACCCGCATCTGTTGTCTATGATTGTACACCACGCATATATTTTTACACATATTCTTGTATTTGTATTTTATGATCATGTATCGCACCTATATTATTGTATTCATGTATTTGTGATTATGAAACACATGTTATTTCATTTATATACTTGTAACTATGCAAAAATCTATCATCTATTCTCGCATGTCAATGTATTTGTGCATTCTTGCAATTGGTTGGTATAGCATGCGCTATTTAATTATTATACTACAGCGTTATGCTTAATCTATGTTTCTATATGCATGTAACGTTTTGTAATAATCTTTGTCTATTCATTTTATATAATATGCAATCTTATTATGTATAAATCAGCTGGCTTTGACTGGCTTAAATTATTAATCATGACTTGCATAAATATTTGCAATTTAAATCTGGCCCATCAAAGGATGAGTCACAGATTATTCATTATCAAGCTTTCATGTTCTGCTTTGTATGCATGTCTGTTGATTCATGCACGTTTATAATCATGTATGAATCAGTTTGCAAGCCAATTTTGGCCTGTCTAACTTATCATTATCTACCAGTCCAAGGTTTTTTCTCTGGACAGCTTAATGTTATAATCTTTGTTATCTAACATTACAATGTCGATAATTAAGACATCAAATTACTAATGGTTAATCTCTATTAGTAAGAACATACATGTTTCTGTTTTCTTTATAATACAAATTGTTAACAATGTATTACAAAAAAAATCGCTCGATTTTTTGCGGGCAGTTATGTACAATAATGTTGGTATTTGTAATGTGGGAATTATATTGATGGAAGGTTGGCTAATCTGATTCTTAATCTAATTCTGCTTGCTACTGCAGATATGACGTTCACAGTGCTCTGAGCTTTCAAATACAACAGACGTTAGCTACGCTTGTTGCGTTTCGCCTGGCGGCTTAATTATTTTCATGTCGCGACATATTATGTAGGGCCTTAGGCCTAAATTATTTGATGTTTTCTTCAAGTGTTGCATAATTGCGTTTCATTTCTCAAATGTAATTTTTCTTTTGTAATGTAAATTTCTCACACGTCATGATGCCTGAAGGCTTAGCTAACCTTCATCAAATCTAAATTAATTTGTACCATTTACGTACAATAAATGTGTTAAAATACAGTCCTTATCTACCATTATTTTTATGTTCCTGGCCAATGTAACTCCACGATATTATTAAAATGATTAACCAAGGAATCTACACGTCAAAATCTTTAGTTCAACATCTATATTAATCAATCACAATTCTTAACAGACTCGATTTGTTGTCTTCTTCTTAAAATAATTTTTCTCTTAGGTTCTTTATGTAATTTTTTTGTATTACCGTAATCGTTTTATTATATTCTGGGTGCTAAACTTACTATAATCACCGACAATAAGGCGTTAGTATTTTTATTAAAGTGTAAATTGCTAGGTGCTCGTCTGACTCGTTGGATCTTGGCTATACAAGAGTATCAATTTGAAATACAATATTGTAAAGCGGAAGACAACTTGGTAGCAGATGTACTCAGTAGAAATCCACCATCAGAAAACAACATGGAAACAGATAATATTAAATGTAGTAGCAATGATATTGGTATTTACGCGGTAAAGCATATAACAAACCTAAAGTAGTTAGACGACTTAAGGAAATAGGGACTCATCAACAACAAGACCCTAGGATTAGTGTAGCTTGGAGGAGTGCAGTTACCAACTCCAAACCAGGGATTTTCCATATATGACGGTAAGCTATATAAGCTATGTTCCCATAAGTGGAAGTTACTAGTACCTAGTTGTATGACAGATGAACTTATTTGGGAATGCCACTTGTCATTGAGCCACGCTGGATTTAAAAAATGCTATCTAGCCTTAACAGAAAGTTTCATTGGAAAGGGGTTAGCAAAACGCATGAAAAGATTATTGTCTACTTGTGACCTGTGCCAGAAATGTAAACACCAGCACTTAGCTACAAGGGTAGAAATGCAAACAATCCAAGCAAAAGTGAAAGGAGAGTTACTAGCTGTGGATTATTACGGGCCTCTACCAAAAGCAAAAGGAGGGGTAAAGTACATTCTAGTGACGGTAGATTTCTTTTCTAATTTTGTAAAATTATACCCAGTCCAAAGAGCCACGACAAAAGCGACCCTTAGAGCATTAACGAAGTTCTACATCCCACAGTATGGTAAACCAAGGAAAATATTGTCCGACCAAGGAAAACAGTTCACCCATAACCTATGGAGAGAAACCATGGAAGAACTAAATATAAAACCTATTCTTACATCCATACGTCACACTCAAGCCAATTTAGCTGAGAGAATAAATAGAGAATTAGGGAGGTATTTTAGAATATTGTGCAGTCAAAACCATTCTGCATGGGTAGAATACTTAAGTTTTATTTCAGATTGTATAAATAATACATGTAATGAAACATCAGGGTACACACCTTCAGAATTATTTATTAATAAAGAACCTGTACATGTATGGACCAAAACCATAAAACGTCCACCCAACTACTATCTACCTATTCCATACGAGGTAAAAACCAGGATAACAGAAGAAAGAATACAGAGAGAAGGTCAAAAAGAGTAGAACGATATAATCGAACTCACAAGTTGGTAAGGTTTGTGGAAGGAGAGGAAGTGCTAGTGAAAGCGAATCCGGTATCCTCTGCCATAGATAATACCACGGCCAAGTTCTTTCCGATATTCATGGGACCTTATAAAATAGAAAACCAGATTGAAAGGTACACATATATGTTACAAGATGTGGAGAAAAATAAAATTATAGGAAAGTACCATGGGGATAGTTTAAGGAAATATAGACAAAATATTGACCCATAAAGAAATAATAGTTTAAGCCAATAAGGTATGTGAGTCAAACATGGTCAAATAAAATAAATATACAATTGTTTTGAATCAAGGTCAATGATAATAATAATAAATTTTATTTAAATAAATGTTAGTACTGTTATTTAAATTATTGGCATTAAATAAGCCAAAAGGATGATTAAAATATTAATGATCATATAAATTTCCAATATACCATGTTAGGTTAAGTAACATTGTAACCTTTAGTTATAAGATAGATGTAAGGAAAATGGTATAAGTGCAAGTTTTGTGCGGGAAAAAGTGCGAAAGTATATGTGCAAATTTTTCAACAGTGTAAAACTGTACATTAGAAAAAAAAATTAATGATTTATAAAATAATCAATTTTTTTTTTATACCGAGTTGGGGTATATATAACGATTCATATTAGCGTCCTAACTGAGCGTTATATGAAGTGTCTGACAGAGGGAGTATAGCCGCGTAAGTAAGAGAGAGAGCGTACAATCGCAGCCATCTCACTCTAACCACGTCACAGCGACATCCGCAACTGGTACGAACATGAAATGTTACTCAATACAAATTATCAGTTCAACCCGTGATAACTTAAAAACTAATAAATATACGGCGATTCTGAAAACAGCATTGTATTCAGCAAGTGAAGCTTTATAAGTAGCCGCAATATCAGTTAATATAATTAACAATTGGATAAGTTATACGGAAGACGTACGCCAAAAGGAATTACCAGAAAATTATACTACGTAGGAATAAGGTGTTTTCACACGCACACAGATAAAGACCTAATCAACAATGTTCTGTGGTCAGATCTTTGAAAACACGTTTGCAAATACCTGTAATCAATCGATTTGCAAACACAGGAAGTACGATTTTAACTAGAAATTCTCTGCAGTTTGAAAACTGTCACGGGGTGTTTTGTCGACCCGTTCGAGATTGTCGAAACTGGAAAACGCATGATTTATTTGAACAACCAATCAGCATCCCGTATTTAAAACTGACACCAACTCAAAGCGAGGGGTAGCATCACTCTTCGATCGGATCTTCAATGCGCTAGACGTGTATAAATTACGTACAGAAATTTTCAATCACGCAAAAGTGTAATTTAAGCATCAAATTCGAGTAGTCCGCAGTATAGATGAACTAATACCGTTCAACAACTCTCGCTGCGTAAAACAACTTTAATTAATTAATTAATTAATTAATCATCAGCCGTGAAGGACCTGTGCGACAGTAGGCTACAGCATCTGTAATTGCCAGGGCATCTTCTACAGCATTGATCAACATCAATTCTTCTGTGCAACACAATGAAAAGGAGGACCTCTACGGATTCCTATCTTCGGTCAACGCAACAAACAGTAAGAAATAGATTCATTGATCAATGAAATAAGCACTAAATAAATAATAAAATCAATAAACAATTTTTAAAAGGCCCTAAGCATTTCACACTTTGTATTTTAATTATAAGATTAGCTCTAACATATTATAGGAGTGTTGAATGGAAAGTGGGGTGTAGTATTGGACGTGCAAATTATTGCAGACCTGTTCTTTAGCACTGGTTTGGGAGATAGCAATCTCTTAATCAAACCAGATAAGAGCCATAGGTCGTTTGAACGTCTTAATCGTTACTTTTCACACTCACTCAGTAATTATAAGTGTTAGGGTAGAAATAAGTCCTAACATTAACCTAATAATTTTTTTAAAAATAATTAATTAAAACGTTAATTAAAAATAATCAAGCAAATATTAAAGTGTTATATAACGATTCCCCTTGAAAACCACAATCACTGAACGAATCCTGAGAAAGAGTGTTTCCATGCGCTGAGCTAAGCTGAAACCGTGTCATTTGTATCTGGCATTTGTTCTGGCGCACATATATATATATATATATATATATACATACATACATAATAACACAAATATTAGATAATTGTGTTAGATGAAATAATGCGTCGTAATATATATATATAACGTTACCAAATACCATAGATTTGGGGTTATATGTAGAAGGTTTCAAAAATCAAATATAAAATAAATTTAAATCGATAGAACCATGTCTCGCGCTGTAGCGAGCACTCAAAACAATTGTAAAACGCCCAGCGGCTATGTCCGGTGGCGTTACGTAAGCACACACACACCGTTATAAATTACGGACACGCCCTAACATTAAATCGTTAATATTTCGGAAACGAATAAATATAGGCAAAAACCAAGATAGCCAAAGTGTTTGCCGAAATATTAAGAATAGGGTATGCAAATTTCAATAAATATAATTAAAGAGTTATTGAGATAATTCATTTTATGTAAATAACCTGCATAGTGAGTGAGCTAGGGAGTTCAGATTTGAATATGTTATAATTATAAAAATTACTAATCAAATGTATATGTTATATCAAGCATAACTTGGCGTGCAGCCAAGATAATCGTAATACAAATTGCAACCGGACATCCGACCGACAATTGGATCCGGTGTATTTAAGAATATTAAAAATAATAACAATTCTCGAACTGTGGGAATTATTTTTCGTTCTCACGGAATGAGGTGACTAAATTTCAAGTAGAAGGGAGAGTGTTTCAGCCAATCAGATTATTTTAAAATTTTGAAGAACTGTCGGTTTCAGGCTGAACACAGACACTCTTCTGTTAGCACTCAACCGGTCAACACAGAGACTCTTCTGTTAGCACTCAACCTGTGAACAACACTCACAGTTCTGTAAGGACCCAACGTGTGAACAACGCAGAGACTCTTCTGTAACGACTCGACGTGAAGAAGAACATTCACCATAGTCTTATGTGTCAATAAACAGATCAACTGTAACGACTTGACTGTGAAGGCGTCTACGTACGATACTCTTATTTGTCAACAAATAAGCGTACTGTGCAATACATCAAACTGTTGGCGTACGCATATAAGACATCGACCGCATACTACGTGAAGTCACATCAAGAGTACAACAGAACGAGGCCGTCTAGAACGTGGTACGAGCTGAAGAACAGACGACGCAGAGCGACACCCGAGACGAGATACACACACACACACACGAGTGCAGAGTCTCCGGACCGAGGGCCTGAAGCAGTTGCGGCAGTTAAACCACGGACGTTAAAACCACCAACAGTTGCTGAAGGAGCTGAGTTGCTGATCCCTGAACTTTTCGCCGGAATCCAGGACGCAGCGGAAATCATCGCCACTAGCTGATTGGACCAGGACATCGAGGGACCCCAGAGGACATCATCGAGAACTTCAGTACCAGGAAAGTCAAAAATCATTTATACATTTAAAAAAAAAAAAAAATCATTTTTCTTTTTCTGTTTAAAATCAATTGTAAAGTTAACTTCATCCAGATGCCGATAAAACAGAGACTCTAAATTAATAAGAACCTCAATATTGTGATAATCTGTAGAACACGTATAGTTAAGTAAGATGCAATAGATAAGAAATAGACGTAGATAAAAAGCGCTATATAAATCTTAACATTGAATTACTTAAAAACGTATACTGCAGTATACGTGAAACAAGTCACAAGTAAATAAACAGCACGATGAACAAGATTCACGGCTAATTTATTTCAGAGTATTTTAAAAGCATCTTGAAGTAGTAAAATCAATATTAAAAGATTGCAAATTCATTAGTTAAATTATTTTATAAAAATTAACTTTGAAATCAATAAGAATCAAAATTCGAATAAATTCATATTCATAAGCTTTTCCTCTGAAAGCTAATATTCATTCAGAAAACATTGAACAAATTGCTAATTACCCTTTAGTACGTAAGAATTGCGTTAGATTTAAGTTTTTCATTTTATGTGCTATTAGAATAATAAACCCTAATTTTATACCCAACACTGTTTCGTTATTGCTGTACTCCAAAATCTACCAACATCATAAAATTATTCGAAATAATTATAACTGTATTCTTTGTGCTTGTACTTTTCAATTAACCCACTTGCGAATTCAAAACACAAATTCCTACGGCCCTAGTCGGAAGAAGACGCAAGAACGCACAGGAGGTAGGTCAGTTCACACACTTAAGTCATTTATATGCACATATACATTTATGATAAACAATTTGTACACGTATATATTAACGTTATAAATGACGAATCCAACGTGTGGCAAAATAACACGGGAGGTACACACATTGAAACCATTTATAACATTTAAGTTATAAATGGGGCTCCAAGATCGTGGGGCTATCCAAATTTAAATTTGGGAAGTTATAATATATATATTGAAAAATACCCAATCTCTCTCTTCGGTCTTGTTTTATAAAATAATTTGAATTATGCCCTAATTACAATTCGCAAATACAAACCTCATGTTGTGGACGCCAAATATGGTAATTCACAATTAATTTATGTTATGTTTTTTGATTTGAAGCCCCTCTTTGTTGGTGCCAATTTGTAATAGTTAAAAAAATATATATTGTGTGGTAATTGTCTTTACTTACTGGTTATGGTTTGGTAAATTAATGGTTTACTTATTAAATGATTTTCTGGTTACTTCTTCTCAAGTTGGATAAGACGATTCACTAAGATTAATTATACATTAAATAGGTTGGTCAGTCTATAAAATAACTAGAATTATGCTCATGTGCTCACTGGTGTGTAACTAGATTGGTTTCGTTTACTTTTATTTATTTTTTATTCATTGAGATATTAAAAGTTTGTATTAATTTTACTTAGTAAGTTTATTTTATTTCTTCCTTTACTTTATTAGAGTTCACTGACCTAGATACTTCATTTAAAAAGCACGTGTTATTCCAAAATAGATACTGCCAACTTAATCTTCTTGAGTTGATGTAACCTCTAATAATTGTGTATTGCGGAATTATTGTTAATTATAAAAATGATGATTCGTACACTAGTTTTTCTTCCATATTCTTTTATTTTCTTATTTTATATTCAATTCTTTTCTTTTGATATTAAAATGAAATAATATTTCTCGTAATACAAATTAGTTAAGCAGGCTTGTTATGATAGCTCAACAGTTGGTAGCATGAGTTTTCGTCACCTCAGAAAATCAGATTAAATATTTACGTTACAGTAATATAACCTTTTGGGGTTCTTTTGACTACAATAATTAATAAGAAATGTCTGTTTTTAAGAACAAAACATTACAATACAAAATTAAATATGATATTGTAATACAATAAAGTAAAATCTAAAGTGACCAACAGTTCGTATTTCGGACAGTGTCCGGTGTTGATGTTAACCTAGTTTGGCTGAGTTATTTAGTTAAACATTGAATACAAAAACAAAATACAATAGTTAAACGTGAAATAGTATTAATAGTGTTAGTGTTTATTTACAGCGATAATATAAACGTAAGTTCACAAGTGTCTATTACAAGTTACTATGGGATCGTGATCATTAATTATTAAGTTTGTTATAAATTCTCAAAATAAACACTATACTTACCTTTTCTTTATATTCTCTTTATAATTCACTGTTATTAATTATTCACTGTAATGTTCTTTGATGATTAAAACCACTTCACAACGCTTGACGTTCACTGTTAGGTTACGTTCCCAATAGTAGGTTAGACCGTTGTTTGTTTACTCTGCACATAACCTCACTTGGTTTCAAGATTTTCAGGACAAGAGTATTTACTCTTTGTGTTGGAGAGTAATTATGTTTTCCGTATTACAGCGGAGGTGTTCTTTACTGCGTGATGACCGGCGAACAACTAAACTCTTTGCGGTGCGTTATGGGTAAATTCACCTGGCAGGTGAACGATTTGATTGGTGGAGATATTAACTATTCCGTTTTTAATTACAAAACTTTCGCTTTAAGCGTCAGTCTTTAGGTTGGAGAATATCAACCACCGCCAAGCTAAGCGTCACTTTTTCTGAACAAATTTATAAAAATATTTTTGAATCGACATAATGTACTTATGCTACTTACAATTAAAAATATATTACTACCATTAATCAGCATTTTTTATGCTTATCATTTTGAGACCTTATAAGGCATGGTTCGGTTCAATAATAATAAAATAACAATTTTCACAGATTGACTTAGTCTATGATTGTCTATAAAATATTAATTTGTCTGTTCCATCACTTAATTCTAAGTTGTATAATTGGTTTTACCTTAACATTACATGGTTCAACAATAGTGATAATAATTATAAACACCTATTTATTATAAAAACCTAGTATTGCCATCTAGGCCTAATCATGTCCATGCTCATTGGGACTTTATTGCTCTCTCAAACTAAAATTACTTAATTCTACTATAAAGTAACAACTCTTAATTATCATTTATGATCTACTTAAACTTTTACAATTTATTTTATACTTCACTACAAGCTTTTTTCCTTGTACTGATCATTATAAACTTCCACATTAGTTGTATGAAGGGTTTGTCAAAGTTGACAACTTATTATTTACATTATGCCTGGTCTATTATTGATATTTCTTATTATTACCTACTTACTCTACTAACATACATTATTTTATAATCTATACCATATGATATAACAAGTTTTATTTACATAAATTGTTATCATTTTTCCTACCCAGTACATGTAGGCTTTTGTCTCATCAGTTTCTTACTGTTTACATTATTAATTATGTTCCTAAACATCTATAGTTAATTATCATTGTCTTATTTATTATTCAGTTCATTGTTCATACTTTTTATCATGAAATCATTTATCTTACACTCTTCTTAATTTCTTTGTTTTGCTTTAACATATAAATATGGTGCATAACCTAACTTAAATCATAACACTTTTATATACAATTAAAACTGTTATTATCCGCTTATTTTATACTAATCATTCTCTGAATAGTTTTTTGTCACTTGCCTCACACTCAGATATGATTATTCTCTGACCTTAGAGCTCTTTTACATCAAATTTTATCTAGTTTATAAATTTTCCTGATTGGTAAACCATTTAAGTTCTGCTGTATAGGCTTTCACCTATTTTTTACAACATTACTTTTGCAGTTTACAAGTGTTATTTATTATTACGTTCCAGATAATCATATTTGGTATTTTGGTCTGATCATTTTATTCTACATTTATTTTAAATTGACTCTTATCACTTTTTTTTTACATTATACAGGTTTCTTTCTTAATTATTATTCTGTTTTTCATTATTATGATAAGATAATTATTTATGTTAAAGTATATTCTTTATGAAGAGGGAAACATCACGTTACAATATATATATATAGTAGAAAGAGAGAGAGAGAGAGAGGAAATCCTATGAAGTAAAGAAAAGCGTGTAAACTACATTCATTCGTTAAATCAAAACTACTTGAACACACACACACACACACACACACACACACACACCAATGTAAATATTATAATTTAAAAAATAAGCTTATGTAAAACTATAGCACTTACATCGTTCCACCCAAACCCAGACAAAGTACCCACAGAACCTTCTTCTGGCACAAATTTTGCTAGTTTTGTGAGTAAAACAAAACATAAAACAAGATTTGCACTTCGCGGAGTGAGTAAAAATTTCGGGCAATGCCCGAATTCGGCAATCACGAATAACGTATATTATTCGTCTTTGTTGTAAACCCAAATTTTTGAACTCATTAATATTCTCCAACGAGGAACTTTTAGTGCAAAATAAAATAATTACAACTTTTGTATTTGGAAGTATTTGAGTATCATGTATTAAACTTAAATGTATTTTCAAATTTTTTATTATTTATTGGGTTATTTTTAGTTAACAAGGAAGAAATAAATAATTATAGCGAATGTTTGTAAAATGCGAATGTTCGTGTTTACAACAAAACAACATTGGTTGTGTAGCCACTTTATATAAATAAAGTTTACATACATATTTAACATACACTATCAAAAAATAGAACAGCTTTGTGTTGTAATAAGCGAAAAAAAGTCAAAAAACAAGCATACGTAACAATTACACCTGAAAATTTAGAAATAGGATGTCCAATGATTATTATGAATAAGCATATAATGATGGTATTATAGGAATTGATTTACTGAATGTGCTAGATGCTAAGATTGATATTATTAATAATAATATAACATGTAATTATAAGGGTGTTCAACATAGCATAAGTATGAATAAACAAGAAAAACAGTATAAGGTAATATAAGGTAAGTGAGACACCTATTGTCTTAGCTAAACCCAAAGTTCAATATGTACCAGCTCAATGTATAAGTCAAACTACCGACAAGATTTCTAAACAAGAAGAAAAGCAGCTTCAAGAATTAATAAATTAATACGAAGATATTTTCAATGAAACACCGACGCAGACGACAGTCTACAAACATACCATAACTGTGACAGACCCAACAAAATTCGTCAGGAGGACATACCCTATTCCTATGCGCTACGAGGAAGAAGTAGAAACGGAAATACGTCGCATGGTGGATAATAACGTGATAGAACGGTCCAACAGCAACTTCTTAAATTCTCTTGTAGTAGTAAAGAAGAAAAGCGGGGATATTCGTCTATGCCTGGACATGCTGGAGCTGAACAGTATTATAATGAAAGAATATGACTTTGTGCCTAATGCGGACGAGCTGTTTACAAAGTGTGAAGGAGCACGCTACTTGACTAAGCTAGATCTACGTTCAAGTTTTTGGCAAATTCCAATCCGAGAAGAGGATAGAAAATGTACTGCATTCCTGTATAAGAAGAAATGTTACCAACATAAACTAGTACCATTTGGATTAAGTACGATTTTGGCAGCTATTGTAAAATGTTTGGAAAGAACATTAGGCCCAAAGGTAGAACCTTATACGATGATCTTCGTAGATGATATTCTAGTGATATCTAAGATATTCAATGAACATATCCAAAATCTGAGAACAATATTCCATAACTTTAGGCAAGCAAACAAGTCCCTAAACCTAAACAAATGTGAATTCATAAAAACATCTATCCAATTCCTAGGACATGATATCATCCTCAGGTATACAACTAGATCCTACCAAGATAACCAGTATAACCAACTTTCTTATACCCAGGAATCATAAAGGTTTACGTGCATTTTTAGGTTTAACTGGATATTACAGGAAATTTACGCCATTATATGCCGAAAGGACTCAACCTTTGTTAGATTTGACAAAGAAAGGAAGAAAATGGAAAAGTTAGAAGAAGCATCAAGAAACCTTCGACCAAGTGAAGACGTTATTCTTAGAAAACATCATGCTACATCATCCTCAGCGGGAAGGAAAATTTGTAATTTATTGTGATGCTAGTGATTACGCCGTGGAAAGTGTACTATACCAGAAAGATTCTGAAGGAAAACTAAGGGTCATCACATACGCGAGGAGAGTTTTCAAAGGAGCAGAGCATTACTACTCAACATCAGAGAAGGAGTTGCTTGGAATTGTCTACGCACTTAACCAATTTCGATATTACATTTACGAGGTATGGTATGGTATCATATAGTATATCGTATGGTACAAATTTTGAAATACACACTGACCATCAAGCATTGTCATTTCTACTTAAATGTAAAGTAACGCACTCTCGTTTACTGAGATAGATTTTAGCCATTGGAAAGTACTCATTCACTATGAAGTACTGCAAAGGAAAAGATAATAGCGTTGCTGATATATTAAGTCGGTATGTTACATAAAAATGTGAGGAAATCTAAAATAAGGAGGGTAACGATGTACGTCTATTACCTATACGATTTGAAACTAGTAACGAAGTAAAAAGAATGCTATTAAATCTAGCGGAAGAACAAGATCAAGGTCTTACATTACTAAATTTAAAACGTCAATCTCTTCTACCAGCTCAATATAAGCTATATAACAACATTCTTTTCAAATAATAAGACATGATTGGAAAATTGTGTTGACTAACGAGATCTTATTTAAACTGATAACACCAACTCATGAGAGGTTAGCTCATGCCTCAGCATCAAAATATTATTTATCCCTTAGAGAAGATTTTACAATCAACATCATGAATAGAAAAATTTAAAATGAATTGAAGAAATGTTATGATTGATAGACTGCTAAGCAACCTAATCTTCAGTCATATGTGGAAATGCAAAATATACAGAAGTAGGCGAAAGGGGAGTTATTTGCAGTGGACTTCTTAGGGCCATTACCACGATCAAGTCGGGGGGTTAAACACATACTAGTCTGTATAGACGTGTTTTCTAAGGCAGTTCATCTGTATACTATTATGCGACCCACAACGAAAGCTGTCCTAAAAATTCTGTTACAAAAATATATTCCAATATATGGTGAAATGAAAAGAATTCTTAGTGATCAAGGAGTGCAATTTCAAAGTGATGTATTGAATAGAGTATTAAGGGAAAATGGAATCTAACCCATACACACATCCATCAGACATCCACAGCTTATTACTTTTTTTTGTATTAAGCAGAGAAATAATGCAACAGTATGTACTGTGCATTGCACAATTAGTTTAAATAATTTATGTAAATTAAAATAAATAATCAATATTGTCAGTAGTATAATAATTGAGATAGAAAGCTGTAAAGGCGAACAACGAATTTGCCTGCTTGAACAGGAATGTCACGCCACACACAGCTGCGTCTGTGTACACGTGTACCTTACGCGCGCGCGCGCGCGCGCGCGTGTGTGTGTGCGGCCAGTTAATTCCTGTAAAGCGTCATTCCTAAATAAACATTAATCAATAAATAAATTATTTAAATTGTGATAAGTGTGTATAAAATATCACAAAACAAAATACGCCACAGTGTGAATAATATAAAGACGCACGCGTATACAAAAGAGTGTACGAAAACAATAAAAAGTGTAAATACAGTGCAAATAAATGCAAATAAAACCTATAATAATTAAGTTAGAGAAAAGCGGTTAACACACAGTTGTACATATAAAAATTACCGACCAGATGAATATCGGGTAATTTGCAAAAGACTTCGTATGTTGCGAAGACCAGTGAAATAATTGTGTAAATAATCGTGTTTATAAAGGGATGCTACGACAGACTGATTCATGCAGAGAATGGTCGAGACATGATTTTTGCGCCCAAGAGTATAAATACGCGAGACACACCAGCTGTTTTCTCTTTCTCGTTCAACCACAGCAGCAGGCGGAGGCTATGCCCGAAAACTTCATCACTTCCGTGAGATCACCGCTGCAGCCAGTGGCTATTACTGGAGACGAGGGAGCATCCAACTACATGGTATAGATTCCAGCCGTACGGTACGAGTCATCGGACTACCGAGAGGATCCGGAGGATGGATAGCAGACTCCAGGACTACACCGACTACGGAGGATCAACCAGGATCAAGGACTCAGGACCAGAAGAGGATTCGCTGAAAAATTACTACCACGATTAAGGTGATATAAATCCATCTCATCAAAAACAAAAGACTCAATTAAAGACAATAAGACAATGTAAAAGAAAGGTAATATAATTTCAAAAAGTGAAATTAATAATTTTTAAATGTAACTGTTTATTTTATAGTAATTTATAGTAATATTAGAATTTATGAAAGTATATTTTTGAAATGATAATTTAACGAAGATATGTAAATTTATTTTGAAAGTAAATAGTAATTTTTTTAAAGTAATTAATATGTCATATATAAGAGATGCATATGCAATAATAATAATTTAAAAAGAAAATTTAATAAAAATTAAATACATTGAGCAAGTCGAGAGCAATATTATATCATAATCAATGTTATTTATAGTTATAAGTTTGTATTTTATATTTCTGTGCTTAATATAAGATATTACTTGTATTTTATTAACAAGTATGTGTACTACAAATACACACATGTTTTATCTCGCAATATTTTTGAAATTTTTAATTAATCAATGTTTGAAGGTTTCTAAAGAATTCACGTTGTTATTATCATTCCGATTACACCCGTTGCAAATTTATACCGTAAGTATCGTTGCAAATAAATTGTGCTTCCAAACGTGTTGCTTGTTAACGAAATAGACAAATCGTTATAATATATATATTCGCACCAAATTCTGCACACATACATTTAACGCCACCAACAAACGAGTCACGGATACCACCGTCCACGGAATGTTTACTTCCACAGATTGAATCGCTTTGGGAGCTATAATAAGCACCTTAATTTTATTGTGCGTCCTAGAATTAAATCTGGAACCTCTATTTTATTAACCATACTCAATAGACTACAATTTGCTTGTAGAAACAAATCCTTTGCCATAACTCTAATGTAAAATTTTCCTGCTTTTAAAACGGCTAGTCTAATTGTTGTAGTTCTACTTGTGTTATCTGCAAACAACCATCAATTTTACAACATTTTACAAGATATTTTAAAAGTAAAAGTACGCACTGGAGCTGCCGCCGTTAATTTTGCTTCAATTAGTTTCACCTTCAAGAATGTCTTCATAAAAATTCAGCTTGCCAGGAATTTTGGTAAAAAGGAATTTTTCTTCACTAAATTATGACTAATTCGTACAATTCTACGAAAATGTGTGATACACATTAATCTGTAAAATTATAATATTATCTCTCAAAACGCACATTTTCCTATCAACCTGACAGCAGTTAAAAGATTTTTATCGAAAGGCAGCACTTGAAACTACTTGAAAAATGAATAAAATCTTCTGAGAATCCGAAAGGTAATTTACAATATTGAGGAGTACTTCAGAGTTATAGCTAGTTAAGTTTTTTTAGATAATAGCAAAATACTGATGACAAACCTAAATGATGCGTTTAGCACACTTGACTAGCTGGCTGACTTAGTGAGTTAGAATATATTTACAAGATTTACAGATCAAAAATTTAAATTTCAGTTTACCCTTATTGATGTTAATAGCTGCAGATTTTTACAACAATTTGTTTTTAAAAGATATGTCAAACAGCTAGTAAGGTAATCATAATAACCAGTAATATTAATACTAAGATATCAATAACATAATCAATAATAGCAAAGATTTGTATTCATTTCATTGATATCTGATTAGTCGAATACCACATTTGTTGAAATTAAAAGTATACTGTCACTGATGAAATCCAACCCTAACAACTCTGAATCCTAACTTATTGGCTCGTTGGGGGCGGGCTTGAACTTCTTGGCTTGAATCGTAACTTACAACATCTTGGCTCGTTGGGGGCGGGCAACAGCTGTTTACTCTTTAGCCGGCTAACAGGGCACTGGTAGGTGAGTTACGACAAGGTTGTTTGTACCGTTTGAAACACGCCGTACTCCACGGTGAGAAAGATTCTACCAATGGTTAGTGAGTCGCGAACGACGGCCTCAGGGAACCAGGACGCACGCTGTTGTATTTAGTCCGAGCCGTGGTGCTCAAGGGCTTTGCCGCGGTAGTCTACTTCCTCGGTACTCGAAGAACTCATATGTTACATTCTAAAAATGAATCTCGGGTGAGGGAGACCTTAAAAAAACTCGTCTTGAAAAGAAGGAGGCACTTTAACTTGTAAGATAGCACGCATGACGCCGCGCCTTTAGCCAGTATGCCTGTGGTGTCTAAATATTTGATAGTTACAAGAAAAGAAAGATACTTCACGAAAGTGAGTCCTTTTTTAATAGAGAAATGTGTAATTGCTTGTGCTGTATCGCCTGTCACGGATATTACGAGAAAACTGTTGGTCTGTTGATCGAGACCCTAACCGACCAGCAGGGACACATTACTTTTGTGGAAGGAAATCGGAGAGGATAGAATTTGGAGCGAGTTTACACGCCACTCTCAATACCACGAAGGGAATAGTGGACTGCCGTTACCAACTGAACTACACTAAAAAGGAGATTGTAACTGAACCAACACGATATCGTGTCATAGCATGTCGGAGGCTGCCGGTGCGCAGGAAGCGGCAGACACTTCCTACAACTACCCACGTTTTTACCTTTAACAAGACAAAACCGCTCGAAAGGAAACCATCGGCTTAGTGTAAGACATTTTATCCTTCAGCCCACACAGTGTTTTCAGTGTTTGCGTTTCGGGCACACTCCATCAAGATGAACCCGCGAGTTGAATGCATCTATTTGAAAGTCGGCACATAGCGATGATCCTTGTGCCAAACCGATACAACGCTTTAACTGCGGTGGCCAGAACCCTTCACGGTTACGCAATTGTATATACAAGCGTTAGCCATACAAAAAATGAAAACTTTGAATTTCTCCAAAGAACGTCTTTGGAGGAAAACAGCTACCTCGAAGCTAAAATAGTTGTTTGCCCGGAGCAGCAGTGCAAAGTTAGCTATGCACAGCCTCTTAAAGCCTACACCAGCAGCGGCGTTTTCACCTGTAGAGAAAGTGATAACTCAGCCAATTACGATTCTTCATTGAGCGGTAATTAGAAGAAATACATTCAAAATAGAAATCAACTGCAGTGATACCCAGTGTAAAAGTGGATAGTAACAGCGGGACTGCGATAAATAAACTCAAACCCCCCGCAGAAAAAGGCGGAATCAAACATTGTGGCAACCTTCAGAAAGAGGAAAACGGCAAGAGGATACCGCCATCCGTACCCGCGTCCTCCGAACCATATCATGGAGAACTTTTAGAAAATGAAGGCAGTGAGAACACCTGGACAGGAGTTCAGCTCCGCTGTCGGTGCCAGAGATTTCACAGACCTCGATGGCGGAAGTATGGAAGAACATCAGAGCAATCACTGCACATCAGTGATCAAGCATATTACATGGTTAATAAATGAATTGATATGCAGCCACGATGAAATTGATGAAACCTTGGCTGCGCGATATGTTAATCTGAGTAGTAAAGAAAGATATCCTTATGACTTCTTCGAAAGAATAGGTGAAATCAAACAAAATCTTGACTCCGAAACTGAAGAGCATACAACATGCCTTTCACGACGAGGAAAGTATAGTTCGCTATCCACCCTGGGGGGATACAGCACCCGGGACCGGGCGGTATTCCTTACAGCATTACATGTCAACTGCTGGATGTAGATATGGCTACACTACTGGCTTTTTATAACGCCATTTAAATGCAAGGAACCTACACTAATGGTAAGAAGAAAGAGGATTGTCATCCCGCTTCTGAAAGGCAGAAATGATCCCCCTTAAAACTGGGAACTATCGTTCAATACCGTTGACGTGCTGTTTAGGAAAATTACTGGTGAGGATGTTAAGCAGCCGGCTCCCCTGGTGTCTTGAAAAATACAGCCTACTGACCGCACAGCAGTGCGAGTACCGGAAGCACCATTCTACTACCGATCGACTGGTATATCTGGAGATCGTAGTTCAAAATAGTTTCATCGAAGGCAAACACAACGTTGTTGTGTCCTTCGATTTGGAGAGAGTATTTGATAAATCGTGGAGATACATCATGAGACAGCTAAATGATTAGCGATTCGGAGATAAGCTGCCCAAATTTATCTCCAAGTTTCCCTGGGACAGAACCTTCACAGTTTCGGCCTCGCAATCCGAATCGTCACTAAATGAGTGGAAAATGGAGTACCGCAGGGATCTCCGTTGAGCGGCACCTTTTTAATATAACCATCAACGGGATCTTTGAAACTATAGTAACGTCAGTTGAGAGTGCTTGTACGTTGACGATCTTGCGCTGTTCTACTCGGTTATGGTTACGCAAGCAACGGCAATGATTAAACGTAAAATTCAAGGCGCTATAGGCATGTAGGTTAAAAATTCTAAAAGTATCGGCTTTCCTTTCTCGTAACGAATATGACCTATGTCCATATCGGTCGAAAGCGAGGAAGGCAACTGGACCCGATGCTCACCACGAACAGTATTCGGCTGCACTGTAAAACTGGAATAAAATTTGTAGGTCTAACTGTCGACATACAGTTAACGTGGAATGCTCATTTGGACGAAATAGCTGCGAGTTGCAAATGCCATGAGGTGCATCTCCCATTACGTGAGCGGGCAGAGAAGTCTTATTGCGCCTGTACACCGCACTAGTGGTATCGAGAATGGATTATGGAAGCGCGGCCAGTAGGCAGTGCTTGAAAATTGTGATCCTGTTCAAAATGCCGGGATCCGCTATACTACAGAGGCATTCCGTACGAGCCCAGCACATAGGTTATATTGTGAAGCAGGATTGACGTCATTACATTTCGACGTCAGTTAATGTTCCTGAGATATGTGGTTAAACTTTTAGCGCTACCGAGCCGCATAAGCCACGTGTTGATTGCGAACGACAAACCTACAATAATATACAACCGGGGTTTACTTGATCAGCCGACATTCCTGCGTTCGAAATAGCCCGCGCTACAACACGCAAGCACACGTTCCATGCGAGCTGCCTCCGGCTGCTTCGCAGAACAAATTGCAGGCTGGATGTCACCAGTAAAGCAAGAAAATGTGCCACCCAACTGAACTGAAACCCCTGTTTAGATCAGTCCTTGGGGGAATACTTGAAGAACACACTATTGTGTGCACTGATGGCTCAAAGACGGAGAATTGACTGGGTAGTGTGTTTCTCATCGAGGGCGCCTCTCAATCCTGGACAGAGCTGAGTGTATACGGCGATACGGTAAGATCTTCGATTCTGTGAACACCGAGGTGAGAGAAAATTTACTATCTGTACTGACTGTCTTTGACAATACAGGCACAATGGTTACTTTATTGTAACAAATGACGGCATTATGCCTTGTGTTAAACGAATTTTGCTTATTATTACTTTTTATGGTGTCTAGCCATGTAGATATTAAAGGTAATGAAGAAGCTAACGCTGCAGGGAAACACACTGCAAACAGCCTTCAAGTCGGTGCAGTTGCTATGTGACCTGACGACGAAAAATTAGCTGACATAACCAACATCATTAATGTGTGACAGCAGACGTGGAGTGGACAGCAGAGGAAAACTTTATTCCATGAAGCAGAGCGTCTGTAAATGGCAAATAGCAATTGAACGTGGAATGGTCGCAAACAAGTTTACCTGACCATACTGGTACTGGGCATACGAATCCGGTTTTTCTTACCTTCTACAACTACAGGAACGACCCACCTGCACTTGTGGCGGAGCTTTTACAATTAAACACAGTTAAACCTAATTCAAGACAGTCAGAATTCATACTCCACGCAGATGACTGCGTGGAGTATGACAAGGAAGTATACTACCTCCGCTTTTATTCAACATTTACTTGGCAGGTATTTTTAGAGAAGCTTTAAATTAACGTGATGTGGGAATCTCTCTGAACGGTGAAAGAATAAATAACAGATGTTATACAGATGATACCGTCATATTCGCAGATAGCTTAGAGGGCTGCAACAATTAATGAATAGGGTGATAGACAGCTGCAGTAGTTATGGTCTAGACATCAGTGTTAATAAAACGAAGCTAATGATTCTATCTAAGAACAAGTTCACAAACTGCACCATTAATATAAAACAAAGGCCAGTTGAACGCGTAAACAAACGTATATATCTTGGTACTATAGTCAATGACCAATGGGACCACTCTCAAGAAATAAAGCGCAGAATTGATAAGGCAAGTACAGTGTAAACTAGAAAGAGCAGTTTATTCAAAAGTCATGATTTAACAATAAACACAAAAATGAGACTTTTACGCTGCTACGTCCTCGGTCCTCTTCTACGGTGTAGAATCTTGGACTTTGACTAAAGCTACAAATAAAAAATTGGAAACTTGGAAATGTAGCTTTACTGAGAATTTCATGGAGACCACATATAACTAATGTCGAATTTCTTAGAATGATGAGGAAAGAAAGGGAATTTATTAACACAGTGGAGATAAGAAAACTTCAGTATCTGGGACATCTCATAAGATTTTACTTATTGCAGTCCACACTACAGAGAAAAGTACTTGGAAAGAGAGGAGTTGGGCGACCGAGAATTTCATTGCTGAGAAATTTAAGGACCTGGTTTGGCATGAATGCAGCTGACTTATTCCGTACAGCAGTACAGTCACAAGAATAGTTTGTATGATATCCAAACATTTTTTTGATTTTGATAGGAACTATCGGAAGAAAAAGACTGTAATGCTCTTGCTGAGCTACGACAAAGTCACAAAGATAACCTGAAAGGAGATCTTGGAATTGAACAGTTAATGATAGTCCTTCCAGCAGCAAAACTGCTGTATCGACTCTGAAAAAATCCTTTTGCGTCTTTATGTGTACGACTTTCCACTTTCATTGACTAACTACAGTGTATGTAAAAAACAAAAATGTATTCGACAACACTGCTGGTCGACATTGTTGGGCCCATGGCCTTAGTTGCCAAGACCTCAAAACAGTAACAAAAAATTATACTGCAAAATCTGTAATTTTTAATGAAATAAGAACATTTCTTTTATCGTATCCAGTATGTAAGAAAATTGTATGCTTTTAACGTAGCTTTCGTCTACATCTCGAGTATGTATTAATGTAGTTAAGTAGTACATATATTAATGTCCGTTTATATAAAACCATATACGGTTTACTGATCGTTTATTGAACTTTATTAATCTGTGCTTGACCACTGGTCAAATTCCCAAAGATTGGCAAATGGGAAAGGTAGTCCCCATATCCTAAAAAGGAGATCGCAACTGAAGGGGGGATAATTATAGAGGGGTTAGTCTGCTTAACACGTCTTACAATTGTATGCACCTATTCTTGCAAGACGACTGAATGAAATAACGAAGACTGTTCTATCAGAGACCCAGCATAGTTTCAGGAAGGGCAGATTATGTTTAGATTGCATCTACACAATAGCCCAGGTCATTGAAAAACATAGAGAATATCAGTTGTCCAGATACATAGCTGTCGTCAACTTAGGAAGGCATTTAATACAGTGAATAAGGGCAGGCTGTAGGTATTAATAGCAAATAAAGGGATCTCGCAACCCTTCATTTGAGCCGTACAAAATCTTTATGTGGAAAACAGGACTAATTAAGACCGGAAGACAAGGCACAACTCCTAGCGTAGGGCTAATTAATTGTGGAGTACGACAAAGGTGCCCCTTCTCACTTTCTCTTTCTAATTTATATATACACCATGTCATACATGTTTGGCAGATGCACCTTCCAGAACGTTTTATGATTGGCAACTCTGCAGCTGACACACTTTTAATTGCTGATGACCGGGCTATCCTGTTCCTCAAAAAACGGTTTGCAGATGGCTGTACGCTCAATGAGTCAAATCTCCAAGGATTTTATATTTCAAATCTCTACAGTGAAGACCAAGGTGATGGCTTTTCATTTAACTGATCCCATACGAGCAAAACTGTTGTAGGTGGTGCTGTACTGGAGGTCAGTAATTTTGAATATCTGGGCTGTAATATACATTACATTAAAAACAATGATGAAGGGAAGAAACTGAAAAGGTCAACCATATGTGTGGGGCCATCAGGAGAAAGAAAAGACCGTCCTCGATTCTATCAAAGAGGAAGAAACACGCCTGAAGTTCTCCAAGGTGATGGCCCTCTCCAGGCTTCACTATGGGTCTAAGAATTGGAATGTAACGAAATCTCAGGCTAGTCGTATTCAAGCCACCGAAATGAGATTTCTCAGTCGATGTACGGCAGGAGCTAGATTTTATGAGTAAAAGCCGATTCTGAACGGAAATATTGCAGTTGAAATATGGCAATGTACTGATGCGTGAAAAAAATTAGTCCATGAAAATTTGCCTATAAGAGTAGGGCCATTGTACCGCAATCACTATAAGTACAGTATGAAATAAATAAGATTTCCTTAAGGTAATAAAATGAGCACTCTTCTACTTTTTGGTAATATCTCCGCAGTGATAATGCACTATACATATTTTTGAACATGCTTTGCTTTGTAGTAATATCACTATTAAATTGGCAACTATTTACATGCCAGAATCACTTACTCATCCTTCAGTTCACCATTTACAATTTACCCTCCTCATCGTTTCATGTTAAATTACTGGCTATAGCCTACGTATTTGGCTCTTCCATAACTTAAACTTGGTGCGTATACGTTAACCACGTTTAATATTTATAAAGAACAAGTGAGTATTTTTTTAAATCCAATTTTTCTTTAATACTGTTTGAGTATAAAAAATTACTAATGAATTGTCCAAACTAAATGTTTATTTGATTCTACCAAATTTCATTTTGTAATTTGCATACAGCTCGGACATGTATCGAGACACCTGTGACCATATAGGGCTAGACGTTATATATAAACTTAAACAGTACTTGGTTACTTATATTTTTAACAGATTAATGAAGAAAGTTGTGTTAGTGGTTAAAATCACAAGCAGAATTATCACTGTTGCACACCACTATATAAAAATATTCCGATTAGCGCTTTGAAGCTTCACAGCTCATCGTCAGATCGGAAGTGAACAAAGAACATAAAAATAAACCTTTCACCCCCACTCCATCACACCCTGCTCACACACAACAAGCTATAATTCAATGTCCCTTCTCCCTCTCTTTCTGTGTGTGAGGAGGATGTGGTGGGTGGTGGTGAAGGGTTTATTTTTATGTTCTTTGTTCACTTCCAATCTGACGATAAGCTGTGAAGCTTGAAAGCGTAATCGGAATATTTTTATATAGTGGTGTGCAACAGTGATAATTCTGCTTGTTATATTTTTAATATAAAAATTGGCAGTTTTTATAATCTGTAACATTCCTCCTAATGTAAATCCCGCTTCCCACTGTTTTGGGATTGCTTCTCTTTTCTAAATAAATATTTTTCATCACTTTGTACGTCCAAAAATTAATAACATAACGTGTCCTTCAGTTTCCTCAACCAAGACTATGTAAGTTGTTTTAGTATTGTTTTCAGATTTGCAAGTGTTTCTCTTACGTCTCTATGTTTGGGAGTGTCTCCTTACTCGTCACCTTTCCTTTACTTCTAGTTACTGTCTTCTTAGCTCAGACGTACATTAAAACCTGTCTTCCGCGTAGCTAAGAGACTACTAACATTACCTGCTTCGATATTATAGAGCTTCACTTAAGGATAAAAGTTTCTTCATTTTTATAAAATTCAGCTTTCGATAAAAATTTTATAAATAATGTTTGCTTTCACTTTCTCTATTTTGTTTCTTACATTATAAAGGCACTACGTTTGCTTCTCTCTTAGTGCCTTCATTCTCTCTGTCTTTGTCTCGTTGTGAGTCTTCGGTTTAATATCGTATAACTTCAATCCATTATAATTTATTTTACAATATTTTTGTAGAAAAACATTTGTTTAGCTAAGTGTAATGTATAATAACATAATTATTGTAATTTGGTTTTCATTACATAGTGGTGATTAATCACTTTTTGCGAAACTTTTCAATGGAATTCCCTGGGGATTACCTGTGGTTTTTAATAATTCGTGGAACCGGAAACTTTCTAAAGTACGAGTTATTCATGTCATACATTATTACATAGATGATTCATACGTTATATAAGTGAATATGAATATGTTATATGTAGTTCTTAAAACTAAAAAAATCTCAGATTTTTTTATTAATTCAGTTGTCTGCGTACAAAGCATTTAATTATAGAAATTTTAATTAGTGTTTTTAAAACAGCGAGTTTGCTGGAAACGTAAATATTTGTATACATGAAACCAAGACGGCGCACTGTAAAGAGGGTGGACTTTATCTTGGGAATCCTCCGAACAGTACCTTATCTTATCTGAACAGCGCCTTGTTAAATTATTGACAATGCACTCATTATACATTATGTGCGAGTATATCTACTGAACAATATATATATATATATATATATATATATATATATATATATATCAAACGACTCAAAAACAAGAACATGAGCACTTGTAATTATTTGACTACTGACGTTCATGATGAAGCTCACACTGGTATATCTGCTGTTGGTGTCAGCCATAGGTAAGTAATTAAACCTTCACTGTGTGACTCCATTTTGAATGTGTTTTATTTAAAGTATGTCCGAATAGTCGTCTCACGTATTTAAGTATTGCATTATAGGTCGTATTTCCACTGGAACGTAAGACTGTCAGAGTACACTTAGTCGTTACGAACTGTCTGCGGGCATGAGTTCTATTTCCACTAATTGTTTAATCCTGTGCCGAATATAATTTTCATAGTATTTGGAAAAACAATTAAAAATAATAGAGTAGAATGTTACACATTTGAAAGGCCAAGAGATTCACTCTAGCCAAATTTCAGTAGACAGTAAAAGATTTGTCGTTTTAAAACAGAAATTTACTATAATCTAAATATTAGTTAACGCCACCTATAAAGTGGTGCGGGCCGGCACAGTGGTATCGTTTGCGACTCATAATCGCAACAGATGTGGTGCGGCGTACGATCGAGTCTCGGTCTGCCTGCCCACCCTTACCGTAATACACCGGTCTTGCATGTGATGCCTGCGTTAGATAGCGTAGTAACAAAGGCACACATGCACTACACGCGAACGAGCGCGCACGCCTCCAACACACACACACACACACACAATAAAAAACTCCCTTTCCACTACGCGGCTCGTCACCGCAAATGGTTACTAGATAGCTGGTGACTTCTCTCCGGTGGCTGCGGAACGTAAGCTGTACCACGGCCAGGAGGCGCAACAGATCGCAGGCCTAGTGCCTGAAGAGAGAAGATCATATATTATACTATTATACACTACGAAAGTTTCTAATGTTTAAGAATTTTATATACGTTACCGCAATTAGTGCCGGTAAAACTATTTAGCATCAGTGAGTACCCTACTAACTACTGAAAGGAATATTACCATGAAATGCCATATGCTGAACATGAGATGTTAATGTCATTTTTGGAGTTCTTTTTCTATATAGTTAACTTTTAGAATATGTACTGGGCACGTGGCAGAGTACACTCTCCATAATAAAAGAAAACAGAGATATAGGCCTACGGCAGGAACTGAATATTATAGGTATACTCGAAGGGATTATCCAGTATACTCATTGAATTTTTACTACTACTACTCCTCCTCCTACTACTACTACTACTTCTCCTACTACTACTACTACTACTATTACTACTAAATTGGTATACTATTGAACTCGTACGAATATCTTCGCCGAATGGATCAGTGCCTCATCCCCAAACAACTATGTAACTATAAGCCGAAGGGACGGAGAGGTGTGGGACTTCCGAGGAAGTCCTTGAGTGACCAGCTCTAGACTCTCTGTGTGTTTGAGACCGGAACAAACCATTCTTGGTTTAATCCTTGCAGATGATGATAATGAATATGTACTGGGATTTTAATTTTGATTTTAATTGCTAAAAAGTATATTCTAAATCCTTCGAAGAACCACTAACGACATATAGTTAAGTTTGACAACAAAAGCAAAACTGTTCTTCGAGAAAACGGTTTCATAATTTTCACTACCTGAAGTAGAAAATTTAATTAATTGTCTCCCTGAAAAGGCAAGCCTCGTGATGAAAGAAATCTTACAACAGAAACTATTCTTGATAACACATTTTGCCAGTATGTTACTTCTTCTACATACTGATTTGATAGAAAAGTTTTTATTTTGATGGATTTTTCGCCTTGTTATGTAAGTAAGAATATTATATCTGTGATTAGGCGACTGCTCGTGTTGTTCGATCAACTCGCTGCCATGTTTCCAATCGTTAAACCCAGAAGAAAATTGTGTTTTGTTAATATTTTGTTGAAATAAACAACAAGGAACACAAAATAGCTTGCCTGTAGACTGGGAGTACAGCAGCCACTTTCTTACGAAGTTTTCCCCCTTTTAGGAGCGTGCCTTTAAACAAATTAGTTGATAAAGTGCGCTTTACTTCATTTTTGTAAATGAGCTCAGACCCTAAAAAATTTGTATTTAAGTCTTGTTCGGGAGGATTTTCTAAAATATGGTCAACAACAACAGATAAATCCACTTTCCAAGTAGCAGGATCTTGTAGAATAAATGTTTTAGGTAGTTGGCCTAGCGTTTGGGAGCTGCTTGTAGATAAATCTGGCTGTTGTTCATTCAAGATGTCAGTTACTGGTCTAATAGGCTCGATATTAACATCTGCATCTGCGGTATTATTCAACAAAGGTGTAATTGATTTATTTGAGCCTACAGCATCATGGTTGATTAGGTCTTCCTCGTCGTAACTTGAATGATCGGTTAGGTCTACTTGCTTTTATTGGTGGATGATGGATAGTTCGTCTTCATCTAAAAAGTCAGTGTCTGTGGCTGTACTTGTACTCGGCTGAGTTGTAGGGGTGAAAAATAACCCAATTTTGGGAACCTTTTTTAAAAAATGTGCCTCCTCGTTTTGTCTTTTGAAAACACGTTTCCTGTTCTCAGCACCACTTAGTTTTTTTATTCATTTCGTGTTTTATCGAGACCAAAATATCTCAGCACCAACTGTTGAACACTAAAATACAAACACAAAACACAACACAAACGAAGTTTGGTCGAGTTTACACTGTAGTACTGGAGTTAATAACACAAGTCATTGACAAAGAAAACTGTCAAATCTGCTAATAGCAATATAGTGTGTCGTGTATGAACGGATTTTAATTTTTACTGGCAAATAAAAAAAAATACGACTATACGGTACATAAACAAAAACATACACAAATACTAAGTACAATCCAGTTCATCGAACACGATCACATCGGTTGGCATCAGGGCCGGCCCCAGCGCTTCTGCCGCCCTGTGCAGTATTTATGAGTGCCGTCCCCTCCCTATTTTAATTCTGAACACATTCACGCAAACTAGACCTTCTCTAAAGATACGGGGACTGCCTTCAAATGACGACTAGGAATGTTTGCTTTGTTGTGTTTATCAAATAATTAGAACTTTTCCGCATTTGCGGAAGCGGCGAAAGCATGTGGCTATATAGCTTTATCTGAAATGGAAGGTGATTTCCTTTGTCTCCAACGCCAGACGTATCAGCCTAGACGAAAAGATAAATTCGTCGGTGTGATTTAAAAAGATTACACTAGGGAAACGACAAACTATAATGAAGATAAACGTTTGACAGTTTTTATCTGTGATGAAATAACTGAAATTATAGTTATATAATTATAACTATAACTATAACTATAACTGTAACTATAATTATAACTACTCTTAGTAACTTTCACTGCTAAGAGAACACATTTTTTGCACAACGAAGTGAACGCGATAACATTGAAAGCGTATACTGACAGGAAACATGAAAGAGGAAACCACTATATTATTTTTTTTTTTTTTACCGCAGTGTAAACAAGTTTGTTGTCAGTAAGAGTTGCAATTTACTGATATTGAGTAACGATATCAGGCGACATCCGCCGCTAATCATTTATCAAAAGGCTATACGTTAAACATATAAGCAAAAGGCTATAAGGCACACACACACACACACACACACACACAAACACACACACACACACACACACACACACACACAGAGGAAACTATGCGTAATATAATATTATTCATTACATATTCCTTGGCGCGTGCCGGCGTGCATTCGAACGTTTTTTCCTTCATTCCTAGAATTTTAACAATAACACTCAACTGTCTACTGTGTTAGTCTTAACGCGTATTGTTTTCCGTTCATTGGCGCCCCCTTGGAACAGGCGCCCTGGGCATTTGCCCAGTCAGCCCATTTAAAGCCCGGGGTCTGGTTGTGTGGTGAGTATACAACCACAAAGTTTTGCGCTGACAAGGTCGTTGTCTCCCCGTACTGCTACAAAACTGAAAGCGTTATTACGCGTTAAATCTGTGCTCCATAATCCCGTAGTAGTACGGAACGGTCAGTCGCGGTCCGGATTTTTTAGATCCTGTGTGGGGTACATACGCAATCGATCAAGTCATTATGGACCGCCGTTAAACGTCGCAACAGGCGTGAATGCGGAAAACTAACCAAACTCAGCTTTATTCATACCTCTTTTATATAACATATAGAGATATCGCTACAAAGATAATAATAATTTATTTTCCAAAAAATGTGGACAGAGTCGTGCATACTAACCGCCTAAATAGTTATTAAATGTGTATTAAAAGAGTGTTAGGTTTTAGTATAAATGGTTAGCTTTATACATACTAATTCTGTGCTGTGTATAATCTACAGACGTTAATTGAACTGAAGCTAACTCACTTAAAATACGTTGCAAGAACTCCCTTATCCGGGTCAATTGGGACCAATATGGATGATATAAAATACTGATATGAGAATTACAAAAATAAGGAAGGCCCAAAGAAATGAGAAAGCACTATGCTGTACATTATTTGCATACATCACAAAAAAAGATACACTCAAAAATGAATTTTAAAATACCTGTATGTATCATCAGTGGCGTAGCTAGGCTTTATGGCGCCCGGGGCAAGGAGATCGTCGGCCGTCTCTCCTTTACAATTAAAAGGGGACTAAAGAGCAAAAATGACCGCCAATCCAGTGAACAAAGTACAGTACTTAATAAATAAATACAAATGTGTAGATTTTTGTAAGAAAACATGTCCAGCAAACGTCTTAAGAATATTTGTTAAGTCAAAATTAAGAAATTACATATTATAATATTACTGGTAGATAGTTTGTATACATTTATTAGTAACAAATGTAGACTATACAATGTAGTAAAATAAAAAATTTTTAACATAAAAATGTTCTAATAAACATGCAAATTCATTGTAGGTCTAAAGCGCATCGTCAAAACAATATCCCAAAGCAACATAAAGTTAAACAAAAAACTACACTAAAAATAATAAACTTAATAAATTACAATTACATGTAGCCATAATTAATGCGGCCTACATAGACTTATACTAAGCAACATCGGCGCTCACATTACAGGCCTACTTAGTACTTAAATAAACTATTATAACGCGATCGAACACATTTGTTATAAATTATTTAGTTCTCAAGTAAATATTACAAAAATTAATATACTGTAGTAGTTATCAAAACGAAACTTATGTAAACTGTACAAACGTTACATATTGTGTCGCATTATATATAGGTTGCGATGTTCTGGACGCGCGTTTAATTGATGTTCTGTACAAATTATTTCGTGTGACTTCTAAACTAAATGAAGTATGGTAAAAAATGTATACAGCTCCTCTCTGTCTGTGTACCTCTGTCTCACTTTCTTGCTCACTCTCTCTCTCTCTCTATCTCTCACCCCCCTCTCACTAACTCTCTCACTCTCTCTCTCTCTCTCTCTCTCTCTCTCTCTCTCTCTCTCTCTCTCTCTCTCTCTCTCTCTCTCTCTCTCTCTCTCTCTCTCTCCTTATTCGTTCTATTTCTTTCCCTTATTTTTATTAAAGAATGAGCCAAGGAGGTTATGTACATTTACACCTGCCGGACACCTCTAAGATTGCCTTTGCAAGAAACAATAAAATTTCTCAAGTGTTTATGAAATATGAAGGACACTGGAGCACGGTAAACGCATAGTAATGATTATTTGGCTGAGACAAGATAAACCCGAAACGTGTTACATTTCTGGCGGGAACGAATCTTTCCTACGGACTGAGGCGGGAACGAATAATGCATTTTTCAAACTGGCGTCTACGTCACACACGTCCGTATTTTCTAAAACATTGTGCACAGTTTAATCTGAGTTGTGGTATCGCGAACTCGGAAATGGTTAATATACGTCAGCCACTGCTATGTACAGTGATACGTGTTGTGTCTATTCAGCGTTAACACCACAGGTCTCCAGCACAGAGACAAGATTCCTCATTCCCGTCAACACGAGTGCCTACTCAAGGTCAAATAACATTCTTAATGTTTTAATGACACAGACGTGTACGTTTACAAAACATACTGCTTTGGCTGACACATATAGGGTCTATACACATCTACGTCTGAACTCGCAACCTCTTATTTATCAGCTGTCTGTTTTTACGTTTCCACCAAACGTGTTCCAGAAAATCATATTAAAATAATATGAATATTTTATAGTAAAAATTTAATAAAAATAAAAATAATAATAACAATTTGTAAGCTTAAGCATTCATAACGTAAAAGAGGTTTTCAACGTTCCTTTCTCCCCCTCCTCCTAAGACACACTCTCTCTCTCTCTCTCTCTCTCTCTCACACACACACACACACACACACACACAAATAAAATACGTATTAGACGACATTATTTTCTGATGTCCAATGTCCAATCACCTATCGCAGTGGTCTCAAGGCCCCTTTCAGTTCCGAGTCTATACTCTCTCTCTGCAGCTACTTCTTCGACTGCCTGGTATTCTTCCTTCCTTGTGTTTCTACTCTAACATGTGTTTTTGGAATCTCTGCTCATTTGTTGTAACTTACATGTCCGGAGTAGGTTAGCAGTTTATTATCTGATCTGTCTACAGTCGTTACTTTGTCTTATATTTCTTTATTATCTAACACTACATCGTTGTTGGCCTTTTCATTCTGCGGATAAATGAAATTCTTCTTCGCTTGCATCTGGAAGTACTATGCCATCAGCATATTATAGATTACAAACCTTCTTACTTAACATGACACTTAACTTCTTACAGAATATGACATACGTATTGGTTCGTAATGAAAACGAAGAGTTTCAACTTCGTTACTCACAATCCTGGCAGCTTTCTGGCTAATAATCCTTACACACTACACGGCCGAGATTATCGAACATGAAGGAGCAGACTACGTAAAATGACTCTTGGGTACCAGGATCTGATGGCGATCGTACAGTACGCAAATCTGGAAAACTGGACAGGTTTTTAACCATGACCTGCAATCCGAAATGGACAGGTATAACATCTTAAGTTAGAGAAAATGAAAAATTTGCCGATCGTCGTGATAGGTTTCTGGAGTGTTTGTTGTAAACTCAACTAGTGATAAAAATGATTTACTAAAAAATCACTCATTGTGAGCAGTTGTTATCCTACACATATTTATAATTGAATCCCTGAAACGTGATTAATACACTACCTCATGCTTATCCTAAATTTTGTGCGGAGAAATACCTGACCCAGTCAGATTTCCAAGGATTCATAAAATTGTTATCTCGAATGATACGTGGATCTTGTAGATCTCGTAATCCTAATGTTCCTTGCATGATTGATGAAATATGTACACATAATAACCGAGCAACTTTTTACGTTAAACTATTGAAAATAACAATGGTTTTCCAAAGTACCGGAGACGAGATGACGGAATTGTTGAACTAAAAGGAATATATCATTTGATAATTGTGATTCGTTCTCTACAATCGCTTCCTAATTCTACAGTACAATCCTCACATCAATACTGAAAACCGATAAATACATGTATAAATAGGCTTACCATACGTACCGGTTTGACCGGGATTGTCCCGGTTTGACGACCTGATCCCGGGGTCCCGGCCAGTTTGTCAATTGTCCCGGTTTGAAAAGTTATTCCATATAAAAAAAATTGAATTACCGCATAATAAATGGAACGGTCCGCTGGCCTCAGTGTTGCCAATTTGACTATTTTGTGGCAAAATGTAGATGTAGCCTAATAATTTTTCATCATCATGGCCGTAACTTAACAGTTAAGACTCTTCCACAAATTCGGTTGGCAACCATGACTGGCATCGTTTGAATTCTAACGAACATTTTGTTGGTTGTATTTAGTGTTAGCTTGATGCCGTGATTACCATAACGTGATAACGCTCACTGCTAGATTGTGTCTAAAGTCTGATATAAATAGTTCCAAGAGTGTGTCATTTCAAGAACATCAAGATGCTGAAAAGGAACAGCACATTAAATGATGCTTTAAAGCAAGATTATCCATTTTTGAAAAAAGTGCGTGGTTATGAGGACAGAGTAAAGCGTGAACATTGTTTGTCTGAATTTTCAGTTTCTCACGGCGGACGTTCAGACATAAAAGAACATTTGAAAAGTACAAAGGATAAAGCTAGTTTAACTGCAATTGCTGGTTCCTCAACAATTTCGTCATTTTTTAAAAGTGCCGATCCCGTCGACAAAGATCTTTTAATTGCTGCTAAGGAAGCTAATTTTGCTTTCCACACTGCTGCTTACGATTTAAGTTTCAAAACTGCAGATTGTTCTTCAAAATTAATATCTAAGTTCTTTGAACCTAAGTTTGGTCTCGCCCGAATGTGAGGCTATCATTATAAACATGATTGCACCAATGGCAGTTAAAGAACTCAACAACGATTTGAGTACATCCAATTTTGTGACACTAACAATCGATGTTTCTAACAGAAAAGCAATTAAGATTGTCCCCTGTATTGTGCGGTACTTTGTGCCAGAACAAGGAGTGAAAGTTAAGCTTCTAGAATTTCAGTCAGTTCCTGGTGAAACTTCCGAGATATTGGCAAACTATTTAGTGTCAGTTATAAAGAAAAATGACTTAGTACAGAAAGTCGTTGGATTTTGTGGTGATAATTGCAACACAAATTTTGGAGGCGTAAAACGCAAAGGAGTAAATAATGTTTATGTTCGACTGAAGAAAGAATTGGCAAGAAATATTGTGGGTATTGGTTGTGGTGCTCATATAGTCCACAACTGCCTGAAAACTCCAGTAGATGTGCTACCTATTGAAGTAGAAGCTCTTGTAGTAAAAATATACAAATATTTCTACATTTATACTGTGCGAGTAACTGAACTAAAAGAGTTCTGCGACTTTGTACACATTGAGTACAAAAACGTTCTACAACATGGTACCACCCGGTTCCTTTCCCTGCTTCCAGCTATTGAGAGATACTTCTCATGTATGAAGGACTTAAGTCTCACTTTTTATCCCAAGAACAGTGCCCGAAAATGATAAAAGAGTTCTTTGAGAGTGATAGTGGAGAAATGTATATGTGGTTTGTTCGTGGACAGCTTACCTTGTTTAATAAAACAATCTTGGCTATGGAGAAAACTGCAGCTAGTGCAAACGATATTGTGATTGAACTGGAAAATCTGAAAAACAATCTTCAAGAAAGGCGAGACAATAAATTTGTACAACATGAAGCTAAGAAACTATTGAAGAAACATGAGGATGAGGATTGTGGTATCAATTCTATTAATATAATAAGAGAGTTTACATATTTTTATGACCAATGTTTCTCCTATATTGAGCTGTGGGAAAATAGTTTTGGTGGAGGAGAATCATTTACGTGGATAAACAACAATGCCATTACATGATGATAGCTGGTGAGATAGCTGGTGAAAAAATCAACGAAACACTTGGAAAACCAGCCATAATATTGGATGAATTGTGGTTGCCAAAGCATTTTGGTCTTCAAACTGTGACAACTGGAAAACCAATAACTTGAACTGTCAAGATAAATGGTTCAACTGTTCCGGCATTTCAAGAATCGAAATATTTCTGTGGAAAATCTCAGCCGCGTTGTCGAGTACATTTTCTGCCTGCCAGGCTCTTCTGCTCCTGTTGAAAGGGCATTTTCAATTATGAATAATATATGATCTGAAGAAAGAGGTAAAATGGCGGAATCCACAGTAAAAGGTCTAATGATTTGTAAATTAAACATTGAACTTAGCTGTGGTGAATTTTATGACAAAATTAAGAATGATAAACCGTTTCTAAAAAAGGTCTACACCAGTAACAACAAATATGAATGGTTTCAACCAGCTAATAACTAGGTTTTTGCAGTAAGAACGTAAGGTAGTTTTATTCCTCATATAAGAAAATATTTATCTATTTTGTAATTGTAATTCTATGTGATTGTGAACGCGTGAACGCACTTTTAGTATTCTGTAATATGTACCCAAGTTGGCCTAATTGTGTAATTAAGGCGTAGAGAGCTTAAAGTTACGTAATTATTAAGACTTGATATTTTCAAAATTATTTTACAAGTGTCCCGGTTTGAGAAGAAAAAATTATGGTAAGCCTATAGTATAAATAATGTGACTCAACATGTATGCAATTCGTAAGATGCGTCAGTGACGATCATTAACTGGATATGTTGTAACTATAACATACGCGAATATGCCATACTTTAGCTCTCATCAGATATTCTGTGCCTTCATTCAAAATAAATGCATGATCAGTCACATACAATCGTTCGCTTAGCTGTGCTTGAAGATGGATATTATAATGTGTATTAGGGCAGGGGATGAGAATGCAATCCATGGAACTGCAATAAAACGCACAACACTGATGAAATCATGGTTTGATTTTAATCAATGCGATCCCTGTGCTTGTCAATTCCTGTATAGTGGCATTTCAGGACTTTACAGATTCACTGACAATAAGTGGATTCCAGGATATAGAGATGGTTCCAAAATGATAGGGAGAATGTACGCTGTCGCACCAAACGATCATAACAGATTTTATATACGTATGTTACTACTTCATATTAAAGGAGGAACATCATTTGCATGTCCACGCATGTACAGCAGTACATACGCAACTTATAGCCATACAAAGGAGCGGCTCTTGCATGTGGGTTACTTGAAATTGACACAGATTGGCACAAATGTTGGGAGGAAATGCAGAACATATACTGTACATGTCGTGTCAACTTCGAGAGTTGTTCTCATTAATGTGCTACTTCTACAACAAACCAACATCACTGTTTCAAGTATAAACGATTATCAAAACACTAATGTAGACGATACGCAGGCCCTTGAAGGAAATGCAGCATTGCAGGATATAGATTACATTCTAAGAATTAATGGTTTGGAGTGCAAGAGCATCGGCCTGCCAATACCAAATAATCCAGTGCTTATTAACCGTGTATGCAATGTGAATGAAGAGCCCAGTCATGGTGCTAATATACATAGCAAATTAAATGAAAAACAGAAATTAGTTGTAAATAAAATTATGTGGGCCATAGCAGGCGAGACAATTGAGAAGCTGTTCTTCTTAGAAGCCGCAGCAGAATGTAGCATGTCCTACGTATTCGGAAATATTCTGAATATTGTTAGGGAACAGGCTCATTTAGCATTAGCAACAAAATGGACATGCAAATCTGCGCAATTCTTGGCTGCATGCAGGAGTTGTACTCCATTAGTTATTTGGTCTTCTTGTTCCAGTGTTGCCTTCTTCAGTTTCCTCCATTAAGGCTATGTCAGGAAAAGCTACATTTACACACAAAGAGTCAGTTATTCTAATTGATGAGATGTCAACGATCTCTGCAGTAGCAGTATGGATCATTTACTTCGAAACATAATGAAGTGTATAGTTCGGTGTATACTTCGAGACATCCATTATAAAATAAAGTTCAGACGGATGGAAAAGTGATACTTTTAGTGGAGACTTCAGACAGGTCTTAAGGTTAGTCCAAAAGGCGGGACAAACAAACAAATCTTTGACTTTTATAACCATACTCTATTTGACATAAAATATGTGTGCCAGTGCTAATGAACTGCAATTGTGGAGTGGAAACTTTGATTGGGGAACAGAACTTTTCCTGTGGTGGAAACACAGCATGATGGAAATATTTTTAATATTCCCAGGAAATTTATATGCAAGAAGTATTCAGTTGCTAACCATATATTTGGCAAAATTAATTGGATAGAAATAATGCAAATAATTTCAAATAATAAGTTTATAAATAAAATAAAATAGTATTTTTATAAACTCAAACCCGATTTATTGAGTGTCCGTTAAACGACAACTGCAACCTGATCAACCAGAGCTGTGCTGTGTATACTTTCAGGGGATTTTGACAGAGTAGGCCTACTGCAGTGTAGACTCGATCTATGCCAAGATGGTGATACGGCATATACAAAGAACGTCGTATACAGAGAAATACTTTTAAAGAACGACGCAACCACCTAGTTACGGTCTTCATCTGAAAATCGCATATAACTTAAAGAATATAAACTAAAGTGTACATTTCCGGCAAGCTACTGTCGTTGTACCACTGAGTTTTCAATCATGAGAATATTTTTCTGTATTAGCGTTGTAATAATTAAACAACGGGGACAAAAACTCAATTGTTATTATATTATTCAAAAACTGTACAGACTTCATTATACGCAAAACTATCTAAAAAATATAGTTGTCATTGACACTCTAACTAAATAATAATTTTAAATAATTGCACCCTTTCCACTAAAATACGTTCTTCGTTTGTACTTTACAATATAAGCTTTTGTTATATTTAATGCAAGATTAAATAATAAATAAAAACATGCAAAACACAATGCGCTTATTAATCAGTAATGTTCAGAATATTTTAAAATATTTGCTCTTATTCGTTGGAAAAAATTTAAGAAAATTAAGCGTAATGGTTATACCACGCAAACTAAGCAAAGACCCGCACGACAATGAGAAAAAAATTCATGTAGACTGTCAGCAGTAAACAAGGTGCAAGTGTCCTTTTGCTATGAGTGAGTTTTGGCATGGTGTGTGTGTGTGTGTGTTTTTTTGCGTGCGTGCGCGCGCGCGCGTATGGCTGACGTTGTTGTTTGTGTTCTTAGTGTAACGCGCGTGTGTTTAGTGGAAGGCGATACACAGCAGGGCCTACTGACCTTGAATCTTATGACACTCTCACAATACAATACACTGAACACTGGAACGTGACGAGACCACTTTCATGTTTTTTTTCAACACAAGCTTATTATAGTTCTTGTTTGCCAAAACAAACGAGGAATAAAAATTTCTTATCGGGCAGGTTTTAAAGTATGAAGAGACCGCAGGTACAACGCAGCATAGAGATAAATTTAGCTCAACAATATCTATACATTTTCTTGGGAAATCGAAAAAAGACTGATGTTGTAACGAAGACAGTACTAAGCGTTGATTATGGTGTGCCAATGCTAACAAACAAATGCAAATATCAATTCAATAAACATTAATTTAATTTTACAGTGTTTGATGATATAAACTTGGCGTCTTTATTCAACGAGCCGCCACTGGTGTAATCAAATGCGGCCGGCACTTTGATTTCGAGTTGCCAGTTCGCATAAATAAGAGCGACGGCTCTCAGTGATAGTACAGAGATTAATAGTAAAAGGGGATCAATACCACTTATTACTCTCCCGTTAAAAGAATGACAGGCATCAAAGCAACTATTATCTGTCGTAATTCACAGTACGTAAAATCACGCGTAAGCATCACTACTTGTACTCTGCTTTATGTTGTTGACTGTATTAGGAATTTCTTACAGTTAGCAATAGAAATTCTACAAAAAAATCAAACCACGTATTTCATGGGTAGCGTGCTCTAAGCGCCGATCTTATCTACGCTTCATTAGACACCTGGCTGCATATCTGACTATCCGCTGTTTGCTAACTCTGTAGTAGTAATATATTTCGCTAGCGGTCCTATAAACATTTGTACAAGTCATACCACTAAGACATTATCATAGCACTTTTAAGCGACCAGAACTACCAGAACGGATACATATAATAATTTATTAATAATACTTTGTAAGTAACTCGGTGAGTTTCCTGCAGGTCTTCCATATAATATCTTCAAATAAATACACTACAAGTAGGTTTATTTTTACCTGACGCACGTTTAACAGAAATTATTCTGTATCTTCAGAGGTTTGTTTGAATTGCAGTTGAATGTTTCGCTTACAATTGAACATTCGATTACAATTCAAACAAACCTTTGAAGAAACAGTATAATTTATGTGAAACTTGCGTCAGGTGAAAATAAACTTGCTGGGTATTTATTTGAAGGTATTACATTTATTATTAAGTTAGTTAAATTCCAATATGAGGCAATTCTTATATTATCATAAAAATTTAAAAAACCTAACTACTCTGCTATTTTACTAACAAGTTATTAGTAACATAACCGTAGATTAGACAATCATAAAATAAATATTAAAAGTTCTGAACTACTAGTTAGTATTTTAGTTAAATCTGTAACAATAATACCTAAATGACAAATAGTTTAGTCGTAGCTTTTCATTGTGTGTATATTTCCATGGATCTATGTATTTAACCATATTCATAAATATAATATATAACTGATAACAAAATATAGTTTTTGTTAACATAGTTTACAAACTTCTTGAAAGCGCTTCAAAATTTGAAATGAATGTTGAGACATATTAATTCTGTCAAATTACTACACATACAAAATTCAGAGGATATGGATACAGATTTTGTATTTTCGCTAAAATATCTCACTACTTTACCCCCAAATAAACATTACAGCTCAGCTGTCTGTCTCACAATCGCATTTTCATTTTCTTAATTGCAGCTGTATTTAATCAACTTTGTTCGTCCCAACCGAATGATCAATCATGATTTAATAAAGACGATTATTCGCTAAAGATGCACGTGCAAAGGCACTATTACATGCATAATAAAAAATTTTAAAGTGAAAGTTGCAGGCTTCTGAAAAGTGTATAAGACAATATTCATCAGGTCCCTTTAAAAAACAGCAGTAGACCTGAAATACTTAATTACTTTTAAGACTTCTTGGAAATAAGTTATTTTATTTCCCATTGACAGGTGCACGCTCTCTCTCTCTCTCTCTCTCTCTCTCTCTCTCTCTCTCTCTCTCTCTCTCTCTCTCTCTCTCTCACACACACACACACACACACACACACGCACGCACTTGTAATTGAGAATGAAACTCTCATTTCTGTAGTTAAGTGTGATGTATAATTGTTACATAATATTAAAAATACTAAATACAAATAATAATAAAATCCTTAATTTAGGGAAAGAGAGAGATAAAGAGACTGGGGGAGTGTGAGAGAGCGTGTTGTGGAGATTACGAAATCTGTGCGGGTGTGTGTAAGTGTACTCGTATATGTATTTGTGTGTCTGTCTGTGTGTGCGCGCGAGCCTGTGTATCTTGTTGTGTGTGTGTGAGAGAGAGAGAGATTTATGTATGTGTTTTAGACTGAGTGAGACAGCGAGTGAGAGGGAGTGGTAGATAGTAAAGGAGAGAGTGAGTGAGAGAGCATGCGAGTGAGAGGGGGAAGAGTGTAAATGTCGACGTCTACATAATTTTACAATACAAAATACTATTCTCTATAGACCATATACTCATTAAATATTATTTTACAACAATATAAATAACAAATAATAACCACTGTTACATGACTGATTGATTTAACACAATTTTGTGTTTTTAATATTTGTAATTCTGTTATAATTCTCTAATTTATGGACAAATGTGTTCAGTTCCAGTACAGTAATAATAACTGTCAGTAATATTCATTACCGAAAATCTTACATACATATTGTATTCAGCTATAACAAATTTCTAGTCATGTATTGCTACCTGCAGGGGTGCCCACAGGGGGGGGGATCATAGCGCAAGTTGCGCATTGAGAATTTTTGGGGGGGATTGTTTCAAGAATAACATTTTAAATCCAACATTGATGGAAATTTTTACCATGTTTGTGCAACAAACTAAGCTATTAGTAAAAAACTAAAGCAATTGCATATCTTTATGATTGTTTTAACGAACTGGCGGCATAAATGTCTCTACCAGTACAACTAGTAGTAAATTTTGTTTTGGAATTTGGAAAACTGACCCTGGCAGCCTGCAGAAACATCCTGTCAATGAGTCAGAGGGTACGTGAATAATAAATCGTGAATGTAAAAATGTGTGCGTGTGCTAAGCTTGTAGACCGGCGGGCACTTTTCAATTGGGGTGGGGGTGCTGAGACTTTTGGGGGGGATTTGCGCATTAGGCCTTGAGGGGGGGCACCCCTGGCTACCTGTACCAATTCCAGTATACATCTGATGAATACTCCTACAATTATTTATAAACATAATTAAGGGATTATTATACAATCAATAATTAAAATTGTAATATTGTATTAATTAGGTTTTTGGAATATTATAATTATGCTTATCTTTTTAAGTAAAGCTGTATGTAAGAAATGTAATTATTTTGCTGATGTAAAACAAACTGTCTCACCCCCCCCCATACGGACAGACACGCACACACACACTATTAGTTGATCTGGTTGTCTTTGAAATTTTGTCTTACACATACCTGTTGTATAAAATTTGCTTTGTTTGATTTCATCAGGCTCTCATATTCAAACAGGTTAATTTAATTTGCCTGATTCTGTATAAAAAATGGTACTGTATTAATTAGCCGGTAGACTAGTATTTAATACATAATAAATGCATAATTAACCACAACTTTTACTAATGATTTTTACTAACAACACATAGGTTACTGTTCTGAGAATGATAATACAGCGGTTTTCTGAAAGGTTTTAGAAAATACAGTAAAACCTCAACGACAGGGATTGAAAATCAAAACAATGCATATGGAAAAATAACAGTTCTAGAAACCCAATAAATTTAAAGAATAATTTAATAACATATACTGTAGGCCTATGTTCTTGCTGTCTGGATTATTTTAGACTGTCAAAAAATGTTAATTACAAATTGGTTAAAACAACAGATACCGGTACCTAATTTGTTTGGGTTAAAGTATCATGCTCATTTGAAAGTAGTTTTCATGTTTAATTTAAAGGGTTCCTATAGCAGGTAGCCGTCGAAAATAATTTGTCATAATAGGGTATTCTTTCTGCTGTGAACCAGTGCCACTCTGACCTTAGCAACAGAAGTGGATCTAGGTGGCATTGGCTTATTGTTGTCACATTCCTAAAATATTCTGATCACTTAATGTCAAAGGAGCTGAAAGTCCCCTTTCCACTTGACACTGTGAAGAAAGATGCTTGGTGTCAATCCTTGTTAAGAATGTGTCCCCCCCCCCATCCGTAGAAATTTGACCACCATATAAAGCTCTTTTTTATGGTCTGTTAAGGAGCTCTATAGGGGTTTTACTGTGTACATTTTCTTAAAAAAAATCTCTACAGGTCTTAACAGTTAAACCACAGTAAAACCATATGCAAAACACAAGATAGCATTAAATTATATGAAAATCAATATTCTTAGTTCTCTATGGATTTTAACTTATTTGTCTTGGGTGTATAGGTCAAACATCACATTACATAATAACATCACATGACTGTTTTTTTTAAAGCTGAAATATCATCTTTATATTTTATTACATGTGATACATACACCTACCTGCCATCTCCTATGAATTTTCCCGTAGCTTATACAGAAAACTACTGAGCTACAAAACATTAAAAAAAATATGGAAAACAGTTATAGTGAAACAAGCCATCAGTTACTTACAGAAAAAATACAGACAGGATCTAGTTCCTAATACAAACTGTTAAGTGTGTAAAATCTATTGAAAAAATCCATCATTCTTTCTACATGTAATGTATTAGGTTTTATTTTTGTCGAAGTTGTTCTAAACAGAAAATGTGTTTTCATTTTCCTCTGCGTTTGTCTCTCCAACAGTGTACTGGCCTTCGCCTTCGTTATGGTATAGGTGATATATATTTTTGGAAAATTTTGTCTACCATTGTACAATGAACCTACTTTTGAAGGTGAAGTGATTTTTGTAAGCAGCAGCTGGCTTTTAGTAGTAATCAGTTCACAGCGAGTGTTGTAGTGGTTAGAAGTGCGAGTGTGATTTTAAGACATATGTGTTTAGTTCTGATGGTGTTGTTCATGCCTTGTAAATTATTAATTCAACTGTAAAGTTTGAGTGATACATTTTTTGAAAAACATTTAATAATAGTGTACTGTGTGGTGAATTATAACACCAAACGTTAGTGAGATAATAGTGGAAGTGTATTATAAGATGTGGCCAGTTGAGAACAAACAATAACACTCACCTTTCTTTATTTCATATTTCTAGACCACTTAATAAGCACAAGAAGTAACAGTAATAACAGCCTCGTACGCTAAATGTGTGTGTGTGTGTGTGTGTGTGTGTGTGTGTGTGTGTGTGTGTGTGTGTGTGTGTGTGTGTGTGTGTGTTAAAAACAAGCAGCTATAAACTATCCGTAAAGAACCGGAGAGACAATATTAATGTACTATTATTATTATTATTATGACCTGGTGTAGGCTAGACATTACAGTATCTGTTTATTCAGGTGCAGTCATGTAGTGCGATTATGTCAGCTTGAGACTAAACTATAACGATTAGTCACTCTTATTTGAATAGCAGTATGATACAATATGTGGATATTGCAAAATGCTTATTACATCATTGTGTATGGGTGGTCATAATTATTGTTTGTGACAGGAGGAAGGAACTATAATTTTTGACAAGACCTCATAAACTTTTATTGAAAGCAATTATAATTGCGGTTGCAATGAAACACCAGATTTGACGTCATAACGTACGCAGAAACAAAACTCTAGAAATGCGACATAGCACTGAAACGAGACTAGGAAAAAATTCGGAAGATTTACACCAAATTTCGTATTTTCTGGAACATTAAAAAAAAATCGGAAGGTCTTCCGAAATTTAGGAAGACCTGGCAACACTGCGCACTAGACATTAGATGCCGGCTCACTGAGGCAGCAAAACAACTGACAAGTATGTAAACAAGCTGGTGAGTCATCAACAAGTGGGTGCCTGAGCCGCGGTCGGACCAGCCGGGGGTCGGACTAGAGAGGTTTTACTGTACCTGTATAATTTGTTATAAACAATAAATTGAATCTAAAAGTATTAACAGTGTTACTTTACACTGTGATTTTATTAAGCTTTTACTGTTTAAAAGAAAATAAGAGAATTTATAGGCCTATCTCTCTTTGGGAATACTAATTTAAACTTTCACTAGGAGTAAACAAACCTGACATAGATGTAAAGAGGTTTCTGTTTTTTTTAAAGGGTGGTTTTATGTATGTTTGTTCAAAACACTTTATAATCATTATAATAATAAATAATAATGAACAGATTTAGTTAATTATGAATGTGAGTTAAATTATTTTAACGTCACCTCGCCTTTACCTAACCTATTCTCAACGAGTTTGTCAACGGCCCTGGAAATTCTTATACGGGGAAGTTAGATGTATTTAAATTGTTTTCTCGGGTACAGTGTTGAGGTTTCCACATTCCGCCTGTCAAAATGTGGTGGTCGCCCAAGGGCATTTGGTTTTTTAGAATCTTCTGATAAGGTAAATGAGTAAAGTATCGGGGTATATTATTTTTCCCTATAATTATTTTTATTTATTATTCATCCCCAATTATTTGTACTATTACAAACATGTAAAAAGCATAGATTTTAATTTGAATTGCAACATTGGCATAAAAACATTGATGTTTGAAATCTTAAAACATCGGTGTTTTCATACCGATGTTTTTTTAACATCGATGTCCTCTTCACGATGTTAACATCGATGGTTTTCTGGCGATGCTCATCCCTAGTGTGTAGTGGTGTGCCCATCACTCCTCCTTCACACCGCTCCTGTAGAAGAAGGGACTGGCGGCACGTTGGTGGGGGAGCTTGGCGGGCTCGTGAACGCTGTGAGACTTGTTTGTAGACAAATACTTGAAAAGACCCTTGTTCCCGTATGTGTTACAGTAATCACTTTTAGTAACGTATTTTAGTAATTTTGACAACATGCAACATGTTATATATATTTTACATGTATGCAATATTAGATAGGCTATGTATAGAACGTTAAAAAAAAAATTAGCGTAAAGACAACGCGAAAACATACAAAAATCGTGGCATTTACTAGATAGTAGCCGATTTATGCAGCGTTGCTCGTGTTCATAATATCTTCATAGGCACCTATCCTTGTTCTAACGTTATATTACTTCTATATTGTATAATCTTCCTTATACTGTTACGTTCACATTCTCACTGGAGGAATAGACTACTCTGTAGCGCACCTGTTTAAGAACATGTCATAAACTTTACTCTTATATCTGGAGAAGAATTCTGTTGCGCGTGATACTCCTGCTCGATTTCTAACTCTGGGAGAGGGCGAACAGCTAAATTAGTTTTCAATAAAATGTCTACAATACTTGCATGCGCTGCGTACTTAACTGTCATTTTATAATTCATTGTATTAATCATGAAGTAAGGTATTAGTTAAATTAGTGTCTCCTATATTTATTCTAACAATACAATACCTCTATAGATTTCAGCTTATCAATTTTTAAATTCAAACTGAAGCAAGCGCATTTATATTGTCTGAACACTACGATCTGAATACATTCACTATCAAAACATTGTTTTTTATTATTTCTTTTATGAAGTTGCTAAACTGCTATAATTTTTTGTTCAGACAAAGCTTTTCGTCATCTCTGACATCATCAGGTCTTGAACAACTTCATAAAACAACTTCATCAGGTTTAGCAACTTCATAAAAGAAATAGTAAGGGTTGTTCAAGACCTGATGATGTCAGAGATGACGAAAAGCTTTGTCTGAACAAAAAATTATAGCAGTTTAGCAACTTCATAAACGAAATAGTAAGGACGGGTGCTAATTCAAATAATACGAAGAATTGTTTTTTATACTCGCTTATAACTTACTTCTATCTTAACATATCCACTTTTAAATTCAAACTGAAACAACTCTGAATTCACGTACTATTAAGACGTTTCTTAAGACGCATACACCACCTTCGATATCATAACCTATATCTTTATTTATAAGAAGCGTGGACTCTGGCCCGGCCGTCTTTCGCGGGATCCGACCTAAGACTTCCCGGGTTCCGTGGACGGACTCCGGGAAGGCCCGTAAGGGCCCCACTATTCCCTACCCGGGAGGCTTCTACCTATGCCGGGACACCGCCTGCTTTTTCCGGCATCCAGGCCGGTCGATCTCCCGCGCTAGGACATTGTCAGAGACCTCTCCTGGGTACGAAAGGTTCTCCGAAGCCCGGAAAAGCCTTTGACATGTCAGGCGACACGCTAGAACTCTGGCCCGGCCGTTTTTAGCGAGATCCGACCTAAGACTCCCTGGGTTTCGTGGACGGACTCCGGGGAAGGCCCGTCGGACGACTCCCGCGCTATTCCCTACGCGGGAGGGTTTTACCTATGCCGGGACACCGCCTGCATTTTCCGATATCCAGGCCGGTCGAACTCCCGCGCTAAGACATTGTCAGAGACCTCCCCGGTACAGAAGGTTCTCTGAAGCCCGGAAAAGCCGTCGACATGCCAGGCGACGCGCTAGAACTCTGGCCCGGCCGTTTTTCGCGAGATCCGACTTAAGACTTCCCGGGTTCCGTGAACGGACTCCAGGGCAGGCCCGTCAGACAACTCCCGCGCTATTACCTACGCGGGAGGCTTCTACCTATGCCGGGACACCGCCTGACTTTTCCGGCATCCAGGCCGGTCGAACTCCCGCGCTAGGACTTTGTCAGAGACCTCCCCGGGGTACGGAAGGCACTCCGAAGCCCGAAAAAGCCGTTGACATGCCAGGCGAGGCGCTGGTACTCTGGCCCGGCTGTTTTTCGCAAGATCCGACCTAGCACCTCCCGGGTTCCATGGACGAACTCCAGGGAAGGCCCGTCGGAACACTCCCGCGCTCATCCCGACGTGGCAGGCTTCCACCTATGCCGAGACACCGCCTGCTTTTTCCGGCTCCCAGATCGGTCGAACTCCCGAGCTAGGACATTGTCTGAGACCTACCCGGGGCACTGAAGGATCTCTGAAGCCCGGAAAGCCGTCGACATACCGGGCGAGGTGCTGGAACTCTGGCCCGGTCGTTTTTCGCGAGATCCGACCTAAGACTGCCCGAGTTCCGTGGACGGACTCCGGGGAAGGCCCGTCGGACGACTCCCGCGCAATTCCCTACGCAGGAGGCTTCTACCGATGCCGGGACACCGCCTGCATTTTCCGGCATCCCGGTAGGTTGAACTCCCGTGCTAGGACTTTGTCAGAGACCTCCCCGGGGTACGGAAGTTTCTCCGAAGGTAGGGAAAGCCTTCGACATGCCGGGCGAAGCGCTGGAACTCTGGCCCGGCCGTTTTCGCGAGATCCGACATAAGATTCCCCGGGTTCCGTGGACGGACTCCGGGGAAGGCCCGTCGGACGACTCCCGCGCTAGTCTACGCGGGATGCCTCCACCGATGCTATGGCTACCAGAATGTATTCTATTGGGTTGCCATGGTAACCAGATCTAATAGTTTTTAAGACCCTAAAGGACCCCCGCCCCAAAGGATCGTATCGAAAAAAAACACCTGTCCTATGTTGTCCTATGTTGGTTCTCTCGTTGCGTAAAATATTTGTGCCAAGTTTGGTTGAAATGGGTCCAGTGGTTTAGGAGGAGATGTGGAACATACATACATACATATATACAATGAATTTTATTTATATTAAGATAAGCCCTCAAGATTCTGAGTGTAATTATGTAGATTCATATATACAAAATTTATATATATACATAGACATAACGAGTAAAAGTGTATAAAACGAGTTTGAATTGATGGGCGAATTGTTACTTGTATAAACGTTTGTATATTTTCTTCAATTTAGGGCATCAGTTCAAAGTCATCGATTGTTGAACAAAGATCTGATGGCGAATTATTCTGCATCAAAAATGTTCTACAATCACAGCTAATTTCTATGGGGTATTGGTTAAACTGATGGGCTGCTATATCTATATATATATTGCAACGAATCACAGGATCATGATAGGCGGGGCAAGTTCATATATTACACAGACAATGGACATTCATATTATATTGGTAGATGGTTAAGTTTGGTTGTTATCAATTGTATTTAGTAAGGTTAAGGGTTTAGTTTAGTATAACTGTGCATTATTATTTATGGTTATTCATGTACTGTGTTAGTGGAAATGTGCGCGCGTGCGCGAGTGGGAAACGTTTCCCGGGCGGTGCGTGAAGTATTATCGTTGTTTTGACATTAGCTGAACTGAGACATGTGTATCGCTACAATCCCTATACCTGTTGGACTATTGTTTACGTTCATGTATATTATTAGTATGTAGGCAGTCATGCATGAGATACGAGTAGTCTGATTACCGATATGCATGCTGTTACAAAGTAAATGCACTCTACTGCATGAAAAGTGCATGGTCACTTTTTACTAACCATGTGACTTCCATCCACCAATAGAATGCTGACTGGTGGTTGGAAATTTTCTTAAGCCTGTCGTTACACAGGCAGTTCTTCTACGCCATCTACCGCGAACGGAACGTGCACTCCTTGTACAAGATTCTACCGCTTGCAAGGTGTTGTAAAAACTATTCGTCGTTAGTGAAACGGGAAGACTCAGAACTGTGTGTGTAGTACATTTGCACACATCAGTGTTTTAACGCATTTGCGAAAAATTACAAGCAGTTCTTCACTGCTGCTTCCGCGAACGGTACATACAATCCTTGTACAAGACTCTACCGCTTGCAAGGATCTGTTAAGACTTTTCGGGGATAGTAACGCGTGTGATGCATAACAATTGATTTTATATCTTTACACACGATATTAATATTGTAGTATTACGTGTGTAAGAAGTGAGTGTAACTGTATCACTGTGCGAGATTTTCCGCAGTGACAGTATCATTAATTGTTACGCAATAGTTCCATCAAGACGTTTCCGTGCTAGTGCAAGATTTCCTCATAGGGTGGTCTGCTGATCGCGGTAGACCTTGGTATTCGCGAGAACACTTGAAGAAGCCGGAGAGGTATAAGCTCAATATACCGTTATTAGATTAAACTCACTGTCATCTGAGATATTACTTGGTCTTAAACTCTATATAAGTTTTGCGAGTAATAAAATCCGTAGTACCGTTGTGTGTGCGAAGTGTCGGATTCATCGTGGGAATTGCAGGACATCAACCCAGCTGTTGCAGGACATCAGCCCAGCTGTTACAGGACATCAGCCCAGCTGTTATAGGACATCAGCCCAGCTGTTATAGGACATCAGCCCAGCTGTTATAGGACACCAGCCCAGCTGTTATAGGACACCAGCCCAGCTGTTATAGGACACCAGCCCAGCTGTTATAGGACCAGCCCAGCTGTTACAGGACGCCAGCCCAGCTGTAAACGTTTCTGGTGAAACGTCTGTCATTTGTAAGCCACACCTGACGAACCAACTATACCGCAAAGACCGGCCTTTCTCTTCATCAACATCATCGTGGGAGTCTTCTTATGTAACGTATCACGTCTTGCGTATGAACATTATTTAACATTTTAAAAGAAAGACTCTATATCAAACATTACATTCTGTACATTGTAAATATACCATATAAACTATAACTTGTGTTTGTACAATAAATAATCTTAAACCCTCCAATATAGACTTGTAATTTGAAATACACATACTATCATATCCTATGCGCCAATAGTTTAGTAATTTGTGTTGTCGCATAGAGATATTTTGGCGCTTAGCAACGTAGGGCACGTAAGATAGCGGTAAATTTACGCTATTACATATTTGTCTATGAATATAAAATTTGTTGGAAAAATCCGACGTATATGTATAATTAACGTAATAATTGTATGTGTATTGTTCATATGAAAATCTGAGGATATAATTTTTCAAGTGTGCATATTCTCTTGTATATCATATATGAACAGATATTATCAGTATATTGGAGGTAGATTATTAGTTGTTGTATGTTAGATAAGGTATTTACATGTTGATATTTTGAACTGCTTTTTCTGTGTCCATATAAACTGGTTACCATATGTTCTAATCTTGTTGTGATAATAATAACTTGCTTTGCGTATAAATCAATAAATTTAAATTTACTAAATTTTAATTTAAATTTTAATCATTATGGCGGAGTCAAAAGGGGTAGAGAGTGCTTTAGCGGCCATATTAGCTAATATGAAAACTATGGAAGAAAAGATGGAGATGAGTATACAGAAGTTTTCAGCAGAAGCCGAGAAAAGAAGTAGATCGCTCCATGACGGAAATAAAAGAATATATGCTGCCGTGCAGGAGCAATCAAAACAAAGCAAACAAATGATAGAAGCGGCAGAAAAGCATATTAGCGAGACCGTGGAAACTATGAGAGCGAACATTAGGCAGAAATTTTGGGAAGAAATGGACGCCGACAGAGAGGAGAGGATGGCGAAACTACAGAAAATGTCAGCTGATATTGAAGTAGATTTATCTGTTGAGAATATTGCACCTTGTGATAATTTTGAAGTACCAAATGTCCTTGTGGAACATACTCTCAAAGAAAGTAATATGGAAGTTAACCAAGATGTTACATCTGGAGGATTAACGGAGAACAGTAGCGTAGTAGATGAAATTGAAAGTGATTATACAGAAACAACCTTATTAGGGCCTAGTAGTTCATATCTCGGTAAAGTCGAGTATTTAGATTCTGCATCGGATTGTAGTGAAGATAACAGCAATGAAATTAGTAGTAACAACACTATTAATCTGGAACATACTTCAGGTAAGTGCTGTGATGAGGTGATAGTTTATAGTGTAACAGATATAGCATGCGAGAACCGTGAACGTATGATAGAATCTGAAGCTATCATGGATGCGGACAGTGTATGCATAACACATAAAAATTCCGAACCAGTAGTAGAGCCTGGAACTAGTATGGATACTAACGGTGCAGGTATTTATGACACATGGCCTAATGATGAGGTACTAGATGAATCTATATCAGGTACTGAGGTGTTTACGGAGGACGGAGAGATGAATGATACTGGTGACAATAAAGTGACAACAATTATGGTAAATAATAATGAACCGCCGCGTAATCAGTTTCATGTTCAAACACCACAAATTCAGCCGCAATCACAACAACATAAAAATACAACTCAGCAAATTAATACCAACTTATTAGCAACAGTTACTGAAAACGATTCAGTTGAAAAGCAGTTCAAACAATCAAGTATGAAAAATGTTAGTTATAAGAATAGAACTGTTATATATGGCCTATATCCTGCAGCAATTAGGGATAATTTAATGTATAATAATGATAATAGTAGTAGGTATGAGGGTAATATTAATATTGAAAATGGCACCGATCTTGTGGTAGAAGCAAAAATTAGGGGTTATGTTGGCGAGATATTGTTTGACAGCGGCACAGGAATATCGCTGTTGGACGAGCAGTTGCTAAAGAGGTGTCAAACCCACTTTATACAAAGGCCGATTCTGCCGGTATGTCACACAAGGATAAAATCAGGAGCGTGTGAGTCGCAGGTAATTGAAAAACAGGCAATTAAAGCAACATACGAACAGGGTACGGAAGTAGATGCGACCGTCCTTGGAGTTAAAAAACTCGGGCATAATATTATTTTGGAAGTTGATAAATTGAATAAACGGCATGCTGCATTGGAAGTTCAGAAAGAATTATTGCCAGCTAAAGTTGATTGTCTACCTCACGTTATCAGACTGGGACCCTCGAAAGATAAGATAACGAATAACTCACCGACCACCAAGGTTCAGTTAATGGGTTGCGAGATAAGGCAATTACGGCGTATATTAAACAAATTCAAATCTGTATTTCCAAGTAAACGTGTGCGTTTCAAAACTGAAAAAAATTTATACAAAAAACTCAGAAATAAATGTCAGGATATAGTGGTAAGAATGTGTAGTAATTTAAATATGTCAATTCAGGTTTAAATGTTGTATCTAAGATGGCTCTGTGAATGAACAATAATCTAGTTTTGATAAGGAATGTTGTCTGTGTACCCTGTGACACTGCATAAGATTTCGTTATCTGTGTGTCAAGAACATGTGTGTTTGTTTTGGTTTGAAGGTTACCACGTGTCTTTTGATTTGATGCTTCTGTCAAAGTGACAGTTGGAAATGTTAGTATTAATTGAGGATGTTTATTTGATTTTAGTTGAGGGTATTATTATTATTTCAGGATTAGGAAGTTGTTTTGGTTATATTGAAAAAAAAAAAAAAATTTTTTATTTTTTGTTAGTTAACTAAAGAAAAAAAAATTTTTTTTTTAATGCGGGAAGGAGTTAATCCTGCAACGAATCACAGGATCATGATAGGCGGGGCAAGTTCATATATTACACAGACAATGGACATTCATATTATATTGGTAGATGGTTAAGTTTGGTTGTTATCAATTGTATTTAGTAAGGTTAAGGGTTTAGTTTAGTATAACTGTGCATTATTATTTATGGTTATTCATGTACTGTGTTAGTAGAAATGTGCGCGCGTGCGCGAGTGGGAAACGTTTCCCGGGCGGTGCGTGAAGTATTATCGTTGTTTTGACATTAGCTGAACTGAGACATGTGTATCGCTACAATCCCTATACCTGTTGGACTATTGTTTACGTTCATGTATATTATTAGTATGTAGGCAGTCATGCATGAGATACGAGTAGTCTGATTACCGATATGCATGCTGTTACAAAGTAAATGCACTCTACTGCATGAAAAGTGCATGGTCACTTTTTACTAACCATGTGACTTCCATCCACCAATAGAATGCTGACTGGTGGTTGGAAATTTTCTTAAGCCTGTCGTTACACAGGCAGTTCTTCTACGCCATCTACCGCGAACGGAACGTGCACTCCTTGTACAAGATTCTACCGCTTGCAAGGTGTTGTAAAAACTATTCGTCGTTAGTGAAACGGGAAGACTCAGAACTGTGTGTGTAGTACATTTGCACACATCAGTGTTTTAACGCATTTGCGAAAAATTACAAGCAGTTCTTCACTGCTGCTTCCGCGAACGGTACATACAATCCTTGTACAAGACTCTACCGCTTGCAAGGATCTGTTAAGACTTTTCGGGGATAGTAACGCGTGTGATGCATAACAATTGATTTTATATCTTTACACACGATATTAATATTGTAGTATTACGTGTGTAAGAAGTGAGTGTAACTGTATCACTGTGCGAGATTTTCCGCAGTGACAGTATCATTAATTGTTACGCAATAGTTCCATCAAGACGTTTCCGTGCTAGTGCAAGATTTCCTCATAGGGTGGTCTGCTGATCGCGGTAGACCTTGGTATTCGCGAGAACACTTGAAGAAGCCGGAGAGGTATAAGCTCAATATACCGTTATTAGATTAAACTCACTGTCATCTGAGATATTACTTGGTCTTAAACTCTATATAAGTTTTGCGAGTAATAAAATCCGTAGTACCGTTGTGTGTGCGAAGTGTCGGATTCATCGTGGGAATTGCAGGACATCAACCCAGCTGTTGCAGGACATCAGCCCAGCTGTTACAGGACATCAGCCCAGCTGTTATAGGACATCAGCCCAGCTGTTATAGGACATCAGCCCAGCTGTTATAGGACACCAGCCCAGCTGTTATAGGACACCAGCCCAGCTGTTATAGGACACCAGCCCAGCTGTTATAGGACCAGCCCAGCTGTTACAGGACGCCAGCCCAGCTGTAAACGTTTCTGGTGAAACGTCTGTCATTTGTAAGCCACACCTGACGAACCAACTATACCGCAAAGACCGGCCTTTCTCTTCATCAACATCATCGTGGGAGTCTTCTTATGTAACGTATCACGTCTTGCGTATGAACATTATTTAACATTTTAAAAGAAAGACTCTATATCAAACATTACATTCTGTACATTGTAAATATACCATATAAACTATAACTTGTGTTTGTACAATAAATAATCTTAAACCCTCCAATATAGACTTGTAATTTGAAATACACATACTATCATATCCTATGCGCCAATAGTTTAGTAATTTGTGTTGTCGCATAGAGATATTTTGGCGCTTAGCAACGTAGGGCACGTAAGATAGCGGTAAATTTACGCTATTACATATTTGTCTATGAATATAAAATTTGTTGGAAAAATCCGACGTATATGTATAATTAACGTAATAATTGTATGTGTATTGTTCATATGAAAATCTGAGGATATAATTTTTCAAGTGTGCATATTCTCTTGTATATCATATATGAACAGATATTATCAGTATATTGGAGGTAGATTATTAGTTGTTGTATGTTAGATAAGGTATTTACATGTTGATATTTTGAACTGCTTTTTCTGTGTCCATATAAACTGGTTACCATATGTTCTAATCTTGTTGTGATAATAATAACTTGCTTTGCGTATAAATCAATAAATTTAAATTTACTAAATTTTAATTTAAATTTTAATCATTATGGCGGAGTCAAAAGGGGTAGAGAGTGCTTTAGCGGCCATATTAGCTAATATGAAAACTATGGAAGAAAAGATGGAGATGAGTATACAGAAGTTTTCAGCAGAAGCCGAGAAAAGAAGTAGATCGCTCCATGACGGAAATAAAAGAATATATGCTGCCGTGCAGGAGCAATCAAAACAAAGCAAACAAATGATAGAAGCGGCAGAAAAGCATATTAGCGAGACCGTGGAAACTATGAGAGCGAACATTAGGCAGAAATTTTGGGAAGAAATGGACGCCGACAGAGAGGAGAGGATGGCGAAACTACAGAAAATGTCAGCTGATATTGAAGTAGATTTATCTGTTGAGAATATTGCACCTTGTGATAATTTTGAAGTACCAAATGTCCTTGTGGAACATACTCTCAAAGAAAGTAATATGGAAGTTAACCAAGATGTTACATCTGGAGGATTAACGGAGAACAGTAGCGTAGTAGATGAAATTGAAAGTGATTATACAGAAACAACCTTATTAGGGCCTAGTAGTTCATATCTCGGTAAAGTCGAGTATTTAGATTCTGCATCGGATTGTAGTGAAGATAACAGCAATGAAATTAGTAGTAACAACACTATTAATCTGGAACATACTTCAGGTAAGTGCTGTGATGAGGTGATAGTTTATAGTGTAACAGATATAGCATGCGAGAACCGTGAACGTATGATAGAATCTGAAGCTATCATGGATGCGGACAGTGTATGCATAACACATAAAAATTCCGAACCAGTAGTAGAGCCTGGAACTAGTATGGATACTAACGGTGCAGGTATTTATGACACATGGCCTAATGATGAGGTACTAGATGAATCTATATCAGGTACTGAGGTGTTTACGGAGGACGGAGAGATGAATGATACTGGTGACAATAAAGTGACAACAATTATGGTAAATAATAATGAACCGCCGCGTAATCAGTTTCATGTTCAAACACCACAAATTCAGCCGCAATCACAACAACATAAAAATACAACTCAGCAAATTAATACCAACTTATTAGCAACAGTTACTGAAAACGATTCAGTTGAAAAGCAGTTCAATCAATCAAGTATGAAAAATGTTAGTTATAAGAATAGAACTGTTATATATGGCCTATATCCTGCAGCAATTAGGGATAATTTAATGTATAATAATGATAATAGTAGTAGGTATGAGGGTAATATTAATATTGAAAATGGCACCGATCTTGTGGTAGAAGCAAAAATTAGGGGTTATGTTGGCGAGATATTGTTTGACAGCGGCACAGGAATATCGCTGTTGGACGAGCAGTTGCTAAAGAGGTGTCAAACCCACTTTATACAAAGGCCGATTCTGCCGGTATGTCACACAAGGATAAAATCAGGAGCGTGTGAGTCGCAGGTAATTGAAAAACAGGCAATTAAAGCAACATACGAACAGGGTACGGAAGTAGATGCGACCGTCCTTGGAGTTAAAAAACTCGGGCATAATATTATTTTGGAAGTTGATAAATTGAATAAACGGCATGCTGCATTGGAAGTTCAGAAAGAATTATTGCCAGCTAAAGTTGATTGTCTACCTCACGTTATCAGACTGGGACCCTCGAAAGATAAGATAACGAATAACTCACCGACCACCAAGGTTCAGTTAATGGGTTGCGAGATAAGGCAATTACGGCGTATATTAAACAAATTCAAATCTGTATTTCCAAGTAAACGTGTGCGTTTCAAAACTGAAAAAAATTTATACAAAAAACTCAGAAATAAATGTCAGGATATAGTGGTAAGAATGTGTAGTAATTTAAATATGTCAATTCAGGTTTAAATGTTGTATCTAAGATGGCTCTGTGAATGAACAATAATCTAGTTTTGATAAGGAATGTTGTCTGTGTACCCTGTGACACTGCATAAGATTTCGTTATCTGTGTGTCAAGAACATGTGTGTTTGTTTTGGTTTGAAGGTTACCACGTGTCTTTTGATTTGATGCTTCTGTCAAAGTGACAGTTGGAAATGTTAGTATTAATTGAGGATGTTTATTTGATTTTAGTTGAGGGTATTATTATTATTTCAGGATTAGGAAGTTGTTTTGGTTATATTGAAAAAAAAAAAAAATTTTTTTATTTTTTGTTAGTTAACTAAAGAAAAAAAAATTTTTTTTTTAATGCGGGAAGGAGTTAATCCTGCAACGAATCACAGGATCATGATAGGCGGGGCAAGTTCATATATTACACAGACAATGGACATTCATATTATATTGGTAGATGGTTAAGTTTGGTTGTTATCAATTGTATTTAGTAAGGTTAAGGGTTTAGTTTAGTATAACTGTGCATTATTATTTATGGTTATTCATGTACTGTGTTAGTAGAAATGTGCGCGCGTGCGCGAGTGGGAAACGTTTCCCGGGCGGTGCGTGAAGTATTATCGTTGTTTTGACATTAGCTGAACTGAGACATGTGTATCGCTACAATCCCTATACCTGTTGGACTATTGTTTACGTTCATGTATATTATTAGTATGTAGGCAGTCATGCATGAGATACGAGTAGTCTGATTACCGATATGCATGCTGTTACAAAGTAAATGCACTCTACTGCATGAAAAGTGCATGGTCACTTTTTACTAACCATGTGACTTCCATCCACCAATAGAATGCTGACTGGTGGTTGGAAATTTTCTTAAGCCTGTCGTTACACAGGCAGTTCTTCTACGCCATCTACCGCGAACGGAACGTGCACTCCTTGTACAAGATTCTACCGCTTGCAAGGTGTTGTAAAAACTATTCGTCGTTAGTGAAACGGGAAGACTCAGAACTGTGTGTGTAGTACATTTGCACACATCAGTGTTTTAACGCATTTGCGAAAAATTACAAGCAGTTCTTCACTGCTGCTTCCGCGAACGGTACATACAATCCTTGTACAAGACTCTACCGCTTGCAAGGATCTGTTAAGACTTTTCGGGGATAGTAACGCGTGTGATGCATAACAATTGATTTTATATCTTTACACACGATATTAATATTGTAGTATTACGTGTGTAAGAAGTGAGTGTAACTGTATCACTGTGCGAGATTTTCCGCAGTGACAGTATCATTAATTGTTACGCAATATTTCCATCAAGACGTTTCCGTGCTAGTGCAAGATTTCCTCATAGGGTGGTCTGCTGATCGCGGTAGACCTTGGTATTCGCGAGAACACTTGAAGAAGCCGGAGAGGTATAAGCTCAATATACCGTTATTAGATTAAACTCACTGTCATCTGAGATATTACTTGGTCTTAAACTCTATATAAGTTTTGCGAGTAATAAAATCCGTAGTACCGTTGTGTGTGCGAAGTGTCGGATTCATCGTGGGAATTGCAGGACATCAACCCAGCTGTTGCAGGACATCAGCCCAGCTGTTACAGGACATCAGCCCAGCTGTTATAGGACATCAGCCCAGCTGTTATAGGACATCAGCCCAGCTGTTATAGGACATCAGCCCAGCTGTTATAGGACACCAGCCCAGCTGTTATAGGACACCAGCCCAGCTGTTATAGGACCAGCCCAGCTGTTACAGGACGCCAGCCCAGCTGTAAACGTTTCTGGTGAAACGTCTGTCATTTGTAAGCCACACCTGACGAACCAACTATACCGCAAAGACCGGCCTTTCTCTTCATCAACATCATCGTGGGAGTCTTCTTATGTAACGTATCACGTCTTGCGTATGAACATTATTTAACATTTTAAAAGAAAGACTCTATATCAAACATTACATTCTGTACATTGTAAATATACCATATAAACTATAACTTGTGTTTGTACAATAAATAATCTTAAACCCTCCAATATAGACTTGTAATTTGAAATACACATACTATCATATCCTATGCGCCAATAGTTTAGTAATTTGTGTTGTCGCAATATATTATAACGCCTTATTTCAGCTAACACAATTATCTAATATTTGTAATGTTAGATAAAATGTTACTTACCCGTGATATTACTTTACCTGGGCGCCAGAACAAATCCCAGATACAAATGACACGGTTTCAGCTTAGCTCAGTGCATGGAGACACTTTCTCAGGACTCGTTCAGTGATTGTCGTTTTCAAGGGGAATCGTTACAAATAACACTTTAATATTTGCTTGATTATTTTTAATTAACGTTTTAATTAATTATTTTTAAACTTGATTAGGCTAATGGTAGGACTTATTTCTACCCTAACACTTAAAATTACTGAGTGAGTGTGAAAAGTAATGATTAAGACGTTCAAACGACCTATGGCTCTTATCTGGTTTGATTAAGAGATTGCTATCTCCCAAACCAGTGCTAAAGAACAGGTCTGCAATAATTTGCACGTTCAATACTACACCCCACTTTCCATTCAACACTCCTATACTATGTTAGAGCTAATCTTATAATTAAAATACAAAGTGTGATATTCTTAGTGTCTTTTAATTATTGTTTATTGCTTTTATTATCTGTTTAGTGCTTATTTCATTGATCAATGAATCTATTTCTTACTGTTTGATGCGTTGACCGAAGATAGGAATCCGTAGAGGTCCTCCTTTTGATGTTTTGCACAGAAGAATTGATGTTGATCAATGCTGTAGAAGATGCCCTGGCAATTATAGATGTTGTAGCCTACTGTCGCACAGGTCCTTCACGGCTGATGATTAATTAATTAATAAATAAATTATTTAAAGTTGTTTTACGCAGCGAGAGTTGTTGAACGGTACTAGTCCATCTACACTGCCGACTACTTTTCGAATTTGATGCTTAAATTACACTTTTCCGTGATTGAAAATTTCTGTACGTAATTTATACACGTCTAGCGCATTGAAGATCCGATCGAAGAGTGATGCTACCCCACGCTTTGAGTTGACGTCAGTTTTAAATACGGGATGCTGATTGGTTGTTCAAGTAAATCATGCGTTTTTCCAGTTTTGACAATATCGAACAGGTCGAGCAAACACCCCTTGACAGGTTTCAAACGGCAGAGAATTTCTTGTCAAAATCGTACTTCCTGTGTTTGCAAATCGATTGATTACAGGTATTTGCAAACGTGTATTCCAAGATCTGACCACAGAATATTGTTGCTTAGGTCTTTATCTGTGTGTGTGTGAAAACACCTAATTCCTACGTAGTATAATTCTCTCGTTTTTCCTGTTGGCGTGCGTCATCCGTATAACTTCTTCAATTGTTAATTATATTAACTGAGATTGCAGCTACTTATAAAGCTTCACTTGCTGAATAGAATGCTGTTTTCAGAATTGCCGTATATTTACTAGTTTTTAAGTTATCACAGGTTGAACTGATAATTTGTATTGAGTAAAATTTCATGTTTGTACCAGTATCTGATGTCGCGGTGACGTGGTTAGAGTGAGATGGCTGCGATTGTACGCTCTCTCTCTTGCTTACGCTGCCCTACTCCCTCCGCCAGACACTTCATATAACGCTCAATTAGGACGCTAATATGAATCGTTATATATACCCCCACTCGGTATAAAAAAATTGATTATTTAAATAATTAATTTTTTTTTCTAATGTACAGTTTTACACTGATTAAAAATTTGCACATTTACTTTCGCACTTTTTCCGCACAAAACTTGCACTAATACAATGTTGCTTACATCTATCTTATAACTAAAGATTAGGCTACAATTTTACTTAACCTAACATGGTATATTGTAAATTTATATGACCATTAATATTTTAATCATCATTTTGGCTTAATTAATGTCAATAATTTAAATAACAATACTAACATTTATTTAAATAAAATTTATTATTATTATCATTGACCTTGATTCAAAACAATTATATATTTATTTTATTTGACTAGGTTTGACTCACATATATTATTGGCTCAAACTATTATTTCTTTATGGTCATTCTTTTGTCTTTTCTTCCTCCTATGGGAATATAGCTTTTATAGCTTACCTCCATATACAGAAACTCCTGGTTTGGTGTTGGTTACTGCACTCCTCCAAGCTACACTAATCCTAGGGTCTTGTTGTTGATGAGTCCCTATTTCCTTAAGTCGTCTAACTACTTCAGGTTTTGTTATTCGCTTTACCGCGTAAATACCAATATCATTGCTACTACATTTAATGTTATCTGTTTCCATGTTGTTTTCTGATGGTGGATTTCTACTGAGTACATCTGCTACCAAGTTGTCTTTCGCTTTACAATATTGTATTTCAAATTGATACTCTTGTATAGCCAAGATCCAGCGAGTCAGACGAGCACCTAGCAATTTACACTTTAATAAAAATACTAACGCCTTATTGTCGGTGATTATAGTAAGTTTAGCACCCAGAATATAACTTCTAAACTTTGACAGACTATGCACTATCGCTAGTAGCTCTTTTTCTGTCGTAAAATAGGTTAATTCTGCCCCTTTAAGTGTGCGACTTACAAATCCTAATACCGCTTTTTGGCCCTTCTCATCGATCTGATACAAGTGTGCTCCAATAGCAATATTGCTGGCGTCTGTTTGCAAGTAAAATCTTTCTCCTATTCTTGGATGATTTAATATAACAGTATTTATAAAAAGACTTTTCACTTGTTGCAGCGCTTCATCGTGGTCCTTTGTCCACTTCCATTTAATCCCTTTGTTCAACAACTTCAACAATGGAACAGTACTTTCCGCGTATTTACTTGTAAACTTCTGATAGTAGTTAGCTAAACCAAGAAATGACTTTAGCTGCTTACAGTTCTTTATGACAATTACCGACTTCCAATGCTTATATTCTTCAATGGTTACATTTATTTTATTTGTATTAATTTCCATCGTAATGGTATTTCTTTTAAAATTTACTTCGGCCTTCCATTCCAGTAACGTATCTACCCCAATAATACAATCATGAATGAATTTCGGGACTATTAGAGCTACAATTTGGGTTTGGTTACCATTTATACTGACAGGTAAATATATTTGTTCAGTTATCTTTTGCATTTTGGCTCCAGTGGCTCCCTGTACATTAGAGTGTTTTACGGGTAGTATGGGACAATTTCGCAACTGATAATTATCTACAAACTTTGAGCTAACACAGGTAACTTCACTGCGAGTGTCTATAAGCGCTCTTACTAGTAGATTACTGATCTTACAAATTATTTCCGGACATTCAGGATAATGGTTTCTACCCAATTCTTGCTCTTCTTTTAACAAGAACTCCCTATCGCTCACTTGTCCTATATTATGTGCTACGTTCTTCTTACCTGTCTTCTTTGGTTGTTTCACTGCAGGTAATGGTAGGTTTAGTTTTGTTTCTTTTCTACCTGCAGTGGTTTCCCGTTTCACGTATTCATTTTACTAGTCGACGGTTGCTGCTCGGTAGAGGTTATAGTTGTTTTACATACTTTATACCCTTTATTTGGTTTGTTTTCTACACTCTTACTTCTACCCTTCTCCTCCAATTTTGTTCAATTTTGTGGTTTATTACCCGGATATGAGGTAAACCTTTTTTCTTTCGGGCGTTCATTGTCTCTCCTCCTAGTTGAGTAGAAAGTTGGTTCTTGATGATCGCCTCTAGAGTAGTTACTCAGCTGATTACTTACACGCTGTAGGTCCCTCTCTAAATCTTGACACTCATCTACAACCATTATGAACTTTTCTAGAGTATCCATTCCTCTAGTAGTGGTTGCTACTCTAGTGCGTTCTGAGAAATGACGCGCTAGCTTATATACTAGGACTCTCTCTTCTATTGGTGGTGTTAGATGCTTGACTTGCGCCATTACATTTAGTACATAATTGGTGGTTGTCATATTCATTGACGGGTGATACTTACCAAATTCTAGATGATCGCTTACCCTTCTTTGTATCTGAACATTCCAGTACTGAGCCAAGAATTTTTCTCTGAAGTCTGAGTAGGTTTGGACTCTGTCCGAGATGACTTTCCACCACGTACCTGCCCAGTTCTTGAGAAATCGGCCTAACATGTCCTTCTTGTCCTCGTCGTCCATCAGTGGATTTACACGAGTTACATAAGCTTCAAACAGCTTTACGAATTCCACAGGATTCTCATGTGGGTTTCCTGAAAATGCAAGGTTTTCCGGTTCTTCCTTATAGCCGCCACACCTCACTACTTTGGTTTGCTGTGACTTCATTGCTTTAGTCAGATCCTCCCGCATTACCTTTAATTGCTGTTCCACCATTTGATGTACTTCGTCACTGTTACCCTTACTTTCTACCTGTTTCTTAACTTCTTTAATATTCTCACCCAGTTGTGTACACTCTTCCCTAGTATTTTGGATTTCTTCTTTATTTAGAAGCGATTGTGTTTTTAATTCAGCTGTTACTTCGCTGAATTGTTTATTAATGAGGGTTACTTTTTGTTCTAACCTTTCATGAAATTCGTTTCTAAATTTATTTAGTTTTTCGTCTTGACGGCGAAAATTAGTGTTTACTTCTTTTCTAAATTCTTCTAACGTAGTTTAACCTCTTCGGTAAGTTTATCAAACCTACTATTACTCTCATCTATTTTACCAGCTAAATTAGTAGCTAAATTTGCTATTTCTTCATCTATTTTAAATGTAGCTTCTTTACTACTTTGTTCTATTTGGCTAGACAAATTTTCGTTTATTTGTTTCATTTCGCTAGATAAGTATTTATTAGTTTGTTCTATTTTATTATTAACATCAGTTATTCGTTTTTGATTACTTTCTTCTAAACTTTTTACTTTCTTCAATTTTCTTTTCAAGTTTATTTGTAGTATCTTTTATTTCATTAGACAATTGACTACTTGTACTATCAATTTTACTATTTAATTAACTACTTGTATTATCAATTTTACCATTAGTTTAATCCATTTTAGTGGTCAACTGCTTAAACATTTGGTCAATTGATGCCATATCTACTGCTGATGATTTAGCCATTTTTACAATTAATTTTTAACAAATTAATTTAACAATTATTTAACACATATTTGTAACCTTGAATTCCACTTTCTTTTTTTATTAATTAATTTTACAATTTAACTGATCACTTGGGTAAAAGCAACGACAAATTATATAACTTTCTTTTGTGTTTAATCGAGCTACTTAATTGGCCGATCCAAATTTATACAAACTTATTTTTTTATAAATTTGGTGATTTATTCGTGCCCCTTAGTTGCGGCGACAAATCTATACGACGCCTTATTTCATCTAACACAATTATCTAATAATTGTAATGTTAGATAAAATGTTACTTACCCGTGATATTACTTTACCTGGGCGCCAGAACAAATCCCAGATACAAATGACACGGTTTCAGCACATGGAGACACTCTTTCTCAGGATTCGTTCAGTTATTGTGGTTTTCAAGGGGAATCGTTACAAATAACACTTCAATATTTGATTGATTATTTTTAATTAACGTTTTAATTAATTATTTTTAAACTCGATTAGGCTAATGGTAGGACTTATTTCTACCCTAACACTTATAATCACTGAGTGACTGTGAAAAGTAACGATTAAGACGTTCAAACGACCTATGGCTCTTATCTGGTTTGATTAAGAGATTGCTATCTCCCAAACCAGTGCTAAAGAACAGGTCTGCAATAATTTGCACGTTCAATACTACACCCCACTTTCCATTCAACACTCCTATACTATGTTAGAGCTAATCTTATAATTAAAATACAAAGTGTGATATTCTTAGTGTTTTTTCATTATTGTTTATTGCTTTTATTATTTGTTTAGTGCTTAATTCATTGATCAATGAATCTATTTCTTACTGTTTGATGCGTTGACCGAAGATAGGAATCCGTAGAGGTCCTCCTTTTGATGGTTTTGCACAGAAGAATTGATGTTGATCAATGCTGTAGAAGATGCCCTGGCAATTATAGATGCTGCAGCCTACTGTCGCACAGGTCCTTCACGGCTGATGATTAATTAATTAATAAATAAATAAATTAAAGTTGTTTTACGCAGCGAGAGTTGTTGAACGGTACTATTCCATCTACACTGCGGACTACTTTTCGAATTTGATGCTTAAATTACACTTTTCCGTGACTGAAAATTTCTGTACGTAATTTATACACGTCTAGCGCATTGAAAATCCGATCGAAGAGTGATGCTACCCCACGCTTTGAGTTGACGTCAGTTTTAAGTACGGGATGCTGATTGGTTGTTCAAGTAAATCATGCGTTTTTCCAGTTTTGACAATATCGAACAGGTCGAGCAAACACTCCTTGACAGGTTTCAAACGGCAGAGAATTTCTTGTCAAAATCGTACTTCCTGTGTTTGCAAATCGATTGATTACAGGTATTTGCAAACGTGTATTCCAAGATCTGACCACAGAATATTGTTGCTTAGGTCTTTATCGGTGTGTGTGTGAAAACTCCTAATTCCTACGTAGTATAATTCTCCCGTTATTCCTGTTGGCGTGCGTCATCCGTATAACTTCTTCAATTGTTAATTATATTAACTGAGATTGCGGCTACTTATAAAGCTTCACTTGCTGAATAGAATGCGGTTTTCAGAATTGCCGTATATTTACTAGTTTTTAAGTTATCACAGGTTGAACTGATAATTTGTATTGAGTAAAATTTCATGTTTGTACCAGTATCTGATGTCGCGGTGACGTGGTTAGAGTGAGATGGCTGCGATTGTACGCTCTCTCTCTTGCTTACGCTGCACTACTCCCTCCGCCAGACACTTCATATAACGCTCAATTAGGACGCTAATATGAATCGTTATTATATATATATATATATATATATATTACATTTAAGATTTATAAATAAATTTACTTCAAGATATACCTTTTTTTTCCTTATTAGGAACATGTTTCGGGTACTATCTTGTACCCATCCTCAGCCTTCCGGTTTTTTGTCTGGTGAAGTACATATGCGTTGTTGGTTGACTATTATTATTGTGGATTCCTGTTGGCTTCTGGTATTTAAAATTGGTTTTATTGTGTGTGATTGTGGTGTATGTGTTAGTTTTTTGTGTATTTCAATGTTGAGTGCTTTGAATATTGTGTCATGTTTTGTATTGATTTGTATTTGTTCAGGTATTAGTTTGTTTTCTGTTTTATGTTTGTATATTTGTAAATTTTCCCAAATGTTCATTATGGTGCCTTTGTGTGGTATATGTTTTATTAGTGTTACATTGGTTATGTCTGGGAATTCATGTCCTGTGTTTATTGCATGTGTGGCTAAATTGGATTTATACATTTCTGGTTTTTTGTATGCATTTAGGTGTTCAAAATAACGGTTTTTCAGCTGTTTTTTTGTTTGTCCTATGTAACATTAATTGCAATCTTGGCATTCAATTTTGTATATGCCGTTAGTTTTAGTATTATCTTTGTTGTGTGAGCCATTTAGATTTTGTAATTTATTTTTATTAGATTTGTATGCTATTTTTATATCTGTGTTTTTAATAGTTTTGTTAGTTTTGTCATTTTATTATTTATATATGTGAATGTGGCCCATTTTTTGTTGTTGTTATTATTTATGTGTTGTTCAGTTTGATTAATTCTTAATTGTTCAGTTTTTATTTTGTATTTGATTGTATTTTCTATTTTGATCATAGTATTTTTATTGTATCCATTTTCATAAACAATTTGGTATATTATATTTCTTTCTTTGTCAGTTTCTTGTTTGTTTAGGGGAATTTTGTACATTCTGTAATATAGCGAATAAAATGCTGCCATTTTATGTTGTAGTGGGTGGTCAGAATGGTTAGGTATAATGATGTTAGTGGAAGCTGGTTTTCTATATATCGCATATTGTATGTGGTTGTTGTATCTTGTGATGGTTATGTCTAAATAGTTGATTTGGTTATGTTTTTCTTTTTCTTCTGTGAATTGTATTTTGGGATGTATGTTATTGATTTGTTTCAGAATGTTCTCTGCATTTGTGTTTTTGTTATTTGATACATATAGTCCATCATCTACATATCTTATCCATATGCCATTTGGCTCACGTGATTTTATGATATTTTGTATTTTGGTGTCTATGTGTTGTAGGAATATTTCTGCTTTATGCTTGATAATGGTGATCCCATTGCTAAACCTTCTTTCTGTTGATAAATTTTGCTATTAACTTCAAAGTAATTTTGTTTTAGTATTAGTTGTAGGCTATTTTTTATTTCGGTTATATATTGTTTGTTTTCATTTTGTTCTTTAATTTAGTTTATTATTATGTCAATTTTTTCTTCTACTGGGATGTTGGTGTACATGTTTGTTATGTCATATGATGTGAAAAATGTATTTTCATTTATATTTATTATTTTTAGTTTGTCTATTAATTCGTATGTATTTTTTATGTTATGATGGTTATTTGTTAGATGGTTACTTTTTAGTTTTTGTACTATTATTTTTGCTATTTTGTATGTAGGAGCTTTTCTGAAATTGATTAATGGACTATTGGGTTGTTTCATTTGTGTATTTTTATTAGGCTATTCATTTTAGGTGGTTCTGGATTATGATTTATATATATGTCTGTGTTTTTATTGTTGAAAATGTTTTTAGTGGTTTTTATTAGTTTTATTGTTTGTTTAAGATAGTTTTCTGTTGGGTTTTTATCTAGTTGTACGCATTTATTATTGTTGATGAAGTCTTCGGTTTTTTTTATGTAGTCTGCTTTATCAATGATTACTGTTGCTTGACTTTTGTCTGCTTTAGTTATTATTAAATTATTGTTCTTTACTTTATTTTTAATTTCTTTTATTGTTTTATTGTTTTTCTTTTGTTTATCTTTGTTTTTCATTTCGCTAGTGATTTTTTTTTTTTAATTATATGTGTTACTTCTGTTCTTTTTTCTTCTTGTATATTGTCTTTTATTAGGTTAATGGCAAATTCTGTTTCTACTATTAAATTTTCTAGATTTTTGTATGCATTTTGAGTTATGTTAGTTTTTGACATATTGTTTAAATATTCTGTTTCTTTTTTGTTAAATTCTGTATTGCTAAGGTTAATGGTTCGAGGGTAAAATGTGTGTTTATTTTTGTTTTTTTGTTCTTGATTTTTGTTTTGTTGTTTTAATGTGTTAAGTTTTTTGTTGATTGTATAAGTCTTTTTGTTTTTTTCAAATCTTATTTTATTTTCTATGTTATTTTATTTATTATTCCAAGTGATTGGATGTAATAAACTTGTTAGCTCTAAGTGTAGTGTGTATATGTCTAGTGTTATGCTATTTTTCTTACTGTATAACTGATTAATTTCGTTTTGTATCCATAGCCTTTGTGCTTGTTTTATAGTTCTTTGTGCAGTCATATTTTTGTTGTTTGTGTTTATGTTGATGTATTTAGGTGTTAATTTATGTTTTTGGCATTGTCTATTGAAGTATATGTTCATGTTTGTGTTCATTAGTTGTTTTTGTCGTGTTTGAAATTTGTTTAATAATTTGGTAATATGGTTACATGGAATTGTGGTTATGTTGTTTGTGTACATGTTAATGTATATTTATGTGAGACATGATATGTTTTGTTTTCTGTTATTTGGTAGTTGATTTCACTTAATTTGATGTTCACTTCACTATTTTTTCACTATATACTTTTTTTTTTGCATTTGTTTTATAACCCCGCTTTTCGTTTTTTTTTCACTGTAGGCTTATTTACCTTGTATGGTTATATTAATTCAATCACATTCTGCTACAGTCCGTTTCCTGATGTATATAATACATTTAATATTTATAAATAAATTTACTTCAAGATATAACTTTTTTTTCCTTATTAGGAACATGTTTCGGGTACTATCTTGTACCCATCCTCAGCCTTCCGGTTTTTTGTCTGGTGAAGTACATATGTGTTGTTGGTTGACTATTATTATTGTGGATTCCTGTTGGCTTCTGGTATTTGAAATTGGTTTTATTGTGTGTGATTGTGGTGTATGTGTTAGTTTTTTGTGTATTTTCAATGTTGAGTGCTTTGAATATTGTGTCATGTTTTGTATTGATTTGTATTTGTTCAGGTATTAATTTGTTTTCTGTTTTATGTTTGTATATTTGTAAATTTTCCCAAATGTTCATTATGGTGCCTTTGTGTGGTATATGTTTTATTAGTGTTACATTGGTTATGTCTGGGAATTCATGTCCTGTGTTTATTGCATGTGTGGCTAAATTGGATTTATACATTTCTGGTTTTTTGTATGCATTTAGGTGTTCAAAATAACGGTTTTTCAGCTGTTTTTTTGTTTGTCCTATGTAACATTAATTGCAATCTTGGCATTCAATTTTGTATATGCCGTTAGTTGTAGTATTATCATTGTTGTGTGAGCCATTTAGATTTTGTAATTTATTTTTATTAGTTTTGTATGCTATTTCTATATCTGTGTTTTTAAATAGTTTTGTTAGTTTTGTCATTTTATTATTTATATATGTGAATGTGGCCCATTTTTTGTTGTTGTTATTATTTATGTGTTGTTCAGTTTGATTAATTCTTAATTGTTCAGTTTTTATTTTGTATTTGATTGTATTTTCTATTTTGATCATAGTATTTTTATTGTATCCATTTTCATAAACAATTTGGTATATTATATTTCTTTCTTTGTCAGTTTCTTGTTTGTTTAGGGGAATTTTGTACATTCTGTTAAATAGCGAATAAAATGCTGCCATTTTATGTTGTAGTGGGTGGTCAGAATGGTTAGGTATAATGATGTTAGTGGAAGCTGGTTTTCTATATATCGCATATTGTATGTGGTTGTTGTATCTTGTGATGGTTATGTCTAAATAGTTGATTTGGTTATGTTTTTCTTTTTCTTCTGTGAATTGTATTTTGGGATGTATGTTATTGATTTGTTTCAGAATGTTCTCTGCATTTGTGTTTTTGTTATTTGATACATATAGTCCATCATCTACATATCTTATCCATATGCCATTTGGCTCACGTGATTTTATGATATTTTGTATTTTGGTGTCTATGTGTTGTAGGAATATTTCTGCTTTATGCTTGATAATGGTGATCCCATTGCTAAACCTTCTTTCTGTTGATAAATTTTGCTATTAACTTCAAAGTAATTTTGTTTTAGTATTAGTTGTAGGCTATTTTTTATTTCGGTTATATATTGTTTGTTTTCATTTTGTTCTTTAATTTAGTTTATTATTATGTCAATTTTTTCTTCTACTGGGATGTTGGTGTACATGTTTGTTATGTCATATGATGTGAAAAATGTATTTTCATTTATATTTATTATTTTTAGTTTGTCTATTAATTCGTATGTATTTTTTATGTTATGATGGTTATTTGTTAGATGGTTACTTTTTAGTTTTTGTACTATTATTTTTGCTATTTTGTATGTAGGAGCTTTTCTGAAATTGATTAATGGACTATTGGGTTGTTTCATTTGTGTATTTTTATTAGGCTATTCATTTTAGGTGGTTCTGGATTATGATTTATATATATGTCTGTGTTTTTATTGTTGAAAATGTTTTTAGTGGTTTTTATTAGTTTTATTGTTTGTTTAAGATAGTTTTCTGTTGGGTTTTTATCTAGTTGTACGCATTTATTATTGTTGATGAAGTCTTCGGTTTTTTTTATGTAGTCTGCTTTATCAATGATTACTGTTGCTTGACTTTTGTCTGCTTTAGTTATTATTAAATTATTGTTCTTTACTTTATTTTTAATTTCTTTTATTGTTTTATTGTTTTTCTTTTGTTTATCTTTGTTTTTCATTTCGCTAGTGATTTTTTTTTTTTAATTATATGTGTTACTTCTGTTCTTTTTTCTTCTTGTATATTGTCTTTTATTAGGTTAATGGCAAATTCTGTTTCTACTATTAAATTTTCTAGATTTTTGTATGCATTTTGAGTTATGTTAGTTTTTGACATATTGTTTAAATATTCTGTTTCTTTTTTGTTAAATTCTGTATTGCTAAGGTTAATGGTTCGAGGGTAAAATGTGTGTTTATTTTTGTTTTTTTGTTCTTGATTTTTGTTTTGTTGTTTTAATGTGTTAAGTTTTTTGTTGATTGTATAAGTCTTTTTGTTTTTTTCAAATCTTATTTTATTTTCTATGTTATTTTATTTATTATTCCAAGTGATTGGATGTAATAAACTTGTTAGCTCTAAGTGTAGTGTGTATATGTCTAGTGTTATGCTATTTTTCTTACTGTATAACTGATTAATTTCGTTTTGTATCCATAGCCTTTGTGCTTGTTTTATAGTTCTTTGTGCAGTCATATTTTTGTTGTTTGTGTTTATGTTGATGTATTTAGGTGTTAATTTATGTTTTTGGCATTGTCTATTGAAGTATATGTTCATGTTTGTGTTCATTAGTTGTTTTTGTCGTGTTTGAAATTTGTTTAATAATTTGGTAATGTGGTTACATGGAATTGTGGTTATGTTGTTTGTGTACATGTTAATGTATATTTATGTGAGACATGATATGTTTTGTTTTCTGTTATTTGGTAGTTGATTTCACTTAATTTGATGTTCACTTCACTATTTTTTCACTATATACTTTTTTTTTTGCATTTGTTTTATAACCCCGCTTTTCGTTTTTTTTTTCACTGTAGGCTTATTTACCTTGTATGGTTATATTATTTCAATCACATTCTGCTACAGTCCGTTTCCTGATGTATATAATACATTTAATATTTATAAATAAATTTACTTCAAGATATAACTTTTTTTTCCTTATTAGGAACATGTTTCGGGTACTATCTTGTACCCATCCTCAGCCTTCCGGTTTTTTGTCTGGTGAAGTACATATGTGTTGTTGGTTGACTATTATTATTGTGGATTCCTGTTGGCTTCTGGTATTTGAAATTGGTTTTATTGTGTGTGATTGTGGTGTATGTGTTAGTTTTTTGTGTATTTTCAATGTTGAGTGCTTTGAATATTGTGTCATGTTTTGTATTGATTTGTATTTGTTCAGGTATTAGTTTGTTTTCTGTTTTATGTTTGTATATTTGTAAATTTTCCCAAATGTTCATTATGGTGCCTTTGTGTGGTATATGTTTTATTAGTGTTACATTGGTTATGTCTGGGAATTCATGTCCTGTGTTTATTGCATGTGTGGCTAAATTGGATTTATACATTTCTGGTTTTTTGTATGCATTTAGGTGTTCAAAATAACGGTTTTTCAGCTGTTTTTTTGTTTGTCCTATGTAACATTAATTGCAATCTTGGCATTCAATTTTGTATATGCCGTTAGTTGTAGTATTATCATTGTTGTGTGAGCCATTTAGATTTTGTAATTTATTTTTATTAGTTTTGTATGCTATTTTTATATCTGTGTTTTTAAATAGTTTTGTTAGTTTTGTCATTTTATTATTTATATATGTGAATGTGGCCCATTTTTTGTTGTTGTTATTATTTATGTGTTGTTCAGTTTGATTAATTCTTAATTGTTCAGTTTTTATTTTGTATTTGATTGTATTTTCTATTTTGATCATAGTATTTTTATTGTATCCATTTTCATAAACAATTTGGTATATTATATTTCTTTCTTTGTCAGTTTCTTGTTTGTTTAGGGGAATTTTGTACATTCTGTTAAATAGCGAATAAAATGCTGCCATTTTATGTTGTGGTGGGTGGTCAGAATGGTTAGGTATAATGATGTTAGTGGAAGCTGGTTTTCTATATATCGCATATTGTATGTGGTTGTTGTATCTTGTGATGGTTATGTCTAAATAGTTGATTAGGTTATGTTTTTTTTTCTTCTGTGAATTGTATTTTGGGATGTATGTTATTGATTTGTTTCAGTATGTTCTCTGCATTTGTGTTTTTGTTATTTGATACATATAGTCCATCATCTACATATCTTACCCATATGCCATTTGGGTCATGTGATTTTATGATATTTTGTATTTTGGTGTCTATGTGTTGTAGGAATATTTCTGCTATTATGCTTGATAATGGTGATCCGATTGCTAAACCTTCTTTCTGTTGATAAATTTTGCTATTAACTTCATAGTAATTTTGTTTTAGTATTAGTTGGAGGCTATTTTTTATTTCGGTTATATATTGTTTGTTTACATTTTGTTCTTTAAGTTAGTTTATTATTATGTCAATTGTTTCTTCTACTGGGATGTTGGTGTACATGTTTGTTATGTCATAGGATGTGAAAAATATATTTTCATTTATATTTATTATTTTTAGTTTGTCTGTTAATTCGTATGTATTTTTTATGTTATGATGGTTATTTGTTAGATGGTTACTTTTTAGTTTTTGTACTATTATTTTTGCTATTTTGTATGTAGGAGCTTTTTTGAAATTGATTAATGGACGTATAGGGTTGTTTAATTTGTGTATTTTTATTAGGCTATTCATTTTAGGTGGTTCTGGATTATGATTTATATATATGTCGGTGTTGTTATTGTTGAAAATGTTTTTAGTGGTTTTTATTAGTTTTATTGTTTGTTTAAGATAGTTTTCTGTTGGGTTTTTATCTAGTTGTACGCATTTATTGTTGTTGATGAAGTCTTCGGTTTTTTTTATGTAGTCTGCTTTATCAATGATTACTGTTGCTTGACTTTTGTCTGCTTTAGTTATTATTAAATTATTGTTCTTTACTTTATTTTTAATTTCTTTTATTGTTTTATTGTTTTTCTTTTGTTTATCTTTGTTTTTCATTTCGCTAGTGATTATTTTTTTTTTTAATTATATGTGTTGCTTCTGTTCTTTTTTCTTCTTGTATATTGTCTTTTATTAGGTTAATGGCAAATTCTGTTTCTACTATTAAATTTTCTAGATTTTTGTTTGCATTTTGAGTTATGTTAGTTTTTGACATATTGTTTAAATATTCTGTTTTTTTTTGTTAAATTCTGTATTGCTAAGGTTAATGGTTCGAGGGTAAAATGTGTTTATTTTTGTTTTTTTGTTCTTGATTTTTGTTTTGTTGTTTTAATGTGTTAAGTTTTTTGTTGATTGTATAAGTCTTTTTGTTTTTTTCAAATCTTATTTTATTTTCTGTTATTTTATTTATTATTCCAAGTGATTGGATGTAATAAACTTGTTAGCTCTAAGTGTAGTTTGTATATGTCTAGTGTTATGCTATTTTTCTTACTGTATAATTGATTAATTTCGTTTTGTATCCATAGCCTTTGTGCTTGTTTTATAGTTCTTTGTGCAGTCATATTTTTGTTGTTTGTGTTTATGTTGATGTATTTAGGTGTTAATTTATGTTTTTGGCATTGTCTATTGAAGTATATGTTCATGTTTGTGTTCATTAGTTGTTTTTTTCGTGTTTGAAATTTGTTTAATAATTTGGTAATGTGGTTATATGGAATTGTGGTTATGTTGTTTGTGTACATGTTAATGTATATTTATGTGAGACATGATATGTTTTGTTTTCTGTTATTTGGTAGTTGATTTCACTTAATTTGATGTTCACTTCACTATTTTTTCACTATGCACTTTTGTTTTTGCATTTGTTTTATAACCTCACTTTTCGTTTGTTTTCCACTGTAGGCTTATTTATCTTGTATGGTTATATTAATTCAATCACATTCTGCTACAGTCCGTTTCCTGATGTATTAAATACATTTAATATTTATAAATAAATTTACTTCAAGATATACCTTTTTTTTCCTTATTAGGAACATGTTTCGGGTACTATCTTGTACCCATCCTCAGCCTTCCGGTTTTTTGTCTGGTGAAGTACATATGTGTTGTTGGTTGACTATTATTATTGTGGATTCCTGTTGGCTTCTAGTATTTAAAATTGGTTTTATTGTGTGTGATTGTGGTGTATGTGTTAGTTTTTTGTGTATTTTCAATGTTGAGTGCTTTGAATATTGTGTCATGTTTTGTATTGATTTGTATTTGTTCAGGTATTAGTTTGTTTTCTGTTTTATGTTTGTATATTTGTAAATTTTCCCAAATGTTCATTATGCTGCCTTTGTGTGGTATATGTTTTATTAGTGTTACATTGGTTATGTCTGGGAATTCATGTCCTGTGTTTATTGCATGTGTGGCTAAATTGGATTTATACATTTCTGGTTTTTTGTATGCATTTAGGTGTTCAAAATAACGGTTTTTCAGCTGTTTTTTTGTTTGTCCTATGTAACATTAATTGCAATCTTGGCATTCAATTTTGTATATGCCGTTAGTTGTAGTATTATCATTGTTGTGTGAGCCATTTAGATTTTGTAATTTATTTTTATTAGTTTTGTATGCTATTTTTATATCTGTGTTTTTATATAGTTTTGTTAGTTTTGTCATTTTATTATTTATATATGTGAATGTGGCCCATTTTTTGTTGTTGTTATTATTTATGTGTTGTTCAGTTTGATTAATTCTTAATTGTTCAGTTTTTATTTTGTATTTGATTGTATTTTCTATTTTGATCATAGTATTTTTATTGTATCCATTTTCATAAACAATTTGGAATATTATATTTCTTTCTTTGTCAGTTTCTTGTTTGTTTAGGGGAATTTTGTACATTCTGTTAAATAGCGAATAAAATGCTGCCATTTTATGTTGTGGTGGGTGGTCAGAATGGTTAGGTAGAATGATGTTAGTGGAAGCTGGTTTTCTATATATCGCATATTGTATGTGGTTGTTGTATCTTGTGATGGTTATGTCTAAATAGTTGATTTGGTTATGTTTTTCTTTTTATTCTGTGAATTGTATTTTGGGATGTATGTTATTGATTTGTTTCAGTATGTTCTCTGCATTTGTGTTTTTGTTATTTGATACATATAGTCCATCATCTACATATCTTATCCATATGCCATTTGGGTCATGTGATTTTATGATATTTTGTATTTTGGTGTCTATGTGTTGTAGGAATATTTCTGCTATTAGGCTTGATAATGGTGATCCCATTGCTAAACCTTCTTTCTCTTGATAAATTTTGCTATTAACTTCAAAGTAATTTTGTTTTAGTATTAGTTGGAGGCTATTTTTTATTTCGGTTATATATTGTTTGTTTTCATTTTATTCTTTAAGTTAGTTTATTATTCTGTCAATTGTTTCTTCTACTGGGATATTGGTGTAAATGTTTGTTATGTCATATGATGTGAAAAATGTATTTTCATTTATATTTATTAATTTTAGTTTGTCTATTAATTCGAATGTATTTTTTATGTTATGATGGTTATTTGTTAGATGGTTACTTTTTAGTTTTTGTACTATTATTTTTGCTATTTTGTATGTAGGAGCTTTTTTGAAATTGATTAATGGACGTATTGGGTTGATTAATTTGTGTATTTTTATTAGGCTATTCATTTTAGGTGATTCTGGATTATGATTTATATATAAATATGTCGGTGTTTTTATTATTGAAAATGTTTTTAGTGGTTTTTATTAGTTTTATTGTTTGTTTAAGATAGTTTTCTGTTGGGTTTTTATCTAGTTGTAAGCATTTATTATTGTTGATGAAGTCTTCGGTTTTTTTGATGTAGTCTGCTTTATCAATGATTACTGTTGCTTGACTTTTGTCTGCTTTATTTATTATTAAATTATTGTTCTTTACTTTATTTTTAATTTCTTTTATTGTTTTATTGTTTTTCTTTTGTTTATCTTTGTTTTTCATTTCGCTAGTGATTTTTTTTTTTTTTAATTATATGAGTTGCTTCTGTTCTTTTTTCTTCTTGTATATTGTCTTTTATTAGGTTAATGGCAAATTCTGTTTCTACTATTAAATTTTCTAGATTTTTGTTTGCATTTTGAGTTATGTTAGTTTTTGACATATTGTTTAAATATTCTGTTTCTTTTTTGTTAAATTCTGTATTGCTAAGGTTAATGGTTCGAGGGTAAAATGTGTGTTTATTTTTGTTTTTTTTTCTTGATTTTTGTTTTGTTGTTTTAATGTGTTAAGTTTTTTGTTGATTGTATAAGTCTTTTTGTTTTTTTCAAATCTTATTTTATTTTCTATGTTATTGTATTTATTATTCCAAGTGATTGGATGTAATAAACTTGTTAGCTCTAAGTGTAGTTTGTATATGTCTAGTGTTATGCTATTTTTCTTACTGTATAATTGATTAATTTCGTTTTGTATCCATAGCCTTTGTGCTTGTTTTATAGTTCTTTGTGCAGTCATATTTTGGTTGTTTGTGTTTATGTTGATGTATTTAGGTGTTAATTTATGTTTTTGGCATTGTCTATTGAAGTATATGTTCATGTTTGTGTTCATTAGTTGTTTTTTTCGTGTTTGAAATTTGTTTAATAATTTGGTAATGTGGTTATATGGAATTGTGGTTATGTTGTTTGTGTACATGTTAATGTATATTTATGTGAGACATGATATGTTTTGTTTTCTGTTATTTGGTAGTTGATTTCACTTAATTTGATGTTCACTTCACTATTTTTTCACTATGCACTTTTGTTTTTGCATTTGTTTTATAACCTCACTTTTCGTTTTTTTTCCACTGTAGGCTTATTTATCTTGTATGGTTATATTAATTCAATCACATTCTGCTACAGTCCGTTTCCTGATGTATTAAATACATTTAATATTTATAAATAAATTTACTTCAAGATATACCTTTTTTTTCCTTATTAGGAACATGTTTCGGGTACTATCTTGTACCCATCCTCAGCCTTCCGGTTTTTTGTCTGGTGAAGTACATATGTGTTGTTGGTTGACTATTATTATTGTGGATTCCTGTTGGCTTCTAGTATTTAAAATTGGTTTTATTGTGTGTGATTGTGGTGTATGTGTTAGTTTTTTGTGTATTTTCAATGTTGAGTGCTTTGAATATTGTGTCATGTTTTGTATTGATTTGTATTTGTTCAGGTATTAGTTTGTTTTCTGTTTTATGTTTGTATATTTGTAAATTTTCCCAAATGTTCATTATGCTGCCTTTGTGTGGTATATGTTTTATTAGTGTTATATTGGTTATGTCTGGGAATTCATGTCCTGTGTTTATTGCATGTGTGGCTAAATTGGATTTATATATTTCTGGTTTTTTGTATGCATTTAGGTGTTCAAAATAACGGTTTTTCAGCTGTTTTTTTGTTTGTCCTATGTAACATTAATTGCAATCTTGGCATTCAATTTTGTATATGTCGTTGGTTGTAGTATTATCTTTGTTGTGTGAGCTATTTAGATTTTGTAATTTATTTTTATTAGTTTTGTATGCTATTTTTATAGCTGTGTTTTTAAATAGTTTTGTTAGTTTTGTCATTTTATTATTTATATATGTGAATGTGGCCCATTTTTTGTTGTTGTTATTATTTATGTGTTGTTCAGTTTGATTAATTCTTAATTGTTCAGTTTTTATTTTGTATTTGATTGTATTTTCTATTTTGATTATAGTATTTGTATTGTAATTATTTTCATAAACAATTTGGTATATTATATTTCTTTCTTTGTCAGTTTCTTGTTTGTTTAGGGGAATTTTGTACATTCTGTTAAATAGCGAATAAAATGCTGCCATTTTATGTTGTGGTGGGTGGTCAGAATGGTTAGGTATAATGATGTTAGTGGAAGCTGGTTTTCTATATATCGCATATTGTATGTGGTTGTTGTATCTTGTGATGGTTATGTCTAAATAGTTGATTTGGTTATGTTTTTCTTTTTATTCTGTGAATTGTATTTTGGGATGTATGTTATTGATTTGTTTCAGTATGTTCTCTGCATTTGTGTTTTTGTTATTTGATACATATAGTCCATCATCTACATATCTTATCCATATGCCATTTGGGTCATGTGATTTTATGATATTTTGTATTTTGGTGTCTATGTGTTGTAGGAATATTTCTGCTATTAGGCTTGATAATGGTGATCCCATTGCTAAACCTTCTTTCTCTTGATAAATTTTGCTATTAACTTCAAAGTAATTTTGTTTTAGTATTAGTTGGAGGCTATTTTTTATTTCGGTTATATATTGTTTGTTTTCATTTTATTCTTTAAGTTAGTTTATTATTCTGTCAATTGTTTCTTCTACTGGGATATTGGTGTACATGTTTGTTATGTCATATGATGTGAAAAATGTATTTTCATTTATATTTATTAATTTTAGTTTGTCTATTAATTCGAATGTATTTTTTATGTTATGATGGTTATTTGTTAGATGGTTACTTTTTAGTTTTTGTACTATTATTTTTGCTATTTTGTATGTAGGAGCTTTTTTGAAATTGATTAATGGACGTATTGGGTTGATTAATTTGTGTATTTTTATTAGGCTATTCATTTTAGGTGATTCTGGATTATGATTTATATATAAATATGTCGGTGTTTTTATTATTGAAAATGTTTTTAGTGGTTTTTATTAGTTTTATTGTTTGTTTAAGATAGTTTTCTGTTGGGTTTTTATCTAGTTGTAAGCATTTATTATTGTTGATGAAGTCTTCGGTTTTTTTTATGTAGTCTGCTTTATCAATGATTACTGTTGCTTGACTTTTGTCTGCTTTATTTATTATTAAATTATTGTTCTTTACTTTATTTTTAATTTCTTTTATTGTTTTATTGTTTTTCTTTTGTTTATCTTTGTTTTTCATTTCGCTAGTGATTTTTTTTTTTTAATTATATGAGTTGCTTCTGTTCTTTTTTCTTCTTGTATATTGTCTTTTATTAGGTTAATGGCAAATTCTGTTTCTACTATTAAATTTTCTAGATTTTTGTTTGCATTTTGAGTTATGTTAGTTTTTGACATATTGTTTAAATATTCTGTTTCTTTTTTGTTAAATTCTGTATTGCTAAGGTTAATGGTTCGAGGGTAAAATGTGTGTTTATTTTTGTTTTTTTTCTTGATTTTTGTTTTGTTGTTTTAATGTGTTAAGTTTTTTGTTGATTGTATAAGTCTTTTTGTTTTTTTCAAATCTTATTTTATTTTCTATGTTATTGTATTTATTATTCCAAGTGATTGGATGTAATAAACTTGTTAGCTCTAAGTGTAGTTTGTATATGTCTAGTGTTATGCTATTTTTCTTACTGTATAATTGATTAATTTCGTTTTGTATCCATAGCCTTTGTGCTTGTTTTATAGTTCTTTGTGCAGTCATATTTTTGTTGTTTGTGTTTATGTTGATGTATTTAGGTGTTAATTTATGTTTTTGGCATTGTCTATTGAAGTATATGTTCATGTTTGTGTTCATTAGTTGTTTTTTTCGTGTTTGAAATTTGTTTAATAATTTGGTAATGTGGTTATATGGAATTGTGGTTATGTTGTTTGTGTACATGTTAATGTATATTTATGTGAGACATGATATGTTTTGTTTTCTGTTATTTGGTAGTTGATTTCACTTAATTTGATGTTCACTTCACTATTTTTTCACTATGCACTTTTGTTTTTGCATTTGTTTTATAACCTCACTTTTCGTTTTTTTTCCACTGTAGGCTTATTTATCTTGTATGGTTATATTAATTCAATCACATTCTGCTACAGTCCGTTTCCTGATGTATTAAATACATTTAATATTTATAAATAAATTTACTTCAAGATATACCTTTTTTTTCCTTATTAGGAACATGTTTCGGGTACTATCTTGTACCCATCCTCAGCCTTCCGGTTTTTTGTCTGGTGAAGTACATATGTGTTGTTGGTTGACTATTATTATTGTGGATTCCTGTTGGCTTCTAGTATTTAAAATTGGTTTTATTGTGTGTGATTGTGGTGTATGTGTTAGTTTTTTGTGTATTTTCAATGTTGAGTGCTTTGAATATTGTGTCATGTTTTGTATTGATTTGTATTTGTTCAGGTATTAGTTTGTTTTCTGTTTTATGTTTGTATATTTGTAAATTTTCCCAAATGTTCATTATGGTTCCTTTGTGTGGTATATGTTTTATTAGTGTTATATTGGTTATGTCTGGGAATTCATGTCCTGTGTTTATTGCATGTGTGGCTAAATTGGATTTATACATTTCTGGTTTTTTGTATGCATTTAGGTGTTCAAAATAACGGTTTTTCAGCTGTTTTTTTGTTTGTCCTATGTAACATTAATTGCAATCTTGGCATTCAATTTTGTATATGTCGTTGGTTGTAGTATTATCTTTGTTGTGTGAGCTATTTAGATTTTGTAATTTATTTTTATTAGTTTTGTATGCTATTTTTATAGCTGTGTTTTTAAATAGTTTTGTTAGTTTTGTCATTTTATTATTTATATATGTGAATGTGGCCCATTTTTTGTTGTTGTTATTATTTATGTGTTGTTCAGTTTGATTAATTCTTAATTGTTCAGTTTTTATTTTGTATTTGATTGTATTTTCTATTTTGATTATAGTATTTGTATTGTAATTATTTTCATAAACAATTTGGTATATTATATTTCTTTCTTTGTCAGTTTCTTGTTTGTTTAGGGGAATTTTGTACATTCTGTTAAATAGCGAATAAAATGCTGCCATTTTATGTTGTGGTGGGTGGTCAGAATGGATAGGTATAATGATGTTAGTGGAAGTTGGTTTTCTATATATCGCATATTGTATGTGGTTGTTGTATCTTGTGATGGTTATGTCTAAATAGTTGATTTGGTTATGTTTTTCTTTTTCTTCTGTGAATTGTATTTTGGGATGTATGTTATTGATTTGTTTCAGTATGTTCTCTGCATTTGTGTTTTTGTTATTTGATACGTATAGCCCATCATCTATATACATATATAATATATTTAATTTATTGGACTTATTTGTTAGTATGTGTTTCTTCCTGTACTAAATCAAGATAGTTTTAAATTTAATAATGAATGGGTTTGAAATATGTTTATGTTTATATGGCATCAGATTTAAATTGAGGCAAGTATAACAACTGTAATTGTATGCATCACTAAAAAGTCCTCCCTAATACATATGTAAAATGCAGTTGTTAAAATGCAATTATAGACACATGACACCAGATTGTCTTTTGTAGTATACTGTGGATTTCCCATAATTCTTATATACCTATCTTACAGGCGATGCAAGAACAAACTAGTTGTTTTTTTTAGAAATTCATGATATAACAATGATACGGTGACGCACAATAAACAATCGGCGTGCTGCTGCCAGTCATCACAATGTGATGCGTAATCAACGGAATCCACAATAATTATAATAAATAATATTAAGTACTGAGCTTTCCACTAAGCACTAAGACATCGGAGTAAACAAGTGTGCGGCTTTCTCGGTTATCAGCGCTGTTTTCAGCGGCGGAATTCATTGCAAAATTAGTGTGGCTGCAGTTCAGTTAGTCAATTCTGCAAAGTGTAGTTTTACTATGATTATAGCGTGGTAGTAACGCAAATCTATACATGTTACACGTGTTTAATCTAGTTGTGGTATTCCAATTTGAAACTTGAAGACTGTTAATATCTGTTTTGTGTAATTTATATTGGATACCTGAATAATACAGAAGACTAAACATGATTATTTTTATACACGTGATAGTCAAGATTTCTAATGATATATTCTACTAACTTGATAATACGATTCATGCCATTTCCTTAACTCCGTGCTGTGTAATGACATGGATTAAAAATGTATACAAAAATACTATTATTTCTCATAATAATATACAAGATAATGCTATTACATTAAAAATTAGTAAACAAAAAACTTTGTAAACACGAGTTATAAGATTACGAAAAACTGTACTTAGCATCAGGAATTAAGGAAAACTTTTTCCATTGCCTTATTAAAAAAATCAAATTATAATAAATGAAGCTTACTACACAGCATCACATCAAAGCATTGATTTATATTTTCTTTCTCAGCTTAGCTATACACATCACTATATGACGTAAGAGACGTAAATTTGTATATAATATTAACGAATATTTTACATTGTAAACAAGTTTATAGTTTTATTATTTATTTTACAATGTTTGACAGTTTATATTATTGTCATTTTCAGAAGTATAAACAATGTATAATTCAAGATGCGTTTACTGGTAATTTTCGAAATTATGGAGTCACTAGCTTATAATAATTCAAGACTAAAAATAAAAACAACGCTAAAAATGTCCCATTTAATCATTGGACATTGTGTGCTTGTCAAAACAAATAGGCTGCTTTATAAATCTGCATTGATGCCGAAAGTCTGAAAAATCTATTGCCTAAATTCAACTAAATTATTGTCAACATTAACTTTCAATCATTACTGTTAAATCATGCCCCGGTTTTACCATCCATTCCACGTTTACCATCGCCTTCTATTTTACCCTGTAGGCTTACCTGCCTCATCATACTGGTTAATTTGTTTTAGAAATTCGCGCTTTACGTTTTTCTTACATTCAGTTGTCGGATCTGTCTAAACTCGCCGAGTTATCAATACTGCAATACAAATTCTTGTGATACACGATAAGCTTCTGCTGAAACGAACTGAAGTCTCACCTCTTTCTCAAATATAAAACCTGGAAACAATTCATGACATCCTCAGTTATTCGATTACCTTTACGTGACAAGCAAGTTGACAGTTAGTAGGTATACACTGGCGGGTAAACTAATGAAACAGGTCATCATATTATCCCACGTTACGCTCAGCAGAGAAGCATAAACAGGTTTCAATTTTGGGTGTTACTGAGCATTGTTTGTCGGTAAACAGGTATTGCGAAAATGTTTGTATGAGGCTGTTACTGCGGCGGCAGCAGAAGATGTACATACATAATAATGTCCAACTGCCATTGTTATTCCTATTCTCAAATTACGCGTAGAATGAAAGTAAAGAAGCTACCGCCTTTCTTAAATCCTTTAGTAGGCTTAAAGCCTTTTATAAACGCTCTTCCAGTTTTTACCTTCCTATTCTTATTCTTATTGATTTATTACAATTTGAAGGTTGTATTTTCAATTTTATTAAGTTTCGTGTGCGCAGCTAAACACTCAAACAACGTATTGATTCACCACTTTATCGTTACTGTGACTGTACCTACACATTCGATCCTGTGACGGTATAAAAAATAATACGAAACATTAATTCTCAGTACTATAAGAGCAGAGAATAGTATCACTTACTTTAAGGTTTTCATAGACTTAATACTTGCAGTGATTTTTTTCGGTATTTTCTTCTGCTTCTCCTCAACCCAGAGGCTGGTGGGCTTGCAGTTTCTTCCTTTCCGACAGTCTCTCGACCAGCACATATTTTCTTCCTTCTTTATCACATCCATGAACTCTTGCGTGAAACTTTCCCTCCCACTACGCTCCTCGATCAGGGTATTGAACTACTTTAACTGGTGTTTGACCAACCACATTACTTCTCCCTTTCATAATAGATCCAATTTTTATGCATAATCCATCCTAAAGTTCCTGTTATTCGAGTGATGTACAGGTTTCATTGGTAACATTCATTGCCTGGCAAAATGTAATTTTGTTAAATTTTATTCCGTTCAAAAGTATGTGTTTTACTAAATATAAAGTAAATTATTTCTGAAAACTGACTATACCAACTGACCTGATCTGTTAACACAGTATTGATCGTATGTTCTTCACTTTCACAGTCACGGTTCTGATGACTTTACAATACTAGGTGGAAGTGATGATGGCCAGAAAGAAGGACAATCAACGGGTATAGCTAAAATACTATCTAATTATACTGGACAGTTTTCAATCAATGCAGCTCTGTTGAAAACGAAAAAAAAAGATATTTAACAATAAGCTAAGACCTATAAAACTAGCTAAATTTGTGCCAGAAGAAGTTTCTTTGGCTATTGCCTCTGGATTTGGGAGCAACGATGTAAGTGTTGCTTTCTTTATAAAGTTAATTCTAAGTTATGTCTTTTTTGTGATTTCTGTGGGAGTTGTATGAATGTTTTAGTTTTATTGTGTCTTAACATGCGCAAGTAGTTTGGGGTATTAGTACCATATTTTAAGAGACTGAACACAATGCACGCCCTCTTTAAATGCAGTTTGACACAAATTTATTTCAAATAAAAGAAGTGAAATAACTTAACTGTTTCCGCTTACGCCATTCACAAGCGGTTATTATTTCTGGATTCTAATAGACGTCAAAACGTTAAACTTAAAAAAAAAAACAGATTATACCAATCAGAATAAGAGGCAACCGGTATGGAACTGACATCGTTTACTTTGATATGTCCCATGTTAACTTTGAGATATTACGTTCAGAATTAAAGGGTAAAATGACAGGAGATAAATAAATGACTCAATGAAAACAACCGGTGTTGTCTTTCTGATAAGTGCCAGCGACAATTTATAGTTTCATTTATAAGTCAGATTTATACAAATGTCTAATCATAACGCGTAACGCGGACACGTATAATTCTTGATCCTTCATTGTCCATTCATATATAGAGGCATATAGTAAGACAGTCGGAATCACTTCAGAATTTTGTATTGTTTAACTTTCTATGGTGTAGTTTCATTAGTTAGTGGTGATTTACAATTTTCTTGTTTGTATGTGTGTGTGTTTGTGTTCAGTTTCCTCCTCCATTCACCCCTATTCTGACGTAGATCTTCATGAATAAGTTTACCCCAGTGGTTCCAACTTAAAAGCGCCTGAGGGCTACAGTTAAACTCGGGAACCTACAGGCGGGCTGTATTATAACCGATCAATTTTCGACAAGTAATGAAAAAAATATTAAAAACAAACAATAATTCGCCTCAAATGGAATCAAATCAGTCTACTTGTTTTTTTAGAGAAATGAACCAAAGATTTTTATAAAATGGCCACTACATAAAATGTCCTTAAAAACAAACATTTCTAAATGGCGCTACGAGTACGCAAATATGTGGTTGGCATCACATTTTACTGAATTTCCCAGACAAATCAGTTCACCGTAGAGGTTATGGAGTGTAAGTACCATATTAGGTAGGCTATGGATATGTACGGAATGATGGACGAGTTTCAAAATTTTAATTGCTGATTTATTTTTAAAATGATAATAAAAACTAAATTAAAAATACGTAAAGGTTATTAAACATGGATCGAGAAAAGTGTACAATAATAAATGCATCCGTGTAAGATACGCAGATTGCATGTAAACAGATGTGTTTAACATATAGTATATAGCCTATGTACATTAATTCGTCAACTGCGGGACTAAAGGGTGACGAATTTAGTGGGGGAGTACGTAAAAACCCCATTAAAGACAATTAAAAGTACTTATTACAACACAAACAATGTGCTAACATTATGTTAGAATATACATATTACTAGACATTTTCAAACTCAAATAAATAAGCACTGAGTGAATATAAATATAAACATATTTACAGTATTTGAAATAAATTTCTGATATTTAATAACGCTTTTACATTTTCGAAGACGTTGGAAAATTCTGCAAATTTTGAGGTAAATTGATACTTTTTCATGAACACGTTTAGTACATATGACATGACGGATAGCTTCAGTATTCTGATCAGAAACGTACACAATAAATAATGTTGCCTATACCAAGGGCGGATCCAGAGGGGCGGATCTCTAGAATCAGATTAGTTATTTCTGGTACTTTGGCATACCAACTACAACATTCTAGTAGAAAACACATTGAGCAAGAAACGTGTAATAGTGAGTCAAGTAAAAAGACGTTTAAATAATCACAGTAGATGAATGGGGATTTAAAATTTAGAAACATAACCGAAATATTAATACTGTGAATGTAAAATACGAATTGAAAGACAGCAGTGCGGAAACAAGTGTAGTAAGATGAGTGAGACTTAGAAAATGAGATTAAACTATAATATGCCAAGTAATTACTAAAAACGATGTCCAATCACCGAACTGAATAATACACAGCATAACCAAATTGAAAGATACGCACACTGAATTTATAACCACGACAATTGACACGAGCCTAATATATTCACGAGTGAAAAAAGCGTAAAAACTATTCAAATTGTGGCACACTGTCACAGTAATTTAAACAATGTTATTTTTAGAAATAAAATTAATTTAAAGAGCACAGTGCAGTAAAAATCACGTTTTCCTTCACTGGAATCGAAAACACATTGAGAAAGACAGATAGGTTTCAGTTCTGATAAAGACGCTAGAGGCCCCATATTGGTTTAGTAGTTATGTCTAAAACTAGCAATAATTCAATGTAGATTTAAAATAAATAAGAATAATTTGTTTTAGAATTACTTCATACTAATGTAAATAAGTGTAAAAGACTTCTTATTATTATTATTATTTCATTGTTTGTAAATATAAATGTTGCTACTGTATGCACTAAAATAGAGAAGGTATTCATGCTTTAAAATAAAGAATTACTTTCTATGAGCACTTTCTTTTAACAGTAGCGAGTGGCAGGGCAATATCTACCACTGCCTACTTTGCCCTATTATAATCAAAGTAGCTTATATTGTTTGTGGAAATAAGTTCGTAATCACGAATGATGGGTTTATCCTTGGATTAAATCAACTGTGTTGCGCATTGTAAAAAAGTTCAGATAGAGTTCTGAGCTCTTTAGCTTACTGCGGTCAAATAAATTCGCTGTAACGTATAACTTATAGCATAGTTTATCGCTATGGAATATGCTCAGAGAAATATAGAATAAACTCAGATTTCTCCATAGTTAATGTTAACGGTACTCGCGCCTGAAATAAAGCGAAGCGTTACTGTATTATTAATGTATCACTCAAAAAATATTTTGTTTATTTGCAGTATCATGACGGACAGCTTGCAGTGGACCAGATTAAAATGTCCTCGTATTCATACTGCAGACGTTACTACGGTTGCGACACAATTGTTTGCGCAGACAAATGGTAATATCCAGCTTCATTTGTGAGTAGAATTCTTTGCATCACCGTCTGATTATTACTAACTGATGGACGTACTAATTCTGCCATTCTTAACAATTATAACTTGAATCATTTTCAAATAATTTTAATTATATTAATTACAATATTAAGGGGCGCCATATATTAATTAATTAATTACAATAGTAATTAAATTCTATGTATTGAATTACTAATGACGCGCGGAATGAACAGAAACTTGATGTTTGTGGTGGCTATTCAAGTTGCTACTTTAGTTTTACACAATGTTTGTAATCATAAAAATAAAAACATTCAATTTTCTAGCATTTAATACTAACCGATATTAAGTTTGCATTACTCTTTTTATATTGCAATTATACCATACATTATATTATATATATATATATATATATTGTAATATAAATGTAAATTGAGTGGGTATAATAAAATAAATAAAAGGTTGATGTATGTAGATTGTGCTCACCTGTAAGCCCCACTGGTTGGGCTAGCCAATTTTGAAATATAACGGTGAATTACTGTTCTATGGTGTTCTAAAATTCTGATGTAATCAAGCCCCACAAGTTGGGTTCGCCAATTTTGTAATATAAATGTAAATTACAAAATATACAAATATAAAAATATGTGTAGTTGTATGAGAATTGTACTCTCACTATTGTGTGTAGTAATATAGATGATGTCTTCTAGTCTTCATTCGGCTCTCTCTGCTGGTCTTCACTTTGGTAATATATAATTGTAATTGTAATGGTGTTCTGGTATAATATTACCCAGATTGACTTTTATGGTGCGTAGGTGTAGTAATGACGTTCCGCTCCGGGAGACGTCGATTTGGTAATGTTCCTAAATAATGCTGTTATCAAATGTTCTTGGTGTATGTTGTTGTTGTAGCAATTTGAAATGTGATATAATTTTATAATTCTGAAATAATTGTTTTCGAGGTGTTTATATTCTTAAAATTTAGTAATAAATTGAGATTATTGATTGTAATTATAAATAGTATGGTATGGTGTGTCTTCTAGTAATGATCTTCCCTTCGTTAAATTTATTAAAAAGACAATCCACTTTGAATTAGGCGCGAACAGCTCTCTTCTTCTTCCTCTTGAAAGGTTGTAATTCGCATATATATGCCTTTAAAGGTTGTCGAGTTTTCTTTATTAATTAATGGTTATATTCCTTTATTAAAGAAATCAAATTAAATTCACTAGATAACAAGCGTTTATTCAACAAAATAATGAATTTGCTTAATTGAAAACAATGTTATAATGCCGTATCGACTCACTCAGGTCCGGTCGATCTATGACTTTTATATTGGTATTATACACATATAGGTTCTTTTAACGGTTATTTATAAAAAAGCCAGAGAAGGTCAGGGTCAGAAAGTATAACATTTACAATTCTAAAAATGTATTAAAATTAAACAATATAATGATAGTTATTAATAATAAAAGTTTATATATAATTTTTATTCACCCCAGTTCAGCAAACAGTTGTCGAGTTGAGATGACGAGATTGGTTCAAAATGGCCGCCTGGCGCATGCGCGGAGTTCACCTTCTAACACTGACAAGAGTATTTATGGAATAAATATGTCCCTTCTGCGGTTAAATCTTCTTCGCAATCGTATATTATCTTCTGGTGTATAGTTTAATGTCACTGGAGTAAGATGGAAAAGTCACTGGGTGTAAAAATGTTGTTAAATAAGTAGATCAATTGGTGTTTATGTGTGTCCGTTTAACCTCGAATATTCACTTGGTATTTGGTGTGATTCCAGTGTTATTTCGTTTAAATAGTGATATGTGATGCTGTTTATAGGTGTTATGTAGTTCATAGGGCAACTTCCCCACTTCACAATGATTAGAATAGTTTAAAATTTAATTTTTACACAAAAACTGATTCCGAACTTTAGTTATACGTAATCGCCATTAAGGTTGGGTTTTATAAAATATTCACGTCAAGTGTGCTCTTCAATGTATAATAATGAACTGCGTGGATTTCCTTCGTCATCCGAAACGTCTTAGCCAATTTAATATTAAAAAGACATTGTTTAAAATTGCCATAACTTCCGACACACTTTAATTTCGTGCACTATGCTTATAAAGTAAATTCGTTATTACTTAACTGTTTGAAATATAAAATACATATTCGTTTTCACTATTCTATTCTACTTATTTTGATAGTAATTAAGTTAGTATTACAAAGTTTTATCTGAAAATTATTTCTTATAATTTTTTGGGAGGTAGGCCTAAAATTATACTTCCCTGTCTTCTATGTAAATAATAGCCATTTTAACTAATATAATTATTATTCTATGAAATCTGAAATTTGTATAATTATCAATTCTCACTTATTTTATTGCAATTTAGTATATTAATGATGGTTTTTTCATATAATTCAGTTGTATATGATTCCCCTTCTGATAAAGTTAGTGAACCTATTTCAGTTTCAAATGGTATTTCATTATACAAATAAATAATTTTACTCATAGAATGACCATATCTTTAGAAAGCCTTATTTACATAGTATTTAATATGTTGGGTGTATCTTGCCTAAATATTGTCAGTTTGACTGGTTTATAAGATTAGGTTTATTAATTATTCTGCATTTTAACTTTATTATATTGCCTAGATTTGAATTGTGGCTATTTGCAGAATGTTTTACTAATGTAATTATTTTATTTCCTTCTCTGACTTCTGACTCTGATATATTTGATTAAAAATTAGTTCTCTGATCTGGCATAACAGTAATTATAGATTATACAATTAAAATATAACACCCAGATATATAAAACTGGTGTTCTTAATAACATTGTTTTGGTATATCACCTAATAACATAATAAAAAGTATTTCTACAACATTGGAAAGTTATCTAATTTTAGATAATGCATTCCTAAATTAACATGAACAATAAAATAACAATTATAATACTAATATTTCTTATGACTAACCCTTACTTATCTAAATGCTATATTTAATTAGAACCCCACATTTGGATCCATATATAATTGTTCATACCTTCTACTACTCCATCATAAACAGTTAGTTCTGTAATTCCCCATTTTATAAGATTTATGCCCCCTCTTAAAGTATAACCCTGGCTATCTAAGTTATATTCCATTCTATGGAATGTTCATACAGTTTTAGTAGCTTTTTATTAGTAAAATTACTACTTCATTATCAAAGTAGACACTGTTCACAAAACTTAAAGTTTGTTACTATGTACTGCAACTCATGTACCCTTTTAAAGTTTATTATTTATAATTTGATCACTTACACTTTTCCATGGTGAATTATTACTATATTTACCAGTCTTTTTCTAGTTTTTAATATGAAATATTCAACCATGGGGGAACTGTGAAGATTTGTTCATACACATTACACAATAACTTTTTGAATGCACTAATATTTACTACTGCTAACACTTTTAGTTTTTTGTCAGTTTTACAGTGATATGGTTTTTTAGGGTGTTATACTTTCTTTTTTGGGCATTCATTGATTTTGGGGTTTTTTGGGGGTTCTTTCCCTATGGGGTTTTTGTTTTATATGGGTCGTCTTAATTATTCTTCTTTCTTCTTGAGTTTGGTTATTCTTCCTTCTTCTGTAGTTTTGGATTATCCTTCCTTCTTCCTTCTTCTGTAGTTCTTATTTTTATTATTCTTCTTTCTTCTTTGAGTTTGGTTCTTCTTTATTCTTCCTTCTTCCTTCTTCAGTAGTAGTAGTTTTAATTAGTCTTCCTTCTTCTTTCTTCAGTAGATTTAGTTTGTTCTTCTTTCTTCAGTAATAGTAGTTTTAATTATTCTTCTTTCTTCTGTCTTCTGTATCTTTGATTGTTCTTCTTTCTTCAGTAATAGTAGTTTTAATTATTCTTCTTTCTTCTGTCTTCTGTATCTTTGATTGTTCTTCTTTCTTCATTCTTCAGTAATAGTAGTTTTAATTAGTTCTTCTTTCTTCAGTAATAGTAGTTTTAATTATTCTTCTTTCTTCTGTCTTCTGTATCTTTGATTGTTCTTCTTTCTTCATTCTTCAGTAATAGTAGTTTCAACTATTCTTCTTTCTTCTGTCTTCAGTATCTTTGATTGTTCTTCTTTCTTCAGTAATAGTAGTTTTAATTATTCTTCTTTCTTCTGTCTTCTGTATCTTTGATCGTTCTTCTGTCTTCATTCTTCAGTAGTAGTAGTTTTAATTAGTCTTCTTTCTTCTGTCTTCTGTAGTGGTAGTTTTGACTATTCTTCCTTCTTCTGTAGTTTTTCGCCGTGTATGCCTTCGTTTCTTCTGGTCTGGTTTCTTTGACGGGGTATATTAATTGCCTGCTTCTATCTTACCTGGGTAATTTTGTTATTATTAATTTTAGTCTTCTGGGTTTTTAAATTTGTATTATATTATATTATTTGCAGAATTTTTCTTTATTTAACCTTTCTTGTGAATATATTATTAAACAGTGCATTTTAATTAATTCTCATCTGGATATTCCATATATTAGAGCTTTATTAATGATCATTGAGTAATGCATTTGTGTGGATTATCTGTCACGCTACAATATATATATATATATATATATATATATATATATATATATATATTATTTTATATACTTTACTATATATATGTATATTAGATTATATATGTATATATTTCGTTAATAAATAAAACTGTACACGAGACTTAGATAGCAGCATAATTTGGGTTTAAGTAACCAAATTTCGCTCCTTCAGAACTGGTAAAATTTGGTCAGTATTCTATTAAAAATAAACAAAGAAAATTAAAACAATCTCATGTTTACAGCGATTAAAAAAAATATTAAAAGAAATTTTTTCATTTTCAGAACGACTTAGGTAGCCCACTCGTGCAGAAAAAGCAGCTGGTTGCATTCTACACCGGCGAAAACAACGTTGGACCTCTCACGTTCAACACGGTAGCCATACTGCGTGACTGGATTATCAAGACTATAAAGGAAAACTCGGAAGGCGATGAAGCTGACGGAATAGAGGACGATAATGTCGACTTTGGTAACGATGACGACTCACTTTAAGCCTAAGTACTTCTTTGTCTACGCCTGTAATGTATTTACCAACATGGTAAATGATTAGGAATATATATAAATAAAAGTTATTTTATGCAGCCACAATTTTTACTTCTTTTATGCCGTTTCCTCTTCCTGAAATCTCGTTTTTTAACTGAACAACGTTATTTGTAACTTATGTCACTCACACTATATGAGCATTTAACAGTCTACTCATTACTGAAGCTTCATCTCCGGCAAACTTAAGATTAAGATGAGATACCAGTTACTTTTGTACTCATGATTACCTACAGTTTAACTGGTAATCCAACGATACTTGCATCGAATAAATTTTGATGGTGTGTACAAAAAGAAAAAAAAATCAATTATAATTTTATGATTAAAATACATGCATAAGTGGGTACACTATAAATTTGTATTCTTGTATTTACGGTTGAAAACACATCCCCTTTAACTATAATTTTACTGTATTATTAATTTTGTAGTACATAAATTATACTGCCTAATTATACAACCATCACATACAATTTTAAATTAACATGTGAACTAAATGCAAACTAATACGTGAAATAAAAAACAAATATGTTCAATAGGCATACTTCATTGCTTTTTGGGTCCGCACACACTCTTCCAATCTTCCAGAGTGAAAATGTACAAATTGGATAGAGAGTGTTTCCAAGATGCTCATCAAAACTCTTCAATTCTCCAGATTTTAACAGTTGTTTACCGTCATCAGCGCAAGGTGTTACTTGTATGTGTTTAGTGGGTAGACCTAATTCACTGAACCGTGTTTAAAAACAATGGAGGAAAGAAAATATATATTCAGGTTGTATTACACAGTTTCTGATCTGACTAACGTAGTAAAGAACGTATTTTACAACAAATAATAATACACACAAAAAGGAAAAATTAACAACGTTTTGTGAAACAGGGAATTAAAAATTCATTTTATAAGCCTGCAATAAAGAGTTTCTTATACAAACAGAAGCAGCATTGACAATTATCATATTGGAATAGCCGTGTAAATAAGCGTTTATGAATAGGGATCAAACGGGCATTAGTTAAACGGCCAGTAAGATAAGGCCAGTTAAACACGGGGCTATCATATTCGAACTCTTTACAAACGAGAAACTTCTTACATTTTAGTCATAAAAATGACAATATTATCCACATAATTAAATATTTTTTAATCTTAAATAATTTTTTTTAATATCCAGTAACACTACAACTTTCACATTATAGTTTTGCTGTTTACGGTTTACAATTATTCCCATTTATATTTTCGGTTAATGTGATTGGTTTCGACTGTTGTTTATTGCTTTTGTGTTCCATGTATAAAGAATTTGTCAAATTCTCGGACTTGGCAATTTGACAATTGTTTTATCGTTTTCCCGCACAGATATTTTATCTTTAAAAATAGGAAATGTCCGGTAAAAGGAGACGAGTGATAACAGTCGTTAAAAATTTTTACGTTAGCTAAAAAACGACAGGTAGAAAAAAAAATTAACTAAAGTTCGTTTAACGGGGAATTAGCCTGTAGGAAGTGCACAAAATTGCTGAAAGTTCTCTATTATGTATCTATATTACGTTTTAATTTGCCTACAAAAATGTTTTATAAAAGAAATGTTAGATTATTGGAATTTATTGTTCCCAACGTGTTGAAGTAGCAGTAATAGGTGATCCACTGTTTCCGACCAAGGAACACTTATTTGTAGATTAACTACAAAATACGCCTTCTGACACACGTTGTAAAACTGTCAACAAATAAATTCGGCAAGGACATTAAAACTGATAGATTTTTGGCTAGCTTTATCTAATGTGAAGTTGGTAGTGATGGAAGCAGCTAAAACTGCTGAGGCTGAGCTTGACAGGTGTTTTCATGAAGCAAAAAAAGTTGGAGACCTACTGGGATCATTTTAGGGGACAGACAAGGAAAATGACAAAATTTTGTAATGCAGCTTCTGTTAAAATTGAATAAGTTTTTTCAGTAATTGTAAAGTTAAGAGTAATTAAAGTTGTCTATAAACTCATTAATATTATATATTTTAATCTGATTTTTATTATTTCAATCGCCTAGTGGTTTGTTCAGTACAAAAAAAAAAAAAAAAAAAGTTTTGTTTGTGGTGGTAGAACAAAAAAAAAAAAAAAAAAAAAGTTTTACTTCTAATCAGTTAATTTTATTTTAAATTAACTTTAATCAGTTATATTTTCTAAGCATTAGCTTCAACTTAAACTTAGTTTTTAGAGTATTAACTTTGACTTCAATCATTTAAAAATATTTATTAACTTTCCAATGTCTGCTGTGAATACACTATGATACATAATACATGCACCTAACTAATTAATACATGTCTACAGTGTGTATGTCTACTATATATTAACAGTTTAACTGACGTTGATCAATATTCGGAATATTGGTTCCTACAGCGCAATCAAACTGAATCAATGATGTAATGATTAGATCCGATATTAAATACATATTATATGCCCGTGCGAAAGCTTTCACGGTTCTAACAGGTTTTTGGGTACGTTCATGTATGAAATTTTAAAAGTTCACACGTTTCGTTCTGTAATCCTGAAACATTTTCGAGGCGTACTGTTCTCGATTTGGCTACGGTGAACGTTATATATCCGACTTCCCTTGAGAGAGTTCGTGGTCGTTAAGGTTAGTAAGTGTGTTAAGGCATTTTGGCGTCTGTTATTCTGCAAACTGTCAGCTAGAAATTTTCAAGCTGCCGCTAATTCGTTTCTCTCATTGACCGTTATCTGTCCTTTTTTACTATTTCAATAATCATCTTTGACGTGGTCTCGCTTTTCACCAATTTAAAAGCCTCTAATTTTTCGATTTTAGAAGCACGCCAGATAATACAAGCTACATAAAAACCGCCTCAGCATCACGGAACTAACAAAGCACTGTCTGACCCTTACCTACTTTGCATTCAACAAGCATTTCTACAAGCAAATAGAAGGAGCACCAGTGGTCATCGTAAAACCTTTTCATGTATAACCTCGAGAAGAAGGCAATCAGCACGGCAGTGTTGCGAATAAGGTCACAGCTGAATTGCTTGTTTTGAGGTCATAATGTAACATTTAAAACTGAGGACGTTTTAAGATTAAACCAACAAAGATTTCCTTAAAACTTTACGAACGAATAAAAATTCTGTGTGAACTCGTGGGTAAAATTTTAATCAGCTTACCTTGGAAAGGAAGCAACACAACAGAAAATATTATTATAAATCCAGGATATGATTTAATTACTTTAGAGTCTGTCTTTGAGGCAGAGGATAGTGACAGTGATATATGTCCTATGTGAAAGAAATGTATGACAGTGAATAACTTTGTGTACAAAATAAATAACATGTATTGAGAAAAAAACGTTTTTTGTTACATCGTCAGAATCTTTATTAGCCGTTAACTGACCGTATGGCATTACTTCTTACTCAGAGCTGTAAGTCAGGCGATGTTTGTATTACTGTAATCTAAGGGGTGGGGCATTCTGCTACAAAATGTTCAACAGTCGAGTGACGAGAATTTTTTTGTATATTTACAAACATAGTACATTTTGTACTAAATATTTTATTGTGAATCGGATAACTCTACTCACAGCTGCGTATCAGATAAGATTTTACTACAAATTTAATTAGGTTTTTTTAATATTTGTATAGAAAGAAATAATTTTTTGCCTAGAAGACAATTTTAGATGCATACGCAAAGTATACAGGACTGTCTGAATGATTATACGAAAGCTTAATAATAAAATTTTAAAATCGAATCAGGTACAAATTAGTTGGGAAATTGGTTTTCATCCGAGGTTTTTACAATATCCACACTTGACCTTACAAAAGGCATATATGAGATTTGTTTATACGGATTCATACGAGACTGCAAACATTTTCTTTGAAAACGTTAACCGAAATTCCAGTAATCTCCGCGTTTTAAATCGCATTTTAAAACGTTATTTCAATTGCAGCGAATTAATAAATGAAAACAATTAAAGAGAAATCATCTGTGGAGAAAAGAGCTTCGATATACAAAAGGGTTGATAATTTTATATGAGTGGTCAACGAAGATGGTGTCATTGGCGTTATTGACTTTAGCTGATCACAGTATTAGAACATAATCGATTAAACAAAAGTCGGTTTAAGAAAGGGCGGAAACGTCTAAAAATGATTTGTTAAATACAAAGGCTTTTCTACTATAAACAAAAATACTTATTTGAGAAATGTAACTTCTGCCAAAGAAAACACGATAACAGCAAAATTGTATAAGACAAATTATTAAAAATTATTTTGTTTGTTTGTTTGGATTGGGGAACGTTTGTTTGGCGTTAATTATTTAATGATGGACGGTCGTCCATCAGATAGAACTAAATTGTATTGTCTGTTAATTAAAAGAACACCATCTCAGCCTACGACATATGCAATTCTTACTTCTTAATTATGCCGCGTAAAGTCTATAACTGAAGCTTCATATGTTTGTCGGTTTATTTATTTATATCACAATTCTTCATCAGTAACATTAGTACTCATTCAACACATTCATTGCACTCTCGAAAAATGTGGAAGCGCTGACTACTCTGAGACGAAGCATCGTGTTTATCTTACTGACAAACCCAAATCACTGTACAAAACTTTAAAAGTAAAAATGGTATTCATCAACTTTCTTTCAGTAGAATAGTTTTTATTATATTGTTAAAAATAATAATAATTACAATGTTTACGTAGAAAAATGTGTGTATAACCAATAGAGCTGAAAAAAATGACGGTGGGAGATTATAATAAAAATATACAATTCAAACGTTCTTCTTAATAAGAGCCTGATTTTCAAGAATTTTTTACTTTAAATGAGACTCGATCTCTTATAAAAGTGCGGGACTTAGCGATATTTAAGCCTGTGTATGTGCTCTTAATGCAGTTACTCACTATTTTCTTGAAACACAACATTTCTGGAGTGAATTTACTAGTTAAATTATAAATTATGTATAGATTTTTAAAATACCTTCATTTGAAGTGTAACTCAAGTACGTTATAACCGTTTTACTGTGTAGACTCATAAACAGAACCTATGAAAGATAGAGAAGCTACGTGCTCTGTACATCTTAACAAATAATTGATGTATCAGTGTCTCCAAGCTTACTTGGGTAACTCTATTTTGGTCTAATAGAGATTTTGTATAACAAAAGTACAGTATTAGTTTAGTGGGGGTATAAAACTGTATTGCACTCAGAAAACAGGTTTGGGAAGCAAAATTATAAAAAAAATTGAGAATAATATTTTCAAATCAGTAACTTTGTCTATGTACATGAACAGTCTTTATTGGAATCTAAACCTATTGAGGTTATGCGCACAGTCTCATTACTGCGACATGCAGATTTATGAGGATGAGGCGACCAGTGAAATATTCGTATGTACGTCATTCAATTAATTTGCCAATAATTCGAGGTTTGTAACTTTACTTTTATTGCTGTGCCGGGATTTGAATTTTCCCGGCAGGATTTAAACTTGGAAGGCCACCAAATTGCGGCAGTGGGGGGAGCCCAGCTACCTTGATCTTCAAGGTTGCCCGGACTACGGCGATGTAATTCAGCTACCCGCATCCGTTCGGTTATAGGTTCACAATCATCAACAATTTTGTTTTTGTGGCATGGTCGGTTAGAAGCCTACAAGCTACCTCATTTAGTTTTCAGTCTTCCGACTGAGCGTTTCGTAGTCTGACGGCGTGGCAAACTTCTTATTCAACTTACAATGGGTTCGTAAATTTATAAATTGCCTCAGGTGAGAATCATTACATTATTCGCTGTTAATTAATTAGGGGGTTTGTGTATTAATTTAATAATGAGAATGCGTGTTAATTTGTGTATGTGTGTGACTCACATGTCACTTCCGGTATCTGGGAGCACGTGGCGACTTTGCACTTAACTGCTTGTGAAATTGAAAAGTAAATGTGCATGTAAAGGTAAAAGTAATTTAATGTAAACGTTTTGAATTTTGTAAATGTTAATGAAAATATAAATGTAATTTTTAAGCTTGCTTATTACACAGAACAGTATTGCTAATAACAGAGTAGTAGTGTGGATAAAAATTGTCACAGTGTGTATGTGGTGTCTGTGTTCCGAGGCGAGAAAGAGTTGGGGTAGGCTAGTTGTATTTCCTGACGGCCCACTACAAATAAAAAATGTTACATTGTCCCCACACAGCCGGGAGAAGCGGAAATGCGGAGATGGTGACACCAACATACCACATGACATGTTTGGTGTCATCGGCAGAGCTGTGTACCAGAACGCTCCCCATCGCCGTCAGACTTAGAAATACTCCAGAACACCAAAAGGACAGCCGCCCAGAAGGAGTCTAGCAGGAGGTTCGGAACTCACCAGCACCATTACTACACTCATCATCACAGGCTCTAACTGGTATCATCAATTCTTCAAAAGTACAGGTGGAGGATTTCATTTATTAAACCTCGACAACAACACTCCACCGTTTTTCAAAGCATAAAAGAAAGCATGAATATAAACATTATTTTCATATTATTTTGAATGTTCATTACTTTTTTCACAGCACTTAACAATTATTATTTAAGGCACTTTCACTTGTGAAAAAAAAATGTAATTTTCACAAGTGAATGTGCCTTAAATAATAAGTATTTTCATATTTATAATGATTAAATGTTTGTTAGAACAAGTCATGTGGATATACATATTTTTGATTTATATTATTAACTGTGCTAAAAAGAATCTACTTGTTATGCTGTTTGATTAATTTTTATTGTTACTAGTATTGGTAATTGTGATTAATACAGATTGAATATGTATATTTGTTGATAAAATGAAAACTAAGTACTGCTATGAATTACACAAGAATTCAATCGTTTGAACACTGTAGCAAAATATGTTATGACAATGAAATGAGGAAGCACTAATAAAAAGTGGTTACTGATTAAATGAGTGTTTTATTGCAAGTCCTGTCACTCTGGGCTCCAGCACATTTTTCTCCATCTAGGCCAAGCGTCTAGTTTTAAATTTTACGTAACGGCCTAATTAGGCCGTTACATATGGTACCTGAGCGTGGTTATAACATCTACGTGTGGTGACCTGAAGGTGGAAGAGCTTGCAATGCAATTTGGGAGTTAACATAAATTTTTCTGGGTCGACGAGAAAGGTGATGTAATTCTATATATATGTATATGTTATGTGTTACAATTTTGAAATGGAATGAGTTCAAAAACATTTTTATTAGTGTTTGTGGTTGTTAATGTTTTTATGAATTTAGAAATGTTGATATTGTGTTGAAAGGTGTGGCTACTATTGTTATAGTTAGTGCAAAGTATGTCATTTAATATTATAATCACTTCTTTATTTTAAATATTATTACTATCAAATTGTAAACCGGAGGTAACGTATATAATTCTGTGGGTGTCACACACATTTATATGTTTGTATGGCATGTATAATTATTCAGGTTGTTTATGCGGGATATTGAGTACGTTCCGTTTGGGGTTTTATGAATGTTTGGTGTACCCTTGGAAATTTTTTTTTTCTGCATGCCCAGGTTCTGTCAGACCTTGTCGGAGTTGGTTATAACCAGTTCGACCCTGTTGGGTATTGACCTAAATTGTTGAAGCATACTGTGTTATCTAATGATCTTCCATCCCTGATGTGCTTGCACTGATGGTTTTAATTTGATTGTTGAGCTATTGCATCGCGATATGGGAATTACCCTGGATTATATATATATATATATATATATATATATATATATATATATATACACAGTGGAACTTGGTTATAACGTCATTGAAGGGACCAAAAAAATAATGACGTTATGTCCGAGTGACGTTATAAAAGAGTCGTTATAAAAGACCATTTTTAATCACTAGTAAGGAAGAGAAATAAAAAAAAGATCTTTGCATTATTAACATTATTCGTGATATTTATTCTAAAGTTTACAAACTGCATTTCACTTATACAAACAGCATGAAGAATATTTTAAAAGATCAAAAAGAAAGTACATGTAACTTACATTTAGGCTTACTGTCGAAAGTAATCCGTAATTTTCTTTTGAACGCTCCTTTCTGAAAAATAAATTCTTTCTGTTGTGCTGTGGAGATGCTGCGCTGCATTGAACGTGTCGTCAGACGTCTCTCTAAAGCAGTAAAATCGTGAAAGAGTTTCGGCGGCTCTCATTGCTTCCTGTACTGTCGGACAAACAATGTCGGCATCCTCCTCTTGCATCAGTATCTTCTTCAACACTGTCTTCTGCTTCTATGTTTTTTACTTCCGCGATAATTTCTGCGTCACTCAACACTTGGAATGTTTCTACTTGGTCATCCACTGATGCATAGGAATCAAGTTCATTTCCAAATTCATTTACGTCGAATTTCTTAATCCACTCCGAGAGCGGCAGGTCGTCGTCTTCGTCATCATCGGGTAAATTTTCATGTACGAGTTGTGCTTTACTAAAGCATTTTGCTATCGTCTTCTGTGTTACACTCTTCCAAGAGTCGTCTAGGAATTGTATTGCATCTAAGAGTGAAATTGTGGCAGGTTGCGCCGTGTCCATACAGAAAATAATTTTTTTTTTAAGTCGCTTGCGGTAGTGACACTTTAGGCTTCTAATGACGCCTTGGTCCATAGGTTGCAGGACACTCGTACAGTTGGTCGGTAAGAAGACCAGATTACTGTTTGTCAAATTTAACTTTGGATGGGCTGCACAGTTGTCAACTAGAAGTAGAATTATTCTGTTTTTCGATGACAGTTCTTTATCCCACTTTCTTAGTTCATCTTCAAAAATATTAGAAGTCATCCACGCTTTTTTGTTGGCAGCGTAACTTACAGCAAGTTTTTTGATGTTTTTAAAACATCTAGGATGCAAACTTTTCCCGATAACTAAAAGTTTCCTTTTTTCGGTTCCCGTCATGTTCGCACAAACAAAAACTGTAACTCTTTGTTTAGAGAACTTCCCACCAACGCCCTTTTCATTTTTAAATTTGAAAGTCTTATCTGGAGTTAATTTATAAAAAATTCCGGCTTCATCTCCATTAAAGATGTCTTCATCTTTATATGATCGTCTAATTTCTGGCCACGTTTACGCACCCAATCGCCTGTAACATTTAGATCTACGCAAACACATTTAGATCCTTTTTGCAAAGGAAATCGAGTGTCGGGCCTTAAATCGATCTAGCCATCCGTTGGAGCACGTAAAATCAATACCAAACAATTTTCCGAATTCTGTAGCTTTCTCTTTCAGAATTGGTCCACTCACAGGAATATCTGAACATCGACACTGTTTGAACCATTTCAATAGTGCTGCATCCACATCACCATGTTCGGATTTCCTAATTTTTTTAATTTTTTCTCCATCTTCCTCAAATTTTTTTAACTTTGTCCTTGTTTTTTTAAAATTGAACCTACAGTAGAATTCACTAAACCAAACTCACAGCATACATCAGCTATTTTACGTCCACTTTCATATGATCTAATTACACGTACTTTCTCTTGAATAGACGGAACCTTTCTTTTTGTACTAGAACTTGCCATGATTACTGTATAAAAATGTAGACCTAGGCCTACATATAAAATTCTATAAACAGTGGTTATAGTGCTGTTACAGTGCTTATCACTTGCATACAATGTATGTCTGTAGCCATGGGCGTAGCGCGCGCACATATATACGTTTATATGAAATTTAGAGTAAAATATCTGAGAAATTTTTGACGCTATAACAGAGTAGTACAATATTTAGTGACGTTAAAACCGGGAATTTTTATAATGTTAAAGATATCAGTTTGACCGGACTTATGACAAAATAACGCTACATCCGAGTTGACGTAACAGCCGAGGCCGTAATAACCAAGTTCCACTGTGTGTGTATATATATATATATATATGAATTAATATTTTTTTTTGGAGAATGCGTTTATGATCGGACCAGGCACTCTCGTTATTGACTTGGAGTCTTGGATCTTGGGATGATCCATGATTTTATAAAATTTTCTTAATTTTGTCAATACCTTAACGGTATATTGTACTGTGTGGTAATGTTTCGTATCAATGTTGTTGAGTGTTTTCTTGTTCGGATAATTCGGGGAGCTCGCACTCCTTTTCGTCTTCACCCTTTCTCTTGCTTCGTTAGTTGATCCTGAGGCCACTTGTAGGAAGTCAAGTTTTTTCTCTTCTGTTGTCTGCTAGTAGTGATTTGTTAATATGTGGTATCTAATTGTGTAATTCTGGCGGGGGCTTGTTACCATAAATGCCCAACCCCATTACCGGTATCATCAAGAATCTTCCTCTGGTTGATGGACAAGATGAGGGCAAATTGTTACTTTTCCTTGGGATTGTCTTACAGTTATCAGACTTCCCTGGGGTGTCTGATGAGGCCCTCTTTGCTCTCATATATGCGTATTGCCGGGGTCCAATGGCTGAGCCGGTCACACATGCCATGCGATGTGGCGGCAATTTAGACTCATTCCATGGAGAGGTGTTGGACTCTTTTATACCTGGCCGGCTATGAGATCAATTACGCCTAAAATTGTTCTATCGGGTACATGTCAATGACGAAAGGTTGGTCGATTTTGTTTCTAGTATTAGAGATTCGGCCCGGGTTTTGAAGTTGGGGTTGTCTGAGCCAGAAATATTTCAAGTAATTTTGGCGGCAGTGACTCCCCAAGAATGATCTCGTTTTGTTTTCGCGGAGCGACCGCGTTGTTTCGCTGACCTGGACCGGTTATGTGTAACGTCCAGGAACATCCAAGCGAATGATGAATCCAGAAATCAAATAGTTGCGCGTAACACTAATTACTGGACTGGTGAACGACGCACTGTTCTACCACAGGACGGTCCTAGGTTTCCGACAGTTAATAAGTCTGCTGGCGTGAAGGATCGTAATCCCACTAAGGTGATTTGTTTTCAGTGTAATAGGCCAGGTCACATTAGACGATTTTGATCCGGGGTTAGTCCGAGTCCAACGTCATCTCCCCAGGCGTCAATGTCAAATTCAAAGAAACGGGGCAGCAAGGGGAAGATAAGTCGGAGGTTGCTTTCTCCTCCTCGTCGCGGGTCTTTAAAACTACGTTCCTCCAGGAATCCAGTAGGTTCAACATCTCCTGGCAACAAGTTCCTCAAAACCATTGGTAGTACCACTTCTATGTGCCCCTTCTTGATGTTGGAGTTGGAAAGAAATCAACTCAGAGCTGTGGTTGACTCCGGATCAGCAAGTTCCGTCATTTCATCCAGAGTGTGCGAGGACCTTGAAAATCAAGTTTTAATTAAAGGGTCTGAAGTTTCTTCAATAGTGTGCTGGACAGCATCTCGGGAAATTCTGCCCATCTCCAGGGTAATTTCCTTTAAATTTAAAATCAAGGGAATTTCTTGTGTGTGGAGCTTTTTGGTTTCTCCGGCACTGGGAGTCGACATTGGTGCCGACTTCATCTTTAAGAGTAGTCTCATTTTTGACAATCCAATTTGAATTTTCCCAGCAGGATTTAAACTTGGAAGGCTGCAAAGTGTATGATTTATAGTGGATGAGGTGACCAGTGATGTATTCGTATGTACGTCATTCAATTAATTTGCCAATAATTCGAGGTTTGTAACTTTACTTTTATTGCTGTGCCAGAATTTGAATTTTCCCGGCAGGATTTAAACTTCGAAGCCCATCAAAGTGCGGCAGTGGGGGCAGCCCAGCTATCTTGATCTTCAAGGTTGCCCGGACTACGGCGATGTAATTCAGCTACCCGCATCAGCTGTTCGGTTATAGGTTCACAATCCTCAACAATTTTGTTTTTGTGGCATGGTCGGTTAGAAGCCTACAAGCTGCCTCATTTAGTTTTCAGTCTTCCGACTGGGCGTTTCGTAGTCTGACAGCGTGGCAAACTACTTGTTCAACTTACAATGAGTTCGTAAATTTATAAAGTGCTTCAGGTGAGAATCATTACATTATTAGCTGTTAAATAATAAGGGGGTTTGTGTATTAATTTAATAATGAGAATGCGTGTTAATTTGTGTATGTGTGTGACTCACATGTTACTTCCGGTATCTGGGAGGACGTGGCGACTTTGCTCTTAACTGCTTGAGAAATTTAGAAGTAAATGTGCAGGTACAGGTAAAAGTAATTTAACGTAAATGTTTTGAATTTTGTAAATGTTAATGAAAATATAAATGTAATTTTCTAGCTTGCTTATTAAACAGAACAGTATTGCTAATAACAGAGTAGTAGTGTGGAGAAAAATTGTCACAGTGTGTATGTGGTGTCTTTGTTCCGAGGCGAGAGAGAGTTGGGGTAGTTGTATTTCCTGACGGCCCACTACAAATAAAAAATGTTACAGGGTCCCCGCACAGCCGGGAGAAGCGGAAATGCGGAGATGGTAACACCAACATCCGTCACTATCAGCAGAGCTGTGCACTAGAACGCTCCCCATCGCCGTCAGACTTAGAAATACTCCAGAACACCAAAAGGACAGCTGCCCAGAAGGAGTCTAGCAGGAGGTTCGGAACTCACCAGCACCATTACCACACTCATCGTCACAGGCTCTAACTGGTATCATCAATTCTTCAAAAGTACAGGTGGGAGGATTCCATTTATTAAACCTGAACAACAACACTCCACCGGTTTTCAAAGCATAAAATAAAGCATGCATATAAACAGTATTTTCATATTTATTTTGTTAGAACAAGTCATATGGATATATATATATATATATATATATATATATATATATATATATATATATTGTAGCATGACAGATAATCCACTTAAATCAATTACCAGATGATCATTAGTAAAAATCAATTATATGGAATATCCAGAAAGATCCAAATGAAAACCAAATAAAAAGCACAATAAGTTACCATTATTACAAGAAAAAGTAAACATAAAGAAGAAACCTGCAACTAATATAATTGTACAACAAATTAAAACCCTAGAAAACTAAAATTAAAATAACAATAATACCCAGGTAGGATAGGAGCAGGCAAGGAAGATACCCAGACCAAGTAAACCGACAAAGTAACCAGACGAGTATAAACAAAAGTGTATAATAACGAAATGGTACTGAAGAAACAAGAATGAAGAAGGAAGATACCTAAAACAAACAAATAGACTTAATGAACAGAGACAAGTGAAGATCACATAGAATAAAGGAAGTGGAACACGACCAATACCCAATAGAAACCCCATAGGGAGGAAACAAAAACCCCAAAAGAAAGTAAATGTCACAATAGAAAGTATAACACCCCAACAAACCATAAACTCATGTAAAACTGATAAAAACAAAAAGTGTTTAAAGTGCTAGGTAGCAATGCACCCAAAAAAGTTATTGTATAGTTTATATAGACAAATCTTAACAGTTCCCCCATGGTTAAACAATTTGATATTACAAAACTATGAAAGGACTAGTGATAATATCAAGAAATAACCAGGGATAAGTGCAAGTTATAACTTTAAGTGTTTTTAAATAGTTCATGAATGATATTTAATCAAGTAATATGGTGAAGGAGCAATGAATACTCTTTCTAATAAAATGCCACTGTTTTATGAGAACATTCCACAGAATAAATAATATAAATAGATAGCTTGGGTTTAGTGCATAACGTGACGGGGAATACATCCCTAAAATTAAGAAAAACAGATAAGACTGTAACTAAATAGTTTTAAGGGAGTGTTAAACATTTAATGGAACAAAATGTTATGTTACAGTTTCCATATATATTAACTCTATAAATAAGATTTGGAAGTAGAGATTAATACTTGTATTTATCAAATGTTATTTTGTTAGTAGTTTGAATTAGGAATGCAATATCTGAATGTAGATACCATTCCTATATTGTAAAATGTTTTTATATGTTACTGTAAGTAATCAGTACAAAAAAGGTATGATTCAAAATACCAGATTTAATAGTAAATAATTGTTATGTTTTAATTGTTTAAAATCAATACTCAATGTTATAGTAGTAAAGGAACAAATTAATAATAAATATTATATTAGAATAGAAGGTCAGAAAAGGGTACAAACTAACTGTATTATTAAAAACTTTGCAAGTAACAACAGATAAAATCTAGGCCAGATAGTAAATTTAGACTACATAATAATTGACAAATCTAGTCCTATAAACCAACTAAACTGATGATATTTATGTAAGATAAACCCACCATATAGTAATACAATGTAACTTATACTTTATAAAGATATTGTCAGAAGATAAGTAAAATTATAAATAAAAATGGAATGTAGTAACTAACATTACAGAGGAGGAGTCATAGATAAATGAATTATATTTAAAAACAATAATTAATGAACTAAATTGCAAGAAATTAAGTAAAAATAGACAATTATATCAATTTTAGATTCAGTATAATAATAATTATATCAGAGAAAATGGCTATTATCTGGTCAAAGACAGGAAACACATATTTGAACCTACTATTCCACCATGAAAGAAATATAACTTTTTTAAATGAAAACTTTGTAAAACTATATTAATTAGTATCAAAATAAGCAAAATAGATTAAAGAAACCGAATATGTATTTAGTATTTCATACAGTTAATTAATAACGAAAATAATTTCCGTGTATAATGTATTCAAATAAAATGTATCGGAAGCTAAGATAATTTGAAACAATGTATAATATATATTAAATTGGCTAAGATTTTCAGGAGACGAAGGAAATGAGAACAGTTAATTATTATCCGTTGAAGCGAACAGTTAAACGAGGTTTTGCTCCGTGTAACCTAATTAATGGCGTGCTATAATTAAACCGAGTTCAGTAAAAAGTTTTATAAATTTTTTAATTTGAATTTTTAACTTGTGGAACAGTGAAAACGAACAATGAACAGTGCATTACATATAAACAGAACCACACATGGCTAAATCATTGAAATAACACCACTACAATAAATTTTACGTACGAAACAAAAAAAGGTTAAATACGACACATTTGACAAAAGTGAGATAGACATAATAAAACACATTTACACCAAGTGAACTAATAAACACTACACCAGCAACACTCAATTAACTCCAGAACCAATATCCACAATTGCTGAGACGAATAAACGGTGAAGTGACATCTTGATTGGAAGAAATATTCATCGAGGTGATAGACGTTCCACTGCGGATGCTCCTGTCGGCCATTTTGATTTTTCATCATTCTCATCAAGGCGAAGCAAACGAATTTCTACACTGCATTGGTTCGAAATATATACTATATAAACTTCATATATTAATTAATAACGTTGTAATTGTTAGTTTTAAGACATTTCTAATTGTAAGTGTTATAGTTTCTTGTCCCTACCCTTCTCTGGCTATTCTAATATAACCGTTCACAGAACATATTTTATATAAACAGTTAATGTAAAGTTTTTGTCGACCGGCCCTGAGTACGAGTCGATCCTGTTGTCAAATATCGATTATTATCGATAAAATTTAATAAATTTGTTAATAAACCTTCTATTTATGCAATTTGGTTGAATTTTTCTTTAAATATACTTAAAGAATAAGTTAATCAAGGACACAGACTAACCGAAAGACGGTATATACAAAAATAAAGAACGCATCGAAGAAGAAGAAGTGCCGTCTATCGACAAGTACTGCAGTTAACCAGATTAACATAAAGTGATTTACAGAAAGTGACACCACTACACTATCAACCATAATTCCATTAAAATTTTAACACCAAACAATAACCACAATTATTTTTTAAATACTAGTAATAATAAACACGACACAAATATTTTTCAGAAACAACAAAAATTTTCAAATTTAGAAAAAAAATTTTTTTTTAATTTTTTAATTCATTGTCAAATTATAACATTATTATTTTGTAACCACGAGAAACGTTACAAAAAAAAAAATATGTATATATATAAATATTTGTGATTTATATTATTAACTGTGCTAAAAAGGGTCCACTTGTTATGCTGTTTGATTAATTTTTATTGTTACCAGTATTGGTAATTGTTATTAATACAGATTCAATATGTATATTTGTTGATAAATTTAAAACTAAGAACTGCTATGAATTACACAAGAATTTAAATCGTTTGAACACTGTAGCAAAATATGTTATGACAATGAAATGAGGAAGCACGAATAAAAAGAGGTTACTGATTAAATGAGTGTTTTATTGCAAGTCCTGTCACTCTGGGCTCCAGCACATTTTTCTCCATCTAGGCCATGCGTCTAGTTTTAAATTTTACGTAATGGCCTAACTGGGCAGTTATATTGTTAACATTAAGAAGCCCATTTAAACACTTGAACTTGGATTCACTCCTTTTGAGTTTCTTGTGATTTATGGGTAACAAACAAAATGCTTATATACGAACAAATTATATTTTTTAGTCTAAAGCACGAACTGAACTTATTATAACTCTTTATACCTTATTAAACAAGCCAACGCCTTATAAAATGTATGTAACATTCAGAAGCCTGAATCGGTGTAACATCATATAAGGAGATATGACAATAAGAACATAATAAGAACATAGTAGTTACTATATTTTCACAAATAAATAAACATTTTTACTTCTACTAAATAATAAACTAAAAATCAGTATAGGTAAGTTTACCTGACATGAATCAACTGTTTTCGTGACAACGGAGAATGGTATGTAGGCTAATGCGCGTGCATCAACATAGAAACATAGCTCAGCTTTCTCCGAGAAGCGGTGGAGATTTATTGTGTTCGTACTTTTAAAAAAACACCAGTTTTCATCAAAAGGGTAGCGTTTAGTTATTTTCTATATTTTCCGGTTTTGGGAATGAAATGAGTTGAGGAGTGAACATGGAGTGAAGTCTGGATCACCGTCGACTTCAGTGCAAAGCAAAGTCATACAGAGTCAGAGTCGGAAAATAGTTTATGACGTGTACAATTTTATGAAATTGGAAGATAAAAAATATCAGAAAGTTATAGACAAGGCTAGAGTGTGTGTCTAAGTAGTGTTTGTTTTTTAGAATTAATAAAGGATCATCACCCACATACGGGTGAAAATCTCTCAGCACACCCCATAAAAGCGTTCAACAAAGGAAATAAAAACTGATTTCGATAAGTCTACTATTCGACGCAGTGGCGTATCTAGAATTTGGCCTTGAGGGATGTCCGGGGGTCGATTGGGCTTCATACAAAAAAAAAACAAGTTAAGAGTGATCAAACCTTACAATCTTCAAAGTGGCTAAACAACGTGTGATAAATCCTGAAATCAGTCCCAAAAAAGTAAACGGTAAAAACAAAATAAATAAACGGGTTATTCAAACGTTGTTTACAAGATACTTTATTGTCTAAATTGATTTTCCTATATTTTATATTTCAAAAGTATACGCTAATGATGTGTAATAAACCTGTTTGTATATTTAAATAAGAGTCGCTACTTTCTGAGCGTACACGGCTGAAAAAAGAGTATAAAATTTAAGAGATTAACAGAAGTCCTGAGGGGAGGTCCGGACTCGTTCGTCCCTCCGGTAAATATGCCCCTGATTAGACGAATTATTCACTCCACAAAAGGGGAAAATCAACATTAAAAGTTATTGTCAAAATTTTAAAAGAACAAACTAATTATAACGGTAGTGTAGGCCTATCTAATCTGAGACACATTATGCGTCAAATTGGATTTCAATGCAAACGTGCCGAAAGAAATAGGAAACTTTTAATATAAAAACAAGACAAAAATTAGGAGTTGATTACATAAGAAAATTACGGCAATACAGAGAAGGACGGCGCCGCATAGTATACACAGATGAAACTTATTTTCATAGTTCAACGTCAGTTATAAAAACATGGACAGACAATGACAAAAGTGGCTGATAACTCCACCAAACAAGGACAACGGGTGGTTGTAGTTTATGCTAATGGTGAAATGGATTTGTACCTAATGCGCTCTTAATGTTTATACCGGGTTCCAGAAAATGCGATTATCACATCGATATAAAAACTATGATAGTGGATGACTAAAATGTTAATTGCGAACTTGAATGAGAACAGTGTAATAGTAATGGATAATGCCGTAATGTGCAAATAAATACATCTCTAACACCATTAACAAAGAAGACAGACATGATTAACTGGTTAATAAACCACGGTATTTTTTTATTCCATCTGTGTTAAAGCCTGAGCTATATTGACTAATAAAAATAGAACATAAAACTTTTAAAATAAATGTTATTTTGGCAAACCATGGACATTCCGTTTTACGACTTCCACCCTACCTACCAGATCTTAGTCCTATAGAAATGATTTATAACCATGAACAGCGTGTTAAAAGAAAAAACGTGCTTTTTTCTGTAGGCAGTGATATAAACTTATTGAAAAAAGAATTTGAGTGTATTTCCGCCAAGGACTGGACATCAAGGTACGACCTCGTAATGAAAATTGAAAAGATTACGTGAGATCGGACCAATCAGTGGATAATGTAACAGATTTTTTCAAAATTAATATAGGACGGGTGAAGACGATTTGAGTGATTGTGATAATATCTGTGAAGGAAACATTAGAGGGTAGTTAAGTGTAAGTAACCGTGCTCTACATTACTTAAATTGTTTAGTCTAATTGTTGCATTAATGTTGTCTCTCCTGTTCTTTTGCGGATAACTTACATCTGCTTCTTAAAAAAAAAAAAAAAAAAAACGCACGCACAAACACACACACACACACACACACACACACACACATCCAATCATTTCTCATGACAGCCTGCTATTGATGTTACTTATTGAAACATAAATATGCCAGTACAAGGTTGACTATATATTACTTCATTTTTCTGAATTGTAACATGTACGCAAAGTATCACATACTCCAAAACATATAGTGTTTGACAATATCTATGTTCGACTACGAGATTAGGAGAAGCACAAGATGCCAAGTCACTGGTTACAAAATAACTGCAGTACTGGACATTGTATAACTCAGTGAAATCTTTGTGTTGTCCTTTCCTCTTGTGCATTACGCTTGTTTCGTCTTACAGAACGTCCATACAGTGTATGTACTGTTTAGTCGTGGTCGAAATCAAAATCGAAGTAAAAACTTACGTACGTAGACTCGTCATTCAAGGAGTAGGCTAATATTCTCATCTGTAGCCTCTTTCCACTCATGTGTGTGACACTGTTCCCGCCTTATCCCCACTACAACCTACGCGACTGCTTCATGTCTGATCATTTTAATTATTATTACTGTATATTATTGCATTATTATCTTAATAAAGTTAATTAAGATACTGATTAATTAATTAAAATTATTCAGTAAGTATATGCAAATTAGTAAGCCTGTGCTTACACGATTTTTGCTGTTGATTCTTACAAAGATTGGACTCATGCAATACATGTATGAAGGCAATGCGCTTTTTGGGATTATATGTAGAACGGAGGCCTACATGAGAACAATTCAGTAAAACAAGCATTTGTACCTGTTTGTGCGACACTGACTCCCTATAAGCTGCCTGCCATTGTTCCTCTAGAAAAAACCCAGGTTGTGTAGGAAATAATGAGGAAAACCAAAATCGTGCACTCGTTCTTAAGTTTTCAAACCACCACCAAAACAAATTCCTGCGTGAAGCCCCTGCAGGCATACATCACAGCTATATTATTGCTAGAAACATTTTTTGTAAAAAATTTTACAATGAAAAGTGACTGCAATCGTCAAACTATTTTATAGCATACACAAATATATTTTCACGATTTCTATAGTTCTAACAAAAATTATGTGTGATGTTCATTACATGTCATCTATTTATGTACATGTATGCTAATGATCGCATAATGAAAATATCGAAAATGAGTGTAGGTACTGTTATTGGGTAAGTACCAAGCAAACAAATTGATTACAGCAAAATAAAAACAAATAGTGGAAAATTTGACGTACGCCTCCCCAATATGAGTCTAGCATCGCAACTCCCCTTACTTGGAGTTTTTTTTAAATTAAAATAGTTTTTTTTAAAATGTATTTGATTTAGTGTGTTTGCTTCAGTTGCTTATTAATCTAACACCATGTTTTGCCGCCAGTAATGTAGGTATAACCGATAATATTGTTAGAAACACTTCCAATAGTAATTAAATGAAAATAAAAACCAATTTACATAAAAAACAAATCCGTCAGATCAGAGATGACAATTCACTAGCACGTATCGACTTAACAAACTTAAGCGACATTCAGTATATATCGACAATGATTATCGCATAGACAAAATATCGAATAGGGAAAGGCAAAAAGCAGATAATGGGGGAAAGTCAGCCTACAAAATTTTAACTTTTTATCTATAAAACAAATACAATTTATATTTAAATCTAGAAACACCAGTGACAGGATGTTTTATTTATTTATAGCATTATATTATACGAATTAATAGATGACTAAAACTTTTAGTTTCTTTGACAAATTTATTAAAAGTTCCACATGTTGTTCGTCCTCTAGGTACATATTTATTTAGTTGAACGGTAGTCCAGAACATATGTGTTTTATATGTCGTCTCTGCAATAAATTCATCCCTGGCTGTATTTGACGATTGCAAATATATTCCAGTTGGATAATTTTACTACTGTGATTGCTACGATTAAAACGACAAAGCACGTGTGAACACCGCGAGCGCACATGCGTCCGCGTACCAGAGTGCGTGCGTGCAGGTGACAAAGCAAGCCGCGCGCTCGCACTGACCCCCAACACGCAGACTGAAACGCAGGACATATGTCGGCTCAAGCGCTGCGGTGTGAGTCTGTACGCGAGGGCGTCACATGCGTGAGCGCGCCACAGAGCGTGTTGAGTCAATTCAAGTGACGCGGTTGCACTGGCTCCTACACGCAAACTGCGCGCCAGCATGTGTCCGCTGAACGTGTGTGTGTGTGTGTGTGTGTGTGTGTGCGTGTGTGTGTGTGTGTGTGAGAGAGAGAGAGAGTGAGAGAGAGAGAGAGAGAGAGAGAGAGTGTGTGGATGCCCGTGTCCTGATCGTGGCAATCAAAATAGTAAAAATACCATGTACCTAGAGTATTTCACAGTGGGTAAATAAGTTACGAGATGAATTTATCTGCAGAGACACCGGCAGGATATATCCGTGAGCCTTGCTGGTTTGAATTAAACTAAATAATTTTGTTTGGTTTTTCTCAGTTGTATAGAAACAAGCAATTTATTGTTATCGAAAATTGCAATATTCAAATTCTTAACATTATTTTACAAAATATCTTACAGTACTATACAAATAGTCAGTTTTAAATTATTTGGCATTAAAAAAATAACACTATACAATGTGGAATAGCTATAATTCCTTATAACACTTGTAAAAGAAACTCTTGTTGACACTTGTAAACAAATATTACAGGGTACAAGTGAATTCATCGGACACTTTTAATTGCAGTATATGAGTGCGCACTTTTTTTGTATCAAACGTTTGTTAACTTAGAAATCACTACACATTCTGCCACTGGCGTAACTGTGCTTTTTGGCTCCCGAGGCAAGGAGATCGTCGGCCGCGTCTCCTTCACAATTAAGTGGGGACAAAAGAGCAAAAATTAAGGCTCATCCAGTAAAGAATGTATTTAATAAATGCCGATGTGTACACTTTTGAATGAAAGCACGTCTAACAAACGTCTTAACTACATTTTTGTCAAAATTAAGAAATTACATATATAATATTACCGGTATTCAGTTTGTAAACATCTATTAGTAACAATGTAGACTACAAAATAGTAGTAATATAAAAAATTTATAACATAAAAATGTTATAATAAATATGCAAATTCCTTGTAGGCCTAAAGCTCATCGTCAAAACAATATCCTAAAGCAACATAAAGTTAAACAAAAGAATTACATTAAAAGGAATAAAATAAATCACTTACAATTACAGGATAATGGTTCCGTCTTCTCTTAATAAACACTTAATATTTATTTTTAGTATTTAATAAATATTTAAAACGAGACATTTTAAAATGTAACTTTCCTGGTCTTAATTGCTACAAAGTGGGTTATTAAATCACTATAATCTAAAGACGAAGCAATGTCGTTTTAAATTGTAAGTATCACTAGATTTGATAACCTGTCTTGAGATATTGTAGATCGTAGGTACGATTTAATCAATTTAAGCTTACTACACGATCTTTCACAAGCAAACACATACGGCACACTGGTAAAGTAAGAAACATTTTTAAAGCTGTTGCTAGTGTTTTGTAGGCTTCTAATCTCATTGAAGAAATGCATTGTAGCAGTCCCTGACTGTAGAACAAGTTTTCACTGTTTAGGCCATGTGGATACAGTTTTGCAAGCACTGTGCACTTACTATTGATCTGAGAAAGCTGTTCCTTAAAATGTATATCCCCATCATTTACGTACGCCTCAGATTACAGAGGAACCCAAAGCGTTTTTCTAACTCTCTTATGTTAGAGAAACGGCTTGAAATTTCAAGTTACAGTTTGTCCAAATTTCTGTTAGAGAAAGTTGCATTTCTTGCCAAACGGTTAATGCAGAATCGTGTGCATACTCTTCTGGCATCGTGCGCTTCCTTCTTACCCTTTTTGTTATACTGACACTCCATTCATTACATACCTGCTCTGCCTTAGTAACGACATTGTCACCCAGCTCATTCCTCCAAACTTTTAATTTGTCCGTTAGCGTCTCCAGAAGTGTCAATGCTTTATTTATCCAAACCATAACGAAGTATTTTAACACGTATGCACAAAGTATATTTCTATACGTTAAAAATTTATCCAAGTATTTTAACAAAGTCAGAATGTTTCCAGGATTTGGATCGTTAGGAATTATTGACTTTATTAAGCTCTATCAGTGCCAGATTAAGATCTATCAGTTCGAGGATTTCTTTCCATGTCCTAACTGCTTTACTCATTTGTTCCTGAAGTAGATCATCAATAACTCCCCCTTTGATTAAAGAAGGTTCCAATTCCTTCCATTCAAAAAACGCAGAGCGATGAGCAAGACTATTTTCATGAACTTGAATACGGGAATTTAACTTTCACCACGACGAAAAACCATTTTACTTCCATGTTTCATAAGGAAATAGAAGTATGGTAATGGCAAAAAAAATCGTGTTCGATATAATTGCAGATTCTGATTGTACTACCCTCAAAACATAAAAAAAAGTGATTTTTCGTGTGTGTCTGTCTGTCTGTCTGTCTGTGTGTCTGTGTCTATCTGTAATTTTTTTTTTTGGCAAACGATAACAACCGCAACTTCTAACAGAATCAAATAATGTTTCGCATACAGCCCTAAATTGTAGAGTTCTCAAGACCTATTGTTTTTGGTGAAGATCGGTTAAGCGAAAGGGGTAGTTTACCGGCCACATTTTATGTTATAACGAGGGTAATTTTTTCTATGACGAACGATAACTGCCGTAAATTCACACCGAATCAAATACTTTTTTGTACGCGTTCCTGAATTTTAGAGTACTCAAGGTCTGTTGATTTTGTTGAAGATCGGTTAAGAGAAAAGGGTAGTTTATCAGCAACATTTTATGTTTTAAAAGGGATAATTTTATTTGTATGACAAATGATAACTGCCGCATATTCGAAGAGAATCAAATAATTTTTTCCATACAATCCTGATGTTTAAAGTACTCAAAGTCTGTTGATTTTGGTGAAGATTAGTTAAAGGAAAGGGGTAGTTTACTGGCAACATTCTATGTTGTAACAAGCTACATTTTTTTATGACGAACGATAACTGCCGTCAATTGAAACAGAATCAAATAATTTTTTACATATTTGCCTGAGTTGTAGAGGACTCAAGGTCTGTTGACCTTGGTGAAGATCGGTTACGGGGAAAGGGCGGAAAATTTTTTTGTTGTAACAAGAGTAAAGTACTTAATTTTGATAAATAAAGTATCCTGATAAGAATATCTTAATAATCCACTGTAGAAGTGTAGATCAGATATCTATAAATGAAGAGGCTAGTTGAACGGGGTGGGGGTAATTTTCTGTATATGTAAATTATAGTTGAAGGTTTAGGGGATAATTTTTTATATATATACTACATTTTCGGCAAAAAAGAAGTAGTTTGTTGTTAAAATTCCTTCCCGGCCTGTTTGGCCGTAGACCAATGTTTTCTGCAAAACCAGAAGTTTCGGCAGTGCCATCGAATTCCATCATCAGTGAAAATCGAGTGCGATAACGTGAGGTGGTATACGTTAGTGACCACAGTACTGTGGTTAAGGCTGAAGCAGTAAGTAGAAAGAAGTAGTTGCTATGGAAATATTTCATTTTGAAAATGATTTTAAATATAAATCTTAGAACATGGTAGTCATGTATGGTTCTCTATACCGACATATTACTATTGAAATGGCTTCTTTGATAGTTTTTTTTTGTGGAAATAAAGTGCAACAATAGCAAAATAGAGATTTTTTTAGTTGGAGAAAAACACATCGCAGTGTTACCTTTCCTCCATTTGCAATGTTTTATCAAACCAATACTTGTTTAAGCATTATCCAGCTTCATCTTCAGGAAAATGGCCTTCCTTGTTCTGCAACTGGCATGTTCCTCTATTCACCATTATACCTAGGAAGGATTGAGATTTATCACTTGGCCAAGCTCCCATATCTTATAGAAAAGTACCGGGAACACGGTCTACATTGCTGTTAGTAATGTTCTTTCCTTCATCGCCTGTAATTTCAAGACTGAACGATGCATGTGGTACTAGAATCAACTGAATCTTGTAACTGTATTTTGACACTTTCACAGTTTGAAGTATTCACGTAGTTAACTTTATTGTATTTATGAATAGCCTCGTCGCTGAAAACACTTATTTTATGATCGCAAGTTGATTCCTTGTTAATCGTAATATTTTGGCACTTAGTCTACGGTCACACTTAGCGTTTCTGTCGCCGCGTTCGATACGCCGTGTTAGAATCAAGAAGTGTAAAGCATGTAATAAAATGGAGCCGGTCACACTAGGCGTACGACGTTTGCGACAGCGTTCCGAACGCAGGACAGAGCGTTTTTCCTACGCGGCGACAGATACGCTCACCATGTTAACTTATGGAGCGGGACATACTTGGCGTTCGTGTCGCTGCTTCCCCCCCCCCCCACGAGAACTCGCTTGGTATTCCGCATTCATTCTTCGTTGATGGTTGCTCTAAGTTGTATTGATTACTGAATTAAATTAATTATTTTTGTTACTTGTTATTATTGTTATTACTTTTATTATTATTATTAAGTAAACAAAAAATTTTTGACACTGAATTGTTTATTAACGAGATAAGTGTTCGTCCGCCACTTTGGGACATGGCACTTTAAGTTATTTTTAATTTACTATTTAATATTTAAGTTATTTAGAACATTTAATTTTTTGAATTATACTAGGGGATAACTAAAAATGTGTTTATTACAATAAATTCATTATTGTTACATTCATTTATGTAAATACTATAAATTCATCACTACTAAACAAAATACACTTTCTTTTTGAAATATCAAAGTCTATGGCAGTAAAAATATTTGTACAATGATTAAATCATATCATACTGCCATGGAACACTTCCTGCTGGTGCAGTGAAATAGTCAGCAAATATATCCCTGTTTCTTTTAGAACTCAAAGATGATTCTCCCGTACCGACCACTGGTATATTTCCCATGGGACAAGTTAGAGTATCGTCAAATCGGAAACCATCTCTTACTCGAACAAAATTGTGCAACACACAGGCAGCCAAAACAATTTCTTTAACAAAATGTGGATAAAAAAAATAGACGTGTGAAACACTCTCCACTTGTTGGCAAGTATGCCAAAAGCACATTCCACAAAACGACGAGCTCTTGACAGCCTATAGTTAAAAACTCGTTTCATGTTATCAAGGTTCTGTCTAGAATATGGTCTGATAACATGATGGCTCATGGCAAAGGCTTCGTCAGCCACAATAACGTGTGGAACTGGAGTATTGTTTCCAAAGTTAGGTAATGGTTTACTGTCAGGTAAATTAAGTGTTTTGTTCATTAATTTTGTATACAAGACAGATAGTCTGAAAATGTTAGAGTCAGACTCTCTAAAACGTATAAAACTGGCCGCACGTCAAGCGTATAGCGTTGATCGGGTGTACACCAAATCTCCTCTTTTCTTCTTTTTTAAATAACTTCTCACAGCAACTGCGAGTAACACATCAGCTTCACTCAAAGAAGACATCTCGATCACTGAAACAGTGCGCGTTAGTCGCCAAGTGTGACACCCATTCAGGCCTGCGTTTCTGTCGCTGCGTTAGCCGGCGTATCGAACGCGGCGACAGAAACGCCAAGTGTGACCGTAGACTTAAGGTTCGATTTTCCTTTAATAAGACTTCATAAACTCTCTGAAATTTATTGTAGATCTTAATCTTAAATTAAGAAAACCTTATATTCCTGTAGTTGTTAAGGAATAGTCATATCAAAGAAACAAGTTTATTGTAGTTTTATAAACTGAAAAAAATTTTCAAGTCAATGCTCACTTTGCCGCCCTCCTGCCTATGCCGCCCGGGGCAACTTCCCCCTTGCCCCCCCCCACATTAGCTACGCCTCTGTATTGTCCATACTCTTCGTTTATTTGAGCCAAATTGAACACAGAATTATTTTGTCTACTTTTTTAATCGTACTTTGAGTTATAAAATAAGTTGACAACAGAGAAATTCAACATCAACAGAAAAGTGACTAAATGGCTGTTATTGATGCCTTCGACTTAATAAAGGAGTTTAGATAGTGAAATGCAGTGATGAAAATAACAGCAGAAACGTGAACTCAAATGGCAACAATTGTACATTTTGTAGAAACCTCTATGAAAGTGAAATAAAAGCAATTGAAATACCAATGAATATCAGCAGATGGTTTATTAAAAGTAATGAAATCTACCTCGTGACAGGAATTTATCTCCACCTGAGACATTGTGTTTCAGTCTTTTGTTCAGTCATCTCCTACCTGCTATTTTCTTCATTTATGAAAACTACTAGCACAAAATATGATTCACTAGGAAAAGTGAGTGACTAACGTGCTAGGTCTAACATATTTACTACATATTACTACGTTTTTTCCTAAATTCTAACATGTACACAAAGTATTACATATTCCAAAATATACAAGGTTTGCTAATGGCTAGGCTCGACTAAGAATGCAATAGACATAACAGGCCAAATCACTGTTTACAAAATAATTTCAGTACTAAACATTGTATAATTCAGTGAAATATTTGTATGGTCCCTCTGTTGTGTCAATTGCTTGTTTCGTCTTACAAAACGTCCTGTGCCGGGGTTTGAATTTTCCCGGCGTGATTTGAACGGTTGGCGCCGCCAAAGCGCGTGGCCGCTGGACGAGAGAGCTAAGCATTTAGTAAAGCTGTGTCTGCCCCACATCGACGCGATCGAGTTAGCCAGCTAAATGTAACAGCTGAGGCGTTGGTGGCCGAAGATTATGTAAGAATTTGGAAAAAAGTTGAATTTCTACTTCAGGTGGGATCGTAGAATACATTGTCCTCTCTCGTTTCGTCTCCAAACTTCTGACAGGGTGCTTGGTGGTCTGACGGCAGGGCGAAGTACGTGTTCAACTCTATATGCCTTCGTAAAAGTCTAAAGCGTCTTAGGTGAGAGTTAATTATTTTATTCGAGGATAAGCTCGATGTTAAATTAATAATGGGTTATATGTCTTGCGTTTGTGTATGAGTGTGATCTCCACGTGTATGTGTGATCGTTGTAAAGTCTACTGTAAAAGGGAATCACACGTTACTTCCGGTCTACTTAGCATTTAGCCATAAATGAATTATTTAGTTTAAGAAGTAATTTCATATCTTGTTATGCACTTTCCTACAGTTTAGATGCTGACGGTTTTTAACCATTAAATTTTCTATAACTGAATATATTCATTGATCATCACTTGCTCAAATATTGTTAAAGTACTAAGTTGTAAGCCAATCTTACAACGGTAGTGAAGATTTGGGTGCCTTGTATTAAAACATAATCATCAAAAACAATGTAATATGCTTAAATGTCTGTTTGTTAATAATCAATTAAATAAAATGTTAGTGTGTAAAAAGAATAACTGTGACAGTGCGGGTAGTATATGTGTTCCGAGGCGAGTGAGTGGAAGGGGTAGCTGTGTTTTCTGACGGCCATCTACAAATAAAAAAATGTTACAGGGTCCCCGTACAGTCGGGAGAGATGGTAATTGCGGATATGGTGACATCAACAACATTCGCCATCTGCAGAGCACTGCACCGGATGTTCCCCAACGCCATCAGGCCCTGAACCACTTCTTCTGCGACCCACCAAGAGACAGCTGCCAAGAATGAGATGAGCTGGAGCTTCGTGACTTTTCCGGGAACGATCACCAATACTCATCGCCACGGATTTACCTGGTATCATTCCAGTTCTTCTAAGTACAGGTGGGAGCTTTCCAGTTACTATACACTCAACAACAGCTCCACTTTTATTTTAAAATAAAGCGTAATGGACGTTATAAGTAAGTGTAAAGACATGCTCTACACAAGGGGTATCAGAAGCCCAGGTGTTTCTAAAATTAATATTCTAATCAATCTTTGTAAATTTAAATTATGTGAATAATTTAAACTTAAATGTGAAAATCTTTGTAAATTTAAATGAACCATATTAGAACTCATTTTTGAAAGATTAAAACAACATGTTATAAAGAAAAGAAAAACACTAATAAAAATTTGTTAACGGTTACATGAGTGTTTTATTGCAAGTCCTGTCACTCTGGGCTCCAGCACATTTTTTCGCTTCGTCTAGGCCAAGCGGTCTAGTTTTTAAATTTTACGTAAGGCCTAAGTGTCCGTTACAGTCCATATGTACTGTTTAGTCATGTCGAAATCGAAATCGAATTGAAAAATTACGTACGTAGACTCATCATTCAGGGAGCAGGCTAATATTTTCAACTGTAGCCTTTTCTATTCATGTGTATTGCCGTCTTATCCCCACCCCCGCGACTGCTTCATGTGTGATTATTTTAACTATATTATTGTATTATTATTTCAATAAAATTAGCATCTACTCATTAAATAATTTAAACTATTCTGTAAACATACGCAAATTACTAACCCTGTGCTGACACGATTTTTATTCATGATTCTTACAAAGATTGGACTCATGCAATGTGTGTATGAAGGCCACTTTTCGGCATTCTAGGTACATGAGAGACATTCTGTGAAGCAAGTACCATTTTTACCTGTTCTTGCGACATTGTCTCCTAATAAGTTGCGTATTATCGTTCCACCAGGAAAAAGCCCTGCTTATAGAAAAAGGAATGAGGAAAAAAATTTTTCAACTTATTCCTAAGTTTCCAAATAACTCCTTCCCCGAAAAAATCCTGAGTGCGTCTGTGGTTACTTTAATGTGTTTTTGGTATAGTTAATTTTATCATTCATAATGTATTTAGATTAAAGACAGGTATTATTAAGAAAAAAATAATAATACCTCTCTCTCTCACTCTCTCTCTCTCTCTCTCTCTCTCTCTCTCTCTCTCTCTCTCTCTCTCTCTCTCTCTCTCTCTCTCTCTCTCTCTCTTACACACACACACACACACACACACACACACACACACAGAGAGTTGTTAATGAGATCAAGGACAGATGTAAGTGGATCTTGAATTACTCGAAACTAGGGAAAGTAAATTCAAACACGTATTTTTTTTATATTTATTTATTTATAAGGTCGCTGCAACAGCATCGGTCATTAGCGACCACAAAAATTATAAAAATGAATTTATAAAACGTACAGAAATTTTCATACAGAAGCAGTAAAATATATTAAACTAGAAGGTGCTTAGTGAAGACAAACATTGCAACAAAATACACAGGAACTGATACGATTTAAAAACTACATTAGATCTTTGTTTAAATCCACCAATAACGCAAAATAAAATGATAAATATTGGCCCACACAACACAACATTATAAATACACAGCATGCAGATACATAATTATTAATTAATAACATATTAAGCGTATATCTATGTACATATAAAGAAGAATGTTTGTGTGTCCGTTTGTCTTTTATACAGATCTACAGTTTAATTCCGATCGTGATGAAATTTTGCACAAGTACAGGTCACAATAAGAGGAAAATTCTTATTTACATTTTATTTTGAAAAACTACCCCACCCCCTTTTCCATACCCTTAAGCAAACTTTTAACGCGCAGCTTAGCGGTTTTTCGTGAATATCTTGAAAACGGTGGGGAAATCGACCAAAGTGGGAGGTAATTTTCTGAAAGCGCATAAAATGTATTACAAAATACAATTTTCCCGGCTCTGATAGCGTTCTTATTTCCGAAGTTATTAACATTCAAATTTGAAAATTGGTGCACAACTGTTTTATTATTTACTCCGTTGTGAGTGAGTCATCATTTCATATGCTATCTTGCGCGCCCTTCCCCTTCCTCCTTCCTTCTCCCGCACCCGCACCTTGCCGCCTCCCGCATTGTGGCTATGTATATAAGGACGCCGGCCGTTCTCGGCATACCATCCAACCCCCTAGACCTTGTATACACTAGTAATTGAGAGAGAGTACGATTCATGCAGTCATCGGAGGAGTCACTCCGGGTGACAAACAAAATACAAGACACCAATTAAGTCACTAGTCACACCTTTAATTGTTACAGTAAAACAGTACGTAATTAACAACACATTCTCTACAACAAATCAAATGAAAATTGTTCACACGGAATAAAATGTCCACTAATATTAAAACTCAATTGTATTACAATTATACCGTCCGATTATAAAACGCAACATTTCACTAATAACTACTTGAACGTACACAGTAATAACTCGAACCGCTCTGGAAATATATCGCAGCTGTACTCTCGAACCGCACTATCCATTATCTCTCATTGAACTGACTGAACGTCGTTGAGTACCGGTATATATACCGGCCCAAATTCCTAGATTATTCCAGCTCATCGTCAGATCAGGAATAGGCAGAAAATTTCTGCCTATTCCTGATCTGACGATGAGCTGTGAAGCTTGGAAGCGCTAATCGGAATAATTTTTATATAGTGGTGTGCAATATTGATCATTCTGATTATGAAAAATACACTTGGCCCAGAGACGGACATGTTAATAGCTTGATGATTCATCTTTCAACTTGTCTCAACAAACAAGTTGAAAGGTGTTTCAACATGCATTCCTTCTGGTTGAAACTTGTTGAAGATGCACCTACCTCCCCAGTAATTTTTTATAACTAGGCTAAAGCCTAGAGAAGCCAAAATGCGCTGGATCCAGTGAGACGGGACTTGCAATGAAAACTCAAGAATTGAACGATTAACAAATCCCTTTTATTATTCTATCTGAGTAAACAATTATTAATAAAATAAATAAACCCAACAGTAATCTTTAATTCCCTTAAATAGTCAATTAAATAAAGTATACTTTCTCAACAAGGCCACCTGAAAATGTTTATTGAAACCAAAAAAATAATTTGCTATGTCACTCTACCAATGAATTGAAATTTAAAACCATAACTGATCTTGAAATAAAGCTTCCATTAAAATATTAATAAAATTATAAAATTTATTTTATATGTTCATTTTAGAATGCTTCATATAACTTAATGAAGATAAATGGTATAGATTCCTTGCTAATATTAATTACAATAATAATTACTCAAACAAATTAAATAAATTTTAAAGGGTGACAATTCATATACTTGTTATAAGGTTAAATAAAATAAATTATTTCCTTAAAGAAATGATCAGCAATGATTAATTGAGATAGAATACCTGTTATAAAAAATGAAAAGGATATACCTACATGACTCCATGTATTAACTTTCTTTTATAAAAAGACATCGAACAAACTCTATATCTAAAGTCCCCACCAAAAATACACGAAATGCATAATACTTATAACCCCCAAAATGTACACACAAATATACACACATAACATGTTCCACGATACAAATACATTATACAATAGTATACAATACAATATACATAAGGGTCTCTTGCCACGCCCTTTTTATATTACCCTCATGGTGTATATAAATTCTTACTTCTTTTTTTATATAATTATCCCTGTTAGGATTACAAATTTATTTTTATATTACCCCCATGGTGCTGGTTGATTACACATCAGGTGTATTAGGTAATGCTTAAGCATACAGTAGTCCCCAGGACATAATAAAATTCAAAACTAAGTGCCTAAGTGGCTAAGTGCCTAATGCAGTTATACCATACTGCCCTTCTGGGCTCTATAACAGTGAGAAATTACAAATATTTAAAATAATGAACGCCCCCCAGTTATCATAATTAATTTAAAGACTTTATATATACTGAAACATTGCCAAGTAATAAAAATAGAAATATTGCATAATATTATAACCCTATGAAAAATATTTAATGAAGAAATTTGTGTTAGTGGTTGAAATCACAATCAGAATGATCAGAAATTTTCTGCCTATTCCTGATCTGACGATGAGCTGTGAAGCTTGAAAGCGCTAATCGGAATAATTTTTATATAGTGGTGTGCAATATTGATCATTCTGATTATGAAAAATACACTTGGCCCAGAGACGGACATGTTAATAGCTTGATGATTCATCTTTCAACTTGTCTTAACAAACAAGTTGAAAGGTGTTTCAACATGCATTCCTTCTGGTTGAAACTTGTTGAAGATGCACCTACCTCCCCAGTAATTTTTTATACAAAATGAATTAAACTGAATTTTAAATTAAGAAAAAAAAAAATATATATATATATACTACTGAATTGAACACGATAAATTACAAATAGCAAGAATGACTTAAAATCTGTAAAGAAACCTTATAATGAAATAAGGGGAAAATATATGCTGAATGTGAACTGTGTAATGCATGCCAGTCTCTGACCTGACAATTTTACCAGAAATACACTGAAATTTACAATTAATTTAGCACCCAGTCCACACACTAAACTGTCCCATCAATTGGGGATCCAAATGAATGTTTAAAACTTGAAATGTTGTAGTTGATAGATATATATAACTGGTCACTGGGTATGATTGAGAGCTGACTCTATGTGTAATTAATAATTGGTTTTGTATCACCTGATTTCGTCCATGAGGGTTTCCCTTTTTTATTGAGGTGACAATCTCGTGGTCGACATTTTAGGTGTTGTTGTAGTCCTCCAAATCCCTCCGGTATCGAAGATGAGAGCTTATGATGTTCATAGTTCAGCCATGTAGTAGGTCTTTTTCTCGTCTATTGCGGTGAACCCTAATTACACCATTATGTATTTTAGTCAGAGAACACAACACATTGCCCCACTAAAGTTTGCACACCCTCCAAAATACATACATAAAGTCAACACAGCTATTGAGCTACTTAATTAAACTTGATAAAATTTATATGGCCAACATGCCTTATTTGAAAATTTTTATAACAGTAATTCTTCATAATCTTAACTTCACCTAATGTGAGTTACCTTGTTTGCAATTTGACAATTAATTTGGTTTTGTACCATCTCATAAACTTAATACTTAGTGTGAATATGTAGATACCACGTGGTTAAGAGGTTGTCTCAAATACATAGTTTTTTACTACAGAAAATAATATGAATTGGACATTATTTACTTTCAAAACGTGCCTGAGTAAGTTCCCAGATATATATAAAGTTTTACTGTTAATTGTAGCAAAACTTGTATGCTACTTAAACTAACTACGCATTGTGCAATAAACTAGATTGATGTGACACGAATCTCGTTACATCGATGTTAGATAAAATTTAAACTTAAATTTTTTGTATTCAATATACTTTACTTTTTAGTGCCGAAATTCTGACACTTGAATGAATATAGTTTTATAAAGTTTTAAAAACTTTACCATCAAATTGTATATAGCACAACGCATGGTTGCAACAGGTGAACAGAATCAACTTACTTAGGCTTACTAAAAAAACAGTTTTCTCCAGTGAAATATTGTAGTTAATTAATATGAAAGTAATCGAGACTTACCGCAGCCGTTTATAGATTTATCTAGACATAGTGTGAAGGCTTGTAGTTGTTGAAATCTTCATTTCTCTACCGGAGAAAAAATGGCGTCGACCATCTAGGTATTTTGTGAGACAACTTAATCAGAAAATCCAGCTTCGTCTCCGTTTGCGTACCGCACTTGACGCCTGGAAGCAGCACCTGGAGTTTTCATACTGCCGGTTGTCGGCAGGTGCCGACACCGATCAAGATCTACTTCACCGGTAGTCTTTCCTATATCCACGGGTAGGGTGCAGCACTAATTACCGCATTAAATTCTGTAGTGCCTATAACTGCGGCCGTATATTCAGTCGTTTCGCGCCGTCTCACCGCTAGAGATCAGCCCACCCTCCAATTGTAAATTACTGAAATCGCGCTGAAGCTTACAGATTCGGCACAGAGTATTGGTCAGGTAACTCCTGCAACCAAAAAAAAAAAAAACATCCGTCCGTCGGAAATACCTGAACAACGGGAGCTTCTTCTACAGCAGGAGCGTATCAGAGGTTCTACGTCAAGAGCGAGGGAAACGTTGGAGGAAAGAGAGTTTCGTCTGCACCAGGACCGTGTCAGAGCTTCTGCATCGAGGGCAAGGGAAACATCGGAGGAAATAGAGCTTCGCTTGCACCAGAAACGTGTCAGAGCTTCTACATCAAGGGCAAGGGAAACATTGCAGGAACGAGAGTTGCGTCTAGAAAAAGTTCGACGCAGAACGGAGGAATCAAGAATTGTGAGTCGACATTCTAAACTAAAATTAGGGGTATTTAATTACAATGCTGGATACGATTACTATACTCATCCTAAAGTCGTAATAGGACGGATGGATGTCGTATGTAACCATTGCCAGAGAAAGAAATATAATGGCAAACCACCTGGGATGTGTTGCTCAAATGGGAAAGTGAAACTGCCGCCTCTTTAAAGTGCCTCCTGAGCCACTGCTGTCTTATTTATCTGGTAGCACAGCAGACTCCAAACATTTCCTCAAAAATATAACTGCATACAGTTCCAGCTTGCAAATGACATCGGTTAGAGCGTCATCTATAGTGCAAGAACATGGTTTTATGCCTACTTTTAAGGTACATGGCCAAATTTACCACAAAGCTGGATCACTTCTTCCCCTTCCAGATGAAAATCCGAAATTTTTACATGTTTACTTCATGGGCGACGAAAATTTAGAGGCTTATCAACGATGTGCTAATATAACTGGCGTGCGATAAGACGTGGTTTTAAATCTGCAGAGACTATTTCATTCACAAAATCATTTAGTGCAAATGTTTAAAACAGCATTAGAAAGGATGCCTACGGACGTATACAAAGTAGTCAAACGTTCAGACAAGAGGCCATCCGGTGAACACGAAAGCGCTTTAACGCACCAACCATTAACGATGTAGCCATAGTCGTTGTTGGTCAGGGGAGCAGTACGATTGTCGTGACACAATTATTCAGAGACGGAGCGAAAATTTTCTGCGGATTCCAGAAACACACCGTTCATACGATGCTCTGCAATATCCTCTTACCTTCTGGGAGGGCGAGGACGGTTACCACTTTAACATCATGGAAACGGATACCGGCACGGGGAACAGTACTCAAAAAAGAGGTCTCTTCTATGAACTTTTATGCGCACCGCATCATGATGGGAGAGTGGTCGTCAAACCACATCTTAAAATTCCGCCAGCTCTTTCATCAATACAGCGTGGATATGTATGCTATAGTCGAAAGTGAGCAGCTTCTTTATAGTAGGTTAAATAGATGACATAATTTCCGGAGAGCTCCCGGATCCTCAAAGGGACCCACTGCTATTCGACATAGTTTCAAAGAACATGATTCATGGGCCGTGCAGACCGTTAAACCCGAGGGCGCCGTGCATGAAAGACGGAAAATGTACTAAGAACTATCCACGACAGTTCATTGATGAGAAACAATCAGCCAACGATGGTTACCCATTATACAAAAGACGTAAACCTGAAAATGGGGGCTTCACGACAACTGTTAAAGAGAATAACCAAAACAGAGACGTCGAAATTGATAACAGATGGGTAGTGCCTTATTTCCCTCTAATTTCAAAAATATTTCACGTGCATATGAATGTCGAGTACTGCCACTCTGTAAAATCCATTAAGTACATTTTCAAATACGTCACCAAAGGTAGTGACATGGACGTTTTCGGGTTGGCAGATGAAAATGCAGAAGGTGAGGTGACTCAATACCAATTGGGGAGATATATTAGCAGTAATGAAGCCATTTGGCGCGTCTTGAATTTTCAGATCCACGAACGGTATCCAACTATTGTTCACTTAAGCATTCACTTAGAGAAAGGAGAGAGAGTATACTTTACAGAAGGGAATGCTCAAGAAAGAGCGGAACGGCCACCAGACACAACATTAACAGCGTTTTCCAGTTGTGTGCCGGCCCGATTCTGGCCGGCGAAGATTGAGTTGTGGAATATTTAATTATAGTATAGCGCGAGAGCAAAGGGGCGGGTGTACTGAACTTTGTACCATCTGTTAAGGCTGCACGCGCAACGCGTAGTAAGGGTCGGCTTGTGCAGCCGGTGTCAGCGGTATTCTACTCACCGCCTGGCTCAGAGAATTAACCGACTCCCGGCTTCCGAACAGTTACTGCGTAGTTTCTCTTCAACTATTATGGCTGGCTAAAACTTAAGTGACTCCCGGTAAGATATGTTATTATTGTATGCGTTCTAAAGTAATTAAAATTAAATAAATAATTAATAACAAGGTGTATGCAACCGTATAAAAAGACGTATGCATATGAGTGCGACCCGACAATTATATACTAAAAGAAAATTTACTTAATGTTCAGTATATAGCCCATGTTCCTTTGTTATTACTATAATAGTGTGAGAGGTACTGAAATTGTCATTGTCATGATAAATGTGTAGAATGTTAAAAGTTAATGGCTAAAAGTTAGTGCGTAGTTAGGTAGTGAACTATGCTCATTCATGCATCAGATTGTCGGTGTGCTCTTTAATTAACTTTACAGTAAAGAAATTACTTGTGAGAACATCTGTAGAGGAAACATTATTAATTTTAAAACATTATTAATAATGTGAGTGCTTTGAAGTTGATCGTTTTTTGGACAAATAGCGATTATCGCGTCACCACGTGGCTGCCTAACCTGTTAATTTTTGTTGAGGCGTGTATAGATTGTGCTGATGACTTTTTCACTACGCCAATTTTAATAAAGTCTTTTATTTTTAACATTAATTATTCCATGGCAGACTTTTCTACTCTTTAAGCAGGTTGCAAAGACTTTATTACTGAAACCTTGTGCATTTATCTAGAGTTGGTTGAAGGCCCGTTCTGAGGTTAATTACCTGAACTTGGGTGTACATTTTTTTGTGAACATCTTTCTAATTTATATGAATTAACAGGGTTCTCGATTAAGACGGAGATTTGGCTTTGCTGATTGCCTTCCATCTGCATCAGCCATGGACCATTAGACACGATCCTGTTCGGAGTAGGAGACGGTGACTTAATCAAAATGTAACACTGTGTCAGCACAGTTAAGGTGATATGCACTCTTTTATTTTCCTTTTGGGGCCGGGTCGGCAGTGCACCTGTTTTACTGTAAAAATCTTGTGAATCCATGTGCCCACGTGGCCAGACTGTCTGCTATAAAGGGGGTCAGCTGATCATCATTCTGAATATTATGAGTTAATTTCAAAGAACACTTTAATAACTGAGTTACCTAACACTAAGTGCAATGCTTGTAATTGTGTGCTGCACTGGGGGAACGTGCCAGAGATATTTGTACTTAGACATTTTACAGTTTGCATATATTCATCATTTTACTCTCCACAAAATCTATATGACATGTTAGGAACTCTGTTCCGGCTGGAACAGAATTGTGTAAATATTAAATTCACCTTGGGTTTAACATTTAATGGCTGGGGTTTTTTTTTGTTTTCTTTTTGGCTGTTTTCTGGGGTATAAAAAGGGACATAGTTTTTGCCTGGCACATGTTGGTGCAGCCTGAGGCAGGTTAGATTCCTGTCAAACTTTGTCAACCACATGCGGGCGCGCTCCCACAGCTGCTAGGGCACAACCGTTCTTATTGTAATTTCATTTTATATTTATTTATATAGCCATTCGGGTTTTAATAGAAAAGAAATTGCACTTTTTTTTTGGGCATATACTAATTAATTTTGTATCTTACAAAGGTCTATACTGATTGTTTTTTTTTACTTGTACAACACATATTGATTAACTCTTTCACTTGTAAAGCATCTCCTGATTAATTTGTTTACTTGTAAAACACATACTGATTAATTTTTTTGTAAAACATATACTGTTTAATTTTTTTTTAAATCTGTAAAGCATCGACTGATTAATTTTCCTACTGGTAAAGTATATACTGATTTATTGAATCCTTCTGAATGTGTAAAACAAATTAACATTTTAGAATTGTATAACAATTGGTTGAAATCAGCTGATGTAGTTTCTTTAAAATTTTTATTTAATGCTGTTGAAGGAACTTAAAGTTTCATATGCTCATGATGGGTCATTTCTCAGTGGAATTCTATACATATAGGCGGTCCGGTCATGCTTATGGGTTATGAGTAATTATCATCCTTTCTGGGGTTTTCGCTTTTAGGTAGTTCAATAGAAACGGGTTGCTGAATGGCAAACATTTATCACTGCTGGTTTCTGGGCATGGTAGTAACACTGCCTGCTAGGCAGGTGCATTCCAGGGGCATTCGTGTTTAGAATATTGGTGTATAATTGTGAGTATATGTACCTTATGTTTCTGTACTTGTTGTTATGTTTTGTCTATGTTAAGCTAGTCACAAAATGGGGGAGAATTATATATATTTACTGGACATGATTCTATACACACATATATATATATATATATATATATACTTGTTACGTTATACATATCTTGTCTGTCTACACTGTTAAAACATGGGGATTATTTATTTATGATATATTTGTGATTCATGGGTGATAATTATGTGATAGAGTTTATCTGCATGTAGCAAATGATGGAATACAATAAAAACAGTTATTGTTATATTACAGCCGAGTTTCATTGCAAGTGCCGTCATACTGGACCCAGCACAGTTTTGGCTTCTCTAGGCTCCGGCCTAGTCTTAATTAACTTGTGGCTTCTCTTTCAAAAAGAAAAATTGAAATAAAAGAAGTTTGTTTTATACTCATAAAAAGACATAAAAGGAAAGAGGGGTTACAAATGGTACCGCAGAGCGTGGTTTATAAAGTCTGACACTGCAAATGGTAGCAGTGAGCGTGGTTCATTCTAAGGGTGAACCCTTGGGTCCTGGTGTGTGACGGGGCTTGCAGACTCGGAAATATTAAGGCAATTGTTGTGACATTGTTTTCTTAGGTATATGCCCGTGTAGGCTAGTTGTAGGTTGTATAAATTGTGAGTCGGGTCGCGCCACTGAGGCGGTTATTTGTGTTTGAAAAATGTGATAGGTTGTACTGCCGGGGAGTCTCAAGGGTGGCCTGGATGATGGAATGTTGATTCATGGTCGGAGTTTAGCGTGTGACATTAGCGGGGTGCGGTGTGGCCCGATCGGAAGTCGGTACAGTGACCGACTAAATTACCGAATTATGAATTTTGATTGTTGGTTGTTTTTTTTTAGTTATGTGTTGGTAAGACGTATGTGTCGAATTGATGTTTGATGTTATGTGTGTTCAGTATTGTTGGTTGTCACTTGTCTCCTTCTGTGGTGTGCGTAGATGGTTCAGAATAGGCCAGGTCTCCGCAGCGCTGGAGAACCCGGGGGTCCACTCAAAGGAAGGACAGTACTTGGGTTTTTTCCTAAATGTTTATGAATATGTTTTTGTAGGTTATGTTTGTGTTAGGTGTTTAGTGGGGATTTGTTTTATGATTGTTTATATTGAGTTGTGCAATTCTGGCGGCGGTATGCTATCAGAAATTGCCCCACCCTCTTTCAGGCGTTCTCCAGCAATTTCCGGTGGTGAATGGATTTAATGAGGACCAGCTGCTGGTTTTCTTGGACCTGGTCCTGCAGGTGGCAGATTTCCCTGGGGTGTCCGATGGGGAGGTCTTGTCTCTTATATACCCGTATTGCCGGGGTACGTTGGCTGAGCTGGTCACCAAAACTCTGCGTCGGGGTGACAGTGTTGATGCTTTCCATGGTGAGGTGTTGAACTTCTTCCTAACCATTCGACGACGTGCCCAGCTTAAGTTTGAAAAATTCTATCACCTACAGGCCAACGGAGATGCGTTAGGGGACTTTGTGCACGATATACGGAAAGCTGCCCGGGTGTTAAGGTTGGGGTTGCCCGAGACAGAAGTGATACAAGCGATTCTGGAAGGACTGCATCCCCAAGAGAGATCTCGTTTGGTATTCGCGGACCGTCCACGTTGTTTTGCGGACCTTGAACGGTTGTGTGTGATTTCAAGAACGGTCCAGGAGGTTGACGAGTCCCGGGGAAGAGATGCTACAGATGTCCAATACTCCAGTGGTTCATCAGGAGGAGCCAAAAAGGACAAACATGGTGGTTGGAGGAGAACACAGGAGACGCTGAGAAAGCCTGAATATTCCGGAAGTGACGGAGGCTACAAGGGGGTGGCAAGTGAGAAGACGGTAACAACAGCTACAGCACGGAAAACAAAGAAATATGAATTTAACAGGGGAAAAAGAAATTATGTTAGGGAACAACCATCGGCAAGTAGGGAGCCTGTAGTTAGGCGTTATTCTTATTTGCAGAAAAGTGAGAGTTTAAAAGTTCCAGAGGAAGTACAAGTGCCTAATAGAGTGGTGAATGAAGAAGGTGAAGCAGAAGAAGAAAAGCGGAATAACTACTGTGGATCGATACAGCACGACAAGAAAACAGCTGTTGATACTGAGTTACAGGACTCGAAGAGGACATCATGGTTGAATCCAGATGCCGCAGAATTTGTTCCGGTACTTCCATCTCGGTTCGTGAGGGATCCAGATCCGGTAATATCGTCATCGCCTACGCCGGGACATGAGAAGTCACTTGATGATGTAGCTTTACCATTGCCAGTAGAAATTAATCTAGTCATTGCACATGAACCTGGACAGCTGGATTCCAGGGTGGAAGATGTTGAGGACGTTGTAGTTGCTGAAGGTGGTCAAGGAGTGGAATCGACAGGAGAGGCAGAAGAGCGGTCTGCGGAAGCTGCACAGGGAAGTATAGTTGTAGGTGTTAGGGAGACTGTAGAGTCTGAAGTTGCAGATGGACACAGGGATGTCCGGGCTGCAAGTGTTTCTGAGGTTGTGGATGGACAAGGGGATGTTCATGCCGCAAGTGTGGTAGAAGTAGAGGAGGTAGAAGTTGAGGAGAAATTTGGTGGCAGCGTTGTGGAGTGTGTGAGTGAGAATGATGTAGTGTGTGAAGATGTGCAGACGCCTTCTGTAAGTAGTGTTGAGGATTCCGAGGAACGGAGAGAAGTTTCATGCGGACCAGGTGAGCAACTAGAGGATGAAGATGTGCAGTGTTCTGATGGTGGTAGTGGACGTGATGGCGATGATGTTGATGATGAACGTGTTGAGGAAAATGAGATTGGAGAAGAGGTTAGTCAAGAAGTTGGTGAAGAAGCTTGTGAAGCGGCTGGTGACCAATGTGATGAAGAAATTGGTGAGGAGTTGAGCGAAGACGCGGTTGAAGATGGATCACAGGAGCAACTGGAAGATGCTGAGGATAGGCAGTGTCGTGATGGTGATTTGGATTATGGGGACGAAGAAGAGGAAATTGAAGAAGAAAAGAAAGAAGTAGAAAAGGAAGAAATTGTAGCAGAGGAGTTAGGTGATGAGCATAAACCAAGGCGGAGTCAGAGGAGTGAAGTAAGTTGCCTTGATTCTGATTCAGAAGGAACAACTCCGTACAGCTCAACACGAAATAATTTCTCTGAGAGTGGTGTGCGAAAGCAACGAATACTTGACGTCCGTCACAGAAAGGTAAGAAGAAGAGGTTAACGGGTAGCGGGTAGATGTTCCCCACACTCCCAGTGGTGTTCATCTATTTCAGGGTTGCGCCCCTGCCCACGCGAGCCTTGGTTTCCTCCATTCATCCTTATTTCCGGAGGGAGCCAGGTCCTCACCCTTAGTCCTAGATATTGACCCTTTAATGATCCTTGCCCCATTTCATCTTCCCAATTTTCCTACCCCTCCCCTTAGTAAAAAAAAAAAAAAAAAAAAAAAAAAAAAAAATCTATCAATAAGGAGAGAGACTTGCCGAGAGTGCACATTTAGATTGTGGTCCTGGATTATCATTTGGATGTGGAAGGTTATCATGGAGAAAATTAGGAGTTAGAGAATGTTCCCTCAGAGTATCGTGGTCTTGGAGATTGTAAGTTCCCCTGTTGTGGTTGTAATAGAGAGTGATAATGTGCTGTTGTTTCCTTGTTCATAATGGTTTAATTTCGATTTTTGGTAGGTGTAGGGTCGTGCCATGCCGCATTCTCCGGTTGTTCCCCGGGTGTTTTTGTTGAGAGAGAGAGTTGTGTTTATTTTGTATCGACGTCGGTGGAAAATGAACCCCCTTGCTAGTCATGGTGTTTTTGGTGAAGTTGAGATGAGATTATTGTTCGTGTGCCCTTGGTGCGGTCCTCTCTGTCTGGCTAAGCGGGGCCGTCTGCCCTTGTGTAGGGAAGTGGGCCAGCCATATGGCAAGGATGGAGATGCCTTGTGGGTGCATGTGGCTGGTCGGTCCAAGAGATGGACGAGAAGTAGTACGGTCGCTCACATATCAAGGTGGGAGATACCTTGTTGGGTCTTAGGACGAGTATGTGAGTGGGACCGGTGGGAGTAGGTGATGGTCACCGGAAAGGGTGACGTGTTGGGGCGGTCCCGTGGGGTTGGCATGGCGGAGAGGGTCGCATGGGGAACGGACGCAGTTGTGAGGGCTCTGTTCTCCTGAGAGCAAGTGCCGCCGGGGCACCTTATCCACGAAGTCCACCAGCTTGTTTTGGGAGTGGGGTACACTGCAGGGTACCCTCCCGAGTTTCAGAGTGGGGCAACCGGGTTGCCCTTTCGGGGTAGGGGTGTGTCGGCCCGATTCTGGCCGGCGAAGATTGAGTTGTGGAATATTTAATTATAATATAACGCGAGAGCAAAGGGGCGGGTGTACTGAACTTTGTACCATCTGTTAAGGCTGCGCGCGCAACGCGTAGTAAGGGTCGGCTTGTGCAGCCGGTGTCAGCGGTATTCTACTCACCGCCTGGCTCAGAGAATTAACCGACTCCCGGCTTCCGAACAGTTACTGCGTAGTTTCTCTTCAACTATTATGGCTGGCTAAAACTTAAGTGACTCCCGGTAAGATATTTTATTATTGTATGCGTTCTAAAGTAATTAAAATTAAATAAATAATTAATAACAAGGTGTATGCAACCGTATAAAAAGACGTATGCATGTGAGTGCGACCCGACAATTATATACTAAAAGAAAATTTACTTAATGTTCAGTATATAGCCCATGTTCCTTTGTTATTACTATAATAGTGTGAGAGGTACTGTAATTGTCATTGTCATGATAAATGTGTAGAATGTTAAAAGTTAATGGCTAAAAGTTAGTGCGTAGTTAGGTAGTGAACTATGCTCATTCATGCATCAGATTGTCGGTGTGCTCTTTAATTAACTTTACAGTAAAGAAATTACTTGTGAGAACATCTGTAGAGGAAACATTATTAATTTTAAAACATTATTAATAATGTGAGTGCTTTGAAGTTGATCGTTTTTTGGACAAATAGCGATTATCGCGTCACCACGTGGCTGCCTAACCTGTTAATTTTTGTTGAGGCGTGTATAGATTGTGCTGATGACTTTTTCACTACGCCAATTTTAATAAAGTCTTTTATTTTTAACATTAATTATTCCATGGCAGACTTTTCTACTCTTTAAGCAGGTTGCAAAGACTTTATTACTGAAACCTTGTGCATTTATCTAGAGTTGGTTGAAGGCCCGTTCTGAGGTTAATTACCTGAACTTGGGTGTACATTTTTTTGTGAACATCTTTCTAATTTATATGAATTAACAGGGTTCTCGATTAAGACGGAGATTTGGCTTTGCTGATTGCCTTCCATCTGCATCAGCCATGGACCATTAGACACGATCCTGTTCGGAGTAGGAGACGGTGACTTAATCAAGATGTAACACTGTGTCAGCACAGTTAAGGTGATATGCACTCTTTTATTTTCCTTTTGGGGCCGGGTCGGCAGTGCACCTGTTTTACTGTAAAAATCTTGTGAATCCATGTGCCCACGTGGCCAGACTGTCTGCTATAAAGGGGGTCAGCTGATCATCATTCTGAACATTATGAGTTAATTTCAAAGAACACTTTAATAACTGAGTTACCTAACACTAAGTGCAATGCTTGTAATTGTGTGCTGCACTGGGGGAGCGTGCCAGAGATATTTGTACACTTAGACATTTTACAGTTTGCATATATTCATCATTTTACTCTTTACAAAATTTATATGAGATGTTAGGAACTCTGTTCCGGCTGGAACAGAATTGTGTAAATATTAGATTCACCTTGGGTTTAACATTTAAGCGCTGGGGTTTTTTTTTTGTTTTCTTTTTGGCTGTTTTCTGGGGTATAAAAAGGGACATAGTTTTTGCCTGGCTCATGTTGGTGCAGCCTGAGGCAGGTTAGATTCCTGTCAAACTTTGTCAACCACATGCGGGCGCGCTCCCACAGCTGCTAGGGCACAACCGTTCTTATTGTAATTTCATTTTATATTTATTTATATAGCCATTCGGGTTTTAATAGAAAAGAATTTGCACATTTTTTTTGGGGGGATATACTAATTAATTTTGTATCTTACAAAGGTCTATACTGATTGTTTTTTTTACTTGTAAAACACATATTGATTAACTCTTTCACTTGTAAAGCATCTCCTGATTAATTTGTTTACTTGTAAAACACATACTAATTAATTTTTTTGTAAAACATATACTTTTTAATTTTTTTTTAAATCTGTAAAGCATCGACTGATTAATTTTCCTACTGGTAAAGTATATACTGATTTATTGAATCCTTCTGAATGTGTAAAACAAATTAACATTTTAGAATTGTATAACAATTGGTTGAAATCAGCTGATGTAGTTTCTTTAAAATTTTTATTTAATGCTGTTGAAGGAACTTAAAGTTTCATATGCTCATGATGAGTCATTTCTCAGTGGAATTCTATACATATAGGCGGTCCGGTCATGCTTATGGGTTATGAGTAATTATCATCCTTTCTGGGGTTTTCGCTTTTAGGTAGTTCAATAGAAACGGGTTGCTGAATGGCAAACATTTATCACTGCTGGTTTCTGGGCATGGTAGTAACACTGCCTGCTAGGCAGGTGCATTCCAGGGGCATTCGTGTTTAGAATATTGGTGTATAATTGTGAGTATATGTACCTTATGTTTCTGTACTTGTTGTTATGTTTTGTCTATGTTAAGCTAGTCACAAAATGGGGGAGAATTATATATATTTACTGGACATGATTCTATACACACACATATATATATATATATATATATATATATATATATATATAAATACTTGTTACATTATACATATCTTGTCTGTCTACACTGTTAAAACATGGGGATTATTTATTTATGATATATTTGTGATTCATGGGTGATAATTATGTGATAGAGTTTATCTGCATGTAGCAAATGATGGAATACAATAAAAACAGTTATTGTTATATTACAGCCGAGTTTCATTGCAAGTGCCGTCATACTGGACCCAGCACAGTTTTGGCTTCTCTAGGCTCCGGCCTAGTCTTAATTAACTTGTGGCTTCTCTTTCAAAAAGAAAAATTAAAATAAAAGTCGTTTGTTTTATACTCATAAAAAGACATAAAAGAAAAGAGGGGTTACAGTTGTGGCAGCAAGATCCATTTGCCAAGACCTTACTATACGCCGAAGTACCAAAATACTACATCTGGAACTCGTCACGGAAAGTTTTCTGTACAGTTCATCCCAGTAAGGCTGAGTGCTATTACCTGAGAACTTTGCTTCACGTTGTGCGAGGACCTACATCATTCAATGATCTTATAACCTTCCAGGGACAACTGTGTGAAAGCTATAGAGAAGCATGTCAGAAACACGAATTGCTTGAAAATGATCAGCATTTGGACTCGACCATGGCAGAGGCGTCTGTCACATGTTTCCCAAAGCAACTTAGAAGCCTTTTCGCTGTTATAATCACGGCGTGCGTTCCATCAAATCCACAAAGGCTTTAGGATAACATAAATATAAACGAAATTTAAGTGAAGATATTCTCAGGGATGCACAAAGGGCTAACCCAACTATTAACTTTGACTACACTGGAGAAATATTTAATCAAGCGCTCGTACATCTTGAGGACCAATGTATCTCCATCAACGGCAAAACTCTCCTGCAGCTTGGCCTACAGGCGCCAAATCGGAATGGTCAAGAAGCCATAGATAGGGATATTTGAAGGGAAAGAACTACGACATTGATGCTGTCCAAACGTTTCTTGAAGATAATAGACCCCTATTGGTCACAGACCAGAGGCAAGCGTACGCCACTGTTCTAAGTCTTATTCAGAAAGGAAATGCCGGGCTCTGTTTCCTAGACGCACCCGGAGGAACTGGGAAAACATTTCTGATCAACATTTTGCTGGCTGAGATCCGCAAAAATATGAAATTGCCTTGGCTATGGCGTCCTCTGGAATAGCATCTACACTGTTAGTTGGCGGCACATTTAGCTCTGAAACTACCATTGAATTTTTAGGTTTCAGAACCGCCCATTTGCAACATCAGCGAAGTCTCCGGTCAAGCGCAAGTGCTCAAGCAGTGCAAACTAATCGTTTGGGACGAATGCACCATGGCTCACAAAAGGGCACTAGAAGCGCTTGATCGCACTTTGCAAGATGTACAGGGTAATACGCGAATTATGGGCGGTGCTGTTGTCCTCCTGTGAGGAGATTTCCGACAAACCCTGCCCGTAATTCCGCGGTCTACGCCAGCCGATGAACTTAACGCCTTGTCTTAAGTCGTCAGCCTTATGGAGACATGTGCGTACAGTGAATCTCAAGACGAACATGCGGGTTCACTTACGAGGTGAAACAAGTGCAGAGCAGTTTGCACAACAATTGCTGTTACTTGTCAATGGAGAATTTTCTGTAGACCCCACTATCGATCTAATTTCGTTTCCCTCAAATTTCTGCAACATGGTCTCTACACTCGACGAACTTATAACTAAAGTGTTTCCGGATATACACGAAAATTGCAACTCGCACCGACGGCTGTGCGAAAGGGTCATTTTAGCTCCCAAAACGACAGGTTTAAATATGTTAACGATCTCATACAGGATATGCTTCCCGGCACCTCTACTACCTATTCATCCATTGATACACTAATGGATACTGAAGAAGCTGTTTATTACCATACGGAGTTTTTAAATTCTCTGGAACCCCCGGGAATGCCGCCACACAAGTTGACTTTAAAAAAAGGATCCCCTATCATTCTATTACGTAACATCGTCCCGCCAAAACTGTGCAAGGAACAAGACTGATCGTAAAGAATCTGTTGCCCAATGTAATAGAAGCCACGATCATTACGGGGAATGCCGCAGGAGAAGTATTTATCCCTCGCATTCCGTTGATACCCAGTGACACAAATGTGCCTTTTGTGTTCAAACGATTGCAGTTTCCCATTCGGCTTGCATTCGCTATGAGTATCAACAAGGCACAGGGGCAATCACTTTGTGCGGCAGGCATTTACTTGGAAAGACTATGTTTTTCGGACTGTCAATTATATGTAGCTTGTCCAAGAGTCGGCACGCCAGATAATTTATTTGTCTGTGCTCCGGAAGGACAAACGCAAAACATAGTGTACCGTCAAGCTTTACAGTAAAAGCTTTGAGATAAATCTAGCTGAATTTGTTATGCTTAATTTTTTTGGATTTTTCTATTACTTAAAAAAAATTTTCTATTATTAAAAAAATTATTATTATAATTTAAGTATTGTAATATAAGAAGTTTTTGTTACTTTTTGTTATTGTTTACAAGATCCTCTCTTATAAACATTGTTAATATGTCTAACAAGTAAAATATATTTTTGGAATTACAAGGTTTCAATTATTCACTCAATCCTTTTATAATCACTATCCCGAGCAAAGCCGGGCAAATCGGCTAGTGTAATAATAAATATAACACGTAATAACATATGCAACGACAATCAATATATAACAATAATTGTAACAAAACATCGTTAATAAAACAATAAATATAATAAATAAAACATTAATAACAATCTCGACCACATATCAATCCATTAACTTAAACGTCCTAGAAATTACACAAATGTTAGTATTGTTAGTCCTATAAATTTAATAGTCCGTACCTATATTTTTGCTATCAACTGAATCTCCTTTATGAGGAGAAGTATTCCGATGGTTGTAGCCTTGTCATTTAAACTTCTTCTAACATCTGAATGGATACTAAATTTGGTTCTCAGATGCTGGAGAGCAGAGCACTCTGAAAAGAGATGGAAAGAAAATGGAATTTTTGCTGTATTTATTAGCCTTCAGTTTTAAATCTGTCAATATCTTTTATTGTCGTAACTATACATTAACACTTATACGTCTTAGTTACCAATTTCTGATAATCATTTCCGAATTTTTAAGTTAGTCTTTTGAAATTTTGTCTGATAATCTGTTCCGAATTAAAGAATTAAATTGATTGTCTTGTACGATTAACTTTATCATAAATTTGTCTGCCAAAGAATGTTTGTGTTCACGTACCTGTGATCCCCGCTTCCCGTTTGTGAAAGTCTGGTTTCGCCTAAGAGCGCAGGCTCGTGTTTATGAAGTTCAGAATGTAATTTTTCTGCTATAATTTTGGCAGGTAAATAAACAGATGAAACCCGAGTTACACACTACTGGCAGTATACATCAGTAGTTAGGGCTGCATATATGTTAGGCTGACGGGATTTTGTGTTACTTGCCTGTCAATGCACATTACTTTTATCTCATGGTTGTTGATATAACTTAACATCCCGTCAACTTAACTCCACTACATCAACCTTTCATTATCTGGTTTTACAAACAAGTGCTCTCAGTCACGCTTTTCCATAAGGGAAACAGCGTAGAATATTGCGTTTGGTAAAACCAATCGAGTATTCATGTGCGATTGTAAAACTAAAAAATGCACTCAGCTCTTTCGCGCAAGAAACCGCGCCAACTTGGTAAGTACACGCGAAAGAATGTGTGTGTAAACGACAATCGCGCACGCTTTACTTGGCGAATATAACGCCTCCAAGTTGAACAGTTTCCTTTAACTGCAAGGTTTTAGAATAGACTTCTGACAAAGCAATATCTCACTGGACACAGTTTTTGCTGGAGTGGCTGTCATGTTAACAAAAAAAGAGACGAAAACCGAGGGTGTGGTTTAAAGATGATAGACACCGTTATAGTCACCTACCCTTGAAAGAAACTTTGCGTGAAAATCATCGCGTAAAAAAACAATTATACTGGAAGTTTAACTGGAGAGGTGTTGACAGTTGAGATGATGATGTCATCACCATGTTGCCACTTCGTAACCACGTGTTTCTGCTGATTGTCGCCCAAGTGTAAAAGCGACAGTACCATGGATCGAAATGATAATCCCCTGGTACTAGTCTGCCTGTCTAATATAACAGGATAAGTGTACTCGGCTAGAAGGAAGTAGAAGATTGAAAATTGGACGACTGCACTCGGAAATTTAAACAAATATACTTTTTGAATTAGTATAACACATCAATACATTATGTATCAACACTCACATCATGTACTGAGAGCTATTTAACATTTAACAGTTATTAACATCTTGGGTTTTACATATCGAACTTGACAAAAATCAAACTTGTTTCAGTTTCTTCTTCATAAAAAGCTTATTTCACGTTTACTAGCGATTTAGCTTTTTATATACCTACCTTGTATCAAGAACTACGAAATATGCTTTTTCATTGTTATAATCTATTTTTTATTATTTTTTTTAATTTTTTATTTTGATTTTATTTTAATTTAATTTTTTTTCCACTCTTTCTACAACGTCATAAGTTATTTAACTTATTTTTTATGATAACTTTGTAAGTTTATGAGTTATAACTAAAACGCATTGCGATCATTAGTTTTTAATCCTAATATTTATTTATATTAATTTACTCTAAGTATACATTTGTTTATTATAGGTAACAATGTGACATCAGTCTAACAAATTTAAGTTATGAGATTTCACCTTTCTTGAACATTCATATTGCTTTTGTCGCAATACTTTTTGTTCCTCGCTTTTAGAATTTAGCTTCTTTTCTTTTATGCTCTGAGTTTTTCTCTGACAATTGGTTTGGATCTTCTGAATGAATTCTGTAAATATAAATAGTAATGGATGGCTATGATAAAAATTTTCATTAAAATGACTGTAGAATGATTCGCAGGCATTTTTGTGCTTCTTGTGTAACCTGGATGTCACGGCAGTCCATAATCGTGGAGGAATTCCGATAGGACCGTGTCTACCAAATAATCTGCAAACGTCGTTACTCTGTCGACCTTGGGTAAAATTTCAGCTTACACTATAGCAAAATTGCCAAATTCTTCCAAGGGCAAGAATATCATTCCTAAAGTTAACTGCAGCCAATTTTTTATTTCTAAATTACTAATTTATAGTCACACGCCAAACCGAGTTGATACATTTTTTCCACCATGACTGCGTCAAATGAAAAAACGGGAATTTGCTATCGCAGACTCCGGGGAAACTTGTTCTATAATAAAGTTTATTGTTCTTTCAAAGTACATCACTCTTGTTTTTGGTTTCAAAATATTGTTTTTTATTAAACATACTTCCTTTACTAAACTGAGAGTACTGGATAACGATTCGGTAATTTTACTTTTAAAAATAGAAATTACATTATTTGTGAATGTCCATTTTTGAAGGCGTGAACCGTAAATAATTGAGTGAAATATTTTACAAAAAACTGAAATGGCCCATCTATATACACAATTTCTAAATCACAATAAAATGTTTAATTTTTATCAGATTAAAAAATTATTATAGCTTTGGCACTGTCATTGACATTCAAAAAACCTTTCACCGCCATTCGAGCGCACATGCATTGGCTTCAAAGGAACGCATGTATCTTGAAATGTTGGTAACGTGAGAAATATTTTTCTTCTGGACTTATAAATAGTATTCTTCACGGTAGCTAGATTAGTGACTTCTAAACTAACTCACATTTTTTACCTAACAAATAAAAGATTTTGCCTGCTTTTCGCTAGTGTCACTTTCAGCTTTTCTTCTAGCATCAGAAGCCACTAATAATCTTTTGCTGCATCTCAGCTGATGATGATGTTGATGATGATGATGATGATTGTGTCTACGTTATCGCTACTGTCGTCACTCTTGGTATGGTTGCACTTGATTTTACCACTTAACATAACTTTGGATTTATAAAATGAAAAATTGTCGTCGACAATTAAAGAATTTTTTCTTTCACTCTCAATATTGTAAGTTGTTCACGTAACACCGATAACAACAAAACTGATCAATTGACTTTGTGCAAAGACCTACTAAAGAAAAAATTTGAACATGGCGCTACCCGGTGGACAACTGCTGCACTGTGATATATATTTTACGGAAATATTTCTGCTTGATTGAACCATTGTTAAATCAGCGAGCGAGCGAGGTGAGTGCAGTCGTCGTATCTAATTCAGGAAAACTGCTTGGCGGAGTGTAGTTGTCCAACGCCGGCTAAAACTGATACGTATCAGGCAGAAAGTGTTCACTGTGTCAACAATAGTCCTGCCAAGAAAACTGACTCTAAAAAAGTCTTAGGGAACTGTTTTACATCCTCTCCCAGCACCTATAAGTGCTGCTCCCACAATCAGCATTTTTGGAACAGAAGATCTAGTTCTTTATATGCTGAGCCGTTAAGCCTAAGTATAGTCACTGTTTAGACTATACATACGCACCTTACATTACCGTCTGCATATGTGCATACTCACGTACTCACATAATTCTTTCGCTCCCCCTACTACCCTTCCACCAACATTCTAATTTACATATATTTGGTAAAGGAAAACTTTTATTTCAATTGTGGCCCATTTGCTTACAGTACATACTGGTTTGCAATTCAGTCTCAACTATTACATACACCAATTTATAGTATATGAAATTTATAGTAGGCTACTGTATAGTATACTGTAGTAAAGGACAGTTGTAGACGGTAGAGTAAGTGTAAGTATGCAAACTTCACTTACTTCTGTGTAAATCGTAGTTATAATTTTGTGAACTTACAGAACAGAGGGAGTCAGAAACAAAACAACGATTACCTGTCTACAATAGAGACAGAGATGCAGAGAAGAGTAGGTAGGTTTGTTGTTAGACTCAACTTATTGAGTATCAGTAGAGAACTCTAAACGGAACAATGAGTTATTTTTAAGTTAAATAAAGGCAGTAACACTTTTTATTCAACTAATCCTTAAAATTTTTATAAACAATGCTTAGTTAAAAATAATTTAAAAAGGAAAGAAAATGTTTTTATTAAAGTAAAGAAATACAAATAAATAATTAAATTTACGTGTGAATGTAAAAGTTAATATTGTTACGACATTACAGAGCAATCTAGGTGTTTCTTGAACGATCCAGTGGAATCCGGCTGTAATGTTATGGCGTACGTGATTCTCGACATGCGTTGCGAGATTGTTCCGGACTCACCGGCCCGCGTCTGCTGTGTGTAAGGCCGCAACCAATTATGTTCTGGTGTTCACTAGTAGAAATCTTGACGCGCAGTTAGCGAACGTTCTGGAACCTCAGCGAGGTATAAATACAAGTACTCCGACACGTTCAGTTCCATTTGAGTTGCGAATTATTGGAGTGGGTTTTGTAGTAATGTGGCGAAGTAGGCCTATGCCTATTACGTGTTTATAACTGTGCGAGACTATTGTAATACAACTGTGTTTTATATCAGTTAACATTTTTATTGCGTTTTAACAATTTTTATTTGATTTATTGTGAGAGACTATTTTATTGATTATAAACTGTTTAATTTTGATAATTAAAGCTGGTGATTAGTGACGTAATTGGTGTCTTGTATACTGTTTTCCACAGTACCTACGACGATTAGGTAGACCGTCGTAACATATGGTGTGTGTGTGTATGTGTTGCGTAAGAGACTGCGTGTGAGGTGTCTGTGTGTGTTTACCGTGCGTGTAAATAAGCGTAAATTGTGAACTCTATTAGTTTGGCACGCGGGCGAGTGTGTATACGGTTTTGCGTATTTTGTAGAACAACTGTTAGTAGACCTCTGTTGGTAAAGTACTTTTTGGACCAGTTGTTTAACAAAAATCATAGTTTTTTATTTAGGCGAGATTTGTGGGGGTGCGCACGTGTGTGAACCGCTCGCGTACATTATGAGTGTGAATTGTGAACTATTAATTTGTACGCCTCAATAATAGAAACATTTTATTAAACGATTATTGTGGAGTAAGTGCTTCAGGTACAGAGGAGGTTGTCAAGTAAATTTAGGTTTAGGGCCTACTTTTATTACACCGTAATTGCTAACTCGAAAAATTCTTTATGCTCTTACACGTATCACTTTAGCTATAGCAATTACAATAACCATAAAATAAAAATATAAGGTTATTCACATTTTAGATGATATTTGAGGAATAAAAAATATTAATTTGTATCGTGAATCTGACAATCCCTACTTAATTTAAACTAATTATTTATTCATTAAGACTATTCCTACTTTCAGCATCTTGATCATAAATGTACTCAAAATTTAATAATTACAGGAAATAATAAACAATTAAACCTACTACATACTGACCAGTTGAAAGTCTGCTTAAATTAAAAACTGTACTTTTCGGTTTTTACCCCCCCCCCCCCCAACAACAGAAGAAATTTGTTTTTCAAAAACAAGTAAGTACAGTAATTTGAAAATGTATCTCTTGAAGGTTTTGAACAACTAAGTTCAAAATAAAGGTTAATTATACAGTAATAAGTTTCCAGGTAATTGACCACAAATGTGTAAGTAAACAATTTAATTCAAATAGAGAGACCAATGTAACCACCACAAACAACACAACTAATTTTAATAAAGTCTACAAAATGTATGTCAAATACATTCAGATTTTATATAGAGGGAATAGAAAATTCATGGTGGGGAATAGTAGATTCATGGTTTATTGCCACAGATCTACTCTAAAATTATAACTTCAAATAATTAGTACCAATATAGTGCTTAAAAAAAAATTCTAAACAAATTGACGAAATTGCAATTTACACAGGGTACTGCAGGTCGCTAACCATTAAGCTGATTGAATATTAATTTGTCCGTTGATTATAGCTAAAAACAAAACACTCGTTTGATTTTATAACAAATGAGAGGTCCAAATTTTAAATTAATCAAAATATTTTAATTTTTTGCTTATTTTATTTTATAATTAAAAAAGTAATTAATTTTAGAAATAATTATGAGATTGTTTTCAACCATAAGTCTTTTATTACACGGTTTTATTCATCTGTTACCATAATCCCTATACGTTGTAGACAGTGTTAAAAATTAGAGATTACCTGGTAATCATCCCCAAGCTGAGTCGCAACATTTTTGCGGCTGCATTTCTGTCTGACTTGCAATTGCTGTACCCTCTCTTCAAATGCTCCGTCGATGCGTTTGTGGTTAGAGCTAATAATGTTAATTTTGTGGCAAAAGTTTAATAATAAACATAATTATGAAATTCAAGACTCCTGAACAAATTCAAATTACATTTAGTTTTGGAGAGCAATACAAATCGAATAAACTTCCTAGCTCTTACAAGAACAGCACAACGTCTTGACCAGTTGGATTCAGTATTCGGGTACGATCATGTAGAAACCAAAATGATTTCAAAATTATTTTCAAAATTTAAGTACAGTAATTTAAGTTGTAACTTTTCACTGGAAGTTATGAAATCAACTTAATTTTTTTAATATGTTGAGGGACTAAAATTTGTAACAATTGTTGTATAGCTTCTACCTCCTAACGGCGCGAACGCAATGCAAGTAACTCCTTGGGATTGAGGTTACGTTTTGGGAAAGTGGGGTAATGAAGCAGTTATTACTCAGACAACTTTGTTATAGAAAGCGACTTTTATCCTCATATTTCTCGATGATCAACTAGTGGTAAGTCTTGAAAAAACTTTATTTATAATACGTTGATAAAAATACGGTTCAATTTATCACCTCCTCACAACACGACATCAGGCACAAAAACGAATGTAAATAATAATAAATAAGTAACAAAAAATGTACTTCAATTCTGGGTGTGTGTAATACATCTTAGTTTATATATCAAAATGTATAATGTGATCTATCAAATTTTCGCTGACAGCTTGAGATTTTGGGAGTAGTAGAAACTACTTGAAAAAAGGACGTTCCAGAATTCAGCAGTAAATCACAATATTCACACGTACGACAGAGTCACACACACACACACACACACACACACACACACACACACATATATATATTGTAATATAACTCTTTCGTATGGTTTAACAGCCACACGTTGGTTGCGTCATTTATGTAATATTCTACCGTATTTGTGAACGCCGAATTGAGTTTTTCCGTTTTTAATAATGCCCCACGTTTAGAAGCCATTTATGTAATATTCGTCCGTATGGGACGTAGATTTAGTAGTAATCTGTAGTCTCGAATGGATTGTATTTATTAAGTTTTTATTTTTATCAATCTTCGTTTGTTATTTTAATGTAAAGTGATTTGAGAATTAGCTGTGGTTGTCTTTACTACGGTTTTCACTGACGAGAGGGAGAGAGAGAGAGAGAGAGAGAGAGAGAGAGAGAGAGAGAGAGAGAGAGAGAGAGAGAGAGAGTGAGAGAGTAAGACTGGGTCCTGCTCTTGAAATATTTCCGGTAATTATTGTTTGTTTACGTTGACCATCGATTCCGACGCAGCCGGTTTCGTTGTAGGTTATGTCTCTCTTTGCAGTGTGTGCAATTCGTGTAGTCCGTATATCCACACTCATCACTGCTAGCTATAAATTTCCTGAAAATTAATCTTATTCTACAAATAACAAGATGAATTAAATTCTCAATAAAAGGTGTTTATTTTTATTATTCGTTCTAACTGATTTGATTCAATATATCGACGTTTATGTCGAACTATGTTTGAGTCGTATCGACTCTTGTGCTCGTATCGATTCTAAAATTTCTTTATATAATTCTTAAAATGGTTAATAACTTTACTATTTAGTATATCTCATGGTTTGGATTCTTTGAAGCTGTAAAAAAAGTCAGAAATGCAAAGAAAAGGTACTATACATTACAATAAACTATAAATTAAATCTTACTAACTAATACGTGAACAGTTTGTTTGCCGGACAGCAGCGAATAATTTGTCTCACTACTCAAGGCAGTTGAAAAAATCAAAATGGCCGTCCGTATACTTTACCGAGACGCCAGAATTAATGTTTTGTTCACTCCTTTTTAAAATAAATTAATTTTGTAGTGTTTTCACTGTATTATATTTAGTTTTTTCTTTAGTTAGCACTTGTGTTTGGTTTAATAGTGCCTGTTGAGTTTAACTATCTGTTTTGTAGTGGTCGTGACTAGTTTATATGAATTGGACAAATCTCACCCAACGTAGGTACTCAGATTTTGACGTTCAAATTGGTTGATCGTATTTTCTTATTATTTTTATTTTCATCGTTTGGTTTAAGTATTTAATTTATCCTCTTCTTTTATAGTTTTACTTTCTCATTTTTTAGACATCGGTCAATTAGTTTTACCACTCAATATGTTGAGTCCACTTCTGAAATTTTTCTTGGTATTATATATCTCATCTACACTCTGTGATAGTTAATAATGGAATAATAATATTTCTTCCTTCATCAACAGTCTAGACCAAGAATCTCTGGCCTCCGATTGGTTAAAGTAGGTGAACTGCAGGTCACCTAACTGGTGCCACTGAGATCATATATTCTTACCCTTGTATAAAGAAATACTCACTTTTAAACTTTAAGTCCCATTAAATTTAAGTTACATAATGTTTTTTCTTACTATATGACATGGAATTTGATACCTATTTGATTCAAGTTTGTTATTATAATAGATAACTTTTCACCTTTACAAAAGTTCTGAATTTTGGACCTATTTTTCTGTTACAATTATTATATCATATAGTAATTGCCTAAATTAATCTAATAAATACTATTACTATTACATCAAGTGTTTTTATCATACGGATTTAATCCTTTTTGATTTTGTTTACTTTGAATGGTTGAGCTACTCATTTCTGACATTATTTTCTTTACATTGCATTATTGGCCAAGGCCCTAAGCTTCATTTCTTTAGCATTTTTTATAATTTACATAGATTGTTATTTAATTTATCTATTTTAAAACCTGGATGTACCATAACAATAACTGTAACAACATTTTTTAACATTTTACCCTAAGGTATTGCCTTCATGGCCAAGTTTAACTTCAAACATTAACAAATCATTCCAAAATATTTAATATAACTTTGATAGCATTCTTCAATTCTATGAATCACTATTAACTGATTATTTCTAGAATTGTTTGTTTTAAACTTAAGTGTTTATCTAGCCCGTAGACCTAATACAATTTACAACATTTATCTATAAGCCTTGATATTTAAACATAAACACCAATATGCTGTCTAGGCTTTACACAACACTTCCAAAAAATGATACAATTCTATTTTAGTTCATTTTAAATCCTAATGACATCAAAAAATAATATAAGTTTATCTTGGCCCCACTGCACGGACACGTATTACATTTTTGACACAGTTTGTGTCACACTAGTTATGGTTTATTTAGTTTATTTGTTTACACTTGGGGTAATTGAAAGGATTGTAATTTTTCAGTCTTTTCTGTCCAAATAACTAACTACCTTGCTCCCCACTCTCTTATACTAGCACAGTTTTTTTTTTATATTTATTAATTATAAATTACAATATATTTACTGACAATACTTTTGTATTGTACCTTTATTTGTTTCTACATTGTCTGACATAGAAAAAGGCTTTTTATTTAATTGTTGGACTCTGTGAGTTGACATATTCTGACCTCTATTGAAAAATGACTATTTTTGTTAATTAGGGCACTGATTATGTCATGTTACAATATATATATATATATATATATATAGAGAGAGAGAGATTGAGAGAGAGAGAGAGAGAGAGAGAGAGAGAGAGAGAGAGAGAGAGAGAGAGAGAGAGAGAGAGAGAGAGAGAGAGAGAGAGAGAGTGATAGTGAAGCGCATAAAGACGTTTAAGGATAAATGAACCCAAGACCAAATACATTACATGAAACTACAACGGAATGTAAGAATCAGGCATTGTTGGCAGTTATATATTGTTGGTAACAATCAGTTGGCAATTATAAACTTGAACGTGTCCAACAATTTTCTTACTTAGGTTCACTAATTACTCAGAACAACTCATGCAGCAACGAAATAAAGTCCCGCATGTACGTGGCAACAGGTGTCATTACGGGTTATGGAAACTCGATGGGGCCATCTAGTCTGACTACCTGCTTTAGTCGTAAACGATCCAACTTACGACCTTAAAAGATCGCTTAGTGTTCCACAATACAATGACTGCAGGTATCACACATAAAATTAAGGATGGCTTCATGAAATTGTTTGAGGTACATTTTAAAATAAAATGAGCGTAATCAGATTGAAAAGTATATATTCTGTTACTGTTTGTCCTAAAAAAATAAGACTAAGGTCTTTAAGTCCGTCCCATATATTTTTCTTAACCGCTTTTGTAGAAACTATCTCTAGCCACTTAAGATAATATGGAAAGATACTGATTATTTTTAGACGCCACCAACCACCCAACGAATCTTAGTTAGTCGCCCGCTATTGAATTTCCGTCTACCAAATACACGTTCATCAACTTCGACAGTTTGCCGTACACCCCAATTTCACAAGAATTTTCAATCAGTCACACAATAAGAATTTCTCTAAAAGAATGTATTAATTTTCTTGCCATTGGTTGTGACAATGTCTCTCACAATGACAGGAAAAGGATACTTCAAAATTCATGCAATTAAAACGGAAAACAAAATGACAGTAAGAAAGCGTAAAGTACGAAGATAGTCCTATCCCGTACATGTTTTTTCACTCGACAGTTTTTTACCCTACATCTGTAAATCAAGTTTCCATTTTGCCCGTAATTAATACGTATGCAAATTTCCTCCACACTTTACACTTTTTCATAACCTTCCCAATCTTCAGCACAGTTTTTAAGGCCTCTCTTTAGTATATAATTTGTCAAGGAATCTATACTGTTGAAATCCATCTGCTGTTCAATTTAACGCTTAAAATTTGACGTAACAAAACGCACTGACATTTGACTACACACTGTAGTTTCAATGATATAAGCTTCAAGGCAACAATTTGTTGACAGAACACTGTACACCGACCAAATGAAATGGCCTTCTTTAAGAAACTAGACGGGACCAGGTTGGTTGAGGATTTAGTTAAATATGTATGAATACACGACTTGCTTAGGTGTAATGAAAATAAACAATAGGCAACGCTTTCTGAAGTTGTTAACGTTGTAGGCAGGTATTCTGATTCGATGGGCCCGTCAGGTTTCCATAACCCGTCATTACTCCTATGAAAATTTTGCAAATCCAGGATTTTAAGCAAATAACTTAAGCTGACTTTATACAACATTCTTATACGACCGGTATTAACATACGGATGCGAAGCCTGGACATTAACCAGCACACACGTGCAATATCTAAGAATATTTGAACGAAAAGTCTTGGGAAAAATCTTTGGACTTCTACAAACTGAAGATGGCTATTGGAGGATTCGAACAAACCACGAACTGAACCAACTGGTTCAGGGTGCCGACATATTCCGGTTTATTAAGAGTAGGAGGCTTGAGTGACTGGGCCACGTAAAATGAATTGATGACAGAAGAATGGCTAAGAGAATTGGAGATTGGAGATTCGTAGAAAGAACAATTAGAGGCAAACCCAGAAAGAGATGGTTGGATGATGATTTGAAATGTATGCACTTAAAAGGATGGAGACGGGTGTGTAATGAGAGGGCGGAATGGAAGAAAGTTATTGAACAAGCTAAAACCCACGCTTGGTATCCACGCCAGACAAAGGAAAGGAAGGAAGTATATATGTGTATATATATATATATATATATATATATATATATATTACATTTAATACTTATAATTAAATTTACCTCAAGATGTTATTTTTCTATATGGAACATGTTTCGAGAGTTCCTGTTCTCTCATCTTCAGCCTTGGTGATCTTGTTTCTGGTGAAGTATTTGTGTGTTGGCTGCTGGATGCAATTAAGGTTGTTTGTTGGTCTTTGGTATTTTAAAGTTGTTTTATTGTGTGTGATTGTGGTATATGTTTTTGTATTTTCTGTATTTTCGATGTTGAGTGCTTTGAATATTGTGTCATGTTTTGTATTGATTTGTATTTGTTCTGGTATTAGTTTGTTTTGTGTTTTATGTTTGTATATTTGTAAATTTTCCCAAATGTTCATTATGGTGCCTTTGTGTGGTATATGTTTTATTAGTGATACATTGGTTATGTCTGGGAATTCGTGTCCTGTTTTTATTGCATGTGTGGCTAAATTGGATTTATATATTTCTGGTTTTTTGTATGCGTTTAGGTGTTCAAAATAACGTTTTTTCAGCTGTTTTTTTGTTTGTCCTATGTATTGAATATATATATATATATAAATGTGTGTGTGTAGAGGGAGAGAGAGAGAGAGAGAGAGAGAGAGAGAGAGAGAGAGAGAGAGAGAGAGAGAGAGAGAGAGAGAGAGAGAGAGAGAGAGAGAGAGAGAGAGAGTATTGTGGCAGGGGGTAAGAGTGAAAAAGGTGATAGGGATGATAGTTAAAACATTCTTAAATTTTTCTAAAAATATTTAGTAAAGGCAAAGAGAAGAAAACCTTCATAAGTGCGTTATTTAACTTTTATCTTGACTTATCGCTGTTTCACTTCTCGAAGTGTATTTAACTTAGATTTAATGTAGTTAGTTGTAAAAATTTATCTCAATTTTTTTCACATTTCTATGACTGTTTTCATCAGGTAAGGTAAGTATGTTCATGTACCTGATCCATAGTTTCATGTACATATCCTGAATTATTAGTAGATTATTAACAATGTTTTTCATAGATCTTATTAGGTTCGTGTTATCATTATGATTATTATTATTTCATTACGGTGTTTCTCTTTACTTAATTCCTTTTGCAGAATTCATTTTCCTGTTATCACATATTAATGCATACCGGAGTACTGTTTCAGAAAAAACACATATTGATTAACAAAAGATACGATTCAAAGTGATTTTATGTATTACCGAGTGTACGTATTTAAAAAATTATGTTGAAAAGAGACTAAAGTAAATACAAAAAATCAGTATGGAGAATGATACATAACTTCCATGTTCTAAGAGTTATATTTAAAATAATTTACTTGAATTCGGTTCGGTAATTTCTAGAACAAGACATGACAGGTGCAGAGTTTTACGTTTGTGTCTATAATATATTTTTGGCAAGAAGCAGAACTAGATATGGTGACAAAACATCAAATAAGTCGATGCTTGAGTTCTGAAGAAATGACGTATCAGATAAAATGATACCCTATGTCAGGTGGGTGAAGACTATCCTCAACCTTCGTGAGTAAGGACTGTACTTTTGGATAAAATGTTTGTAGATCGAACGAAGAGCTCACCAAAGGGAGCTGTGATCTGATTCCTGTAATGAAATTGAGTTCTCGCTGCGAGTTATCGGCCGAGGGTGAATTATGTCTATATCGTTATCAAAGTCTTTCCTGTCATTACTATACTAGTCATTTTTCTTTTTTAAAATAAATTTTTCTTTCTTCTGATTTTCTGAACGACGATTCTGTTCACCTGTATAAATCGTCTATTAAATAAATAGTCTATTTCACTTCATAATCAAAACACTAGTTTATCCTATTTTATTACTTCACATTATATTTCTCCTCTACTATATTATAATTAACTAATCTTGCACTGAAAGTCATAAAAAATATTTCATTTTCCTTTAGCTAGTCTAGTTTGCCTAGTTTATTATTTAACAATCTTAATTTATTATGTTCTATAGTTATTTGTTATATTTTCTTAATAACATCATTACCTTTTCCTCTCTCACATTATATATGCTTATTATCATAATATTATCTTAACTATTTCTATGACAATAATAATTTCTTAACAGTTACAATATTTTTTCAAGGTCTGTACACATTAGTACATTTTTTTACATTAAGACACTATCAAATATTTTACAACTTAATTCTTAATATATTGACACTTATACTCTACATTTGTCTATTTACAAGTTCCTATATTTACATATTAATATCACATGATCTTCCTCTGGGTATAGTCAAGTCTTAGTTATTAAAGGTTGGGTCATTGTCAATTGGTAATGTAGTTATTAGGCGTACATTTTATCTCATTTTCTTTAGATTTAACTAACAGAATATTTATTCCTCTGTATACATGACTAATAGAAATGTTAACTTTTAATGGTTATACAGTATGTGAGTGTCTTTTCCTGATTCTTTAATTTCTACTGTGCTTTATTGCATTCAATATAAAATAAAATTTGTACATGGCCATATCACAGTGAATTTTGAGAATTGCTATATACTTTTTTATGTAAGGAAATTGTAATGTTACAATATCCATATTTATACCTGGGTATTTTACTAGAGTGTCGCAACCTAAGACTTGGTGGGGTTGCCTTCTTCTGCCTTAACGTCCAGCTCAATTTCCTGTCCGGATTGTCTCGCAAAACTGGCTGTCTTACCGGACTAAAGAGACCAGTTTTTCCTGCTCGAGATATCCATAAGGATCTTTAATGTGGTGGTTTTTCTTTTCACACACGTAGTAAACTAGTTCTAAGGAAATTATTGTGTTACCCTTGATACTGTTGTGTATGTTTAGACCATACAGAAATCGGCAGTATCAGAAGACAGATATACTTAATAACGTCCAACACACGTCTCGTGTTTAATTTAAATAAGTTCATGCATACCGATTTTTATTGGATATATTTTCTATTCTCTTGCAAAAGGGAGTAAAGAAAAGAGTTCACAGTCATCTTATGCTCTATGGTAATCTTTAAGAGTTCTGTCAACCTCTTCTTACGTTTATCTCTCCATCTGTATTCTTGCCAATTTCTTATATTTTTGAAGTCTGTATTGTTTGTGTTTAATATTTAGCTATTTAGGCCAGTTAGAGAGACTTGATCGGTGCATGAATTTACTATGCCTATGGACATAATTATGATTTTGTTCATATCACACGTGATTAAGCGTGTGACTATCATCTGCTCACATATTATTATACCGATACAGTATTAATGCGTATCCATTAGACATTAATCCGTACAACCATAATGACATAGATATCAGAAACAGCAACCGGAGGATATCACTGGGCATACTTGTTTCAGTGAATTGGTCTATGAGTTCATATACACCACCAGAAGTATTACTCTATTAGAGTGAGTTACGTCAATACATACTTTCTACTACAATAAGTGGCAATACCATACACTGCGGAATATGTAATACCTTTCACACTGATAAAATAACATTGCTGTCTTTGACTAATGTATAAGATGACCGTTAAAACCAATGTATGTCTCAAACAGCAGACTATATTGTTTAAACCGTAATTACTGTATACATGTTCACAGCCAAGCTCCTGACGATGTCACTATACGAGGCGGAAGTGACGACGGGCAGAGTGGGTGTCAGTCATCGGGTATCGTCAAAATAATCAGTAACCATACCGCAGACTCGACACAGACATAGCTATACTGAAAACGGAAAAGAAACTGATATTTAACAAGAAGCTGAAGCCTTGTAAAACTGGTTACAACTCTTCCAAAAAAGTTCTGTGGCTGCTTTATCTGGATTTGGGAAATCGAAGTAAATACTGTAGTCTTTTGTAAGGTTTTATGTAACTTACGTTACGTTTGCGTTACGATTGTGATTAAAGTTTTTTGAGCGTGTATTTGTGTATGTTGTGAATGCGCTCGCAGTGTTGTGTTTTTGTCCACATTACCAAATAGTTAAGCGCTTTTCGAACGAATGTCATTTGTGTGTCCACATTTTATTTTACCGTAGAGAATAAATCTATGTCTCCAAAACGTTAAACACGATAAATTCCTCCACAAATACAGTTTGATAGTAGTGTAATGAAGTTGAAACGGCTAACATTTGTTCTGCGTAGGTACCTCTATACCATTCACAAACGTTCACCACATCGTTTCGTATCGTCAATAACCTAAAAATAAGATTATCTCAATCCACTCAGTATAGTGCTGATAGTATTTACCTCAAAAAATCTCCAAGCTTGTTAACTTACCACTGAGAAGAATAGGAGATAAAGAAAAACTTACTAACAAGAACTGTCAGACGAATTACAGTTGTGGTTCGCAGTATGGTTTCAAATTACATGTAGGTTTTAAGTAATTGTGTGAACCGGAACGCTTACAGAAAGCCTGACAAGTTTAAATGTCAATTCATAAAAAATAAACATACCATTGTTTGTAATGTAAACACGATAAAATAAATAATTATTCGCTTTCTCAAAACGTATGCCGAGAATGAATAAATGTGTAACTACATTATATTGCTTTGATTGACTTTAACGATTATTTAAAACTATATCGAAATTAACGAATGATTGTCACAATGAGGTCTTGTGGCCCATGCAATTGTTACAGGCAGAAAATGTGCGGTGTTGCCAAATTTTATTATGAACTCTTTACCGCTACGGAAACACGTGGTTTTCCGTTCCTCTCTTGTTTAACGCTATACCAGAAAGATAAGTTACGTTAGAACACATAGATTGAAAGCAAAAATTCTACGGAATACAGTACACAATATATCCAACGCAATACAAAATTTTCCGAGTATCATATAACGTAATATTTTTGCAAAGAAAATTACCATTAGCGATTACTCTTTTTTTAATTTTTGCTCAGGTACAAACTCACTGTGAAAGATTCCTAGACAACGAGTATTTTGTTTCAAGAACTTTTTGATATGTGCTCTCGTTTGCCCGTAATAGCGAGATAATTACAAGATAAAAGTAATTAGCGCTTCCGCTCTGGTATCTTGCTGTTCATCTGACGTAAGGAAACGAGCTGATAACGTTAGTTACGAACTACTGTATATTTAGATTATGTAAACAAACAAATTATAAGTTGAATTATAACTTTAATTAGACACAGACAACAGTTGGAAATCAAGAAAGGCACTTTTGTACAATAATCAAGTGTCCAACAAACAACAATAAATGTTACCTTATTACAATTTCGCACTAATTAACACAGTAACCACTTCTCACTAAACCTCCGCAATAACTTCGAAACGCACTCTAACTTCACTACGTCTAAACAGAACTGCTAAATCAGCCGCTTACGCTTTTATATACCCCGCATACCAGTTACAGAGGTTCCAGACAAATCTACAACTTTCCGGCCGACGAGTCCAAAGAGTTGCGTAATTAACAAGCGGTGTGAAATTTGATAGAGCGAGACTTGGCATTTTCATGAGATAGGCTAATCGAGAAAAATGTGGAAAGGTGATCTAGAATTAACTACACCGTTACATAATTGTCTTTTGTCTTTCATTTCAACGTGGCAATATTAATGTGTGCTTAAATCCCGGAGGAACAAGATACCCGAAAGAGGTAAATATGTTTATGAGAAAGTCGTCCTTATGTGGACTTTAATGTATTTATAAATTTTATTTTTCCGTTTAGTATGGTGTCCGTGCGAGTTCTGCACCGTTGTGTACGGTAGTAGTGTATTAGTACGGTATTTGTTTTACTAACTTAGTTTTATTTTAAATAATTATTAACTGTTCTTACACATCGTGTAAATTCTTGTATTCTGTGGTATTATCAAGTTATTCTCTCAATTATTTATTTGTTTAATTTTACGATATACATTTCATTGAACCATACTGTTCAACATCATGAAAGTAAACGTATGTTAAATAATAATAATGGCTCCCATGTGTACCACCGAAGTAACTTAGGAGTAGGCAGGGTAGGCTGCCTTACGTTGAGCCGTACGGCATACAAGGAAGGCAGTGTGGCCACCACTACGCTTCAACCGCCCATTATTATCCTCAGGATGTTATCCCAGGTACTCATTTTAAACAGGCTGAGTCGACCTTGGGGATGAAAAACGCTCCTTGATTTTATGGTGCGGGCCCTGTAATCGAACCCGGGTCCTATAGATTAGCAGCCAGGTATAAATGTTTGTTTATAATGTGAAAGTTTGCTTAAAAAACGTAGGCTCTCCCTGCCGATGTCATTATTACTAAAATTTCCCGGCCTGTTGGGCCGTGGTGCCAAAAAAGTTTCAGCTGTATCCATGATACGGAAGCAGAGATCTCAATTGCCCGGGTTCTGACCGTCGTGGGCTCGGTTGAAATGCTTGTCACTTTACTATAGGTGCACACTATGTACACCTTGGACCACGACGTAACTGCCGGAGTAATTTTAGTAATAAAATGTCATTTGTTTATTACCCTATATTTGTATACAAATATTATATTATGTAATTAATTAAAACGATGTTCGTTGTGTTTTGTGCGTGCATATTTGTACTTAAATATGGTTATGTAACGGCACTGAATTATATTTTATTAATTATGTCGTATATATGTCTGTAAACCTACTGTGTTTGTATACTGTAACCCAGTATCATTCTGTTATTGTTTACACATTAATAACTTGTAAGAACAACATGTCATAAACAATTTTTTTGGGGGGAATTTTAAACTGTACATTTGGCCAGTGTAGTATTGTAGCTAAGTTTTCCAACAATGGAGCGCTGTCAGTATAAACCACTATGGCAACTATATATGAATTTTAATTTAGTCTAATAAAAACTTCTAGTAAAGTACACGGAACTATTACATTGCTTTCTAAAGGGTTATATTTTAGTTCACACTAATTTGTAATAAAATATCTGTCTGTCTTTTCTAAAGATTAATTTTAGAGAAAAAAATTATTCGCCTGTAGCAAAATAAGCATTCATATTTAAGAAATTAAGGATGTCAAAAATAATCGATCTACAAGTAATTTGAAACCTGTTCAAACGTTCTAATCATTAAACCATATTCATTGTCGCCATATGTATGAGTGTACATACACAAATAGGCCTGTATCCAGCTCATTTGTACTGTAGTTAAACAAATGAATTTTTTTCATCAAAATAATTACAAAAGAAACATAAACTTTCATAACGTTCATAACGGTCCTAATCAGCGGTAATTGTTAATTTGTTGATTTTCATTATGTTCTTGACTTCCTTTTTTATAAATTAAAAGTAAACAGAGAACTGAAAACTAGTTTTCTATTATCTACATATAGCAAGAGCTGTATACGTGTTGAATTGGTGCTCTTGAAATTCGCAGTTAGATTAAGTGAGTAAACAGTACTTTACAATAAGAACGTAATACGCGATAACCAAGTCTTAAAATTGATATCTATCTTCTGTCTGGAATCATTTTAGCAACAAATATTTTTAAGCGATTCTTAGTTCTGACACTTTAGTTAATAGTCTCAAACACTAGCAATAAATCTGACAGTTTCTTTGATAGCAATTGCCTCTCCTTTAAGTTATTCCTGACTTACGTGAAACTTCAACACAGGTTTTCATTCACTGTCGGCAGATCATGATACTTCCGTTCTACAGGTCAACCATATCATTTACTTTAAATGAGCCACTGCAAATCGAATCAGCTGCGTAAAAATCATGATGCCCTTACTAAGTTATGTGACCATGTGCTTTTTCACAAAATGTCAAATCCGTACGTTCATTAACACCTTCGGAGATTCATTTAATATGTAACCGAAATGTGACTATAATATAGTTTCTATAGAATAATATTAATAAACTTTAATAACTCCTCTGTTGTGGAGTCCGAAGGGGGTGCTTATTTACATTCACATTATGATAAATGGCACTATCATCTGCAAAAGCGAACTGAAAATGTAGTTCGGAAAAATGTATCTTTCACTTATTTTATATATTTAATTTTGTTCATGATAATCCGAGCTTTTCATACCACTTTTCAACGTCAGCTATTGATAATTCTCAACCTTTCACGGTTAGACACTGGAGTCCGTAAACTTTCGCAGCGACGCTGATCACCACAATAAATACGAGTAGAGAAATGTTCGACTTGTCCGCATTAAAATCAATCTTTTCATTCCTCTACATTTACTTATTTCTTTAAATTGCATTCAACGTTTTTAGCGAATATGTTTTTGATTGTACAACAAAGACGACTTTCCTTTTATTTGGAGTAAAAGTAGACAATTAAATGACTCTATAACCATTTTTGATATCTTTATATTAAATATTTTCTCGAAGTTTATTTACCACCATATGCAGTAGGAATTTTTCCTTTAGTCGTTTAGAATTAAACCACAGTATATTTATCAAATCTTCAGTGGTACTAATGAGTTAGTAGGCCCTATCTTCAAATCTGACTGTACTATTACGGCACTAATAATAATTTTACATACAAACTGGAAACCTAAATGATATAGCAAGTTTCTTACTTGACAGAACTGAACTTATTAAAATTAAGCGTGCGTTAGGTAAGTGCTTCCACCGCGGCCTACGTTTTGGACTAAATCAACTGTGTTTTCCTGCTTAAACAGGTAATGAGTGTCTCACTTAGGTTTCTTTCTCATCAACTCCTTAACGGTTTTAGGCTTTAGCGACCAGTCCCTGTGGGTTCTTCATCAAAATGCTTATGTATTTGCATTCTGTATACCATACGTAAACAAGAGATATTAAGTACGTCTTCATAACTGGCTATAGTTCTCGTGTTTCTTTACGATATGAAACTGTAATAAATTTGAGATTATATAAGTGCAGAATAGGCTGAAAGTGGTCAAAGCTTATAACTATAAGAGGCAAAAGTGAAAAAAAACGTATTCTGCATGCCCAATGAGTTATAGTTGGTTTTAAAATGGAAAATTATCCCAAATGACCGCGGTCAGAGAGCCTCGACACACACCCTTTCAGTCAACGTCATGGAAACTGGCGCGTGATCACAAATCTTGCCCGACGCCTGACCAACGTAGACGCTCTCGCTTAGTGCTCAAGTGTAACTTTACGCTCATGTTGCTTACTCTTTTCAGTTGTTACTCTTTTCTATTGTTAATGATTTTCAGTTGTTAAATTTATACACTCTTTTTAAATACTGCTTTTTGGAGACATATTCATTTTGAAGAGTTTCAGTTATATCTAATGATAGTCAACTAACTAAAAAAAAATCGTCCTCCTCTACTTGATATCTAAAAAAAATATTCACCCTATTGGTAGTGGGCGAATATACGATTAGTCACGGTACCCCTTTTGTTTTTAAGACAAAAAGTAATACAAATTATGACGCGATCCTGTGGCTTGAAGAGACCGGTGAAAATACCAGCCACACTGTAAAAGGATCTACAGATGATACAAAAGTAGAGACTATGGCAGTACCTAAGAAAAGAAGGCAGAATAAACAAATTACTATCACGAAGAAATGGATCACAAGGTCATCTAAAATTGGTACAAAGGATCATTGTTTAAAAAATTGAAGGAACCTTCGGTCATCGTCTGGTATAATCCAATACCGTTGTTACATACTGGATAACGTGCCGTCAAGAAAAGAGAAAATGGTTCTAAAGCTTCGAAAACACAACGTTTCAATTAAGACAGTATAAAAGAAGCAGAGCTAATGGAGTACTTTGTGTGCACAAACCACAGTCTTCACTGTACGTAATGACTGATAAACGCGAACACAAAAGTTATTACACAACCTAACCTATCCTATTAAGTAGTAATTATTTTATGTCATTTACTATTAATTTTCTTAAAGTATTACCAAAATACGTGAAGTCAGAAAAGTTTGACAAGAAACTGAATGAAGTGGAGTGTTTCAGCTATCTCCAAAAGTCTAACATTTTTCCGAATATAAAGAAATGGTTTTTGTTACCTAGGCCTATCTACAGATAATTTTGGAAATGTAAATTCTATCACATTAATAATAATCCATTATGTTTTATGAACACGTTACTGTTTCTCTTTAAAAATAATATTATAATAGTAATAAATAAATTAGTGTAATAACCTTGCATTCCAAAACATAAAATAATTATAGGATAATTTCTTATGAGTGTGTTTAAAAAATACTGTGGAATTTAACGATATATGTAAAAGTTGGTAGTAAAGTTAGGTTATTAGAGACGCATACAGTTTACGCTGGAGCGCGAGAGCGGTGATCAATTGGCATTTCTGGATGTGTGGGTCCTGAAAAGGACCGATGGCAGCTTGGGGCATAAAGTTTATAGGAAGCCAACGCACACTGACAGATATCTGCACAAGTCCTCCAATCATCATCCTAGGCAGAAGAGGGCGGTGCTGAAGACTCTGGTAGACCGGGCAAAAAGAATCTGTGAGCCCCGGTATCTCGAAGATGAGTTTCGGCATCTCGAGGAAGCACTGCAGTCCAACGGCTATTCTGGTGCGGAGGTTAGGAGAGCTGCCCGGCCGAGAAGATCTGGTAGGCCGGACGAGTCTGTGTCGCCTGAGGTTGTTGGCTCTGCTGTCTTGCCCTACATCCGTGGCGTGACTGACCGCATCGGCAAGTTGCTGAGTAAACGGGGCGTCAGGACGATCTTCAAGCCAACCAAAAAGATCCAACAGTTCCTGCGACCGGTGAAAGACGCCAGGGATCCGCTCTCGTCGTGCGGGGTGTACAGTATTCCTTGTACGTGTGGCCAGGTCTACATAGGCACCACGAAGCGTAGTGTCCGGACGCGCCTCTCTGAACATCGGAGATACTGCCGCCTGGGCCAGCCGGAAAAGTCCGCAGTTGTTGAACACGCTCTTTCCCACGACGATCACCGGGTGATGTTTGATGAAGCCCGTGTGTCTTCTGTCCGGGGTTACTTCACTCGCCTGCGTCTGGAGTCCATCCATATTCATAAGAATGCGTCCGTCGCTATGAACCGCCGAGGTAAAAGCATCGCCTTAAATAGTGTCTGGCATGGTTTATTTTCCATTGTCAATCAGAATCGAGAATGATGAGCTGGCTTCTCATTGGTCCGCGTGATACACCTTAAGCGGGCAAAAAGTTATAAATAGAGACAGCGTAGCCTTAACTCACTGTCGCTTGTTCCCAGTTCATTGGGAGACGTGTTCGGCGTGCCATCTATTCGAACACTTTTTTGCTACTGAAGATGGCCACCAGTGGTGTGGCCGAAACGTCTAGCTGTAGAACTTCAAGCACTCGACCACGGCCTTTCAGCCCGGAAGTTTTAGATAATCATAGGTTACTTTTTTATTTTACAAGGAACTTATTAATGGAATGAAAAGTAACAATAATAAAATAATGAAGATTATAGCTTCAAAATTATAATTAACTGTATACTGTAGAATCATTACTATAAGGTTTGTCTCCACGCAGACTGTATATGAGGAGCGGTTTGCAAAATATTAAGTCTTTAAAAAAAGACCTCCTCATTTGTACGTAAATTTCGTTATATACATTAGATAAACTGTAAGGAAAGCTAAGGCTTGTTTTGGACTCCCTGCACTCTGCAAAGCAGTCAAAGTACATGTTTTAGTATGGACGCGACTCAGCATTGTTTGGAAACACTGTCGCAGTGTACCAGTCCCTTTCCAAATTCGATCAAACTATCCAAGATATTTCGACACGTCCTCTCTGAATACTGTCTAAAAAGTTAAAAAGCTAGGCTGTATATTTGCAGAAGGGGGAACGCAAACGCGACCTTTTGGTCTAGACGGTATGTCCTTGATAAGTGACTATCCATTATTCCGCAGATGAACACAGACTGTACATTGTATAGCGTCAAGTTTCCACCTAACATTCTGCAATAATCAACTTATTGCGGTCATAGTAGGGGAAAGTGGGGGAATCCCACGCAGGCTGAATTACGCAGTTTGAATGACGCTGGCTTCGCTTGGTTGGTGCTGTATCCTGCCGGCAGGCGTAACAACTACAGCGCCACTCGCGCCGGCCATTTTCCAGTTGCGTTGTGGCAGTAGTCGAGCGCGATTTATTTTCATTGCGTTTGATGTAGTTTTTATCATCTGTAATTTGCAAGGTAAGTGCTACGATAAGTTGCTTTACTGTAATGTTTAGCATATCAACTAATAGCCCTAGATGTTAGCTTTCATTTAATTGTAGATTTGTCGTAATATGTAAACTACGAGCCGAGTTCTGGTTAGGTTAGTCACCGAACTCACTGTGGGGTATTGGCACGCAGCCGTTCAAGCGCGTGGTAATCCCCCCTGTAGTCATGCGTGGTATTCCCCCTTGGTAAATAGAGTGGTAAGGTACGTTTTAAATTCCAACGAGTTTTTTTTATTTCAGATGACTAGAGATTATGAACGGAAAACCCAGAAAGGACAATGGACCCAAGAACAGTTACAGAAAGCTCTTGATGCCATAAAGTCGGGAAAGAAAATTAGACAAGTAGCAAGGACTTTCGGGATTCATGAAGCTACATTGCGTACGAGGCTGAAAGCGAAGAATACCGAAGGTCCGAAACTTGGCAGAAACCCCACATTCTCTAATGAACAAGAAAACGAGATTAACGATCATGTTATTAAGATGGCTAAGCTTTTCTACGGAATTTCGTGTTTCCAACTACGAAAGATTGCATTTGAGTACGCAGAGGTGAACAAGATCCCAAATAATTTTGATTATTTGGTAAGGTTAGCCGAAAAGGATTGGGTAGCTCTGTTTTTAAAAAGAAACCCGAGTATCTCCCTGAGAAAACCTGAACCAACGAGCAATTATAGAATACAGGCATTTAATCAAGAAGACGTTAATGCATATTTTAAAAACCTTGAGCATGTCTTTGAAAAATATAAATTTAAAGAGGGACGAGTATTCAATGTCGATGAAACGGGCATAAACACTGTTTAAAAGCCCGAGCGAATTTTGGCTGCTAAAGGTGTTAAACAAATAGGAGGGGCTACCTCTTGGGAGAGGAGAAAATACGTTACAGCCATATGTTGTTTCAGCGCTGCTGGCACGTACGTTCCCCCTATTTTCATCTTCCCCAGGAAAAGTATGTCAAGTCTCTTAAGTAAAGGTGGACCCGCCGGAGCAATATATGGTTGTTCTGTCAATCGCTGGTCCAATGAGTCGTTATTTTTAGAATGGATGCAGCATTTCCAGAAAAATATTAAATCGACTGTCGACGACCCGGTGCTGCTCATATTAGATAACCACGGTAGCCACGTATCACTCGATATTTTTGAATTTTGTAAAAAAAATTGTATTGTCATGGTAACAATACCTCCATACACTTCACACAAGCTACAACCGCTTGACGTCACATTCTATTCTTCTTTAAAATCAGCCTTCAATCGAGAGTGTGACCTGAATATGAAGTCAAGGGTTTATGAAAAAATTACACCTTATGAGTTAGCTGAACTTTTTAATAAGGCATACATAAAGGTTGCGACTATGGACAAAGGACAGTTGGGGTTAAAGGCATGTGGTATTTGTCCTTTCAATCTGACAAATTTCAACATATTGACTTGGAATAATCTGACACCTACAGAGACATTGTCCTTGAAGATGAAGAGATTCCGAATGAAACAAATGGAAACAAGGCTGTTGCTTCTGCAAAGCAGCCAGATATCCTACCTAGAAACAGTTACCTGGATCATCGGCACAAGAAGTTCCAATTTTGGTAGAAGAGGTCTCAACAAAATCAACTAAAATATCAAGTGATCATGTTAGTGTATCTGACATATATCCTATTCCAAAACTAAAAAAAAAGTTCTTCCTAAGACAAACCAAGCTAAGGGAAAACGTAAGGGAAAGTCATTGGTCCCTACCGCAACCCCAGAGAAGGAAAAACGACAAATGGAGTTATCAATAAAGAAAGAAAAAGAAGTCATGAAAAAGAAAACTGAAGAAGACAAGAAAAGAAAACTTAAGGAAAAAGCAGATAAGTGCCCAAATGTGAAGCTTCAAAAAGGCTCAAAGAAGAAACAGATGTCATACAAAAAGAAACTCGATGACATTGACCCAAAGGTGTTTTCAGAAGATGTCTGTTTATTTTGCGGAGAGTTTGGGAAAAATGGAGAATTATGGTACAGATGCATTTCATGTACTGTAGTATATGGAGCCATCAAGAATGTAGTGGCTGGAACACTCCAAACGATTACATATGTGATGTTTGCTACACAAGAAAATGAACTCTTTTCATACCTATAAAAACTAAAAAACATTCGCAAAAACCGTTTACAGTACAACATTATTTTGTTCATTAATGTATTGTTAGTTATTATTAATTAGTTAGTTAGTATTTGTTAGTGTATTTAATTAAAAACTAACAAATAAATAAAGATCATGTTATTACCCCCATACCATGCGTGTCTTACCAGACAGGGTGGGGAATACCACGCTTTTGCACTTTTTTTATTTTAATTGTAGAAATGAAGGTAATGTTTTATAACTCTTTCCAGTCGGTTACAATATGTAGAAAAATGTCCATAGGATGGTATGTATTTGTTTTTGTGGGTTTTAAGGACGTAATGAACAATTTACATGGGTTTTGCCTTAGGTGCGTGTATTTCCCCCACCTTCCCCTAATGAGTTTGTTACTTTGAAGTAAGTTCAGAGCCGTAGTCTGTAAATTCAGATTACTTCAGTATTTAAAGTTAACAACTTTCCCATCTGAGTTTAGGTGAAATCAAATAAATAATTTCTTACAGAGAATACGCAGATAATAATGGTACCATACGGAGCCAATAACACATATCATACGTAATGATATCGTCGAAGGGTTCGATTTGAAATCTTGTCTGATGTTTGCAGAATCGCAGTGGAGTGCTTGCTGCGGAAGATTTCATCATTTATTCGTATGCAGAGTGCAAGGAGTATTACGGATCTGACACAATTGTATGCTCCAAATCGGATATATACACGTCTGCATTCGTGAGTAGAATTGCTTTTTCGCCTCACTGATTGTTTATTTATTCATTTTACATTAACAGTAATCAAAGATAAAATACAATTTATATGCTTAAAACGTGCAATAATACATAATCCCAATTACTATACACTTAAAGAATACAGTATATATGCTTATTAGAATAGTAATAATATAAAGTTTGAATGGAAAGTTGATATTACAAGATAAATTTTGGTACTTTAATTTTAAACAAAGAAACCTTTATAATAATAGTAGCAGTAATAATAATAATATTTTTTAGGGGGGGTTCTAAGGAAGTGTGATGCAATTATAAGGTTTCTGATGAAGCAGAAACCTCATAGCCTCTCCATCCCAACTTCAGCTCAACTTGTAATTGAAGTTGACCCTACCAAGTCTAGTAAACCTTGCAAACGTTGAGGTAACCAATACTTTCGCCGGCAAGGGTAGATTAGTAAACAAGAGACAAGGATTCTGATAGTCTGTCAGAATGGCACTAACGGCCTGTTAGAGCGAACTGAGCAGTTCAAGAAACGGTTTAGCTGTTGCAACCAATGCCTGGGGTAACAGAGGCGAAGCGTCTAACCGTGACTGAGAACGGTGGATGGAGCAACCCTAGCTACGGAGAAAAAAATACCTAGTCATGATGATAAGCCTTATGACAGCAGCCCTGACAATCATCTTACTCTACAAAGCGCTGGTAACGCCTTTGGAAGAAATATATTTTACTCGAAAACCTTACGGTAATAGGCGGATGGATAACAGGGTACAAGACCAGGCAAAATGTAAGGTACAAGGATCCGCTCAAGAGGATATAGTTACAACTGCCATCTACAATGTAGGACCCACAAATGAAAGGTAATAGATATGGAGCGGATGCTATTGCTAAAGAACATTGATACAGATACTATAATTGAAACGACGAAGAAACACATTATGGTTTATAGCGGAGTGCCTCAAAATGAGAGAGAAAAGGCTGGAGTAGCTATATTACAAAATGAAAAACGGAGATGTGAAATACACTCAAATTCCTGGATCAATGAGAGACTTGTAACTGTCAAATGTAAAATTGACAGGGAATATCTAACAGTCATATCAGCTTATGGATCCGAAGAAGGAAAGAAACAGATATGTTCTACGAGAGTCTGTTTGTATAACGATAAACAAGAAGAAATAATTTCCAGCAAATATCAGCTGATTACCAGTGGTGTTTCTAATGGCCGAATTGGGAAGATATCACTACAGAATATAATATGGAATAAAAGAGAAGAGATCATTATAAAAATTGGAGGAATTAAGAGATTTGGCTTCTCACAGTGAATTACAAATAACTAAATCGTTCTTTGAACCCAAAGACAGTCGTAAATTGTTCATGGAGAAAGAGGAAGTAAATCCATAATTGATTACATAGTGATAAATTAAATTCTATGTAATGAAGTACTGGACACCAGAGGCCACCTCATTAGGCCCTATCTTCAAATCTGACTGTACTATTACGGCACTAATAATAATTTTACATACAAACTGGAAACCTAAATGATATAGCAAGTTTCTTACTTGACAGAACTGAACTTATTAACATTAAGCGTGCGTTAGGTAAGTGCTTCCACCGCGGCCTACGTTTTGGACTAAATCAACTGTGTTTTCCTGCTTAAACAGATAATGAGTGTCTCACTTAGGTTTCTTTCTCATCAACTCCTTAACGGTTTTAGGCTTTAGCGACCAGTCCCTGTGGGTTCTTCATCAAAATGCTTATGTATTTGCATTCTGTATACCATACGTAAACAAGAGATATTAAGTACGTCTTCATAACTGGCTATAGTTCTCGTGTTTCTTTACGATATGAAACTGTAATAAATTTGAGATTATATAAGTGCAGAATAGGCTGAAAGTGGTCAAAGCTTATAACTATAAGAGGCAAAAGTGAAAAAAAATGTATTCTGCATGCCCAATGAGTTATAGTTGGTTTTAAAATGGAAAATTATCCCAAATGACCGCGGTCAGAGAGCCTCGACACACACCCTTTCAGTCAACGTCATGGAAACTGGCGCGTGATCACAAACCTTGCCCGACGCCTGACCAACGTAGACGCTCTCGCTTAGTGCTCAAGTGTAACTTTACGCTCATGTTGCTTACTCTTTTCAGTTGTTACTCTTTTCTATTGTTAATGATTTTCAGTTGTTAAATTTATACACTCTTTTTAAATACTGCTTTTTGGAGACATATTCATTTTGAAGAGTTTCAGTTATATCTAATGATAGTCAACTAACTAAAAAAAAATCGTCCTCCTCTACTTGATATCTAAAAAAAATATTCACCCTATTGGTAGTGGGCGAATATACGATTAGTCACGGTACCCCTTTTGTTTTTAACACAAAAAGTAATACAAATTATGACGCGATCCTGTGGCTTGAAGAGACCGGTGAAAATACCAGCCACACTGTAAAAGGATCTACAGATGATACAAAAGTAGAGACTATGGCAGTACCTAAGAAAAGAAGGCAGAATAAACAAATTACTATCACGAAGAAATGGATCACAAGGTCATCTAAAATTGGTACAAAGGATCATTGTTTAAAAAATTGAAGGAACCTTCGGTCATCGTCTGGTATAATCCAATACCGTTGTTACATACTGGATAACGTGCCGTCAAGAAAAGAGAAAATGGTTCTAAAGCTTCGAAAACACAACGTTTCAATTAAGACAGTATAAAAGAAGCAGAGCTAATGGAGTACTTTGTGTGCACAAACCACAGTCTTCACTGTACGTAATGACTGATAAACGCGAACACAAAAGTTATTACACAACCTAACCTATCCTATTAAGTAGTAATTATTTTATGTCATTTACTATTAATTTTCTTAAAGTATTACCAAAATACGTGAAGTCAGAAAAGTTTGACAAGAAACTGAATGAAGTGGAGTGTTTCAGCTATCTCCAAAAGTCTAACATTTTTCCGAATATAAAGAAATGGTTTTTGTTACCTAGGCCTATCTACAGATAATTTTGGAAATGTAAATTCTATCACATTAATAATAATCCATTATATTTTATGAACACGTTACTGTTTCTCTTTAAAAATAATATTATAATAGTAATAAATAAATTAGTGTAATAACCTTGCATTCCAAAACATAAAATAATTATAGGATAATTTCTTATGAGTGTGTTTAAAAAATACTGTGGAATTTAACGATATATGTAAAAGTTGGTAGTAAAGTTAGGTTATTAGAGACGCATACAGTTTACGCTGGAGCGCGAGAGCGGTGATCAATTGGCATTTCTGGATGTGTGGATCCTGAAAAGGACCGATGGCAGCTTGGGGCATAAAGTTTATAGGAAGCCAACGCACACTGACAGATATCTGCACAAGTCCTCCAATCATCATCCTAGGCAGAAGAGGGCGGTGCTGAAGACTCTGGTAGACCGGGCAAAAAGAATCTGTGAGCCCCGGTATCTCGAAGATGAGTTTCGGCATCTCGAGGAAGCACTGCAGTCCAACGGCTATTCTGGTGCGGAGGTTAGGAGAGCTGCCCGGCCGAGAAGATCTGGTAGGCCGGACGAGTCTGTGTCGCCTGAGGTTGTTGGCTCTGCTGTCTTGCCCTACATCCGTGGCGTGACTGACCGCATCGGCAAGTTGCTGAGTAAACGGGGCGTCAGGACGATCTTCAAGCCAACCAAAAAGATCCAACAGTTCCTGCGACCGGTGAAAGACGCCAGGGATCCGCTCTCGTCGTGCGGGGTGTACAGTATTCCTTGTACGTGTGGCCAGGTCTACATAGGCACCACGAAGCGTAGTGTCCGGACGCGCCTCTCTGAACATCGGAGATACTGCCGCCTGGGCCAGCCGGAAAAGTCCGCAGTTGCTGAACACGCTCTTTCCCACGACGATCACCGGGTGATGTTTGATGAAGCCCGTGTGTCTTCTGTCCGGGGTTACTTCACTCGCCTGCATCTGGAGTCCATCCATATTCATAAGAATGCGTCCGTCGCTATGAACCGCCGAGTTAAAAGCATCGCCTTAAATAGTGTCTGGCATGGTTTATTTTCCATGGTCAATCAGAATCGAGAATGATGAGCTGGCTTCTCATTGGTCCGCGTGATACACCTTAAGCGGCCAAAAAGTTATAAATAGAGACAGCGTAGCCTTAACTCACTGTCGCTTGTTCCCAGTTCATTGGGAGACGTGTTCGGCGTGCCATCTATTCGAACACTTTTTTGCTACTGAAGATGGCCACCAGTGGTGTGGCCGAAACGTCTAGCTGTAGAACATCAAGCACTCGACCACGGCCTTTCAGCCCGGAAGTTTTAGATAATCATAGGTTACTTTTTTATTTTACAAGGAACTTATTAATGGAATGAAAAGTAACAATAATAAAATAATGAAGATTATAGCTTCAAAATTATAATTAACTGTATACTGTAGAATCATTACTATAAGGTTTGTCTCCACGCAGACTGTATATGAGGAGCGGTTTGCAAAATATTAAGTCTTTAAAAAAAGACCTCCTCATTTGTACGTAAATTTCGTTATATACATTAGATAAACTGTAAGGAAAGCTAAGGCTTGTTTTGGACTCCCTGCACTCTGCAAAGCAGTCAAAGTACATGTTTTAGTATGGACGCGACTCAGCATTGTTTGGAAACACTGTCGCAGTGTACCAGTCCCTTTCCAAATTCGATCAAACTATCCAAGATATTTCGACACGTCCTCTCTGAATACTGTCTAAAAAGTTAAAAAGCTAGGCTGTATATTTGCAGAAGGGGGAACGCAAACGCGACCTTTTGGTCTAGACGGTATGTCCTTGATAAGTGACTATCCATTATTCCGCAGATGAACACAGACTGTACATTGTATAGCGTCAAGTTTCCACCTAACATTCTGCAATAATCAACTTATTGCGGTCATAGTAGGGGAGAGTGGGGGAATCCCACGCAGGCTGAATTACGCAGTTTGAATGACGCTGGCTTCGCTTGGTTGGTGCTGTATCCTGCCGGCAGGCGTAACAACTACAGCGCCACTCGCGCCGGCCATTTTCCAGTTGCGTTGTGGCAGTAGTCGAGCGCGATTTATTTTCATTGCGTTTGATGTAGTTTTTATCATCTGTAATTTGCAAGGTAAGTGCTACGATAAGTTGCTTTACTGTAATGTTTAGCATATCAACTAATAGCCCTAGACGTTAGCTTTCATTTAATTGTAGATTTGTCGTAATATGTAAACTACGAGCCGAGTTCTGGTTAGGTTAGTCACCGAACTCACTGTGGGGTATTGGCACGCAGCCGTTCAAGCGCGTGGTAATCCCCCCTGTAGTCATGCGTGGTATTCCCCCTTGGTAAATAGAGTGGTAAGGTACGTTTTAAATTCCAACGAGTTTTTTTATTTCAGATGACTAGAGATTATGAACGGAAAACCCAGAAAGGACAATGGACCCAAGAACAGTTACAGAAAGCTCTTGATGCCATAAAGTCGGGAAAGAAAATTAGACAAGTAGCAAGGACTTTCGGGATTCATGAAGCTACATTGCGTACGAGGCTGAAAGCGAAGAATACCGAGGGTCCGAAACTTGGCAGAAACCCCACATTCTCTAATGAACAAGAAAACGAGATTAACGATCATGTTATTAAGATGGCTAAGCTTTTCTACGGAATTTCGTGTTTCCAACTACGAAAGATTGCATTTGAGTACGCAGAGGTGAACAAGATCCCAAATAATTTTGATTATTTGGTAAGGTTAGCCGAAAAGGATTGGGTAGCTCTGTTTTTAAAAAGAAACCCGAGTATCTCCCTGAGAAAACCTGAACCAACGAGCAATTATAGAATACAGGCATTTAATCAAGAAGACGTTAATGCATATTTTAAAAACCTTGAGCATGTCTTTGAAAAATATAAATTTAAAGAGGGACGAGTATTCAATGTCGATGAAACGGGCATAAACACTGTTCAAAAGCCCGAGCGAATTTTGGCTGCTAAAGGTGTTAAACAAATAGGAGGGGCTACCTCTTGGGAGAGGAGAAAATACGTTACAGCCATATGTTGTTTCAGCGCTGCTGGCACGTACGTTCCCCCTATGTTCATCTTCCCCAGGAAAAGTATGTCAAGTCTCTTAAGTAAAGGTGGACCAGTCGGAGCAATATATGGTTGTTCTGTCAATCGCTGGTCCAATGAGTCGTTATTTTTAGAATGGATGCAGCATTTCCAGAAAAATATTAAATCGACTGTCGACGACCCGGTGCTGCTCATATTAGATAACCACGGCAGCCACGTATCACTCGATATTTTTGAATTTTGTAAAAAAAATTGTATTGTCATGGTAACAATACCTCCATACACTTCACACAAGCTACAACCGCTTGACGTCACATTCTATTCTTCTTTAAAATCAGCCTTCAATCGAGAGTGTGACCTGAATATGAAGTCAAGGGTTTATGAAAAAATTACACCTTATGAGTTAGCTGAACTTTTTAATAAGGCATACATAAAGGTTGCTACTATGGACAAAGGACAGTTGGGGTTAAAGGCATGTGGTATTTGTCCTTTCAATCCAGACAAATTTCAACATATTGACTTGGAATAATCTGACACCTACAGAGACATTGTCCTTGAAGATGAAGAGATTCCGAATGAAACAAATGGAAACAAGGCTGTTGCTTCTGCAAAGCAGCCAGATATCCTACCTAGAAACAGTTACCTGGATCATCGGCACAAGAAGTTCCAATTTTGGTAGAAGAGGTCTCAACAAAATCAACTAAAATATCAAGTGATCATGTTAGTGTATCTGACATATATCCTATTCCAAAACTAAAAAAAAAGTTCTTCCTAAGACAAACCAAGCTAAGGGAAAACGTAAGGGAAAGTCATTGATCCTAACCGCAACCCCAGAGAAGGAAAAAAAACAAATGGAGTTATCAATAAAGAAAGAAAAAGAAGTCATGAAAAAGAAAACTGAAGAAGACAAGAAAAGAAAACTTAAGGAAAAAGCAGATAAGTGCCCAAATGTGAAGCTTCAAAAAGGCTCAAAGAAGAAACAGATGTCATACAAAAAGAAACTCGATGACATTGACCCAAAGGTGTTTTCAGAAGATGTCTGTTTATTTTGCGGAGAGTTTGGGAAAAATGGAGAATTATGGTACAGATGCATTTCATGTACTGTAGTATATGGAGCCATCAAGAATGTAGCGGCTGGAACACTCCAAACGATTACATATGTGATGTTTTCTACACAAGAAAATGAACTCTTTTCATACCTATAAAAACTAAAAAACATTCGCAAAAACCGTTTACAGTACAACATTATTTTGTTCATTAATGTATTGTTAGTTATTATTAATTAGTTAGTTAGTATTTGTTAGTGTATTTAATTAAAAACTAACAAATAAATAAAGATCATGTTATTACCCCCATACCATGCGTGTCTTACCAGACAGGGTGGGGAATACCACGCTTTTGCACTTTTTTTATTTTAATTGTAGAAATGAAGGTAATGTTTTATAACTCTTTCCAGTCGGTTACAATATGTAGAAAAATGTCCATAGGATGGTATGTATTTGTTTTTGTGGGTTTTAAGGACGTAATGAACAATTTACATGGGTTTTGCCTTAGGTGCGTGTATTTCCCCCACCTTCCCCTAATGAGTTTGTTACTTTGAAGTAAGTTCAGAGCCGTAGTCTGTAAATTCAGATTACTTCAGTATTTAAAGTTAACAACTTTCCCATCTGAGTTTAGGTGAAATCAAATAAATAATTTCTTACAGAGAATACGCAGATAATAATGGTACCATACGGAGCCAATAACACATATCATACGTAATGATATCGTCGAAGGGTTCGATTTGAAATCTTGTCTGATGTTTGCAGAATCGCAGTGGAGTGCTTGCTGCGGAAGATTTCATCATTTCCTCGTATGCAGAGTGCAAGGAGTATTACGGATCTGACACAATTATATGCTCCAAATCGGATATATACACGTCTGCATTCGTGAGTAGAATTGCTTTTTCGCCTCACTGATTGTTTATTTATTCATTTTACATTAACTGTAATCAAAGATAAAATACAATTTATATGCTTAAAACGTGCAATAATACATAATCCCAATTACTATACACTTAAAGAATACAGTATATATGCTTATTAGAATAGTAATAATATAAAGTTTGAATGGAAAGTTGATATTACAAGATAAATTTTGGTACTTCAATTTTAAACAAAGAAACCTTTATAATAATAGTAGCAGTAATAATAATAATATTTTTTAGGGGGGGGTTCTAAGGAAGTGTGATCCAATTATAAGGTTTCTGATGAAGCAGAAACCTCATAGCCTCTCCATCCCAACTTCAGCTCAACTTGTAATTGAAGTTGACCCTACCAAGTCTAGTAAACCTTGCAAACGTTGAGGTAACCAATACTTTCGCCGGCAAGGGTAGATTAGTAAACAAGAGACAAGGATTCTGATACTCTGTCAGAATGGCACTAACGGCCTGTTAGAGCGAACTGAGCAGTTCAAGAAACGGTTTAGCTGTTGCAACCAATGCCTGGGGTAACAGAGGCGAAGCGTCTAACCGTGACTGAGAACGGTGGATGGAGCAACCCTAGCTACGGAGAAAAAAATACCTAGTCATGATGATAAGCCTTATGACAGCAGCCCTGACAATCATCTTACTCTACAAAGCGCTGGTAACGCCTTTGGAAGAAATATATTTTACTCGAAAACCTTACGGTAATAGGCGGATGGATAACAGGGTACAAGACCAGGCAAAATGTAAGGTACAAGGATCCGCTCAAGAGGATATAGTTACAACTGCCATCTACAATGTAGGACCCACAAATGAAAGGTAATAGATATGGAGCGGATGCTATTGCTAAAGAACATTGATACAGATACTATAATTGAAACGACGAAGAAACACATTATGGTTTATAGCGGAGTGCCTCAAAATGAGAGAGAAAAGGCTGGAGTAGCTATATTACAAAATGAAAAACGGAGATGTGAAATACTCTCAAATTCCTGGATCAATGAGAGACTTGTAACTGTCAAATGTAAAATTGACAGGGAATATCTAACAGTCATATCAGCTTATGGATCCGAAGAAGGAAAGAAACAGATATGTTCTACGAGAGTCTGTTTGTATAACGATAAACAAGAAGAAATAATTTCCAGCAAATATCAGCTGATTACCAGTGGTGTTTCTAATGGCCGAATTGGGAAGATATCACTACAGAATATAATATGGAATAAAAGAGAAGAGATCATTATAAAAATTGGAGGAATTAAGAGATTTGGCTTCTCACAGTGAATTACAAATAACTAAATCGTTCTTTGAACCCAAAGACAGTCGTAAATTGTTCATGGAGAAAGAGGAAGTAAATCCATAATTGATTACATAGTGATAAATTAAATTCTATGTAATGAAGTACTGGACACCAGAGGCCACCTCATTAGGCCCTATCTTCAAATCTGACTGTACTATTACGGCACTAATAATAATTTTACATACAAACTGGAAACCTAAATGATATAGCAAGTTTCTTACTTGACAGAACTGAACTTATTAAAATTAAGCGTGCGTTAGGTAAGTGCTTCCACCGCGGCCTACGTTTTGGACTAAATCAACTGTGTTTTCCTGCTTAAACAGATAATGAGTGTCTCACTTAGGTTTCTTTCTCATCAACTCCTTAACGGTTTTAGGCTTTAGCGACCAGTCCCTGTGGGTTCTTCATCAAAATGCTTATGTATTTGCATTCTGTATACCATACGTAAACAAGAGATATTAAGTACGTCTTCATAACTGGCTATAGTTCTCGTGTTTCTTTACGATATGAAACTGTAATAAATTTGAGATTATATAAGTGCAGAATAGGCTGAAAGTGGTCAAAGCTTATAACTATAAGAGGCAAAAGTGAAAAAAAACGTATTCTGCATGCCCAATGAGTTATAGTTGGTTTTAAAATGGAAAATTATCCCAAATGACCGCGGTCAGAGAGCCTCGACACACACCCTTTCAGTCAACGTCATGGAAACTGGCGCGTGATCACAAACCTTGCCCGACGCCTGACCAACGTAGACGCTCTCGCTTAGTGCTCAAGTGTAACTTTACGCTCATGTTGCTTACTCTTTTCAGTTGTTACTCTTTTCTATTGTTAATGATTTTCAGTTGTTAAATTTATACACTCTTTTTAAATACTGCTTTTTGGAGACATATTCATTTTGAAGAGTTTCAGTTATATCTAATGATAGTCAACTAACTAAAAAAAAATCGTCCTCCTCTACTTGATATCTAAAAAAAATATTCACCCTATTGGTAGTGGGCGAATATACGATTAGTCACGGTACCCCTTTTGTTTTTAAGACAAAAAGTAATACAAATTATGACGCGATCCTGTGGCTTGAAGAGACCGGGGAAAATACCAGCCACACTGTAAAAGGATCTACAGATGATACAAAAGTAGAAACTATGGCAGTACCTAAGAAAAGAAGGCAGAATAAACAAATTACTATCACGAAGAAATGGATCACAAGGTCATCTAAAATTGGTACAAAGGATCATTGTTTAAAAAATTGAAGGAAACTTCGGTCATCGTCTGGTATAATCCAATACCGTTGTTACATACTGGATAACGTGCCGTCAAGAAAAGAGAAAATGGTTCTAAAGCTTCGAAAACACAACGTTTCAATTAAGACAGTATAAAAGAAGCAGAGCTAATGGAGTACTTTGTGTGCACAAACCACAGTCTTCACTGTACGTAATGACTGATAAACGCGAACACAAAAGTTATTACACAACCTAACCTATCCTATTAAGTAGTAATTATTTTATGTCATTTACTTTTAATTTTCTTAAAGTATTATCAAAATACGTGAAGTCAGAAAAGTTTGACAAGAAACTGAATGAAGTGGAGTGTTTCAGCTATCTCCAAAAGTCTAACATTTTTCCGAATATAAAGAAATTGTTTTTGTTACCTAGGCCTATCTACAGATAATTTTGGAAATGTAAATTCTATCACATTAATAATAATCCATTATATTTTATGAACACGTTACTGTTTCTCTTTAAAAATAATATTATAATAGTAATAAATAAATTAGTGTAATAACCTTGCATTCCAAAACATAAAATAATTATAGGATAATTTCTTATGAGTGTGTTTAAAAAATACTGTGGAATTTAACGATATATGTAAAAGTTGGTAGTAAAGTTAGGTTATTAGAGACGCATACAGTTTACGCTGGAGCGCGAGAGCGGTGATCAATTGGCATTTCTGGATGTGTGGGTCCTGAAAAGGACCGATGGCAGCTTGGGGCATAAAGTTTATAGGAAGAAGAGGGCGGTGCTGAAGACTCTGGTAGACCGGGCAAAAAGAATCTGTGAGCCCCGGTATCTCGAAGATGAGTTTCGGCATCTCGAGGAAGCACTGCAGTCCAACGGCTATTCTGGTGCGGAGGTTAGGAGAGCTGCCCGGCCGAGAAGATCTGGTAGGTCGGACGCGTCTGTGTCGCCTGAGGTTGTTGGCTCTGCTGTCTTGCCCTACATCCGTGGCGTGACTGACCGCATCGGCAAGTTGCTGAGTAAACGGGGCGTCAGGACGATCTTCAAGCCAACCAAAAAGATCCAACAGTTCCTGCGACCGGCGAAAGACGCCAGGGATCCGCTCTCGTCGTGCGGGATGTACAGTATTCCTTGTACGTGTGGCCAGGTCTACATAGGCACCACGAAGCGTAGTGTTCGGACGCGCCTCTCTGAACATCGGAGATACTGCCGCCTGGGCCAGCCGGAAAAGTCCGCAGTTGCTGAACACGCTCTTTCCCACGACGATCACCGGGTGATGTTTGATGAAGCCCGTGTGTTGTCTTGTGTCCGGGGTTACTTCACTCGCCTGCATCTGGAGTCCATCCATATTCATAAGAATGCGTCCGTCGCTATGAACCGCCGAGGTAAAAGCATCGCCTTAAATAGTGTCTGGCATGGTTTATTTTCCATGGCCAATCAGAATCGAGAATGATGAGCTGGCTTCTCATTGGTCCGCGTGATTCACCTTAAGCGGCCAAAAAGTTATAAATACGTAAATTTCGTTATATACATTAGATAAACTGTAAGGAAAGCTAAGGCTTGTTTTGGACTCCCTGCACTCTGCAAAGCAGTCAAAGTACATGTTTTAGTATGGACGCGACACAGCATTGTTTGGAAACACTGTCGCAGTGTACCAGTCCCTTTCCAAATTCGATCAAACTATCCAAGATATTTCGACACGTCCTCTCTGAATACTGTCTAAAAAGTTAAAAAGCTAGGCTGTATATTTGCAGAAGGGGGAACGCAAACGCGACCTTTTGGTCTAGACGGTATGTCCTTGATAAGTGACTATCCATTATTCCGCAGATGAACACAGACTGTACATTGTATAGCGTTAAGTTTCCACCTAACATTCTGCAATAATCAACTTATTGCGGTCATAGTAGGGGAAAGTGGGGGAATCCCACGCAGGCTGAATTACGCAGTTTGAATGACGCTGGCTTCGCTTGGTTGGTGCTGTATCCTGCCGGCAGGCGTAACAACTACAGCGCCACTCGCGCCGGCCATTTTCCAGTTGCGTTGTGGCAGTAGTCGAGCGCGATTTATTTTCATTGCGTTTGATGTAGTTTTTATCATCTGTAATTTGCAAGGTAAGTGCTACGATAAGTTGCTTTACTGTAATGTTTAGCATATCAACTAATAGCCCTAGACGTTAGCTTTCATTTAATTGTAGATTTGTCGTAATATGTAAACTACGAGCCGAGTTCTGGTTAGGTTAGTCACCGAACTCACTGTGGGGTATTGGCACGCAGCCGTTCAAGCGCGTGGTAATCCCCCCTGTAGTCATGCGTGGTATTCCCCCTTGGTAAATAGAGTGGTAAGGTACGTTTTAAATTCCAACGAGTTTTTTTTATTTCAGATGACTAGAGATTATGAACGGAAAACCCAGAAAGGACAATGGACCCAAGAACAGTTACAGAAAGCTCTTGATGCCATAAAGTCGGGAAAGAAAATTAGACAAGTAGCAAGGACTTTCGGGATTCATGAAGCTACATTGCGTACGAGGCTGAAAGCGAAGAATACCGAGGGTCAGAAACTTGGCAGAAACCCCACATTCTCTAATGAACAAGAAAACGAGATTAACGATCATGTTATTAAGATGGCTAAGCTTTTCTACGGAATTTCGTGTTTCCAACTACGAAAGATTGCATTTGAGTACGCAGAGGTGAACAAGATCCCAAATAATTTTGATTATTTGGTAAGGTTAGCCGAAAAGGATTGGGTAGCTCTGTTTTTAAAAAGAAACCCGAGTATCTCCCTGAGAAAACCTGAACCAACGAGCAATTATAGAATACAGGCATTTAATCAAGAAGACGTTAATGCATATTTTAAAAATCTTGAGCATGTCTTTGAAAAATATAAATTTAAAGAGGGACGAGTATTCAATGTCGATGAAACGGGCATAAACACTGTTCAAAAGCCCGAGCGAATTTTGGCTGCTAAAGGTGTTAAACAAATAGGAGGGGCTACCTCTTGGGAGAGGAGAAAATACGTTACAGCCATATGTTGTTTCAGCGCTGCTGGCACGTACGTTCCCCCTATGTTCATCTTCCCCAGGAAAAGTATGTCAAGTCTCTTAAGTAAAGGTGGACCAGTCGGAGCAATATATGGTTGTTCTGTCAATCGCTGGTCCAATGAGTCGTTATTTTTAGAATGGATGCAGCATTTCCAGAAAAATGTTAAATCGACTGTCGACGACCCGGTGCTGCTCATATTATATAACCACGGCAGCCACGTATCACTCGATATTTTTGAATTTTGTAAATAAAATTGTATTGTCATGGTAACAATACCTCCATACACTTCACACAAGCTACAACCGCTTGACGTCACATTCTATTCTTCTTTAAAATCAGCCTTCAATCGAGAGTGTGACCTGTATATGAAGTCAAGGGTTTATGAAAAAATTACACCTTATGAGTTAGCTGAACTTTTTAATAAGACATACATAAAGGTTGCTACTATGGACAAAGGACAGTTGGGGTTAAAGGCATGTGGTATTTGTCCTTTCAATCCAGACAAATTTCAACATATTGACTTGGAATAATCTGACACCTACAGAGACATTGTCCTTGAAGATGAAGAGATTCCGAATGAAACAAATGGAAACAAGGCTGTTGCTTCTGCAAAGCAGCCAGATATCCTACCTAGAAAGGAGTCAAGAACAGTTACCTGGATCATCGGCACAAGAAGTTCCAATTTTGGTAGAAGAGGTCTCAACAAAATCAACTAAAATATCAAGTAATCATGTTAGTGTATCTGACATATATCCTATTCCAAAACTAAAAAAAAAGTTCTTCCTAAGACAAACCAAGCTAAGGGAAAACGTAAGGGAAAGTCATTGATCCTTACCGCAACCCCAGAGAAGGAAAAACGACAAATGGAGTTATCAATAAAGAAAGAAAAAGAAGTCATGAAAAAGAAAACTGAAGAAGACAAGAAAAGAAAACTTAAGGAAAAAGTGCAGTACTTAAGGCAGCAGATAAGTGCCCAAATGTGAAGCTTCAAAAAGGCTCAAAGAAGAAACAGATGTCATACAAAAAGAAACTCGATGACATTGACCCAAAGGTGTTTTCAGAAGATGTCTGTTTATTTTGCGGAGAGTTTGGGAAAAATGGAGAATTATGGTACAGATGCATTTCATGTACTGTAGTATATGGAGCCATCAAGAATGTAGCGGCTGGAACACTCCAAACGATTACATATGTGATGTTTGCTACACAAGAAAATGAACTCTTTTCATACCTATAAAAACTAAAAAACATTCGCAAAAACCGTTTACAGTACAACATTATTTTGTTCATTAATGTATTGTTAGTTATTATTAATTAGTTAGTTAGTATTTGTTAGTGTATTTAATTAAAAACTAACAAATAAATAAAGATCATGTTATTACCCCCATACCATGCGTGTCTTACCAGACAGGGTGGGGAATACCACGCTTTTGCACTTTTTTTATTTTAATTGTAGAAATGAAGGTAATGTTTTATAACTCTTTCCAGTCGGTTACAATATGTAGAAAAATGTCCATAGGATGGTATGTATTTGTTTTTGTGGGTTTTAAGGACGTAATGAACAATTTACATGGGTTTTGCCTTAGGTGCGTGTATTTCCCCCACCTTCCCCTAATGAGTTTGTTACTTTGAAGTAAGTTCAGAGCCGTAGTCTGTAAATTCAGATTACTTCAGTATTTAAAGTTAACAACTTTCCCATCTGAGTTTAGGTGAAATCAAATAAATAATTTCTTACAGAGAATACGCAGATAATAATGGTACCATACGGAGCCAATAACACATATCATACGTAATGATATCGTCGAAGGGTTCGATTTGAAATCTTGTCTGATGTTTGCAGAATCGCAGTGGAGTGCTTGCTGCGGAAGATTTCATCATTTATTCGTATGCAGAGTGCAAGGAGTATTACGGATCTGACACAATTATATGCTCCAAATCGGATATATACACGTCTGCATTCGTGAGTAGAATTGCTTTTTCGCCTCACTGATTGTTTATTTATTCATTTTACATTAACTGTAATCAAAGATAAAATACAATTTATATGCTTAAAACGTGCAATAATACATAATCCCAATTACTATACACTTAAAGAATACACTATATATTGTAGCGTGACAGATGGATGCATAATATTGAATGGCAATTGATCATTAGAATAATGAAGTTATAATATTTAAATTTGGAAGAAAGCACTAAGTTTAATATAAAAAGATTAATTCATAGCAACTGTGGAAAGAAATCATTATTATAAAGAAAATACAAGTTAAAATAAAAGGAGTTACTAGTGATGAGTCATCCAAGACCAGTCTCATAACCAAAGGTTTTCAAGGTATAACCCAGGAAGGTAAAATAGTAAATAACAAAGCAGTACTGAATATGACCAAACCCACAACGAGGGAGAATAAATAGAATAGAAACCCTAAAATAAGCCAAGACCAAACAATACAGGTGGTGTATTTCTGAAATAAAGAAGAAGATGGAGAAGATCCCAAGAAACCTGATGGCAACAAGAAGAAGATGGAGAAGATACCAGTCCCAGAAGGCAGGAGAAAAGAAGACTGAAGAAAGAAGAAGAGGGCAGCATCCTGAAGAAGATGTCATGCTCTTATAAAAGACACCCAAATCCCTATATCCCCAAAATAAATATCTAAAAACAAAAGTATAACGAAATAAAAACCACATGTATATAAATTTAAGAGAGAGAAGTGAACAAAGTAAAAGTTTCCTGTGAACTAAGATGAAACAATAATATAGTACCCATGGAACAAATCTCCATTGAAAAACGCTAACCAATTTATTATGTTGATAAGACTATACGACCATTTAGCATTAACATAATATATAAGTGAAAGTGAACCAGTGATAGTTTTGGGTATTATAAAAAATGAACCTTGTGTTTCATTCTTGGCAATCACAAACATTGGATGCAATGAAATATGCATTTTTCAATGACTTAAAATGTGTACAGTGACAATATGTTGTTCATAAGTCATGAATCTGTTTAAAATAACATTTTTGTTTTACATGAAAAAAGAAAAACAGATTTCATAGTGCTTTTTGAACGGTTCATACTATTTATTTGTTAATGACAGGGTACAATTCCCCAAAGACAAGGTATAAAAGACTGTATAAAAACTGTAGAATCCTACTTATAATAATAGTTAGAAATAAGAATATAAATATAAGGTTTTAATGTATATAGTACAAGAATGTTTAAAAATGTTTTAGATATAAGGCCATTTGTTTGGGTCTGATACAACTAACATCAGAACTATAAAAATAGTTAATACTTGTAAATAGTAGAGGGCAATTAAGATGTTAGTTAGTAAAAAACCTTTTTTGTAAGCCATATTTCCATGTTTGGAAATGGGGATTTTGTTGCAAAATGTCTGACTTGAAGACAACCATTTATTTAAAAAAAATATTCTTTATTTGTTTTAACTATTATTTGTATTGTAACCAATACTAATTGTTATTGTGTAATTTGAAAACATGTTTAATTTATAATACTATATGTAAAAGTCAGAGAGGGTATCACACATCATATATTGTTTGTAAAATATTTTGTAAGAAAAATTGTTAAAAAATCATAGGCCAAAAGAATGGAAACCAAACTTCATCAAAACAGAGAAATTGCTCATTTAAATGCAAATAAACAAAAGGGGTTTAGACAAAATAAACTTGAGATCATGCCATATAATTGCACATACCATTTAGAGAGATTTTAATAAATTATATTCAGAATTATAAATAAAAATGAAAATGACTAAACTCAGAAATTTAGACATGGGAGTCATATATTTCAGAATAATGTTTCAGAATACAACTAATTCAATTAATTACCAGAAAATAAGGGAATAGGAACCTTTTAATACAATATAGAATTATTAATATTAAATATAACTGATAAAATGGCTGAATTTATATAATGACAGGAAGTAAATTTTAATGTTTTGACCTTTCAGAGTATACCTAACTGAAAGTGAAATTACTATTTTTTGGACAGAAAACACTATAAAATGGCATTATTTAATCTGAAAATAACCAGAATGAACTGAAAGATTAATTTAAATCAAATCTAGTGAATAAAATTGACAAATAACCAAAGTTTAGGCATTCATATAGTGAAAATGTAAAAGTGTACACAGGATGTGAAAAATATTTGAACAATGTTAAGGATAATATTATATGGGCTAAGAGTTTAATTGAAACTGAAGGAAACAGTTAGTTAATTATTGGTAGTTGAACGGTTAACATGACATACGTTTGATAACGTGGATAACCTAACCTATAATCGTCATACAAAGCGAGTGTATAGTGCGTTATTGTGAAATCGGGAGTGACTTGTAAAATACTTCTGAAACTATCATATTATAACAGAAACAATCAAGTAACACTCCATAACACAGAACAATATAAATCTACTCCGAAAAACACCATAAAACACTAGAAAACTGTATAATACATTAAACCAAATTAGTGACGGAATCGGAGAAAGTGTTTGAACTAATAATTATACGGATACACTAAATACAACTCAGAAACAGTACACCAATCACTACACAACATTTAACAAGAGATTTGCAGAAACAAGAACACAAATATTGCCAGAAAATACATTATTTGGAACACGGCAGGAACGAGCAACATTTTGATCGATTTGACGGCAGCCATATTTCTTTGACAATTCCAGTGCCTCCTCTTAGTTCAACAGCTGTTGGGTGAAAACAATTATTATATTTACAAATTATTATTCAATGTCTGTGTTTATTAATAACTATTAATTTGATTGTAACGTTATACTTTTTAAATATTAGCCCGATTTCTCTGACTTTGGTAATAACTGGCTGTTTAAAGAACCCTATATAATTTTTATATCATATACTTGTAACTTTTTTCGATATCCTGAGAGTCGATACTAATCGATAAGAGTCAATATTGCTATTACTTAATAAAACATTAATACTTTTCAATACTTAATAGTTCTTTATTTCTTCAATAATACTAATTACCAATAATATAATTCTAATTGATAATCTACAAGGACTTTACCACCCGTAAGTGAAGATAACCTAAAAAATAAAAAGGTAAACAAGTATCGATTGGTTTACAGACAGTCTTATGAGTGGTGATCGCTTATTTAAAATATACTAAAACTTTAATAAAAATTTTCAGAAGAGCATTACACTGTTTAAAACTTCACAGCCCTATATTAATTAATTGATCCTAATTAATTAATTAATAAAATTAAAATTTTTTTTTAATTATTTTTTTTTTATAAACATAATTTTTTTTAAAATTTCTTTCAAAACAATAAATTTTGTTTTGAAACTTTCGGCGAAGCTGAACAGATATATTCATTCATCAACTTTACGCTACTCGACCGGTCTTGCTACCATTGGGACTCGACCAGCTGGGAAACTTAAGGAAGTGTTTCAGGCCAGTAAGACGTCGAGAGCCACACCAATTACACACCAATTAAACATTACAACTTACAGTATCACATATCAATTATTTATTTTATTACAAATTGGCTAGCCCAAACAGAGGGGCTTGATTACAATTTAAGAACACACACATCAAATTATATTATATTATTACAAATTGGCGCACAACTTTAGGGGCTTTAATTAGCGATTGGAAGGCCAATACATTCTGCCCAATCACTAGTTGGAGCTAGGCAACAGCTACAAAGCCAGAGAATTTCAAGGGAAAATGCAACGACGTGCAACATCTAAGAAACGGGCGGCGGAGGCCGAAAAAGAAATAGAAGTCGATATGGTCAACAAAGAGGCGACGCCAGTAGAGGTTGAAGAGTCGTTACCGCCGGTGTTGTCCAAACGACCGGTACAACCAGAGGAACAACTCGAAATGCCTACTCAGACAGGGGAAATCAATGTTCGGGAGGAACAGTTAGAAAAACCTCCACAAGCAGAAAACACAACCATGCAAGAGATGTTTAGAGTGATAATGGAAATGAAGAAGGACAACCAAACAACAAAAGAAGAAAATCGTAAGGAAAGGAAGGAAGACAATCTAACATTAAATAAAAAGTTGGAAGAATGGAAGGAAGACTTGAGTAAGAAATTGGGAAAGGATAACCAGTCCTTGAAAGAAGAATTAAGTGGGGTGAACAAGAACATGGAAGGGCTGAAGGAAGACAACCAGTCTTTGGGTAAGAAGATTGATGAAACCAATAAGAAGATGGAAGAGAAGATGGAAGAAAACAGCAAGAAGATGGAAGAGAAGATGGAAGAAAACAGCAAGAAGATGGAAGAAGAGATGGGGAAGAAGTTAGAAGAATTGAAGGAAGACAACCAATTGTTCAAGGAAGAATTCAAGTCGACCAAAGAAGAATTGATTAATAAAATTGAAAATACTAATCAGAAAATCGATGAAACCAGGAAGAAGACAGAGAAGAACAACCGACAATTGAAGGAAGAGTTGAAAGAAGATAACAAGAAGTTGGAAGAGAAGATGGGGGAGAAGTTGGAAGAATTGAGAGAAGACAATCAAATTCTAAGAGAAGAGTTAAGGGAGGTAAATCAGGAGAATTTGGACAAACTGGACGAAAGAATGGAATTGTTGCGAGAAGAAATGAATAAGGAAATCAAGATTAACAAAAAAGCAATGGATAAGAAGATGGAAGAAGAAAATATAATGGTCAATCGACAGATTCGAGAGATTGATGGAAAGTGCAACCAGACCGAAAAGGAGGTGAATGAGTTTAAAGAAGTGGTGAACATCAAGTTCACAAATATCGAAGAACATAGTCGTAGGAAGGTAGAAGAACAGAGGAAGGAAAATCAAGAAGAATTCGGAAAAGTACGCAACCAGGTCACAGAACGATGTAATGATATACAAGAGACCATGGCCAATATCACCGGTCAGGTGCGACAAAGCCGAGAGGAGATGGAAGCAATAAGGAACAGACCGACTCATTTCACCGGATTGCCTGTCAACGAAAGCCGAGAGTGGCTCAACTTCCGGCAATACAAACGCAAGCCGATGGAGTTCCTGGCTAGGGTAGAAGAATATTTGACCAAGCATAAAATTACCCAATGGTGCCATAGCAGGGAGATATTCGACGAGTCTTTCCGAGACATAACAGATAATTGGTGGATGGCCAACCGGAGTGAAATTTCCGACTACCAACAGTTCCGGAAAATGTTTAAGACAAAATACTGGTCTGAGACCACCCAGAACTTGATCCGAGACAATATTTGTAATGGAAGATACAGGTCACAATTAGGTAGCAGTATGACGGCATATTTCTTGGGGAAGGTGTGTATGGCAAAACACCTTGAGCCAGCAATCCCAGAAGAATGTTTAGTGAATAAGATATCTTATCACTATGATGAGGACATTATCAGGGCCCGGAGAGGTAGCCAGATCAAGACGATCCAGGGAATGACCGAGTTATTGGAGGGATACGAGAACGAAGAGTATTATCGGCAGAGCAGAAAGAGAAATGAGAGACCAGAAGTAAGGCCGACTACCTACCCCAATAACGGCAATAACCATGCAAGTAACCGGAACCAGCCCAGTAATTACGACGGCCCTAACAACCAGCCGCGTAATAACCAGTTTAACGGTAATTTTAACGGAGTGAGGAATAATAACCCTTACCCAAATAATAGAAACAATTTTTACCAACATAACAATTTCCCATACAGTCAGAGAAATCCATATCCCAACAATAATGGTGACAGACCTTACCCACCTAACCGAAATTACTATAATAATAATATTAGTAATAATAATAATGGCAATAGTAATAACCGAGTGTCGCGCCCTAGGGTAAATTTTATAAGAGCAGAAGATCGCGGACCCAGGAGATACTATCAACCGAGGAGGAGCAGCTTCCACGGCGCCGACCGAAGATGGAGGAGTGCGGAACGAGACGGCCCAAGACACGAAGAGGGAAGACGAAGTACCAGCCTGGAAGATCTTGGCAGACAACCGAACAGGGCGTTAAACATCAACCAGGGTACAGAACGTCAGGAAACAAACCAGAGTTTCCCGAACGATGCCTCGGTCAACAGTAACTTAAACAATGACCAAAATGCTTTAAACGAGAGGAGGCAGTAATCAACAACGATGACCCGTTACTGCTTATACTTCCTGGGTTAGAAAAGGATGATTTGCAACAAGCAAACAATGATAAAAACTTCACTATTATCAGTAACCATTATTTGAAAGACATACGAACTGAACTTTTGGAAGAGAACGAGAAGAGTCTCAGCAACAGTAATAATGAGATAATTTATATAACAGCGGAGGTGGAAGGAGTTCCCGCTAAAATAATGATAGACACAGGAGCTAATATTTCAATAATAAACTCCAATGAGTTGGAGAGAATACAGAGTACATGTGGTAAAACTTTGCCAATGTTACCAGTCAACAACATTGTATTGGTAGGTGCAACTGGTCGCCAAAATAAAACCATCAGGAAGCAAGTTTCCTTAAGTGTCGTTAGCCGTGATATAGCTTTAGACATGGAATTTTTAATCGCCACCGGATTACCATTTGACATCTTAGTCGGTTGCGATATTCTTCGTAGATATTCGGCAGTAATCGATCTTAATTTAAATAAAGTATCACTTTTCCCAGACGGAGTAACATGGACCGCAGATCTGGTAGGAAGCACAACTATACTTCCCAGCCCTATACATCAACAACTTCGTAAAATAAATGTTATTAGAAACAGCCCTTTTTCTAAACCCATAATATACAATCATGGAGGAGAGGATTTATGGTCAGTTAAGATCCAAGAAATACGGAATTTCCAGTGCGGAAGCGATAACAAGAAGGTACCAACACATCTGGCTGATCGTCTAATCGCTATATATGAGAAATACAAGGCGGTGTTTTCTGATGAACCAGGGAAGGTAAAAAACTACCAGTGCCAACTTCGTTTTAAAGAAAACGTAGAGTTTAACCGGAGGTCATATCCAATAGCGCAATCGCTCAAAGAAGCCGTGAGAACAGAGATAAACAAGATGATAGATAATGACATAATTGAGATTAGTCAATCACCTTACACTAGTCCAATTATTGCTCTTCCGAAGAAAGACGGACAAGTCCGGCTCTGTTTAGATGCGCGTGAGTTGAACAAAACAATTGTGAATGACAGAACATCTCCCGGTGAAATAGAAGAGATTTTAAAACGTTTTCATGGTACTAGATTTATTAGCACCTGGGATACGGTCTGTGGTTATTGGCAGGTAGAGCTGCACCCACAAAGCCGCCAGTACGTAGCGTTCATTTTCGAAGGGCGCAATTACCAGTTCAAGAGACTGCCCTTCGGACTTGTCAATTCTGTCGCCATATTTGTGGCATGCATGGACCAGATTTTGGGACCAGAAGCGCTCCAATTTACCACCGTCTATGTTGACGATTTACTAATTACATCCGGAACCTGGGAAGAGCACTGTTACAGAGTGGAATTTGTACTAAACAAACTAGCGCAGGACAACATAACATTGAAGTTGGAGAAATCCAAGTTCATAGCGCGCGAGGTACAATTCTTAGGCTTCAACCTAGACGACCGAGGTATTACCCCATCAGCAGAGAAAGTGGAGGCAATTCAGAGGTTCCCGCAACCAAGAAACAGGAAACAATTGCAATCTTTCCTCGGACTCTGTAACTATTACAGGAAGTTTCAGAGCCGATATTCCGAGTTGACCGCCAAGTTTCAACCACAGTTATCTGCAAAAAACAAATGGACTTGGGGTGAAGATCAAAATATTATTTTCCGTTTGATAAAAGAGAAGTTTCTGGAGAGTGTTATACTTCGTCACCCAGATTTTAAGAAACCGTTCTTTCTAAACTGTGACGCTAGCGATCTAAGCTTAGGAACGACATTATACCAGGAAGATGAGGAGGGACAACATCTGGTAATAAGCTTCGCTAGTCGCACACTGAACCAGTGCGAAAAGAACTACAGTGTGACAGAAAAGGAATTGTTGAGCGTGGTGTTCGCATGCAGCAAGTTCCGGACGTACATTCTCGGATATCAAGTCACGGTACGAACTGATCATAAATCCATCTCGTTCCTTCGTAGGTGCAAATTGAGTCACGGCCGATTGGCTAGGTGGGTACTCGCCCTACAAGAATATGACCTGAAATGGGAATACATTCCAGGAAAGAAGAACGTGGTAGCGGATGTGTTGTCACGTATAAATCTGGAAGATCAGACTTTCGAGGGAGAGAAGGAGAGCTTAGTAAAAATTTATAACATATTCACGACCAGAGCCGATTTACAAGCTTTGTTAATAAATATTCGAATCCATCAACAGTCTGATCCTAAGCTGAAAAACATTGTGAGTCGTTTAGAAGCCAATGATGAAACCATTTCTAAATATTACCACCTTAACAAAGGAATTTTATTCATAAAAACCGCCTTGGACGATGAGACATGGAAGGTGATAATCCCACACCAAATCGAAAAGGAGGTCATCATCGATTACCATGTCAGGTATGGTCACATGGGAGCGTTAAAAGTGATACAAGCTCTAGAGGAAAATTGTAAGATCAAGAATATCAACCGCAAGGTGAGAACATACATCAAGTCCTGTAAGATCTGCCAATGTGCAAAAGTAAACAATGAAAAGACAGAGGGTATCATGATACCGATAACTTCCAACGCAAAACTGGAAAAAGTGTTTTTGGATATCTGCGGGCCATTTCCCCGTAGTGGTGGTCGACACAGATATAAATACTTGGTAATCATAATGGATCACTACACCAAGTATATAAAGCTATATCCGGTTAATCGGGCAACAACAGCAAAGGTTTTGGCGGTGATTATTGATTTGTATATCCCAGAGATCGGTAGACCATCTTCTATTATTACCGACCATGGTACACAGTTTAAGGGGAGGAGATGGCGAGACACTTTATTAGCACTTGGGGTCAAAACGTATAAGACATCAGTCTACCACCCAAGTAGCAATCCGGCTGAGAGAGTACTAAGAGAAGTGGGTAGGATATTGCGCACGTACTGTCACAACCAACAGAAAAAGTGGCAAGAGTACCTAGCAGCGACAGAAACATTCCTAAATTACGCCCACCATCCAGCTATAGGAATTCCACCGTACTCAGCCATGTATGAGAAGCCGACTCCCCGAGACATTGAGCAAATCATTGAATTTCCAACGAACAACAATAGGAAATTCAACCAGTTGAAGTTTTACAATACGGTAGCAGAAGATCAGGAAAAACGGCAAGCCGAATACCAGAAGGCAATAGGGCGAATTGTAACATATAAAGAGGGTGAAAAAGTCCTCCTAAAAAATAGAGAGCTGCCTAGCACCTTAGAAGGCATAACCAAAAAACTACTATTACTATATACTGGCCCATATGTTGTGGTAAATGATAAGCATAACAATACATATGAGTTGAAGGAAATCGTTTCAGGAAAAATCAAAGGAGTGTACAATCAAGCTTCTATGAAGAAATATTATGAAGAATGAGTTGTGAGTTTTAGAATTTTGAATTTATATTTTTAAAAATTCGGAAATAATGTAAGTACATCTTACAACCTAATATTTTGAGAAGAACATTCTGGAGAATTAAAAGAATTTTTTAATTAATTTTAAAAAATTTTAAAATAATGTAAGTACATCTTACAACCTAATAATTTTGGAACAAACTTTATGGAAGAAAGGAAAAGAAAGACTTTTGAATTGAAATATAATTATAAAAATTTAAAATTGAGTAAGTACTTCTTACTACAACCTGATAATATAGAACAAAAATTTATGGAAAAAAGAGAAAGAGAGAAAATTTTGAACTTAATTTTAAAAAATTTAAAATTAAGCAAGCACAGCTTACTACCACTGAATTATGAGAAAAACATTTTGGAAGAATTAAGAAGAAAGGAATTTTGAAGTTAATATACGAAAAATTTAAAAATGAAGTAAGACCAACTTACTATAACTAAGTTTATGAGAAAACTTTATGGTAAATAATTAAGAAGAATTTGAATTTGGAGAAATACCAAAACATTCAGAAATAATAGTAAAATCACAATACTATAAACAATTCTGAATGAAACAATTCTGGGAATAAATGAATTAAACAGAATTTGAATGTTGATAGAACGTCAGTACTTTGAAACAAGATAGGATTTATGAGAAATATTTTTCAATTAATTAAAAAGAATAGTTTGAATTTTACATTAAAACTAACCAAGTTCCAAAAAATAATTATGTGTCAATTATGATTGAATTGAGAAGAAAATAAAGTGGTTAATTCAGAAAAGAGAATTAACGTTAATCCAGAATAAATGCTAGACATTCACAATAGCATTTGAAGGAGTAGAGAAGACTAACAAAAAAGAGTGTAATATGCCAGAGAAGGAAAAAAAAATTTTGAAGCAAAGAGACTAATTACCTATGAAACGATAATGAAAACAGTTAATTAAGAGCGAAGACGAACAACTCATACCAAACAGATGGAGAAGATGATTTTGAACAAATGATAATAATAAGACCTATATGAAATGCAAAGAGAAGAAATACCACATGAAATATAATATAAATGAATTAATGCTAATGAATGCGAAGGCGGATTAATAACTTTCTAAGAGAAAGGAAAGAACCAAAATGTTTAAATAAAATGATCAATATAACAACCTGTATATCTAATGTAAAGATACAATGTTAAAAAATTAAATATAATATATTAAGACCATTCAAATAATGAATAAGAAAGACTATATATAAAGACCATGCTAATACTATGAGTAACCAGAAGAAAGTATAAAGAGAATTCAGATGGAGAAGAAAGAGAGTTACACTGTAAACAGTAACCAGAATTATTAAAAGAAAGGTTTTCAACCATAATTAAATTAAATATATCAGACAAGTTAAGAGTTTTGAAAAAATATATATGTAATGAGTATAATAATGACTATGAAGATTTATTAAGATAGAAAATGTGAGGTAATCTGATAGACTACGAAGTGGAGAATCCAAAGATATTTTTATTAGTCGAAAATGAGACTACTTTTTATTTATTTATTCGATGACTGACTGAAGATAATTCCAGCAGCATTATGTTTTTGAGCAGGGATGGATATGCCTCTGTACTCAATTTATAGAAGTGGTGTATGGCCAGCAGAGAAGTAGCGTACAGTGCCCCTCTGATCTGCCCCAGCCCACGTGATAGGGAATGTTAGGGAATTAATATCCCAAGGATACAACACGAAGTTGATATAGAAAGAAAATGTATTACAATTATAATATATCTCAGAAGACACTAACTATCCGAAAAGGATCAGTAGTAAGACAAGTAACCATATATATAAAATTAATAAAACTCTAATATAAAAAAGTCGATATAAAAATGGAGAAGAAAATGAATTATAAGAAATGATGAAATTATCATAAGAAATTATTTCATCCATAAACATGTCTGAAATAATTACTTCTGGAGGAGAGCAATCTGTAGCGTGACAGATGGATGCATAATATTGAATGGCAATTGATCATTAGAATAATGAAGTTATAATATTTAAATTTGGAAGAAAGCACTAAGTTTAATATAAAAAGATTAATTCATAGCAACTGTGGAAAGAAATCATTATTATAAAGAAAATACAAGTTAAAATAAAAGGAGTTACTAGTGATGAGTCATCCAAGACCAGTCTCATAACCAAAGGTTTTCAAGGTATAACCCAGGAAGGTAAAATAGTAAATAACAAAGCAGTACTGAATATGACCAAACCCACAACGAGGGAGAATAAATAGAATAGAAACCCTAAAATAAGCCAAGACCAAACAATACAGGTGGTGTATTTCTGAAATAAAGAAGAAGATGGAGAAGATCCCAAGAAACCTGATGGCAACAAGAAGAAGATGGAGAAGATACCAGTCCCAGAAGGCAGGAGAAAAGAAGACTGAAGAAAGAAGAAGAGGGCAGCATCCTGAAGAAGATGTCATGCTCTTATAAAAGACACCCAAATCCCTATATCCCCAAAATAAATATCTAAAAACAAAAGTATAACGAAATAAAAACCACATGTATATAAATTTAAGAGAGAGAAGTGAACAAAGTAAAAGTTTCCTGTGAACTAAGATGAAACAATAATATAGTACCCATGGAACAAATCTCCATTGAAAAACGCTAACCAATTTATTATGTTGATAAGACTATACGACCATTTAGCATTAACATAATATATAAGTGAAAGTGAACCAGTGATAGTTTTGGGTATTATAAAAAATGAACCTTGTGTTTCATTCTTGGCAATCACAAACATTGGATGCAATGAAATATGCATTTTTCAATGACTTAAAATGTGTACTGTGACAATATGTTGTTCATAAGACATGAATCTGTTTAAAATAACATTTTTGTTTTACATGAAAAAAGAAAAACAGATTTCATAGTGCTTTTTGAACGGTTCATACTATTTATTTGTTAATGACAGGGTACAATTCCCCAAAGACAAGGTATAAAAGACTGTATAAAAACTGTAGAATCCTACTTATAATAATAGTTAGAAATAAGAATATAAATATAAGGTTTTAATGTATATAGTACAAGAATGTTTAAAAATGTTTTAGATATAAGGCCATTGTTTGGGTCTGATACAACTAACATCAGAACTATAAAAATAGTTAATACTTGTAAATAGTAGAGGGCAATTAAGATGTTAGTTAGTAAAAAACCTTTTTTGTAAGCCATATTTCCATGTTTGGAAATGGGGATTTTGTTGCAAAATGTCTGACTTGAAGACAACCATTTATTTAAAAAAAATATTCTTTATTTGTTTTAACTATTATTTGTATTGTAACCAATACTAATTGTTATTGTGTAATTTGAAAACATGTTTAATTTATAATACTATATGTAAAAGTCAGAGAGGGTATCACACATCATATATTGTTTGTAAAATATTTTGTAAGAAAAATTGTTAAAAAATCATAGGCCAAAAGAATGGAAACCAAACTTCATCAAAACAGAGAAATTGCTCATTTAAATGCAAATAAACAAAAGGGGTTTAGACAAAATAAACTTGAGATCATGCCATATAATTGCACATACCATTTAGAGAGATTTTAATAAATTATATTCAGAATTATAAATAAAAATGAAAATGACTAAACTCAGAAATTTAGACATGGGAGTCATATATTTCAGAATAATGTTTCAGAATACAACTAATTCAATTAATTACCAGAAAATAAGGGAATAGGAACCTTTTAATACAATATAGAATTATTAATATTAAATATAACTGATAAAATGGCTGAATTTATATAATGACAGGAAGTAAATTTTAATGTTTTGACCTTTCAGAGTATACCTAACTGAAAGTGAAATTACTATTTTTTGGACAGAAAACACTATAAAATGGCATTATTTAATCTGAAAATAACCAGAATGAACTGAAAGATTAATTTAAATCAAATCTAGTGAATAAAATTGACAAATAACCAAAGTTTAGGCATTCATATAGTGAAAATGTAAAAGTGTACACAGGATGTGAAAAATATTTGAACAATGTTAAGGATAATATTATATGGGCTAAGAGTTTAATTGAAACTGAAGGAAACAGTTAGTTAATTATTGGTAGTTGAACGGTTAACATGACATACGTTTGATAACGTGGATAACCTAACCTATAATCGTCATACAAAGCGAGTGTATAGTGCGTTATTGTGAAATCGGGAGTGACTTGTAAAATACTTCTGAAACTATCATATTATAACAGAAACAATCAAGTAACACTCCATAACACAGAACAATATAAATCTACTCCGAAAAACACCATAAAACACTAGAAAACTGTATAATACATGAAACCAAATTAGTGACGGAATCGGAGAAAGTGTTTGAACTAATAATTATACGGATACACTAAATACAACTCAGAAACAGTACACCAATTACTACACAACATTTAACAAGAGATTTGCAGAAACAAGAACACAAATATTGCCAGAAAATACATTATTTGGAACACGGCAGGAACGAGCAACATTTTGATCGATTTGACGGCAGCCATCTTTCTTTGACAATTCCAGTGCCTCCTCTTAGTTCAACAGCTGTTGGGTGAAAACAATTATTATATTTACAAATTATTATTCAATGTCTGTGTTTATTAATAACTATTAATTTGATTGTAACGTTATACTTTTTAAATATTAGCCCGATTTCTCTGACTTTGGTAATAACTGGCTGTTTAAAGAACTCTATATAATTTTTATATCATATACTTGTAACTTTTTTCGATATCCTGAGAGTCGATACTAATCGATAAGAGTCAATATTGCTATTCCTTAATAAAACATTAATACTTTTCAATACTTAATAGTTCTTTATTTCTTCAATAATACTAATTACCAATAATATAATTCTAATTGATAATCTACAAGGACTTTACCACCCGTAAGTGAAGATAACCTAAAAAATAAAAAGGTAAACAAGTATCGATTGGTTTACAGACAGTCTTATGAGTGGTGATCGCTTATTTAAAATATACTAAAACTTTAATAAAAATTTTCAGAAGAGCATTACACTGTTTAAAACTTCACAGCCCTATATTAATTAATTGATCCTAATTAATTAATTAATAAAATTAAAATTTTTTTTTAATTATTTTTTTTATAAACATAATTTTTTTTAAAATTTCTTTCAAAACAATAAATTTTGTTTTGAAACTTTCGGCGAAGCTGAACAGATATATTCATTCATCAACTTTACGCTACTCGACCGGTCTTGCTACCATTGGGACTCGACCAGCTGGGAAACTTAAGGAAGTGTTTCAGGCCAGTAAGACGTCGAGAGCCACACCAATTACACACCAATTAAACATTACAACTTACAGTATCACATATCAATTATTTATTTTATTACAAATTGGCTAGCCCAAACAGAGGGGCTTGATTACAATTTAAGAACACACACATCAAATTATATTATATTATTACAATATGCTTATTAGAATAGTAATAATATACAGTTTGAATGGAAAGTTGATATTACAAGATAAATTTTGGTACTTTAATTTTAAACAAAGAAACCTTTATAATAATAGTAGCAGTAATAATAATAATATTTTTTAGGGGGGGTTCTAAGGAAGTGTGATGCAATTATAAGGTTTCTGATGAAGCAGAAACCTCATAGCCTCTCCATCCCAACTTCAGCTCAACTTCTAATTGAAGTTGACCCTACCAAGTCTAGTAAACCTTGCAAACGTTGAGGTAACCAATACTTTCACCGGCAAGGGTAGATTAGTAAACAAGAGACAAGGATTCTGATAGTCTGTCAGAATGGCACTAACGGCCTGTTAGCGCGAACTGAGCAGTTCAAGAAACGGTTTAGCTGTTGCAACCAATGCCTGGGGTAACAGAGGCGAAGCGTCTAACCGTGACTGAGAACGGTGGATGGAGCAACCCTAGCTACGGAGAAAAAAATACCTAGTCATGATGATAAGCCTTATGACAGCAGCCCTGACAATCATCTTACTCCACAAAGCGCTGGTAACGCCTTTGGAAGAAATATATTTTACTCGAAAACCTTACGGTAATAGGCGAATGGATAACAGGGTACAAGACCAGGCAAAATGTAAGGTACAAGGATCCGCTCAAGAGGATATAGTTACAACTGCCATCTACAATGTAGGACCCACAAATGAAAGGTAATAGATATGGAGCGGATGCTATTGCTAAAGAACATTGATACAGATACTATAATTGAAACGACGAAGAAACACATTATGGTTTATAGCGGAGTGCCTCAAAATGAGAGAGAAAAGGCTGGAGTAGCTATATTACAAAATGAAAAACGGAGATGTGAAATACACTCAAATTCCTGGATCAATGAGAGACTTGTAACTGTCAAATGTAAAATTGACAGGGAATATCTAACAGTCATATCAGCTTATGGATCCGAAGAAGGAAAGAAACAGATATGTTCTACGAGAGTCTGTTTGTATAACGATAAACAAGAAGAAATAATTTCCAGCAAATATCAGCTGATTACCAGTGGTGTTTCTAATGGCCGAATTGGGAAGATATCACTACAGAATATAATATGGAATAAAAGAGAAGAGATCATTATAAAAATTGGAGGAATTATGAGATTTGGCTTCTCACAGTGAATTACAAATAACTAAATCGTTCTTTGTACCCAAAGACAGTCGTAAATTGTTCATGGAGAAAGAGGAAGTAAATCCATAATTGATTACATAGTGATAAATTAAATTCTATGTAATGAAGTACTGGACACCAGAGGCCACCTCATTAGGCCCTATCTTCAAATCTGACTGTACTATTACGGCACTAATAATAATTTTACATACAAACTGGAAACCTAAATGATATAGCAAGTTTCTTACTTGACAGAACTGAACTTATTAAAATTAAGCGTGCGTTAGGTAAGTGCTTCCACCGCGGCCTACGTTTTGGACTAAATCAACTGTGTTTTCCTGCTTAAACAGGTAATGAGTGTCTCACTTAGGTTTCTTTCTCATCAACTCCTTAACGGTTTTAGGCTTTAGCGACCAGTCCCTGTGGGTTCTTCATCAAAATGCTTATGTATTTGCATTCTGTATACCATACGTAAACAAGAGATATTAAGTACGTCTTCATAACTGGCTATAGTTCTCGTGTTTCTTTACGATATGAAACTGTAATAAATTTGAGATTATATAAGTGCAGAATAGGCTGAAAGTGGTCAAAGCTTATAACTATAAGATGCAAAAGTGAAAAAAAACGTATTCTGCATGCCCAATGAGTTATAGTTGGTTTTAAAATGGAAAATTATCCCAAATGACCGCGGTCAGAGAGCCTCGACACACACCCTTTCAGTCAACGTCATGGAAACTGGCGCGTGATCACAAATCTTGCCCGACGCCTGACCAACGTAGACGCTCTCGCTTAGTGCTCAAGTGTAACTTTACGCTCATGTTGCTTACTCTTTTCAGTTGTTACTCTTTTCTATTGTTAATGATTTTCAGTTGTTAAATTTATACACTCTTTTTAAATACTGCTTTTTGGAGACATATTCATTTTGAAGAGTTTCAGTTATATCTAATGATAGTCAACTAACTAAAAAAAAATCGTCCTCCTCTACTTGATATCTAAAAAAAATATTCACCCTATTGGTAGTGGGCGAATATACGATTAGTCACGGTACCCCTTTTGTTTTTAAGACAAAAAGTAATGCAAATTATGACGCGATCCTGTGGCTTGAAGAGACCGGGGAAAATACCAGCCACACTGTAAAAGGATCTACAGATGATACAAAAGTAGAAACTATGGCAGTACCTAAGAAAAGAAGGCAGAATAAACAAATTACTATCACGAAGAAATGGATCACAAGGTCATCTAAAATTGGTACAAAGGATCATTGTTTAAAAAATTCAAGGAACCTTCGGTCATCGTCTGGTATAATCCAATACCGTTGTTACATACTGGATAACGTGCCGTCAAGAAAAGAGAAAATGGTTCTAAAGCTTCGAAAACACAACGTTTCAATTAAGACAGTATAAAAGAAGCAGAGCTAATGGAGTACTTTGTGTGCACAAACCACAGTCTTCACTGTACGTAATGACTGATAAACGCGAACACAAAAGTTATTACACAACCTAACCTATCCTATTAAGTAGTAATTATTTTATGTCATTTACTTTTAATTTTCTTAAAGTATTATCAAAATACGTGAAGTCAGAAAAGTTTGACAAGAAACTGAATGAAGTGGAGTGTTTCAGCTATCTCCAAAAGTCTAACATTTTTCCGAATATAAAGAAATTGTTTTTGTTACCTAGGCCTATCTACAGATAATTTTGGAAATGTAAATTCTATCACATTAATAATAATCCATTATATTTTATGAACACGTTACTGTTTCTCTTTAAAAATAATATTATAATAGTAATAAATAAATTAGTGTAATAACCTTGCATTCCAAAACATAAAATAATTATAGGATAATTTCTTATGAGTGTGTTTAAAAAATACTGTGGAATTTAACGATATATGTAAAAGTTGGTAGTAAAGTTAGGTTATTAGAGACGCATACAGTTTACGCTGGAGCGCGAGAGCGGTGATCAATTGGCATTTCTGGATGTGTGGGTCCTGAAAAGGACCGATGGCAGCTTGGGGCATAAAGTTTATAGGAAGAAGAGGGCGGTGCTGAAGACTCTGGTAGACCGGACAAAAAGAATCTGTGAGCCCCGGTATCTCGAAGGTGAGTTTCGGCATCTCGAGGAAGCACTGCATTCCAACGGCTATTCTGGTGCGGAGGTTAGGAGAGCTGCCCGGCCGAGAAGATCTGGTAGGCCGGACGCGTCTGTGTCGCCTGAGGTTGTTGGCTCTGCTGTCTTGCCCTACATCCGTGGCGTGACTGACCGCATCGGCAAGTTGCTGAGTAAACGGGGCGTCAGGACGATCTTCAAGCCAACCAAAAAGATCCAACAGTTCCTGCGACCGGTGAAAGACGCCAGGGATCCGCTCTCGTCGTGCGGGATGTACAGTATTCCTTGTACGTGTGGCCAGCTCTACATAGGCACCACGAAGCGTAGTGTCCGGACGCGCCTCTCTGAACATCGGAGATACTGCCGCCTGGGCCAGCCGGAAAAGTCCGCAGTTGCTGAACACGCTCTTTCCCACGACGATCACCGGGTGATGTTTGATGAAGCCCGTGTGTTGTCTTCTGTCCGGGGTTACTTCACTCGCCTGCATCTGGAGTCCATCCATATTCATAAGAATGCGTCCGTCGCTATGAACCGCCGAGTGGTCAGAGCTGTTGGGTTGTGCGTCGTGAGACGACCCAATGGTATCCTAGTACCGAGCCTCCTATGAGGGGCTCCTGCCTAGTGGTCCTGTCCAGACGGAATATTGACTAATTAATTTTTATTGGTCGTTACAACGACATGCTCGTACTAGGTCGACTAGTACAGTATTTGTCGAGGCCGTTTCCAAGATTCACCTGGACGTATTCGGTACCTGCCAAGGCCAGCTATGAGTGGGTTTGTCTGGGTCCTCGCAGCTCGGACGTAAAATTTACGTGCAAGTCGCCTTGCGGTGTCATCCAAGGAGCGGACACCGAGTCCTCTTCTCAGGAGACGAGAAGAAAACCGATAGGGGACTTTGGCCGCTAGCCGAAGCCCTCTATCGAGAACGCTTTGCAACCTTCTTTTATGAACGGTTGCGAGGTAACCCCAGACGGGAAGAGCGTAGGTAACGATCGGCAACAGATACGCGTTGACAATCAACTTACCCAGCTTGCGGGTCATAGCCTTGTTGGCAAGTATCGGAAACAGTTGACCGAGACGAGCGGACGCTTTCTTTCGCATCGTCTCAGCGTGGGTACGCCAGGTGAGCCGACGATCAAGGTGGACACCGAGGTACTTAACTTCCCTCGACCAGGGCAGGTACGTTCTACCGAGTCTCACTCGGCCTCGTGGTTCTTTCCGGCGCTTTGTGAATAGCACCGCGGAGCTCTTGGTTTCGTTGACGGCAACTTTCCAGCTTTCCGTCCACGTCGAATACGCATCGAGTGCGCGCTGAAGTCGTGGGATAGCAAAGTCTGCGTTCCGATCGGCGGTAGAGACCGCCGTGTCGTCGGCAAACAAAGCCATCTGGACTCCAGGCTCTCTGGGTGCGTTGTTGACATACACGGAGAACAGGAGAGGCCCTAGCACGCTACCTTGAGGTACCCCGGCTGTGATACGTGTCACGGAAGAGACGTGGTCGTCTATTCGCACGCAGAAAGTCCTCTCCGTCAGAAAGCTAGCAATCAAGCGAAGGTAGCAATCTGGGAGCTGGATTTCCCGGAGCTTGAACAAGAGCCCGTCGTGCCAGACACTATCAAAGGCCTTTTCCACATCTAGGAAACAGGCGACAGTCTGCTCTTTCCGACACCCGGCGTCCGTGATGTATTCCACCAGTCTCATCAGTTGATGAGTGGTGGAATGCCCCACACGGAAGCCGAACTGTTCGGGGACCAGTACATCGAAATTTCGTAGATGATCTAGTACTCTCCGTTGTACGAGACGTTCGAGGACCTTTGACGTGGCTGACAGTAGACTAATTGGCCGGAGGTTGCCGGGACGGGAAGCGTCCTTTCCCTGCTTCGGGATCACTATAACCGTCGCCTTACGCCATTTCTGGGGAAAATAGGCCAGTCTAAGACACGCGTTGAACAGCGCGACCAAGAAAAGTACTCCTCGCTCCGGGAGTCGAGTAAGAGCGGCGTTCGAGACGCCGTCCGGGCCAGGAGCTTTTCTTGGCACGAGTTCAACGAGCCGATCTGTGACCTCTTCCCTAGTAATGGGTTCGGGCTCCGTAGTGATCGGAAGAGACAGAAAGTCTTCCACTTCGTTCTCGACTTCTTCGTCGAAGTCCCAGTCCATGGGCGGGTTAGGTGCGAACTGTCGCTCAAAACACGCGCCCAAGTACTCGGCCTTCGCCTCCGGGCGAGCCAGGATTTGACCGAAAGGTCCAGCAATGGCCGGGATGCGAGGCCGGCGCCTCTTCCCTACCAACGCCGAAGGTATCCGGTAAGGGCTACTTTCGTCCGATCCGTCCCCTGCCTGGGCCACGGCGAGTTCCCAACAGCGTCTCCGGTAGGCCTGCATTTCACGACGTAAAATGCCGGTCGCCCGGTTGTACGCTGCCTTGTCGGCCGGATCACGGGTCCGCTGCCAGCGTCTCCGGAGGCGATTTCTCTCGCAAGCGAGAGCACTCGTCTCCTCTGGGATCCGCTGCCAGTGGGGCGTGACGCCAGGCTTCATTCTGGAAGACGCGTCGATCGCAGATACGACTGCCTCGTCAAACGCGGCAACTGCCTCGTCGACTTGGCGGAAGGTTTCGAGTGGTCCCGCGTCTGGCAATCGGCGACTTAACGCCGGGCCATAGCGATCCCATTCTACCACCTTCCTGACATCTCTGCGTACGACGTGCTGGGTAGCGACGTGTATCAGGATGGGGAGATGATCGGACGATAGTTCCGTTAGCGCGGACACATGGACCGGACAGTCAATTCCTTGAATCACCGCTATGTCCAAGACATCGGGAGCCGCGTTGCGTTGTGAGGGGTAGAACGTAGGTTGGGTAGGCCCAATCACTTGTATCCTGCGAGAATCGGCAAACCTGCGTAAACGTTTCCCGTTTGGGGCAGTCAAGCGACTGTTCCAATCGCGATGTTTACAGTTCAGATCGCCGGCCATGATGACCCTCCTGTGTGCATCGAACGCGACAGCTAGATCGGGGTGAAGGAGCTCTTTTTGCGGCGGTTTGTACGCCGCTACCATCTGTACACCGCCTAGAGTGTTTAACAACTACACAGCGGTGCCTTCGAGGTGAGTCATTGCAGGCAAGACGACTCGGTGATGCTCGAGAGTGAGCCTCACCGCGACGGCAGTACCGCCACCAGCAGTGCCCGGTCTGTCGTTTCGATAGCACACATAGTTGGCCAGTCGTAACCGACTCGCAGGAGTCAAGTGGGTCTCATTGAGAAGTACTACATCGGGTTTGAGTCGGGCCAGTAATTCTTGGAGTTCCTGGATCTTGTTGGACAACCCGTTGGCGTTCCAGGAAAGAATCGAGAGATCTCGTTTGAGGACCCGACTCATAGAAGACCTACACAAGTGGCGGCTTCCACCAAGAGCATGAATCTCTCAGTTATGTCAGCAGTCTCCAAGCGGGAGCGGATGGACCTGAATGTCTGGGCGACTTTGCTGAGATCGAACTCAGCAAGGAAGTCTTTGACGACCTGGTAGTCGTCAGGTACGGTTTTTGAGGCAGATTGCCTGGAGACTGCGTGCGCATAAGAGCGCCGAGGCTTGTCAATCGGGGGATTGGTGGAAGCCAGGGGTTTCTTAGGGCCAGGTGTAACGCCTCTAGCGGAGGTGCTAGGAAGAGGGACAGATGCGATTGCGTCGGACTTCGCGCGCTGTGCAGGCTCTCTGGACTGTGCGGCCGGGTTGGCAGGAGCCCGGGATCTAGCGCCACGGGGCTTTCTTTGCCGCTTCTTTTTTCCTGCGTTGGGAAACCGCGGGGGCGGGAGGTCTGGCGAGGCTGCTTCTAAAGCAGGGGCGGGATTTTCCGGTGCTGGGGAGGGTTGAGTAGTCTCAGGCTCCACAACCGAGATGTTTTCTGTTGGCTGGGTGGTCTCACTTGTAGATGCCACGAGGTTACGGCGCTTTTTCGCCATAGGCGGGACAGGGGCCTGTGAAGGAGCCTGAGGTGGAGTTGCCTGTGCTACAGGTGTTTGCTTCGGGCCTTTGGATCGCTTATGTTGCCTGTTTGAAGCTGGGGCGGAAGACACGGCAGCCGTAGCAGGAGGCGCAGGGCCTGGCTGCTCGGTCGCAGGTCTGGAACCAGCTACCGGATGCCTCGGTGGTGGCAGTCGCCCTTTCGGCTTTCGCCGCTCGAGCTCCTGCTGAAACACCGGACATGCCCGGTAGTTGGCGGGGTGACTCCCGCCGCAGTTGATGCATCTTTTGAATGCAGGTGCATCGCAAAGTTTGGAGGCGTGAGGGAGAGAACACCTCACGCACGCCGGAGCGTTAGAACAAGAGTCGGAGTGGTGCCCGAAGCGTTGGCACCTGTGACACTGAGGCAGAGCCCCGGGAGCGCGGCTTCTTTCCACTTTTACGCGGAAACCAAAAAGCCGCGTAAGTGAGAGTAGGCTAGTGCCTGCCTCGCTATTCTCCACCAGGATGCGGACCAGAGGAATTGGACGCCTTGGTCCGGCAGGAGTAAACACCCGATGGACCGCGCGAACAGGATAGCCCAGCTCGCGCAGCTCATCGAGTATTCCCTCCAGAGGGGATTCCACGTCCAAGCCTCTGAGGACAAGCGACAGAGGCTTCACGTGTTTGGGTGAGAAGGTATGGTACTGGAATTGCTGGGATTCCACGTACGCCACGACACTGCGGTACACGTCCATTCCGCGGACAACGATCTTGACTGTATCGCCCCCAAGGAGCTTCAGGTCAACGTTGGCCGGGGAAAGTCCGGGAGCCACTATCAATCGCCGGTAAAAACCGGTGACGTTGTTCACGCCATGAACGTAAACGGGCGGGATGCGAACAGCGGCCGACGGTGCTTGGGCACCGCCGGACACAGTCGGCCCCGGGCCGGATTCGCCATCGGCGGGGACAACTTCCATGGCGGACGCCGAGGAAGAGGTTGAGGACGATCGGTTCCGCCTCGGTTTCTTAACCGGGCGCCCCCGTGGCTATGAACCGCCGAGGTAAAAGCATCGCCTTAAATAGTGTCTGGCATGGTTTATTTTCCATGGCCAATCAGAATCGAGAATGATGAGCTGGCTTCTCATTGGTCCGCGTGATACACCTTAAGCGGCCAAAAAGTTATAAATAGAGACAGCGTAGCCTTAACTCACTGTCGCTTGTTCCCAGTTCATTGGGAGACGTGTTCGGCGTGCCATCTATTCGAACACTTTTTTGCTACTGAAGATGGCCACCAGTGGTGTGGCCGAAACGTCTAGCTGTAGAACATCAAGCACTCGACCACGGCCTTTCAGCCCGGAAGTTTTAGATAATCATAGGTTACTTTTTTATTTTACAAGGAACTTATTAATGGAATGAAAAGTAACAATAATAAAATAATGAAGATTATAGCTTCAAAATTATAATTAACTGTATACTGTAGAATCATTACTATAAGGTTTGTCTCCACGCAGACTGTATATGAGGAGCGGTTTGCAAAATATTAAGTCTTTAAAAAAAGACCTCCTCATTTGTACGTAAATTTCGTTATATACATTAGATAAACTGTAAGGAAAGCTAAGGCTTGTTTTGGACTCCCTGCACTCTGCAAAGCAGTCAAAGTACATGTTTTAGTATGGACGCGACACAGCATTGTTTGGAAACACTGTCGCAGTGTACCAGTCCCTTTCCAAATTCGATCAAACTATCCAAGATATTTCGACACGTCCTCTCTGAATACTGTCTAAAAAGTTAAAAAGCTAGGCTGTATATTTGCAGAAGGGGGAACGCAAACGCGACCTTTTGGTCTAGACGGTATGTCCTTGATAAGTGACTATCCATTATTCCGCAGATGAACACAGACTGTACATTGTATAGCGTTAAGTTTCCACCTAACATTCTGCAATAATCAACTTATTGCGGTCATAGTAGGGGAGAGTGGGGGAATCCCACGCAGGCTGAATTACGCAGTTTGAATGACGCTGGCTTCGCTTGGTTGGTGCTGTATCCTGCCGGCAGGCGTAACAACTACAGCGCCACTCGCGCCGGCCATTTTCCAGTTGCGTTGTGGCAGTAGTCGAGCGCGATTTATTTTCATTGCGTTTGATGTAGTTTTTATCATCTGTAATTTGAAAGGTAAGTGCTACGATAAGTTGCTTTACTGTAATGTTTAGCATATCAACTAATAGCCCTAGACGTTAGCTTTCATTTAATTGTAGATTTGTCGTAATATGTAAACTACGAGCCGAGTTCTGGTTAGGTTAGTCACCGAACTCACTGTGGGGTATTGGCACGCAGCCGTTCAAGCGCGTGGTAATCCCCCCTGTAGTCATGCGTGGTATTCCCCCTTGGTAAATAGAGTGGTAAGGTACGTTTTAAATTCCAACGAGTTTTTTTTATTTCAGATGACTAGAGATTATGAACGGAAAACCCAGAAAGGACAATGGACCCAAGAACAGTTACAGAAAGCTCTTGATGCCATAAAGTCGGGAAAGAAAATTAGACAAGTAGCAAGGACTTTCGGGATTCATGAAGCTACATTGCGTACGAGGCTGAAAGCGAAGAATACCGAGGGTCCGAAACTTGGCAGAAACCCCACATTCTCTAATGAACAAGAAAACGAGATTAACGATCATGTTATTAAGATGGCTAAGCTTTTCTACGGAATTTCGTGTTTCCAACTACGAAAGATTGCATTTGAGTACGCAGAGGTGAACAAGATCCCAAATAATTTTGATTATTTGGTAAGGTTAGCCGAAAAGGATTGGGTAGCTCTGTTTTTAAAAAGAAACCCGAGTATCTCCCTGAGAAAACCTGAACCAACGAGCAATTATAGAATACAGGCATTTAATCAAGAAGACGTTAATGCATATTTTAAAAATCTTGAGCATGTCTTTGAAAAATATAAATTTAAAGAGGGACGAGTATTCAATGTCGATGAAACGGGCATAAACACTGTTCAAAAGCCCGAGCGAATTTTGGCTGCTAAAGGTGTTAAACAAATAGGAGGGGCTACCTCTTGGGAGAGGAGAAAATACGTTACAGCCATATGTTGTTTCAGCGCTGCTGGCACGTACGTTCCCCCTATGTTCATCTTCCCCAGGAAAAGTATGTCAAGTCTCTTAAGTAAAGGTGGACCAGTCGGAGCAATATATGGTTGTTCTGTCAATCGCTGGTCCAATGAGTCGTTATTTTTAGAATGGATGCAGCATTTCCAGAAAAATGTTAAATCGACTGTCGACGACCCGGTGCTGCTCATATTATATAACCACGGCAGCCACGTATCACTCGATATTTTTGAATTTTGTAAATAAAATTGTATTGTCATGGTAACAATACCTCCATACACTTCACACAAGCTACAACCGCATGACGTCACATTCTATTCTTCTTTAAAATCAGCCTTCAATCGAGAGTGTGACCTGTATATGAAGTCAAGGGTTTATGAAAAAATTACACCTTATGAGTTAGCTGAACTTTTTAATAAGGCATACATAAAGGTTGCTACTATGGACAAAGGACAGTTGGGGTTAAAGGCATGTGGTATTTGTCCTTTCAATCCAGACAAATTTCAACATATTGACTTGGAATAATCTGACACCTACAGAGACATTGTCCTTGAAGATGAAGAGATTCCGAATGAAACAAATGGAAACAAGGCTGTTGCTTCTGCAAAGCAGCCAGATATCCTACCTAGAAACAGTTACCTGGATCATCGGCACTAGAAGTTCCAATTTTGGTAGAAGAGGTCTCAACAAAATCAACTAAAATATCAAGTGATCATGTTAGTGTATCTGACATATATCCTATTCCAAAACTAAAAAAAAAGTTCTTCCTAAGACAAACCAAGCTAAGGGAAAACGTAAGGGAAAGTCATTGATCCTTACCGCAACCCCAGAGAAGGAAAAACGACAAATGGAGTTATCAATAAAGAAAGAAAAAGAAGTCATGAAAAAGAAAACTGAAGAAGACAAGAAAAGAAAACTTAAGGAAAAAGCAGATAAGTGCCCAAATGTGAAGCTTCAAAAAGGCTCAAAGAAGAAACAGATGTCATACAAAAAGAAACTCGATGACATTGACCCAAAGGTGTTTTCAGAAGATGTCTGTTTATTTTGCGGAGAGTTTGGGAAAAATGGAGAATTATGGTACAGATGCATTTCATGTACTGTAGTATATGGAGCCATCAAGAATGTAGCGGCTGGAACACTCCAAACGATTACATATGTGATGTTTGCTACACAAGAAAATGAACTCTTTTCATACCTATAAAAACTAAAAAACATTCGCAAAAACCGTTTACAGTACAACATTATTTTGTTCATTAATGTATTGTTAGTTATTATTAATTAGTTAGTTAGTATTTGTTAGTGTATTTAATTAAAAACTAACAAATAAATAAAGATCATGTTATTACCCCCATACCATGCGTGTCATTACCAGACAGGGTGGGGAATACCACGCTTTTGCACTTTTTTTATTTTAATTGTAGAAATGAAGGTAATGTTTTATAACTCTTTCCAGTCGGTTACAATATGTAGAAAAATGTCCATAGGATGGTATGTATTTGTTTTTGTGGGTTTTAAGGACGTAATGAACAATTTACATGGGTTTTGCCTTAGGTGCGTGTATTTCCCCCACCTTCCCCTAATGAGTTTGTTACTTTGAAGTAAGTTCAGAGCCGTAGTCTGTAAATTCAGATTACTTCAGTATTTAAAGTTAACAACTTTCCCATCTGAGTTTAGGTGAAATCAAATAAATAATTTCTTACAGAGAATACGCAGATAATAATGGTACCATACGGAGCCAATAACACATATCATACGTAATGATATCGTCGAAGGGTTCGATTTGAAATCTTGTCTGATGTTTGCAGAATCGCAGTGGAGTGCTTGCTGCGGAAGATTTCATCATTTCCTCGTATGCAGAGTGCAAGGAGTATTACGGATCTGACACAATTATATGCTCCAAATCGGATATATACACGTCTGCATTCGTGAGTAGAATTGCTTTTTCGCCTCACTGATTGTTTATTTATTCATTTTACATTAACTGTAATCAAAGATAAAATACAATTTATATGCTTAAAACGTGCAATAATACATAATCCCAATTACTATACACTTAAAGAATACAGTATATATGCTTATTAGAATAGTAATAATATACAGTTTGAATGGAAAGTTGATATTACAAGATAAATTTTGGTACTTTAATTTTAAACAAAGAAAACTTTATAATAATAGTAGCAGTAATAATAATAATATTTTTTAGGGGGGGTTCTAAGGAAGTGTGATGCAATTATAAGGTTTCTGATGAAGCAGAAACCTCATAGCCTCTCCATCCCAACTTCAGCTCAACTTCTAATTGAAGTTGACCCTACCAAGTCTAGTAAACCTTGCAAACGTTGAGGTAACCAATACTTTCGCCGGCAAGGGTAGATTAGTAAACAAGAGACAAGGATTCTGATAGTCTGTCAGAATGGCACTAACGGCCTGTTAGAGCGAACTGAGCAGTTCAAGAAACGGTTTAGCTGTTGCAACCAATGCCTGGGGTAACAGAGGCGAAGCGTCTAACCGTGACTGAGAAAGGTGGATGGAGCAACCCTAGCTACGGAGAAAAAAATACCTAGTCATGATGATAAGCCTTATGACAGCAGCCCTGACAATCATCTTACTCCACAAAGCGCTGGTAACGCCTTTGGAAGAAATATATTTTACTCGAAAACCTTACGGTAATAGGCGGATGGATAACAGGGTACAAGACCAGGCAAAATGTAAGGTACAAGGATCCGCTCAAGAGGATATAGTTACAACTGCCATCTACAATGTAGGACCCACAAATGAAAGGTAATAGATATGGAGCGGATGCTATTGCTAAAGAACATTGATACAGATACTATAATTGAAACGACGAAGAAACACATTATGGTTTATATCGGAGTGCCTCAAAATGAGAGAGAAAAGGCTGGAGTAGCTATATTACAAAATGAAAAACGGAGATGTGAAATACACTCAAATTCCTGGATCAATGAGAGACATGTAACTGTCAAATGTAAAATTTACAGGGAATATCTAACAGTCATATCAGCTTATGGATCCGAAGAAGGAAAGAAACAGATATGTTCTACGAGAGTCTGTTTGTATAACGATAAACTAGAAGAAATAATTTCCAGCAAATATCAGCTGATTACCAGTGGTGTTTCTAATGGCCGAATTGGGAAGATATCACTACAGAATATAATATGGAATAAAAGAGTAGAGATCATTATAAAAATTGGAGGAATTAAGAGATTTGGCTTCTCACAGTGAATTACAAATAACTAAATCGTTCTTTGTACCCAAAGACAGTCGTAAATTGTTCATGGAGAAAGAGGAAGTAAATCCATAATTTATTACATAGTGATAAATTAAATTCTATGTAATGAAGTACTGGACACCAGAGTGTTTAGAAATACAAATGTTAATTCAGACCACTTCTTGGTAGTTTCCAAAGTTACTCTTAGAACAGAATGGCATAAAAGAAGGAATATGTAACAAAGGTCAGAAACATGCTTTAAAATAAGTTTGCTTACAGGAGTATCATTAAGAATATTATATAGGAAAAGGTTAGACAATTAATGGATCAAAGAGTATTGCATAATAATGTTGATCAAGAATGGATAGATTTATTCTTGGATTTCGTTGTTCATGACGTGTCCGTTACTTAACTAAATATAATTATTTCACTACACACTCGAAACACAAAGTTTTTTTGGGTAAACACGTAAAATACAAGGTAAAATACATAGCCTATAAGGTAAAACCTTTACGTGTTTACCCATAAAAACTTTGTGTTTGGAGTCGATAGTGAAATAATAATATTTAGGATAGATTTAAAACAGAATATTGGAAAAGCTGCTTTTGAGGCCTTAGGATGTAAAACAAAGCTGTGTAATAAAAAAAAGAATAAAGATCTGGAATGATAATACAGCAGAATTAGTAGACGATAATAAAAGATTGTATTTGAAATACCTGCAAACAAAATCTGTGGACGATGAAATAGTTTATAAACAAAAATATGCACTTGCAAAAACAGCCATACGCTGGACACAGGAAGACAGTTGGATAATTACATTTCAGAGAGAGAACATGGTGTTCATGGAAATTAAAACATTGCCTTTAAAGAGTTCTTGGTCATTTAATTAGAAAAGGAGATAGTAAAAAGAACAGAATATTAAAATTAAAGAAATTGGAGATTATTTTTACAACTTATAGAACACTTATAGAAGCAGCAGTAATAATATTTGAGAGACAGCTTATAGAGAGGAAGTGGATGATATCACCTTTAAAGAATTTCGGGTTGCTTTAAACAGTGCAAAAATTGTCATGGTAATCAAGTTAGAAAGTGAAACAGAGATTATTAAGCATATATACTTTGTGGTAACATAATAAACGTATCCTCAAGAATGGCGGACAACAGTGGTAATTCCAATGTTTAAAGAAGGAGATAGTCACAGTTGTAGAAGCTATAGAGGAAGTTTGTTAATATCAACTCTAAATTTATTCTAGAATAAATACTCCAAGACAGTATAAATAACAGACAATCTTTAAAGGAACAAATTATATTTTGCAAAGGATTCTTTTCTGTTAATAATGTTTTTACAATCGAAAAGTTGATGAAAACCATTCAGAATTTAATTGATTATCACAATTATTATTAATTGATTACGTGAAAGGTTTTGACAGTGTTAAGAGGAGTAAATTATGAGATATTTTAATTAAAAGAGGGGTACTTTACATTTAATAAATGTGATTAATATCTTATATATTGTCTCTGATATTAGAAATAAAGTGGATAATAGGATAAGTGAAAGAATGATTTTAAAACACAAGTTTGTTAAGGATGTTCAGTGTCCCCAGTATTTTTAATCTTTACTTGGACGATGCAATCAGAACATGGAAGATGGCTCGCTGATTGCAGATTTAAATTAAAGGACTTTTCAAACTGTCAACTCTTTTATATGCAAATGATCAGATTCTATTATTAGGTTCAGAAAATGCTCTACAAAAACCTTTTATCGTCTTCATAAAGTCGTTAATGACTATAATTAAAGAATATCTACTGAAAAGACTAAATTAATTACTTATTGTGGTCAACAACCAGGAAGATGAAATATAGTCTTGAATACTTGTTTATAGAACACATCAGAGTCTTTAATTTGATATGAGTTATAACTACAATTATGATCTAGAACAGAAAATATCTAGATTTAAAAAAAGATGTGGTAATATTTTAATAACACTCAAAAGAAAGGTGCGAAGTGGCAATTTATTGAAATTTTATAGAGTGATGGCTGTTTCTACTCTGTTATATGGTACTGAGGTCTGAACATTAAAAAAAAATTATGGTAAACGTATGCAGGCTGCAGACATAAAATTTGTATGTTTCTATATATAGGCCTACATCAAGAGATGGTAAGAGGAATGATGGTATCAGAAATAACTGAATATATTTACAACAAATAAAAAAATAATTACGTATCGCGCCAAATGGAGAGATCATTAAAATAGGTAGCCAGATGATAACATTGTCAAAAAAGCTTGGTAGTATACAGTAAGATGTTGAAAAGATCCAGGACTCCCAAGATCGACACAACACAACAAAACATAATCAATGCGTAATCCTTGAAGTAGATGATGGTGATGATGATGATGATGAATACGGTGACGTTAATATTGATGATTATGAGGAGGAGACCTGTATTTTGCACCATCAGGAGATCCCCGATTGGTCTCCCGGTATGAGGGACTATAATCCACTAACAAATGGGTGTGTCGTGGAACACATGCCAAAAATGAGAACTTCAGTGTCGAGTGGCGAGCATATTGATTCAACATGTAATTGGTTGATCGTGTGTGTTTGGACTTAAAGAGTATATAATGAGACTATAACTGCTATCAATAATTAAGATTCAAATGAGAAATAACGGATGTGGGCATAGTAGTGTTTATATGTATTTTATTATAAGAAATCGGTGTTTACAGTGAACATAAATAGAATCGTATCACACATCATATTATTTCAGTATACATACCTATACAAACAATATATAACAAATAATTTGTTTCATTGTAACAATATGAACTACAAAAGTTCAAATAGGCCTATGGCTGGCTACTACCAGCTGATCACATGTTATATTAAAATCCGTATGATTAACGTCATATTTGTTAACTACTATTAAAATCATAGCGCTTTCCTCAAACAATTTTATTTTCAGGTAACAAAATATACATAAAGTTACGCAATTACTTAATTTCATTTAATTTTTGTTTTGTATTTTTAAATATGTAAGTACAGTAGGTCTAACGTGTTTACACTAAAAACATATTTTTTCTATTATAACACTGTAAGTAAAAGAGCAAAATTAAGCTACATTTTT